>OX579672.1:3520853-4188656 GCA_951230895.1 Carpatolechia fugitivella
ACCTTTGGAATGCGGAACTACTGATCAGTGCTACCCCCGTTGCCTGCTTAGGCACTGATCAGTGTTAAAGAGACCTGGCCCATATTTTACACGATTTTAGTACTTAAATAAAGGGACTTAGAGTATGTAATTCGTTTTATTCATAAACGATTGATAAAGGAACCATAGACAACCATCAATCACTTAGTAGAAGTCGTAAAACTGTTCTTACTAACAGTTCAAATTTGAACATTTTTCGCGTAAGTGGTACAAGAGTGAGCTCAGTGTGAATAGCGAAAAACCCCGGAAAAGATTTGATAAAGTAAGTAAATTGTATTTTTTATTATTCTTTATTCAACTTAGAACCAATATTCATACGAAAATCATATTGAAAATACTTGAAATTGAGTTTTTCTTCATTATAAAGTAGTCGAGGTCAGTAACGGTTATAAAGGTGCTCAGTATTTTGATAAGTTCTACAGATTTTTTCTAGAAGTTTTAGTGACATGCTTATATCAATTTGAAGGTAATTTTATTGGGATTATTATATTGTAATAAAAATTAGATATCGAAGTACTATAATATCTATAAAATCCTATTTTCCTAAGAAGAGCAAACTTGCACACGCACACATACAAATGGCAAGATGGCCGACTTTGTGTACGTATGCGATGTACGCCATATTGATATACAGGATGTTGATGTTCAATATGACCCTTGACTGCTGAAGCACTGATCAGGACTAGACACAAAAGATCTAGTAATTTGTAATATAATTGTTACATAATTTACACTTGCATGCAAAATTGGCCCATTGGTGTGTTTACTAAGTAATTGAATTGATATACTAATACTGCAAATGCTCTTTATCGATACTGTATTGAGTACGAAGAAGTACGCAGAATTACGTAGGTATAGGTGGCGCACTGACCTTGAATGACAATATCGTTCCGTCATAAGGGTTTGTTTTGGGTTTGTTGTTGTTGCTTGTTTCTTCAAGGTCAGCGCCCATAACTCGTTGCGTGAACTATACAGTTTTGTAAATATTTGTACAGTCAGCCGCACGTCAGTGGAAATATTTTGACTTTACGTGGCAATTATGTATAGTTTATGTTTATGTATAGTTTGTTTTTTGAAGTGCGGTTGACCGTATCAACATCAAATTATACTTACTTATACTGATAGTCCAGATCGAATAGGTTAGGTAGGATTTTTTGCACGCAAGTGTAAGTTTTTAACATAATGTACTACCCTATTTTCGTACTCGGAAAGTATATATTATATTTAAAATACATATACATATATAATCTTAATTGGTGTGTACTTTAAATTTTTTATTTTCTTGCCGTTTAGATGGATTCTCCAACTCCTAGTACGTCGCAAAATTATGTGACGGCTTTTGGGGTCGACCGAACTCCACAAGGGAGTCTAATACTTCAAAATCAGCAGCTCATTTTGGAGAAAACGGGTTCGGGTAGACTTCGAGTATGTATAAATATACTGATAAACATATTATTTTTGATATTATTGACCATTTCGGACTTTGTTATTTACAGCCATGGCGCCCTCAAAACATTGAAGCGGGAGAAGGTATAGAGGTAGTTGAGCCTCGCCTCAGGCCACGTGCTCTTTTTGACGAAGATGCTGATCAAAATGTAAGTGATTGTTGTTATTTTTATAACTTATTTACAGGCATCTGCAGCTAACAATAAATTTTTGGTGTCTTGTTCTATGTGTGTCTCTTTGAGGGTATAAGTGTGTTTGTGTACACGGAATTACAGTCTCGAACTATGTTTCTAATTATAATGGTTGAAAAGGTTGTTGACGCACTTAATTTACGGATTGGAATAACAAATGGGATTTTTCCTCGGGAACCTAATGCATATCAGTATGCATGTCAGGTTTATAAGTACTAATATACATACGTCTTAACTAACTTGGTCAATAACCTTACTACTTTATTTAAAACTTTGCATTTATGTTTTTGTTTTTGGGTGTGGCATGACATTGCATGGTTATTGCTTTAGGGTGAAGATAAGATGGAATATTGCCGGCTCCACTGGCCGAAGCTTTGTGCCTTGATTCAGGGTAGTGAAGCGGACGACGGGGAGGAATTGAGCGACGAGCAATTGACTCGACTTTTAGAGGAGGAGGAGGAGGAAAACGACCCCCCTGTTGAAGAGTTAGATAGCGAATTTATCTGGAGTGACGATTTTTCATCTTTTAATGCCACCCGAGAGGAATTTGAGGAGCAAGTTGGCCCCAATATTGAAGGAACAAGTCCTTCTGATTTGTTTCAACAATTATGGGACCAACAATTAGTCGAGACAATAGTGCAGGAAACCAATGAATACGCCTGGCAAAATATTGTCCAGGCTACTGAGTCACGATCCGGCGTGAGCTCTAAATCTCGGCTCCATGACTGGGTGGAAACAACCTTGCCCGAGATTTACCGGCTTATAGCCTTGATTATTTTAATGGGCATATGTGTCAGGGGCCGGGTAGAAGAATACTGGAGCACAGGAATTCTGGGCATGCCTGGCTTTAGATCTATAATGTCAAAAGATCGTTATATTCTTTTATTCCGCTTCCTACACTTTGTTAATAATGACAATTTAACAACTAGGGGGGATGACAGAAAAATAGCTAAGATTAAACCCATAATAGACTATTTGAATCAAAAATTTCAACAGACTTATAGGCCACGCAGGGAACTCTGTATAGATGAATCGTTATTATTGTGGAAGGGGCATCTTAGTTGGGTGCAATGCATCAGAACGAAAGCAGCACGCTTTGGTATTAAAAGCTATGAATTATGCGAATCTGTTACGGGTTACGTTTTGAATATCATAGTTTATACTGGAAAGGGTACGACTACCGTTGAATCTATCTGGGGT
Source organism: Carpatolechia fugitivella (assembly GCA_951230895.1). Classification (NCBI taxonomy): domain Eukaryota; kingdom Metazoa; phylum Arthropoda; class Insecta; order Lepidoptera; family Gelechiidae; genus Carpatolechia; species Carpatolechia fugitivella. Next base: position 3,523,730 of record OX579672.1, read on the forward strand.
TTCACCAGCAGCACTGCTAAAATAGTGTTCCGATTGATGACCAATTATCTGGGGAAAGGGTACACACTATTTATGGACAACTTCTATAATTCCGTAGCATTGTGTCGGTTTTTAAAATCGCGGAAAACTGATGTAGTGGGAACCCTGAACCGCAGGAGGCGTGATACACCAGGGGACATCAAAAATTTACAAGAAAAGAGAGTAGATAGAGGATCTGTGGTAAGTAGACACTGTGGTGACGTTTCTGTTGTTTCATGGAAAGACGTGAAACTAGTTACCACAGTGTCGACTTACCACAATGATGAGATGGTTCCCGGTCAGAGGGCAGGCGTAGAGTGTCTGAAGCCGAAGGTGGTCCAAGAATACAATAAGTTTATGGGCGGAGTGGATATGAAGGATCAAAAGTTGTCTTCATATCTGCTTGAGCGTAAACGGGGCATAAAATGGTACATCAAAGTGTTCAGACGACTTCTTAATATTACGATTTTAAATGCCTACATCATTTACTGCGCTAACATTGGCGACGGAAGAAAACTGTCACATCGACAATTTCGATATGCACTGGCTGCAGAATTGTGCGAAAAATACGGCAAAACAGGGCGGCCTCGCTCTCATACCTCTGAAAACTCCTGTGCTCGGTTGGACAATTCCTTAAACCATTTCCCCGAGCAAACAGAGATTGGAGTGGAACGCACATCTAAGACGCAAAATAAATTGAAAAGAGGACGCTGCGTTAGGTGCTTGGCGCTCAAAGAGCGTAAAATAACTAGTATTTCCTGCAGCCAGTGCAAAGTATTTCTTTGCGTTAACCGATGTTGGCGGGAGTACCACTCCCTAGAAGTTTTATAAACGTAAATAATGTATATAATCTGCATGATCTCGTATATATATATATATGTGTATTTTTTCTTATCATTGTATGTAACAAATATTTATACGTCTGATCACTTTGATGTACCCCCTTTCACGTTTAAACTGCTGAGCCGATTTTGATGATGTATCTACTCCTGACCCCTTCAAGTTTAAACTGCTGAACCAATTTTGATGATGTATGTACCCTTCTGTGTCCCTTCTACGTCTAAACTGCTGAACCGATTTTGATGATGTATGTACCCTTCTGTGCCCCTTCTACGTCTAAACTGCTGAACCGATTTTGATGATGTATGTACCCTTCTGTGCCCCTTCTACGTCTAATCTGCTGAACCGATTTTGATGATGTATGTACCCTTCTGTGCCCCTTCCACGTCTAAACTGCTGAACCGATTTTGATGATGTATGTACCCTTCTATGCCCCTTCCACGTCTAAACTGCTGAACCGATTTTGATGATGTATGTACCCTTCTGTGCCCCTTCCACGTCTAAACTGCTGAACCGATTTTGATGATGTATGTACCCTTCTGTGCCCCTTCCACGTCTAAACTGCTGAACCGATTTTGATGATGTATGTACCCTTCTGTGCCCCTTCCACGTCTAAACTGCTGAACCGATTTTGATGATGTATGTACCCTTCTGTGCCCCTTCCACGTCTAAACTGCTGAACCGATTTTGATGATGTATGTACCCTTCTGTGCCCCTTCCACGTCTAAACTGCTGAACCGATTTTGATGATGTATGTACCCTTCTGTGCCCCTTCTACGTCTAAACTGCTGAACCGATTTTGATGATGTATGTACCCTTCTGTGCCCCTTTCACGTCTAAACTGCTGAACCGATTTTGATGATGTATGTACCCTTCTGTGCCCCTTCCACGTCTAAACTGCTGAACCGATTTTGATGATGTATGTACCCTTCTGTGCCCCTTCCACGTCTAAACTGCTGAACCGATTTCGATGATGTATGTACCCTTCTGTGCCCCTTCCACGTCTAAACTGCTGAACCGATTTTGATGATGTATGTACCCTTCTGTGCCCCTTTCACGTCTAAACTGCTGAACCGATTTTGATGATGTATGTACCCTTCTGTGCCCCTTCCACGTCTAAACTGCTGAACCGATTTTGATGATGTATGTACCCTTCTGTGCCCCTTCTACGTCTAATCTGCTGAACCGATTTTGATGATGTATGTACCCTTCTGTGCCCCTTTCAAGTTACTGCTGAGCCGATTATGATGCAATTCAATATGGAGTGTAAAAATCCTCTCGGGTGGAATACAATAATTCATGATCATGACTATACTCTGAAAATGAATAGACTATACATGATCATGACCTTAAAAAATTTACATATTCTTTATTGCAATAGTACACTATACAGAAATGATATTATTAATAGCTGTAGCAAAGGCGAGCTTATCTCTAAAGAGAGATCTCTTCCAGCCAACCAATGTGCTGTGTGAGACACTTAATTAACGTGTGACATAATGCAACTAAGGTACCAAGTTTACTAATTATACTTAATTTGAATGTACATAACTATTTTATTAATATTATAATAATTCTGTAAAGGTTTACTGTTGAATATAAGCCTCTCTCTGTAAATATAAGATCTATCTTTGCTGAAAGCAAACAGTTGAAACTGTAACGTGTCATAAAGCATTTTTGTAAACTATTTTACAATTTCATTAATATTCTATTTACAGTCAATACCTACTATAATTGTGTCGATAGTTTGACAACACTAATATAAGTTTTCCTAGTTAGATAGTTCTCATAAAAGATTTAGTTCTAAGATGTAATTTGGTAGATACTTACCTAAATAATAAATATGCTGTGAGACCCTCAAAAAGTTGGTTTGCTTTTCGATTATGTGCCTGGTATATACAGACAGGGTTAAATTTGGACCCCCCGCCAAATTTTGTCATATCATTCTATAGAACCGAACCAAACAAATTTCCCCAAGGAACATAGATCGAAATCTCAAAAAAAAATTGGTCCTCCCATAGTAAATTGAGTAGCTGATAGGTAATTTTGTATGGGACAGCAAAACTTTTTTTGAGATTTCGACCTATATTCGAAAGTTGTTGTTTTAAAGTATTGCTATAAAAAAATGGCAAAAACGAAAAGACTAAATGCTTCTTCTATAACAAAATTTGGCGGGGGGTCCATTTAACCTTTTATATATTATATATATATGTAATAATAAACCGTAAAATTATAGTCGTGAAGTAATAGTGTTCGTCAAACTGAACAACTTGAAAAATCAAAATATAGAAAAAAAAATGTTTCGCATTTTCATACTAAACGGCGCGCTCGATCTCAGATTTAGGGAAAATTAAATTTTTTGGTCTTAAAATTTTGTTTCTATGAATAATGTTCAGTTCTGATGACAAATACTGTTACTAAACGATGGGCCCAAAGCAACTATAATTTCACGGTGTATATTTGTAGTAATACCAATAGATATATTCTTTATGCTAAATAATAGTTTCCAGTTTCAAAAACGAACCACCTGTATACGTAACTGATCAGTGCCTAAGCATGCAGTGAATTGTTGTCAATGCACTGATCAGTGCCTAAGCACGCAGCGAATTGTTGTCAACGCACTGATCAGTGCCCAAGCAAATGAACGATAGAAACTTCTCACGCACACATGCACACTTTGGTAAATATCCATAATGAAAATATCGTATTCCTTTTTACCGATTTGTCCTTTTTTTTGTCTATGAACTATAATAGTAAGTAGCATAGATCGAAAGTTCATTTTTTTATCTTTGCAATACAGTAATTTCCATAGACTAAAGACATTTGTGCTTGTCAAAATAAAATTACGAAAATAACCTTTGAAAATGTCATACTGTTCCATGTATTTGCAAAATAAATAGTGTTACATTATATTACATGGACTTTTTGCCAGTTATAAATGGAAAATACTAAATATTTGACTAAAAAAAGTACTCGTCCAGTGCATATGTATGGTGATAACATGTTTGGGATCAATTGAAGTTTGGTTCGAATAGGAGCAAAATTTCAAAATGTCTGATGTTATTTGTGATATTCAAAACAGTATTTATGCAAACATTTCCTCTAAAAATATACTGTTTTTCATGTAAATAGATTGCTTATTTATTGAACTAATGGGAAAATAAATAAATACGTGCATAAAAGGACTAAATTTATTGAAAATGAAGTAATTACTAGGGCAGGTGCATAATTCGGTCGAATGCACTTTTCCATTACCTGTAAAATTTAAATAAAACATGTATTGAAAACAAAACATATTTTAAAAAAAACTTTAGCTATCGAACTTTATAATAAAGTCATTTATTTTGTGTGCTCCAAAGAAATATGTGATAATTTTGAATAAAATCAGATCACGGTATGCGCGCGCTTCTACTCGCGATTTTTCGCCGCAGGCAGCCATGTTGGTTTAAAATCACTTTCCGCATTCCAAAGGTTAAAGTGATAAAGATTAGAACTTATAAGTTTAGTACGATACAAGTAGCCATCTAAATCCAAGGTACCACATTTGATTAGTATTTTACGAGTATAAGTTCCTCGCATATTTCAGAGAAAAGCACTATACAAGCCTCGGCTGCAATGAAGCCCGTCACAGACGGAGCTATAATATATATTATAGCATGATGCAGCCAGCTCTCTCGTCGCCATTCACTTTGTGTGTAAAGGGGGGTCAAGCAGAATGGCCGGTCACTGATTGATTAGCCATTTTGTTTGACCCCCGCTTTGCGTGAAAGTGAATGGCGACGAAAGTGGCTGGCTGCCTCGTGCTATAATATATATTATAGCTGCCGTGTGTGATGCCCTTAACTCTTGCTGGACTCGTACACAATAAAAGTCCGAGCCGTAGGCGAGTGCTCATCATCTATCCCATTCTGTTCGGTGTATATCGCTATCACTCACCCCTTTAAAAGTTGTCCATGTCTATGCCTTTCACTCAGTTGGCCGAGAGCCTTTTTAACCACGCCCCCTAAGATGAGTCATCAACGGCCCGTTACAGTCCACTGCTGGACTATGAGCCTCCTCCACTTAAGTGTTTGGTTTTGCCATAACCTCCACGCTTGGCAGGCGGGTTGGAGATCGCAGATTAAAAGGTTACTGTATCAGAGAGCGCTGCTGCCCGTTCCCTGTTCAATGTGTAGTCCCTAAGTCGCCTCTTACGACACCCACGGGAAGAGTAGGGGTTGGTGACTAATGTAGAATACTCTGCCGTCACCACTCGACTATTTCCTTAATTCAATGATTAGTTAACTCCATCATGAAAAATAAGTAACAAATAATAGTACGATAAAAATAAAAGAGACGATTGCTGGCCGCTGTTTTGTATGGGGCAATGTTTCGTCCAAAAATGAGTCACTTCGCGTACTGTTTTTTCACAGTAATGATCACATTTTCGAGCGTGTCGGAGAAAATTATCTACTATCGTGTTTCTGAAATTGCACGACTAAAGAAAATACGATCAAAAATGTCATACCCAAAAATCGATTTTACAACCGATAAGTAGAACGAGATATATGGAAATCCTTTAGCGACTTTTTACCGTATGGGGCAACTTAAGGTGTCCGTCAAAATAATTCGACCAAGAATTGAATTTTAGACCTACACATATTAAAGTCTTGTACGGTTAGACTACTTTTTAAAAACAATGCCATTTTAACTAGCTCAACTTATGATTTGACAAAAACTTTGGTGCCTCCATTTTGAAGCTACATACAATAGGGGATCGGACTGTTCCCAAATTTATGATATTTTATGAATTATTTTTAAAATATAGATTAGTAGCAGACGATTCGCGAAGAAAAAAACAGAATCGGTTGAAAAACTAATTTACAGTGTTTTTTTTTTTAAGTTTCAATATGTCTGTCTCTTTCAAAAACGATTTTTTGTATGGAGATTATATGGCGTTACTAACAAATGACGTTACAAGTGGGTATGTGCCTCTCTGTCTTATCTTGAATTTCAAACATTTATAACTCGGTCAATTTTAAAGATAGAGCAGAAACTAAGAAGTTTGGATTTATAAAATAAAAAAAAGTAGTCCGATCCCCTATTCCCACGATACTTATTTCGAAAACAAAAAAGAAACAGACTATCCATTCCATCAATATGGAGAAACCATCATCAAAAATTCTCGAATAGTTCAGGAGGAAGTCGAACTTGGAACCTCTGTAATGGCCAATGCTCCACCCCTCGGCCATAAAGGCTGCCACTTCCCCAGCATATTTACGACAATATTTTTTTCTTCCAGATAAACGAATCCACCCTCAACTGCCTCTTCTGTAACACTGAGATATCTAACAAGGATCACCTAGTTCAAGTACATGTGAACGGTAAGAAACATATCAAGAATTATGAAGACATCCTCAAAGACAGCTCCCTAGCTAACACCTACACGGACTGTCATGACGACGTGCTTATGTTGTAGGAATATCTGCCTTAGATTTAATCTAACATATGTTATGCGCAGCTCCATTTATTCATTCCAAAAATCAAGATGATACGAACGCGTTTTTCCGCAACAATTTTGAACTGGTGATGTAAATAAGGTTCTAATCTAATTCAAATAGTTTTAAATAAAATGCACGAAGAGACATCACTTTTCGTCTAAGCATTGCCTAAACTCTATTTGAATGGTATTTGGACTATATTTAAATTAATAGTTGAATGTAGGCGCTCCGCTGGACTTTGACCTAAAGGAAACGCATGCCTAAGAATCCATCCTACAATTCATTAATCCGACCCAATATAGGGTGGATTTTTGGACTAGTTATTTCATAAACCACCCTAGGATGTATAAGTGGAAAAAGTCCACCATAACTTATTCCATCTATTTGCGGTATTATTCACGGTAAAAAAAAATACTTTTTAAGTTAGGTTAGAAAGAAAATGCGATTTTATCAATCATTAAACTGGTGTAAATTTGCGTTAGTTAGTTCTATACTTAATCTTCCTATTTTTCCTTTTAATTATAACCGAACTGGGACACCACTGTGTTTTTTTATTATCTAAACTATTAATAATGCGAGTATAATGAAGCCATTTTTTCTTTTATTTTTACTAAGATTTCGTGTATTTTCTAATTGATTTTCTAGAGTACCTATAATATATTTTTTACAGGTTACAGAGTGGTAAAGATTTATCAAGTTTTGTCATGTCAAATTTATTTCTGAGTTAGATGCAGTTACGAATTTCTATTTCTCGTTATAAAAAACACATCACAGTGTTGTTTCATTTTGTGTGTCAACTTTGACCATTTAAAATTTAGTTTTGTTTAATTTAAAGAGATAATTACGAAGACTTTCATCTTTTCTGAAGATATTTTTTTCTAATATTTTTGGTTAATTACTAAGTACAATCTAAAATGGCAACACTTTATTCATATCTCGCTTAATTTAGATATTGTGTAAGTGAGAGGTGAAATAAAATGTTGCCATTCATAGAATTTATTTTTTAAATTAGCTAGGTATAGTTTCTTTAATTATTTAGTATTATAAATATAAATTAATCTTACAAGTAACAATACAAGGTGCAACAGGAATAAATGGTTGTGTGAAATTTTTGGAAACGTTAAAAACTGATTGGCTTTTAATAAACACTATACAAAAACCTAAAAAAAAACGTAAGAAGATTGATAAGCAATTGGCTCAACTTAGTTATATCATGGACCATATTGGTCTTTGGTTATACAAATAAAAATAAATATTTATATTTCATAAAAGATTTCATATAATAATAAGACGAAATACTCGTAAACAAACTTGCTACAACTTTTTGCGTTCAAAGTTACGTAATTAATGTGTAAGTATGTTACAATGTGATTTCTGTAAGACATTTTGTACCGTTAGCATTTTCTAAATAGCATTTTGAAAAGAAACCTCTGCACAGGTTATTTCATTCTTAAATCAGTAAGTTTGAGTTATTATTATATATTATCAAAGAAACCATGGATTTAGAAATACAAATTTAACCGTACATACTGAATGTGAGGAGGGTTTTTTTTTTCTTTGAAATGAGTTTCTTTGTATAAATAATAAAAAATATGTTGCAGTTAAGGATAGTTAAGATTTATTTTTGTAGTTCTTGTCAAATTAACTTAATTTTACAGTTCGCGCCAAACCAGTCTGTTCTTAAGTTAAGTTAACTTCAGAGAGTACGATTGGCACATCTCGGCCACTCCATACTACCGTCGTGTTTTAAACGCCTGCTACAGTTACCAGGGTTAACGCCGCCGCCTAGGATGCTAGGTCTCAATACTCCGAACTCGACCTCCAACTGCGGCAAGGGGAGAGGGGCTGGGATTGGCGGGGGGCGGGGAGTGACCGTTCTGTACGTTAGTACTAAATTAATTTGTATTTGTACGAAGTTCTGATGTTGCATTGATCGACCCGCAAGGGTTCAACTTTATACCGAACTGGAGATTAGCGTATTAACTTAACTTTTTATTTCTTTATTTTCTTTTTACAAAATGACTATATTTGAACACAAAAGAATAGTGATTTAAGAATAATAATTTAGTTAAGTTTCAACAAACAACGCATTTTGGAACATAAAATCCTTGAGAATTAATTTTCAAAATGATTAAAGTAAGAAGTAATTACTTAAACGTTTTTTGTATGACAGTAATTTAAGTTTTAGTTTTTTGTTAAATTAGTTCTAACACGACGAAAAATAATTTCATAAAAAAAACGCTCGGTAAGGAACGCTAAGGAATATAATCTTTGATTTAATGTACAAAGTGACTTTGTATATGGTCAAGTTTTATTGTACGTGCGTAACGAACGTAACGAACGTTTTAGAAAATATATGAAATTATTTTCTTTGTTGTCTGTACTCGGTACCTATATTTAAGAAAACGATAAGACTTCTATCAGTTTTAAATGTATTACAATGAGCAATACAGCATGAAATTTACATCGTTTTGTTCCCGCCGTGTAGTGATAGTACCCGTCAAACTGAACAACTTTTCACGAAAAAAAAAATTCCTGCGACAAAAAAATTTTTGGTCTCTCTATACAAAGTGAGACTCCCGAGCGACCCATTTTGTATGGAGAGACTAAAAATTTTTTTGTCACTGGATTTTTTTTTTTATATTACTACCTTGGAGATACGACGCTATTGAAGAAATAATGCCGTTAGATCCTTCGGTGTAAGTCCTCATGTTGTTTATTGAAGGTAGTTCTAAGTACAGTGTTCTTAGTATGTAAGCGTTTAGAAATTGATATTATTATATCTTTAGAAACCTTGCGTAAATGCTTTTAGCGCGAAAAGTTGATTCGGATTAGTAGCAAATCGTCCCATTCGCATTGCGATTCGTCCCAGGATGTTTGAATTCTAAACAGTGTTAAAAAGAAATTATTATGTCAACAATCGACATATTTTTTTTATTAAGGTTAACAAAATATCAGAAGTATGGTTATTTCATGATGGTTTTGTTATTAAACCTATGTTGACTTTTTAGAATATAAAGTTGCACGAGTTGCGAACTGGACCAATCGCGAATGTTATGATCTGCTACAACATCTCCTTTTGTGACTGAAGTTGCAGTTTTAACTTCTTCTGCACTAAAAGAAATACGCAATATTTTGTACTTTATTTAAGATACTAAATACCAACTAAGACCTAAGTCTTAAATGTGACGTGAAAATAAAGTTATCAATATAAAACATACAGCAGTGAATACACAACGAAAATGTTGAATTTTGTCTCTTTTGTATTCTGAGATGCAAAATTACTTTGTATACTCCTGAAGAAAACTTAACTAGACAAGGTATTTGATTATGACAAAAAACTAATTCCCAACACTATAAAACTTTTTTCTATTTTGTTCAAATTTGTCCCTCCTTAGGTATATTATCGCTTTACGGGAGTTTACGTCATAATGGGATTTTTCTGACACCTAAAAAAAATCTAAATAGTTTCAAAAAGCTCGATGGATAGCGTTGACTCGACTCACTTTCACAGGTTAGACAGAAAAAAAAGTTTTTTTATTTAAACTGTTTAACAAAAATAACCTAGTAAGACTGTCCTCAGTTTTTTTGGTACATTACAGGCTAATAGGGGATCGGACAATTTTTTTATTTTATAAATCAAATTTTCTTAGTTTCTGCTTTCAAACACTAAAATAATTTTTGCTCTATCTTTATAATTGACCAAGTTATAAAGGTTTGAAATTCAATATTAGACAGAGAGGCACATACCCACTTGTGACGTCATTTGCTAGTAACGCCATATAATCTCCATAGAAAAAATCGTTTTTGAAAGACGCACATATTGAAACTTTAAAAAATCACTGTAAATTCGTTTTTCTACCGATTCTGTTTTTTTCTTCGCGAATCGTCTGCTACTTATCTGTATTTTAAAAATAATTCATAAAATATGGTAGATTTAGGAACAGTCTGATCCCCTATTCAGATTTATATACTTATTGGCCTTACCACGCCTTCTACCCTCAGGCTCAAATTATCAGCGCCATCTATCGTCTTGGTTGGAACTATTTTATTTTAACTTTTTACGGGTTGCCAGAAAATCCCCATCTCATTGACTACCCAACCCCCCTCCGCCCCGCAACTACCTAAGGAGTGACATAGCTGTAGTGGCCAGTATAATCATTCAGTTTTTGAGATTAAGAATTACTTTCGTAGATTTTAATTAAGTTTCTAAGTTTGTTAAGCTACTAGATTAGTCATTATAGAGATTTTTGAACAACATGTGCCATTCAATATCCTATTTTTGTTTATTCAAAATATTCCCTATTACAAAACGTTCTCACCAACTAAGCTACAGTATTAAAACAAAATTATTGATGTTTAAAGTTAATGTAAGTGATTACTCAATTCTATTCCACGTTGTAATTTTATTTCGTGATGTTTTTTCTTTAAGCATCCATTCCACACTTTAAATCCATTGTTCAAAACTCAATGTGGAATACCTCCTGTTTTCTGTTGTTGGTCACCTGGGTTTCACGAAGCAACAATTTGCTTGTAACAAGTTACAATTTTGTTTTCATTGCGTAGCCATTTCGCTTAAACTGTAAGCCCTTATCGTTGCATCTCATTGTCTACGCATTGTACATCGAATTGTATTTGTAATTTGTAACTTGTAAATTCGGCCCCCTGGTATAGGAATATTACTTACTTCGCTGGCTCAGCGACCCGAAGTGGATCTTGGCCTCCGACAATAAAGTACACGTAGTGTAGGAATAATTGGTATAAATCACCAAGAAGTGTTAATGTTTGATGAATCTAGTTTGTATACTTTTGTATTTTTACTGTAGCAAGATCATCATCATTCGCTTGCCCTTATCCCATCATTTGGGGTCGGCGCAGTATGTTTTCTTCCTCAATTCATCCCTATCAGCCGTCATTTCAACACTCACATCCTTCCTGAACATATCATCTTTTACACAATTCATCCATCTTTTCTTTGGTCGTCCTCCCAAAATATCCATCCACATTAAAATTCAATACCTTTTTCCCTACGTAACATTCATTTCTCCGCATTACGTGCCCATACCAGGTAAGGCGATTTCCTCTCATTTTATCTATCACTGGCGCAACTTTGAAACTTCCTCTTATATATTCATTCCTAATCTTGTCCATTCTTGTTACTCCACACATCCATCTCAGCATTCTCATTTCACTAGCATGAAGTCGTCTTTCATCCATCCCTTTGATGGCCCAACACTCCGATCCATACATGACGACAGGTCGTATAATTATAAATTTTGCCTTTTAACTTAAGAGGCATTCCGGGGTCCCGCGACCTGCCGCCATTTCATCTATCCTGAGTTAATTCTATGCTTTACATCCCGTGTATCTCGCTATCTCCCTGAATCAGTGAATCTGTAGCAAGATCAATGTAATTGATTTTAAAAAAATACAATTTCTTCTATCATCGCCATCATATCGTGCGGGTACTAAGTTCAGTGACCGACCCCATTAACCCTGGTGTATTCAATAATGTAATAAGTATTATGTATTGAAATAAGAATGTGTTTTACGAGGTTAATGTCCAAGAATATATGTAGCTAATTGTCTTCTAATTAAAGTAAACCTGTTACATATACCTATACATATGTGTTTTAAATATAAGTAGTTTGCTATTTTTTACAGTACATCTCTTCAAATTAGACACCTAGAAAATTATAAATATTAAAATAATAATAAATAACAAATGTCGCCTAGAAGTTTGCTGGAAGAAATTGTTTCATATGAGCGCTTCTGGGTAGAAGTGCTCATATAAATCAATTTCACATAGAACAGAACAAGAGTTCTCACTTGTTATTTTCTACAGACCATTGTCGTATAGACCTTTTGTGAATGAATGTACAAATAACAAGTGAGAACTCCTCTTCTGTTCTTTTCTGCCAAGTATATATTTGTTCATTCATTCACAAAAGGTCTATACGTAACAAGAAAATATTGGATGTTGTATTCATACACCAGCTTACACCATTATAGTTTTTGGGCTATTTTTTATTTCACTACTTTATTCGTTTAATTAGTCTGTAGAAATACCTTGAAACGTGTAAAATTACCTACATTATATTCAATGTTATACTTATATTTGGAAATATAATTAAAAATCTGTGATTCTTTTTAAAACAATGTAAGGGTAATGCAATACGGCCGACCGCACGGTTAGTGTAATACTTTTAAAACGCTTTTATGATGCATTTATGAGTGGGAGCGGTTGGTATTTGTACAAACTGACGTGATGTTGCCAGATCCAAGTCATATTTCAATCGACATATTACTTCTTGCTAGGTAATTTTATTGTTAGCACTTCGATACCTCAGTTCCAAAGTGTAACAATTCAGAAACAGGTTTTCTTGAAATAATTAGTAAATTATATGACTAATGATACTTTTTTAAATAGTTATATAATTATCTGACAGCTTCAAAATTATCAGTTGTTTCAACTGCTTGCCTGTTTAAATAAATAATAATAAATAAATAAATAAACGAAATAATATTAAAAAGTCTTTAAAATTTTAATCTGTCAGACAGAGCTCATGCTACTGAATAGTCTTAGGTAAACACATTAGTTATAAAACAAATTACACGCTTACAAGAAAACAAGCGACTCTCAGCTGTCAAATTTGTTTCGCACAGTACTGTGCCGACCTTGAAAAAACCGGCACGCGGTGAGGGACAAAAAATTGACGAACTTGTCTCTTTTTCATCAGTAAAGCGTACCTATATAATCATCCTGTGTAATTGAAATAAAAAATGTCAATCAGTCTATTCTCTTCTCTGTCTACGTTATTTAGTGAAGAAAAGAAAGAAAATTATTTAGAGTTCCACCAAGTTTTCTGAGTTTTTCTTTAATTGTTACTGTTTGGAACAACCTAATGTAAAAATCAAACTAGTTATCGACTTGTTACTCTTTGGGAATGGTGGGTAATCGTTTTGTGAACAATTTCTCATACTTGTCTCGAACTCACTGAATTTCGAATTTGTTACACTTTGGAACTGAAGATAACTTTGAATAATCGCTTCAATTGAATGAGCACTTGTGTTGCTTTTTGCCTGGATGTTGTTTATCTATATAAGTATGTATTCATCTATTCATCATCACCGTCGTGTGGGTTGTAAGGTCGACAACCGATGTCAGTTTGGTCCAACAGTTATTTTGCGCTTTACGTGCGGCTGGCTGTAATGGGGGATTTCCGAAAGCCACGTAAAAAACAAAAAAAAATAGGTCTAATTAAGACGATAGATGGCCCCAAGTGTACTTCTTTTAATCCTTTTATGGCCCTGGGTGACTCGCCGGATTTATTCGGATCCACGAATCGTCAACGCCATCTATCGAAGGTTTATGAACTATTTTTTTTTTATTGGCTGTCGGAAAATCCCCGATTGAGAGCTCAATAAAATTGTGATGTAATAGCTGACGTAATGTTGTGTAGAATTTAAGCACATCACAGTGTGTTTTATTATAATGAAGGAGCAACACCTGTCTTCTCGTCAACAATCTGTGCAATAGGTTTAACAAAATGGAGAATTAATGGCCTCGATTCAGGATGTCACGCTCTAATCCTTAATTTAAGTCAGTCCGTCCTATTTACCTTTTAAAGTTTGAAAAGGGACAGGAGATGGCCATCCTAATATTAGAGCTGTCAAACATCGAATTTGAACCTTATGGCCGTGTCGATTGTACAATTTTAAAGAGCACTTAAAACATGTGACTTAAAAATCTCTTCAACTGACAGCTATGCCCTTATTTTAAGATATCATTCATTCAAATTAATATCATTCGTTCATCACCTCTCTTTCATTGGTCATAAAAACGAAAAGGATAGCTGGATTTTGAAATTAGAATTAGAGCATGACATCCCGAATAGACGGCCAATGTTTGGCCATTCTGCTTGACCCCTTTCTGCATACGAATAAGTGATAAGAGGTTTGGTTTTCTATAGTATTATGGTATGAGCGCTCTTTGTGACGGGCCTCAATATCGAAACGTGCTCAAATTTTATACAAAATTTTCTAAGGAATAATCAAACTGTCGTAAAATGCGTGAAATCTTAAATTCGAAGCATTTTAAAAACAATTCAACTGTATTTTTTTGTAATATTTTCCAATAAATGTATTTTTTAACAAATTTCATGTTTTACTTTTGAATTAAGTTGAAGATCTTGGAAAATTAGACCTGTCGAATTCTGTACTTCTACCTACACTCATCATCAACAATATCTCGGTTACATATTATAATAACTAAACCCAGTCAAACTATTTTCGGTACAACTACGGTCCAAAGACCTACTATTTAAGATAACTAAAGAAAGACCGTTTCACAGATGTTTGTTTAAACTAATGAACGATACCCATAAGTTTGTTCGTTCACCTACGGTTTGTTTAACTACAATTAATTTACCTAAGGTTTATTGAAATAATGGATGAATTAACTAATGCTCAAAATCAGGGCGGGTGCGAGCGTAACAAGCACGGGAGTTCGGGGCACCCCGACATTAGGTTAGTTAGGTTGTCTTGCACACATGCAATATTTCATATGTAGGCGAGTCGTCCATTAGGTATTTCATACGTAGTTGAAACATCCTATAGCTTAAAAAACCATTAGAATAATCGTTCAATAGTGCGGTTAATGTTAGTTTAATCAAACACAAATGTAAATTAAACAATACTTG
This sequence comes from Carpatolechia fugitivella, assembly GCA_951230895.1. Classification (NCBI taxonomy): domain Eukaryota; kingdom Metazoa; phylum Arthropoda; class Insecta; order Lepidoptera; family Gelechiidae; genus Carpatolechia; species Carpatolechia fugitivella. Next base: position 3,538,770 of record OX579672.1, read on the forward strand.
AGTCAACCAATATGCGCTATGAACATATGTGATTCGACCGTAGTTGTGTCGAAAATAGTTAGACTGGGTTTAGTTATTATAATATTATACATGTCCCCAGCAAGGGGCTCGAACCTATTGTATCAAGGTGATCATATCGTTACACAAATAATAATTCTGGCCAAATACAAAACAACGTTTTATTTCATAAAGATTAAATGACACTGGATTTATTATTCCACTGTCTTCTATTGAAGTCGGCTAGGGTTAGGTTTAGTGCAGATTCTTGATTCTGAGTGTCCTTATTGGCCATCTAAGAATTTGCCCTAATAAGAACTTTTTAATATGAGTTGGTGAAAAAACCGACCCTAAACCTAATAAACCCCTAAGCTTAGATAAATGAAAGGCTCGCGCGGCGCTCGCCTAGATACCGCGCTATCTAAAAACAACAGCTCCGTGAATGCGGCAACTCAATGTCAAAGTGTGTTTATGATAATTTTGAAGGATGCAAGCGTGCGTGAAGATTTGTGCTGCAAGCTGATTAATTGTTACCCGAATAAAGGATAATTATTTTATGCAATGGGTTAGTGAATAAATAATTGGTTGTATAATGTAGAAAGTAACTGAAAATTTAGCTCGGGTACGCCGAATTCGGCGTAGTATTTGTTGCCGCATTTTACAACTACGCCGGCGGTATCTAGGCGAGCGCCCAAGAGCCTTTCATTTATCTAAGCCCCTAAGAGCTTAGTGCTTGTTATATAACGAGCGGGTGTCATACCCATTATTGTTGTTGAAATTCTTCTTCAAACCTCGGATTTTCTTGTCCGACATAGAACGGTACATCACTGCCGCCTGTTGACCTGTAAGAAGGAAGTCGGTGGTAGAGTCGTCGTGCGTCATAATTATAATATCGTGTGGGTTGTAAGGTCGATTACCGACTTCACAAAGCCTGGTATCCCCCAAAGACAGCTTCTGTTGATAAACACTCGACAGCAATGAATCCGAGTCATATGAAGATAAGTTACCTGAAAATCTCGAAAACTGTGAATGCTATCCACTTTGGCTGCTGAAAAGAAAAACGCAATAATACAGGGCGTATTCCGATTCAGACTTTCAGCGCTGTCAGCGATCAGAAAAGCAAAAAAACGTATGAGTTTTGACAGCTGACAGTAATTCGGAACGCGATTACGGGTGCTTTAATCGATTTCAGCGCGTTTCGGAACGCAGGGACAGCCATGCGCCCCCACCCGCCTCGGTAGGTGGCCGCATACGCGTTTGGTAACAGCGCACCTACGACGTAGGGGCCGCGCAGTCATATAGGAAATTATTGCACCTACGAGGCGGGTTTACGCGCACGGCAATCTAAACACGCTCCACCTACGCCGTAGGTGCATAGGGGTACTTCCCGTTCGTCCACACTAAGTCGTTCACACTGAGGACGATTGGGAACGCGAAACCTCTGGATCTGGGTTAAAAAAATCGTTTACCTATTCAGCTTTTCAACAGTGACAAATGATCTTAGATATTTCTGCAAAGCAGTTTGTTGGCAGAAGTATCTCCCCTGTTATAAATACTGTTTCAACTATCCGCAACTTACATAATTTCATATATTTGGAAAGACTTTCTTTTACAATACAAAACCTCATCTGTTGTTCAAGTTTTTGAAATATACTCTATGTTTTATTAATTTAATACATAATAATAAAGAGCTTTATTTATCAAAAAGTACAATTATCTATAACTTTTATTAGAGTGATAAGTAAATACAGCAACAACTTATTGTTATAAAGGAAGGATTCTCATCAAAAATGCTGATTTTCACAATCTAATAGCCGTCTATAAAATCTAACCATTTAGATCACAGAGATTGTGACCGCAGTGTAGTGTTCAGTGTATTTCGAAAGGCGTTCTACTTCATATACCACACTGGCCCATCCATAAGTCCAATCTTTGGGTTTGAAAAGAGTCTGGGTCAATCCACTATGCCAAGCCAAATCAAACAAATTCGATGGATGGTCCTTGAACCCACTGCTCTGTGACTCCCTTACTTATTGACCAAGCGAGCGAAGCGTCTCTGTTTCAGCTTGGCCAAATTTGCTTTTGTATGTCCATCTGTTTGTTGGTTTGTTTGTTTCACTCTACAGGTCGCGTTTCTCAACCGATTCTCGTAAAATTTTGTGAGCAGGTTCGATAAATTAATAGTTTTTTTTTGTCGAGTCAGTTTTTGGAAATTTTAAAAAATTACGGAGTTATGGGGGTTGCCAGCTTACAAGGTCTACGGCTGAGGCTGTTTACCTCTACAGGTCACATTTCTTAACCAATAAAATAAGTATAAAAATAAAAAATTAACAAAAATAAACAAAAATAAAAAAAAATAAAAAAATTAAGTTAAAAAAAAATCAAGTGGTCGGGGATGTTTGTGGAGAAAAAATAAAAATTAATATGAAAAGATATACAGACTCGCGAGGTCTACAGCTCACAGAGCCACTAGTTTACCCTGTAGACAGTATTCTCAAGTCACCAATTTGCCTCTGCCTAGGCTCCCTGTACTTACCAATCACATCAGCGTATCTCCTGGCCTCTGGCGTGGCCAGAAGAGTCTCCAGAGCCTTGACTATGGAAGACGAAGTGATATCCAGCTTAAGAGTCGGCTGCTGGGAGGATTTGAAGCGGATGAACGACGGCTCTGAGGAATAATGCTTTTGTAAGTAAATAAGAATTAAGACAAACAGAACTGTAGCTGGAACCGTACCAGTTGTACCATTAGGCAGTACCATTGGTGGTACAATTGGCATCGATTCGTCCCACTATACTTGGGTTACTATAGGATGAGCTCTGACAGATTAAAATTTTAAAAACTTATTAATATTATTTCGTTAATTTATTTATTTATTAAGTAAATTTACATACTCTTTAATTATAAAATAAGAGCTGAAGTTACTTTCTTTTAATATTTTAGCTATTATGGTTTTTAAACTGAATATTATTTTAAAAAGTTGTTAACGTCGTATGAAAAATTTTGAAGCTGTCAGAACCCATCCTATAATAACCCAACTATAGTAGGGTTAACTTATCATGATAATGCCACCGAATTCACAGAGGGCGACGAAAGCGGCGGCGGGGGCGTAAAATTTTAGCGACTGCACTTCTGTCTTCAATAATTTCTCGAAAATGTCATTCATAATAGAAACTTTTACTAACTAGCGCAATAATAGAAAAACCCATAATTTTCTGTCCTACGATGGCTCCTCGTTCGTTCTTCTGAATTGCTGCTCTATACTCTTTCTTGTCGGAGAGTAAGCAAGGTGTGACAGGTCTCACAAACCCAGGTGTAAGGCGTGAACGAAGATGTGACTCATTAAGGTCTATCCACAAAGCTCAGTGCCGTGTCAGGGACGGGGCCGGAACGTGGCAAATGTCATAGAAAATGTATGTACCGATATTTTTTTAGACTCGTGACGATGACGATTTTCTATGACATTTGTCACGTTGCGCCCCAGTGTGGATAGACCTTTTATCAAAGCAATTTTTCGTAGAAGCCGGAACCAACCTTACAAAATCATCTTACTTTTCAAACAATCAGGTCTTTCAGACTAATTTTTCTAACAAAACTGGGATACAGTCTCACAAATAGATCATTGAACCACGTCCCCAACGGAATTCGCACCCAAAACCCGTCATAATGAGAACTTAACCGCTCGGCCACGGAGGCTAACAATAATTAACTTACTGACGTCCAAGTCTTGTTTGGCTCGGTAGATCACGCTGCTAGGGATCTTGGTCTTCGTGATGTCCTGGAACATTCGCTCGATACGGTCTATGGGATCAGGACTGGCTCTGAACTTGTCTGTTTAGAAATAATGCAAAGTACTTGAATATACGAGGCTGTATCCAACGTAATAAATCAAACCTACCTAATACTTACGGGTTTAGTACATTTCGCACCGATAGCATCGATAGTTAATTCTGCCTGCCCGGACACATGCTGGACTTAATGGACGCCACAAATAGTGCAGCCGAAGTGGCTAAGTTCTGGGCCAGAAAGATTTATTTTTCATTGACAAGAAGAAGACCGAAAGTTACACTTTGTGTAAATAGGTAGGTTCAGTAGTGTTTCGGTAATGGTCGCTACCTCTCATTCGTTTCGACACTCTTAGGCCCGGTTTCCACCAAAGCGGAGAGGAGAGGACATGTGTTGAGATGTGCTGCGAAGCTGGCAGGCTATTTCCACCAATAGTGGGAGAGCCGGCTGCAAAAATGCCTACCTCATCGGGTACCCCAATAGGCTACTTTTAGATCGTTAACCAACACTTAAACACGTAAAAAAATCAGGTCCGCCAGAGCCGATCCTGCCGGGTCATAGAAATAATCGATATTTTTTGTCGTATTTTTTTAGTGAAAATTACATTACAAGGTACCCAAATCAAAGTGTTGGCAATAGTTAACCATTGATTAATTATGTAAAAAAAAGTGGGTCTGTCATCGCGCACCCTGCCGGAAGTACTTGGCAGACCTCAAAAATATGCCTCTCCGACACGCTGAACCTACTTCATCGAGTACCCCGATGAAACAAACGCCAAACAATAACCAAGATATCCCCGATAATGGATCAAAAGGTCTGCCAGATCTAATCTTGCCGGAACTTAGTATTCAAAGCATTTGAAGTTGGTAGGCAGCACAATTTTATACAAAAAACATCGGTCAGTTTTCATATAAGCTCATAAAAAGCTTGGACCCCAGCTGGTCTAAAACTAATAAGTGGTGTATTTAATAGGTTTAAATGTAATGAAACACATGGCACATAAACATATTTTTTTTAACGTGTCGTTAATTAAATATTACTATATTTACTACAGAGGGTTACTTTAACCATACTGACCCTAATGGCATAGATTATTTTTTATTCATTCAGGATAAAAAATAATCAATAAAAAATAACATCAGGAAAAAACGAAATTGATTTTTGAAAATTCTTAATATTCTCAGTCTATGCAAAGTGCAAAAAACCTACTCAACCATTAGTGTGGCCGGGCCGATCGACCGAGTATTGATTTATTTATCAATTCTTCGATGGCATCGATAGTGGCAATGAATAAGGTATAATATAATCGAAAGCATGTGTATGGTGGTCGCAAAATGACACTGAAATTTTTCAAAAATAAATATCTTTTTTTCTTTACGTAGGAACCCTGCCAGGTGGACATCAGTTCACCTGGCAGGGGGGCGTCCCACACTACGTTTCCCGAGACGTGGTCTCCATTTGAGAACCCGTCTGCTCCAACGCTCATCGGTTCTGCGACAGATATGGCCTGCCCACTGGCACTTCAGCTTGCTATACTTCTGAACGATATCAACTACCTTGGTCCTCTGCTGGATGATTTCGTTTCGGATTTTATCCTGCAGCGAAATACTAAGCATAGATCTTTCCATAGCTCGCTGAGTGACATGTAGCTGCCTAGGCCAGCTTCTCCATCATGTTCACGTCTCGGCTCCGTATGTCAAAACGGGTAGGACACATTAATTATACACCCTGCTCTTCAGGCATTGCGGTAGTGGTAACGAGAAGATTATGACGCAGTTTCCCCAATGCTGCCCAGTCCAACTGTACTCTTCTTGCGATTTCACGCTCGAAGTTGTCTCCACCCAACTTCAATGTCTGCCCGAGGTAGACCTATTTTTTTTTTCATGTAAAAAGTGTTCGCGTTTGACAGTCTCACCTGATGGAAAGTGATGACGAGGTCGAAGATGATACACGCTCACCCAAAAAATTCGGGAAAAACAGACGCCGGAAGAACATTCCACTCTCGTGCTGTGCGCACCAAAAAAGACGACGCAAAACGTTTAGTGCGGACTACGGGAAATTCAACCACGTGAGGGTGGAAACGCCCCCGGCGCCGCGTACTTCGGTGGCAGAAGGCTGATGGTGGGATAAGATCGTGAAGTGCCTGAGTACACTCTCCATTATACACCTTGTAAAATACCGAGAGGGTGGCAACTTTGCGCGGATGATGCTCCAAGCTTTGAAGCTTGGTTCCAGCGAGCGCAATGTCACCAATGAGTCTCCTAGCTCTTCGGTCTACCGAATCCAATGCATCCAGCTGATACGTGGCAGAGCCATCCCACACGTGACAGCAGTACTCCATATACGATCGAACTTGTGCTTGGTACAAGTGAAGCAACTGTTCCGGTGTGAAGTACCGCCGATTTTTTTTCAGCTTGTTCCGGAGGCTGATAGGCATCAAATCTTGCGACGAGACGTTTTGTGAGAACTTTCAAAAACAGCTTATAGACGTGGCTTAGGAGCGCGATCGGTCTGAAGTTTTTTGAAGATTTTCAGGAGAGTTTTATCTCCTTTCTTGATAAAAAAAAGAAACAGCACTACTAGTCTAAGCGGCCACAAGAAAATTGAAAACGATCAAGGATACGAGTAGATTTGTTTTAATTGGTTGTAGAGTGATCCCCTGATGCGAATTATGTCGGTCTGCTTGCTCTCAGCGGTTGCGTTTTTGGGATATAGCGCACGAAAGGGGCTTCATTGTTGAGAAAAAAAAACGACACTTTTAGTGTGTATTTGTAGAGACATCAACGATGCTGAAAATAAGTTTGTCTGCCGGCTCTCAGTGGTTGCATCTTTGAGAAAAAGCGTTTGAAAGAGGCTTTATTGTTGAAAAAAAAACGATACCGGAAATGGTCGTAGTGTGGGTGGGGGCGCCCCTGCCAGTTGGACTGATGACCTGAGGAAGGTCGCTGGTGGTGGCTGGATGAGGAAAGCGGGTGATCGTGCGCTTTGACGTGCCCTTGGGGAGGCCTTCGTCCAGCAGTGGACTGCAATAGGCTGATTGATTGATTGATACTTTTAACGAAAAAAAGTCTTATTCCCACGGTAAAATCTTATACAACGCGAGCGGAGCCGCGGGCGTACAGCTAGTAATAATCATAAAAAACATCAGCATATTGGCCTCACAATGTTTTTATAATTAAATACGAGTAAATATAGGTTTTTTTTTTGTTAATTTAAAATAAAAAGGATTAATAATAAAATACGTGAAGAAAAATAAAATATATTTCTGAAAAATTTCAGTGTCATGCTGCGACCACCATACCATGTGTATGGTGGTCGCAGCATCAGCTTTCGATTATATTATACCTTATTCATTGCCACTATCGATGCCATCAAAGAATTGATAAATAAATCAATACTCGGTCGATCGGCCCGGCCACACTAATGGTTGAGTAGGTTTTTTGCACTTTGCATAGACTGAGAATATTAAGTATTTTCAAAAATCAATTTTGTTTTTTCCTGATGTTATTTTTTATTGATTATTTTTTATCCTAAATGAATAAAAAATAATCTATGCCATTAGGGTCAGTATGGTTAAAGTAACCCTCTGTAGTTAATATAGTAATATTTAATTAACGACACGTTAAAAAAAATATGTTTATGTGCCATGTGTTTCATTACATTTAAACCTATTAAATACACCACTTATTAGTTTTAGACCAGCTGGGGTCCAAGCTTTTTATGAGCTTATATGAAAACTGACCGATGTTTTTTGTATAAAATTGTGCTGCCTACCGACTTCAAATGCTTTGAATACTAAGTTCCGGCAAGATTAAATCTGGCAGACCTTTTGATCCATTATCGGGGATATCTTGGTTATTATTTGGCGTTTGTTTCATCGGGGTACTCGATGAGGTAGGTTCAGCGTGTCGGAGAGGCATATTTTTGAGGTCTGCCAAGTACTTCCGGCAGGGTGCGCGATGGCAGACCCACTTTTTTTTACATAATTAATCAATGGTTAACTGTTGCCAACACTTTGATTCGGGTACCTTGTGACGTAATTTTCACTAAAAAAATACGACAAGAAATATCGATTATTTCTATGACCCGGCAGGATCGGCTCTGGCGGACCTGATTTTTTTTACGTGTTTAAGTGTTGGTTAACGATCTAAAGGTAGCCTATTGGGGTACCCGATGAGGTAGGCATTTTTGCAGCCGGCTCTCCCACTACAAAGCGGAGAAGAGATGTGAGCTGTGCATAGCGGCGCAGCGAGGACAGAAGGCAGCGGGGCGGGGGGGAGTTCCCGGGGCGTCCCGTTCGCGCCGCCGCCGGGCGGCTACACATATCTTCGCTCGGCCGCGCCCCGCTTGCTATAGAAAAATTAGACATCTCCTCTCCGCTGCGCTTCATCCATTTCCACTGAAGCTAAGCGGAGAGGAGATTGGAAATAACGAAATCTGATTGGTTATTCAAACACATCTCCTCGCTCCTCTCCGCTTTGGTGGAAACCGGGCCTTACAGTGAAATACTTTATTATTATTATTATAAAACCTACCCACGCTAAGCGGCTGTGCTCCAGTGTCGACCGCCATTACGATAGCCTCCAACTCTTGCGGGTAGTTCTGCGATCGAAGTCTGGGCACTTCGTTTTCCTGAAAGTAAGGAAACTTAGGAAATTTTGAAAAACACGACAAGAACACACTTACAAATAAAGCAAAGCATTATACGAACAAAGAAGTGTTAGTAGATTTTATGGAGGTAGTACTCACGAACGATATCAGTCTCATTGAGCCGCTAAAGAGTTCAGATCTGACTACTAGTCTCTTACAAAGACGTTCTGCGAAGTGGCCCAAGCCCGACCATGGTTTCAAAAAGAAAAACGTAACTTGCCTTTCGAAACACGAAAGCTAACGGAACCATCTTACTTTGTACACAATCATATGTGGCGTCCCAAGAGTCCTAACCAAACCTGGGACAGTCTTAAAACGCTTTTTGACACCGGGAAACGAACCCTCCCGGATCAAGAGCCCAACATCTTGAACGCTAGATTTAAAAATAAAAGACCTAAAACTAACCGCGCGCCCTTCAGTGTCGTCTTCTGCCCTCTTTCTGACTTCAAACCTCTTGTAAATGGACACATCGTCATCAAAACTCCTACGTTTTGGATCCTGTCCTGACTTCTCATTTTCCTTTTGCTGATTCTTCTTTACATCTTGCTGGTTTTGATCCAGAGATTGGTTCTTACTTTGTTGATGGTCTGGGTCGGCTTGAATCTTGTCTTGGTCTTTGATATTCTGAGTTTGTTTCTCCTTTTGCTGATTTGGCTCAAGTTTAATTAGAGCCTCCTCTTGTGTTTGGGCTTGTTTTTCGTCTGGTTTTATTTCCTGCAAACATTCACCCAAGTATTCAGTATTTTTTAAGGCTTCAACATTGGCAGTTGTATGAGTACATCGGCCTCCAAAACGCTACGGTAATAATAATCCAACCCGCATTGGCCCAGCTTAATCGCCCTATTTGAAATAGGCTCGAGCCCCTTAATGGGGACTTATCATCATCAACAGGTCATATACGTCCCCACCGAGGGGCTTGAGCCTACCTAGAATTAAGGCCAATGGGCCCAGTGCGGGTTGATCGACTTAGCACAACCTTTGAATTTCTTCGCAGAAGTGTGCAGGTTTCATAGGTAAGAGCATCGAATAAGCGCACGTAAATCACGTAATTCAAAGACACGTTGGTATGTGGAGGGGGTCGAACCCGTGTCTCCCGGACGGAAGACAGCGGCTCTAACCATTACACCACCGATGCTCCTACAGACCTACCAAAGAACCTGTGGCCAAATTTGGAACTATGGAAATGTTAAATTTTAGAAGAGCCGTGCGTGATCGGTAGAAATGCAATTTTGTATTACTACTAGCGCCGCCGTTAATTTTACAGATAAGTTGGTAGTATGGTCCAAAATTTTTTTATTCGAATTAAGATTTTTACAAATCATTCCTTATTGGTAATAATGACGGTGGTCGTAAAATGTACCTGAGAAGTGTTATTTCCTTCTTGTTTTTGGGCCACGAAGCCATTACTTAAGGAGATGGAGACCAGGGCTATCAAAACACCTGCAAAAGTAAGTAAGTAGCTTAACCCGAACCGCCATTTTTAGGGTTTCGAACATCGAAGCAAAAAATAAACCCCTAAAGGGCCCCGGAGACGGTCAAACGGTTTGATTCAAACACGTAAAGTTTGGTTTGACTCAAACCATTTTGATCGTTTACAAAAGTGGTTTGAACGGTTTGTCAAACATTTACGTGTTTGAAGCACGTTTGCAATTTCATATTTTTGTTGTGTTTGACGCGTCAGAAGTGTAACCTACGACAGCGCACAGAATCAGACTGCGCAGAGCCGTTTGACAAACCGTTCAAACCGACCTCAAACGGTTTGATCAAACACGTAAGGTTTGAGTCAAACCGTTTGACCGTCTCCGGGGCCCTTAAAGGATCATTTTGTTATCCGTTTCTCAAGACCATTTTTCTCAGAAATGCGAAATTAACACTTAATACTTAGGTCTTACAGCTTGCCTGTAGCCCCAAAAAAATAAGCTCGTAGTAAGGCAGCAGTAGGTACGGAAAGACGGTATAAAATAATTATAGTATGTCCATGAGTTCCGTTACAATATTTTTTCAGCATTTTATAGACTGTGATTACTTATTTACTTACTTATTTTGGAAAGCGAGCAGGGGTATTATTTCTTACATAGTTTTGTATTTTATTTTGTAAAATATAATTATAGTAAATAGTCAGATATTTAAAATAATAGACAGATATTTATAAATAATAAAACGATCAATTTAACTTGTCGCCGCGTCCGTGTTTCTCTGGGTTATGGCTGAAAATCAGCGATATGTGCTCTCCTGAGCATGTCTCGACGCTGAGCTACGACCTTTTTGCACTGCTGCAGCACACATGCATAACCTGGTGTGTCAGGTTATGCTATGATATTAATTTTGTTATGTATGTGTCTGCAGTATCAAATAAACGCTTTATCTATCTATCTATCTATTTCAACAATAAATAAAATTCAATAATTACTTACCAAAGATTAATGCGACCTTCATTATCGAAAAATATTTTTATACCAAAGCAATCTTTAAAATGGAAACTTAATTGCGTTCTCTCGAATTTTTCTAATTAAAACTTTTAATTAGTTTAGGTGTTTTTCGTACATAGTTAATAACATTTTAATGGTACCTAGGCAATAATAAAAAACAAGAAATTTACTATTATATTTTTTTATTATTATTACGAGAAAACAAACCAATCCTAAAATTCTAACAGCTTACTTAGATACTATGTAACGTGAATGTGAAACATTATTACATAGCATAATAGGTACAGATCGCGCCAAACTTCTAGACCGCTCTGAACACGGTACGATTCGATTTGCTACGGCAAAATATAGGTAAAAGCGACAACGCGCAATGCGCGAAGCAACTTCAGAGCGGTCTAGAAGTTTGGCGCGATCTACATATAATATTTAGTAGGTAAATGTCACGGTCTTACTCTAATAAAATAAAATAAACAGAAGCTCTTATAATATATCTACAGTAAAAGAAAATTGTGTCTGGAATAGCTTTATTTATATACTAAAATAACACATATTATCTAACTTTGAATACTTATGTTTATACTAAATATTAATACTTTATAAAGTGCACCCCGAAACGGGTACAGAATAGAACGTACTTTTTTTTTGGCACTAGTAGACTTTGTGTAGAACGTACTTGATAGAAAAAAAAAGAAGAAAAAAAAGAAAAAAAAGGTTTTTTTTTAAAAGAGAAGGTGGAGTGGAAAAGGCTTTCATTCCGAGTGATTCTCGCACGTTTTGAAATGCACTCATAAAGCAGATTGACAAGTTCAAAAGCTAACACTCATCCACTTACCTAAATAGATTTTATTTTTATTTTGCCTGATCTGGTAACGTTAGTTTATGGAATAAATGGATTAATCCCTCTATCTTTAGCAAAAACGTGTACTTTGACATTATTACTAGGTAAAATAGTTTTATTAAAAGACAAATGCACGGCTATGTGGACGGGATTATAACTGACATTCGTATTTTTTATTTCTTCTTTGTCAAGGTTTAAAATGTCGACGCATACATAAAAAATCATATGTCCATTTGACTTATTCATGTGAGAGTACTGAAAAAATTAATTAAAATGTTAAAAAAATATAAATGAATAAATAATAAATAACCAACACCCGACGTCATCAGTTCAATCAATCAATCGTGTTACTTTGGCTCAAAATATTTAATATTTAACTTTTTTCTATAATGGAAATTAAAAATAATGGCTCAAAACTTCAGAAGAGACAAAAGTTGGCCGGCACGGCCACAGCAAAAAATAAAAATTGGCGGGAAAGCAACAATCCGATTATCATTTGTTTCTCGAGTTGTAGGGTTTTGTTTACAATGAGTTCATCTGTTCAGATAATATGGAAGTCACTCATTTTTTCTGTAGCTGATTCGTGTTTTTGTTTTCACTTTCCTTGTATTCGTAATATGAAAAGCACAGTGTTTACCACGGGTTAAAGACTTATTTAGTGTCTCGAACTATTAGGGCCCAAACCCCGTCTCGGCGCTAAATAATTTACTTTTACCCCTCGTATAACAATGTACTATTGAGTAAAATAAAAATACTTATTACTTGTAAAATTTAGTGACAACTTACATCTGGGAAATCAGTAATATTAAAGTAATTGGTCTCTTTGTCAATAGGGATAGTTTTGTTGTATGCTATACGTGAGTAGTTACGATAATACTGGTCAGTTCCTAGAAATAAAATGTTCTTTTTTAACATAAATGTCAAAGAAATAAGTAAAAATAGTATCCAAATTCTTCAATCTCAATAAAGATCATCGCTAATAGTTAACAAAAAAATATTCACATGCTGCTTTTACAAGTAACTTAGAAGACGTATTAATACCCAATTTTTAAATTGCTACATACCAAAGTTCTACAACAGTCGCGGACTTTTGAAACATAACTGTTAAAGTCATGGTTATCATTTCATTGGAAAGACATTTTGTTCCGTACAAAGGCCTCTTATAAAAACAATACAAATATACTCTATTGACACAAGACATTTAAAACACACAGAACAGAATACATTTGAAAATAAGGTCATCGGGGACCTTATTACAAAAAAGACAGTCATGACATCAAAGTTTGAAAGGATTTTTTAATATATTTAATCAATTTTACCCTTCGATCACAGAAACGAGGAGGAAAATGAATTAATAAACGAACAAAACTAGAACTAAACGACAATGATCGAAGATTTTACCCTGTCAGTTACAAGTTACCACAGCGGAAAACTTGTAACAGATTACGCTATAGTAGGAACTTACCAAATGGAAATTGACATTCTGTCTTATTACCATTATCCTCTTCAGAATTTAAAACTTGTGCAAATGTCAATTTATATGAGACCAATGTGTAATAAAATAAAAAAGGAACCACAACTAAAAACGTAAAAATATTTGCCATTTTTATGTAAGTTACTATAATATTTATTTTAAAATTGGTTTGAATTCGAAGCCAAACTATGTATTTATTTAGTAATAGAATAGGTATACTTATGTAGTGTGAAATTCATATTAAATATAACAAGTAAATACGTTATAGGTAACATGCCAATATAAATTGCAGCGTGTCCTATCTTAAAATTATATCATGCTGTTCTACTGACTGTGAAATGGAGAACACCGATAGGTTCTTTTTTCACTTTAAAACATGCCTTATATTAAAGTTTATATCATGTACATTACATTACTTTTTATTTCACTTCAATACATGCAATATTACCAAAGTTATGACCGCGAGAAGTTCCGAGCGTGTGACGTCATATGCATGCAGTGTAGCAGTGTTTGCGGGCGGCGTTGCGTGCATATGACGTCACAGCTACCACTCGCCTCGTGCGGAAGTGTGCACTTTGATCGTTAATAACTCAGTCTTTTTTTAAGATATAAAAAAAATAAAAACACAGTATTTTTTGTAATTTTTTATAGAACATTTTGGCATTTTCAGCTAAAATCGTTGGTCAGACCCATTGTCTCTACAAACTATTATCCCTTATTCGGTAAACAAAAACTATTTATTTTTTCAAGCATCAGTTATTTTCCTCATGATAGCAAGCAACTGTTCCTTTCCGAAAATCAGTACTTGGTGCCAACTCTGCTATTCCAAGACTTTCCAAATCATTAAATTGTCTAAGTAACAAAACGGATACACACGCAGAATCAATTAACAAACTTCGCAAAATTGCTTGTTGCACAAACGTTAATTAAGTTAGTTAAGTTATTTATTTTTTTCATGTACTTTGATGTCAAGATTTAATATGTGGTGTTTGCCTGTAAAAGGTTTTAATATTCACCACATTATAACTTATAATAAATACATGACATATTGGTAGTAAGCATACCAATAAATAATTATAATAACAAAAAAAACTACAAGTATAATATGTATAACTGTTGGCGAACCAATAAATAAAAATAAAAATAAATAAATAAATAGATTTTCTATAAGTGCACGTGATATGACCCCACATATGAACCTGACTGTATCTATATTTTCATCTAAGACCGTGAAAATTACTTGTTATGTTACGACAGACTACCACGATATAATTAAGATCATACATAAGATCGCTGATCGTATCACATCATATCATACTATCACACTAGTCACACTAATTATATAAAAAATAATACACTAACTAACTATAAAACAGAGCGTCGTCGGTGGTCTAGTAGTTACGGGCGCTGCCTTCCGTCCGGGAGACGCGGGTTCGACCCCCACTACGTACCGATGTTATACGTTTGGAAAACATCGTGATGAAACCTGCACACTCCTGCGAAGAAATTCAAAGGTTGTGTGTGATGTCGACCAACCCGCACTGGGCCAGCGTGGTCGACTAAGGCCTAATCACTCTAAATCAGGGCATAGATCAGGGTAGGGTAGGCTCGAGCCCCTCGGTGGGGACGAGTATGAGCTGTTGATGAGTCACACTAATATATTATAAATGAGAAAATATATCACGCTTAAAGTACCTACTCAACGGATTTAGATGAAATTTGGAATGGAGATAGTTTGTAATCTTAATTAACATATAGGATACTTTTTACGGGGAAAAGACTTATTCCAACGGGAAAATCTTACAAAACGTAAGCGTAGCTACAGGCGGACCGCTAGAGTATGAAATAATACTTACCAAAGAGTATAATAATGTAACCTATTATTCAGGAATAGGTACTTACATAAGATTGCGCTCCTATCCCCAAAGGTGTGAGCAGAGCTTTATTTGGCTCCCAAGTAGCACACACTAAAACCGCGCTTGACAATATTTTTGAGTTAGTATTTGGCATAAATACGCAACTAAACGGAATAACATTGGTCTTTTCATAGATACGCCTTAAAGTATAACGTGAAAGGTTGTCACCTAAATAAGGTGCAAATTAAATTAAATTGCAAATTAAATTTCGGCAAGATATTGATTACTATTTATTACAAGGAACTTGCGTGCGTACTATATTAAAAATCTTCTGAGACTTATAGCTCTGATATCGCCAAATAAAATTGATCGATATATTAGATTAATGGGTCTCCTAAATCACTGCTTTTCTGACATTCCGTAGAAAGTACACTACCTTTGTTTTCGACTTTATCGGGCTTATTATCTTTGCCTACTGCACAGAGGTCTTAAAAAAAAGTTGAAATGTCAACTTGCCTCATTTGTCGAGTGAGTTGCCAGATATGGCGACTTTTGCCTAAAGCTCTAAAATAAAGCTTAATATGGTAATGGTGTCGATTCACACATACTCACTCATGCTCTAATTCTAATTTTAAAGTACAAGTGCAAGTTTTTCGTTTTTATAACCAATGAAAGAAAGGTAATGAATTCAGATGAATGAATAATATTATTTTGAATGAATGATAACCTAAAATAAGGGCGTAGTTGTCGTCAGATTAAGCATTTTTTAAGTCGGATGTTTTACGTGCTCTCTAAAATTGTGCAATCGACGTGTCTATACGGTTCAAATAAGATGTTTGACAGCTCTAATATTAGGATGGCCATCTCCTGTCCTTTTTTAATCTTTAAGAGGTAAAAAGTACGGATGAACTTAAGGCGCATTCCGAATCAGACTTTCAGCGCTGTCAGCGATCAGAAAAGCAAAAAATGTATGGCTGACAGTGATTCGGAACGCGATTATGGGTACTTTAATCGATTTCAGCGTGTCTCGGAACGCAGGGTAAATGGATTAGAGTGCAACGACAGCGAGAATCAGCCACACCGCAATGTACATGTCGTAGAAAGCCCTTGGTTCCTGGGGATTTGATAATTTGAATTTTCGCGACAACCCTAGGGATATTCTGAAAACACGTCAGTGAAAACCAGTCAATAAAAAGATAAAAGTACTAAAGCGCCAAATTGGCGAAAATGAGTTTTATATACAGTTCGATTGCATTTTTTTTTCTGCGTCGATTAGTTTAGGTGATTTGTTAATCTGAGGACTTTTTTGGCGCTTTAGCCATCCAAAATTTTGGGTTTGATTGTTAGGTCGATGACTAACCCTGCGTTCCGAGACGCACTGAAATCGATTAAAGCATCCGTAATCGCGTTCCAAATTACTGTCAGCTGTCAAAACGTTTTTACGTTTTTTTGCTTTTCGCTTTGCGCTAACAGCGCTGAAAGTCTGATTCGGAATGCGCCCTAAAACAACGCTTTTTTGGTGTTATTTGAGATTTTGTTCCCTTAATCTTTTTTGTCTACTCAATATTTATTATCTGTGATTTATTAGTATTATTTGATTTCTAGAGCTAGTCATATTGAGGTAAGTAAGTTGATTAGTCGTTTTACCTTTCCGAGTATTTCAAAAATATGGGTGAATATTGACTAAAGCGACTTGTATCTCGCATACCAGTACAGTAATGAGGTTGGAAAAATAATTAAAAACTGCTACAAAATCATACAAAATTTATACCAAGATTTGAAACAAATATATTGAAACTGAAAACTACAAAAAACAACTGAAAAAAAAGCAATAAAAACTGATCGTCCCTCCTGTAAAGTTGTACTTTGGCGCTTTAGTATTTTTACCTTTCCACTGAATCGTCAGTACAAAACGAAAACAAACATGGTGAAAACATTTCTCAATCTTACTGGAAAAAGATAGGGTATTCGCAATAACACGAGTCGCTCTAGTAATATTGAATATCTTTAACTCTGATTGGCTAGATTTTTGCTTCTGACTAAATCTCATTCTGATTGGTTCCTAGTTTTACCCTGTCGTCAACGTCAACCAATCAGAGGAGATCTCGTTTTGGGCACTATTAACAATATTACGTGTTATTTCAAAAACCCTATCTTTTTCCAGTAAGATTGAGAAATGTTTTCTTTCACCATTGTCTAATAATTATCCGTGTTTTCGCAATATCTCTAGGGTTTTCGCGAAAATTCGAACTATCAAATCTTCCTACAACATGACATTTATAAGTTATTTTTTATCTCGGAGGAAATGTTTTTATCAGTGAAATTTTTAATCTAAAGACTGGTCTAATCTGTATGTTTTATTTGGCAACAATATTTCGTATGTCAAATTGGAGTATTTTTCGGCTTTGTGTTTATCAAGTTATTTAATGTAAATTAATGCTTTGAAAAGGATAATAATCCTACAAGAATTATTAAATATCTCGATTTTTCCATTGGAAATAGCTTTTTGATAATTCACGTCATTTTCACTCCCAAATTCACTTGGGAAATGATCACGAAGTGTCTATCAGTTTTCTAGTGAAATTAGGTGTTTTAGCTTTTTAGAAATTACGTAAACCAAGATGTTGTCCGCAATGTGTGAGTATTTCAAAGTTTATATACCTAGTTAACTGTTAAAATTTGTATTAAGTTAAGAAAGTGCCAAAAAATCTTTAGGTAAGAGGTTATCAGTATTCATATTCCTATAACCTTCATAGGTGTTTGGCCTGCGCTCTCACATCCGATAGCTTGCTGATAATTACCCAAAAAGAAGATTATGTTCAGTAATGCATTGGTTAATTTATGCATTACATAATTTTAGTCAAAAACTTTGCCACATTGATTGATTTAGATTTTATTTTGAATATATTATGCTGAATCATCAGACAGTTACCATACAAATTATCTTTAAACGTAACGTAAATTTAATATTAATTGTAATTTGAACATTTGAATATTTTATGTATAATACCAACCTTAGTACATGACCACTTTACTCAAAACATATAATTTGCATTTTAGCATTATGAATTAATGTTTTATATATAGAGAAATACTCTGATAAAGTATGAATACCCTATCTATGAAGTACCAACAAAAGTTTAGGGACTATATTGATTATATCCCTTTCTCACAAATTCAACCCTCAAGATTTCGAGCATGCTCATATGTATCTACGTCAGTGATGGGCAAAGTATGGCCCACGGGCCAACTCCTATTTGTACTTTGACAGTCCAATACTAAAAGAGTAAATCAATATTAGTAGTATCATTAATAGATGTATAGGATGCCGACTCACTGATGAAATGAGCACATTTTCTCGCTGCTGAAAGTTACTTCATCGCAACTCAAACCTGCATTTGAAGATATGGCAAATCAAAAACAGTTTCATTTGTCATACACTACACACATACTATGGAAGCAGGGCCTTCGAATATAAGTTAAATTATAATAATATGTAACTTACGTTTATTTGTTATAAGTGTGTAGTATTTATGAAATGAAAAGATTTAAAAGATTTCATTTTGGCTATAAATTTGGCCCTCCTCTAAAATTTATTAAACTTTCTGGCCCCCCATAAAAAAGTTTGCCCACCACAGATCTAGTAATAAAAATAATAAAACATAAGACAGGTTAAGAATTATATATAAAAAAATGTATAATTAACCTAGGTTATCTAATTTATTTCATACATTGGTTTTTATCTTATGCTGTTATCGCAGTTCGCAACACATTATTGCTACCGCGAGCAGCCGCATCATGCACTACCGCTGCAGCGGCTACTGCAACCAAACCAAAGACCGCTATCATCATGCTGAACATGGGCGGACCTAAGACTACAGACCAGGTACCAGTCGGCAATAGGGGATCAGACTACTTTTTTAAAATTTTATAAATCCAAACTTCTTAGTTTCTGCTATTGAACGCTAAAAGAATTTTTGCTCCATCTTTAAAATTGACCGAGTTATAAAGGTTTGAAATTCAAGATTAGACAGAGAGGCACATACCCACTTGTGACGTCATTTGTTAGTAACGCCATATAATCTCCATACAAAAAATCATTTTTGAAAGAGACAGAAATATTAAAACTTTAAGAAAACACTGTAAATTCGTTTTTCAACCGATTCTGTTTTTTTCTTCGCCAATCATATGCTACTAATCTATATTTTAAAACTAATTCATAAAATATGGTAAATTTAGGAACAGTCCAATCCCCTATTTTACTTATAAGAAAAAAAGGCAGATTTTGACTGTTCTTATAGGTTGTCAAATAATCTTTTAATACAAGGTGTCCAAAAAGGGTATTTGCACTTTTAAATATCAATAAATCGTCTTAATGAGGGTAGATAACAAAAAAATATATAATGTCATACGTGGAATTTATTGGAAATTTTGTTGCAATGGATTCGTATACCGGAGCTCAGCGTGCATTTTGTGTACGAGTTTATTATCAAAACAATAATTCGATAATAACAGCTCGCCGCTTATATCGCGCGCAATTCAATATACGGGACATTTCTTTATCTCCCAGTGCGAATATCATTAGAAAATGGATTAAGACATTTGAGGCTACAGGGTCAAATTTAAAAAACTCTGATTGCGGACGTCCGAGAGAAATAAGGCTACCTGCAGTTATTCAAGAAGTTCACGAGTCGTTAAGGCAAGATCCCTCACTATCACTGCGAAAGTGAAGTCAATCCGTAAACATTGCAAAATCAACATTGCACCTGATTTTAAAGAAGGATTTGCATTTACGTGCTTACAAGATTCAATTAGTGCAAGAATTAAAACCCACAGATTATGAACAGCGACTAAATTTTGTTCAGGAGATGTTTGCGCGCTTTACCAACTTCAACAATGTCTTGTTTAGCGATGAAGCAAATTTCCACTTAAATGGTCATGTCAATAAACAAAACTGTCGCTATTGGTGTGATAAAAATCCTCGTTATAAGCATATGCGTCCACTTACAGCCCTAAGGTGGTAGTGTGGGCAGCAATGTCCGCCAAGGGCATAATCGGCCCCTATTTCTTTGAGGACGGTAGGGGACATGCACTTACAGTTAATGCGGACAGTAACATGATTGAAAGTTTTTTGGCACCATCTTTACAGGAATTTAGAGGTTACAATTCGGCAACATTTTTTCAGCAGGACGGTGCCAAATGTCACACGAGTAGAAGGTCTATTGAAGCATTGAATGAGTTATTTCCAGAAAGAGTTATCTCAATAAACGGGAACCTTAAATGGCCCCCTAGGAGCCCGGACTTAAGTCCACTTGATTATTTTTTATGGGGTTACCTAAAGAGTAAGGTTTACATAAATAAGCCGTCAACTCTTAGCCAATTGAAAAACAATATTGCAAGTGAAATAACAAAAATCACTAACGTTTTATGTGAACGTGTCTTAGGCAATTTACGGCCACGACTTGAAGAGTGTCAAAATCGTAATGGACGTATTTTTTCGTCGTAAACTTTCCATTGTATGTACTTTTTGCAAATAGTAATAAAATTATGAAATGATATATTTTTCATTTATGATTTTCGTATCCACCCTTTTTGGACACCCAGTATAAACATTTCATTTTAAATTAAATTAAATTAAATTTCATTTATTTCGGACTCAGATCCATAGATTAACAAAACAATACAACAATATCATTAAAACACAAAAATTTCAATCAATAAAAATAAAATTCAAATCATCATTAAAAATTATCATAAAATTCATTAAAATTAAATTACATCAAAAACAAAAATTTAATCAAAACGTCATATTACAATAATTAAGCATGCTATTGTATGAAGGGGGCGGCACTGGCATGCAGCCGTAACCACCTTCCCATCATCGGCGAGTCCCAACGCTCAAACAATACTCTCAGGATTCCATTGGTACTAGCTTGTAGGCGAGCCATTAACGAAGCGCTTCGTTTCCTTATTATGGCATAAAAGTCATCAATATGTGCTTCCACGAACATGGCAGAGGCGCTACAATAACGCGGCATTTTCAACAGAATCCTGAGAGCATCGTTGTACTGCACGCGAAGTGCGCTGTACGCCCGCACGTGTAAAAACTCTGACAGTATGCTCTGAAGAGTGTCAACTTCACTTGTGTTGAGCAGCGAGCGAATCTACGAGCCAACATGTTGCAGCGGACGGACAGCGCCCTACGCTCCCTATCAATGTCCTCACAATCACACAAGTCGTCGGTTACCCAGTGGCCCAGATACTTAAATTTATGAACTCTGTTAAGAACAGAGCCGCAAAGAGTGATAGGTACAGGAGAGTAACATTTGGTACCAGCTTTAAAAATCATCCATTCACTCTTTTTGGCATTGTATCATGGGCCTCCGCATACGACTCGCAAATCTGCAGTAGTTTCCTCAGTGCAGCCACCGATTTAAAGTAAATCGATAGTTTATACAATATTAAGGAGCAATACTATCGATAGTATCGATACTATTGATAGTTTTTTCGTTTTCAACTATCTATACTAGTGGCTCTGTGAGCTGTAGACCTCGCGAGTCTGACCTTTTCATTTTTATTTTGTCTCCACAAACATCCCCAACCCCTTGATTTTCTTTTTTAAATTAAATTTTTTTTTTTTTTTTTATTTCATTTGATTATTTTTTTTTTATATTTTTTTTATTCTTTATTTTATTATATATATTTTTTTCTTATTTTATTTTATTGGTTAAGAAATGTGACCTGTAGAGGAAAACAGCCTCAGCGGTAGACCTTGTAAGCTGGCAACCCCCATAACTCCGTCATTTTTTAAAATTTCCAAAAACTGGCTCGATTAAAAAATTCGATTAATTTATCGAACCTGCTCACAAAATTTCACGAGAATCGGTTGAGAAACGCGACCTGTAGAGTGAAACAAACAAACAAAAAAACAAACAGATGGACATACAAAAGCAAATTTTGCCAAGCTGAAGCAGAGACGCTTCGCTCGCTCGGTCAAATATCGGTACTATTGCTGCTTATCACTAAAAGAAAAAAAAAAACACACAAAGAAATATCAATAGGCTATCGATATTGGACTATCGAGCGGCAACAATAATCTGTTCTTTGTATTTACTTACCGTTGCGGAGATAAGTCGTCTGTGTTATAAATAACATAGTTTTGGAAGTGTGATTCTCCAGATGCAATAAAGTGATTCATCTATAGATTTATTTATTTATTTATTTATACACACATTTGTTAAACGACTATAATAACCATTCAAATGAGAGCAGAGACAGGTTCAAAACTTTCTCTATTCATGGTGTTTGATAGTAGCAACCCAAATAGACTAATGTCTATAGACTGAAGTTTTCTTTATAATAGTGTATTGTGTTGATCAGGTGGGAGGCTACCTCCACCGGATTATGACGGACCGCGACATGATCCAACTGCCGGTTCAGAGCAAGCTGGGCCCGTGGATCGCGCAGCGCCGGACGGAGGAGGTCATCAAAAAGTACAACGAGATCGGCGGAGGATCGCCCATACTGAAGTGGACTGAGATTCAGGGTAAATATAATAATAAGATACATCCTCTTACATACGTCATCATGCAAAAAACAGTCATACTGAACACATGTGGGATCGTCCGGAAATTCCTCTATATTAAACGGGTCCACACACGGCAGCTATAATATATATTATAGCACGAGGCAGCCAACTCTCTCGTCGCCATTCACTTTCACGCAAAGCGGGGGTCAAACAAAATGGCGAATCAATCAGTGACCGGCCATTCTGCTTGACCCCCGCTTTGCACACAAAGTGAATGGTGATGAGAGAGCTGGCTGCCTCGTGCTATAATATATACTCACCGGCACATCTAATCGCCCACCCTTCATTTCAGGGAATACTCGTGATTCTTTATAATTCTATTACAGCTGATGTTAGTTAAAAAGTTGTTAATTTAACGTTTATTTAAGTGTGTTTAATTTATCGAAAAATTATCAATAAATCAATTGTAATGTATAACAATAAGCGTAGTTTAAAATTAACCCGAAATTCAAGGGTTGGGCGGTTAGATGTGCCGGTGAGTGTATATTATAGCTCCGTCTGCTCCACCTGGACCCACTTCACCATCACTTGCGCTTTGGCCAAAATCTCGTGGAAGTGATGTTTTACCCCGTTTACGGGAGAAAAAAGTTTTAAAATACATAAGATGTTTATTTGTTCATAAGGTTACATACAATCATACATGAATGTTAACGAAGTACACTTACAAACAAAAAGGAAGGTAAAGGTCCCTAGCAATATTCCAAACACAGAACAAAATATACACAAACAAATAACACAAGCCGTGTGGTGACGGCAGAGTAAAATACATTAGTCACCAACCCCTACTCTTCCCGTGGGTGTCGTAACAGGCGACTTAGGGACTACACATTGAACAGGGAACGGGCAGCAGCGCTCTCTGATACAGTAACCTTTTAATCTGCGATCTCCAACCCGCCTGCCAAGCGTGGAGATTATGGCAAAACCAAACACTTAAGGGGAGGAGGCTCATAGTCCAGCAGTGGACAGTCCACTACCACCGCGCTCCAATTACAGGACGTGACGTGATATACGTCTTTGGGGCCTATTCAGGAAGTCACGCTCTAAACCTTCTATCTGTTCCATTCGTTTCCATCGTTGCGGGATCATAATAGGGAATATGCACAATTTTTTAAAATTTATTAATCGAAATATTGCAAGTTCCATCCAGTAAACACATAAACAATAATTTTTCAAATATCTTGCTCAGAAACGAAGTTATAAGGCTTCAAAGTTGATGGTTAGACAGATAGATCCGACGTGACATGTGACGTCATATGTCACGCGGGCCATACATCCGCCATGGAAAATTTTGTTTTCGTGAGAGGGACAGATATATTTGTTTAATAATGTTGCATCTAGTTTGTTTTTTGAACAATTTCGATTCTGTTTTGACTGTCAGTATTCTATTTTTGTATACTTTCAGATGAACAATGAAAAATTTAATATTTTTTTTATGCATATTCCCTCTTGATAGCTCTGAATATAGGATATGCATCTCCCCGTTTTCATCTTGAAAAGGCGATAACGATGGAATGGACCTAGACTTAGGAATAGGGGACCGGACTACTTTTTTTTTATTTTATAAATTCAAACTTCTTAGCTCTATCTTTAAAATTGACCGAGTTATAAAGGTTTGAAATTCAAGATTAGACAGAGAGGCACATACCCACTTATGACGTCATTTGTTAGTAACGCCATATAATATCCATACAAAAAATTGTTTTTGAAAGAGACAGACATATTGAAACTTTAAAAAATCACTGTAAATTAGTATTTCAACCGATTCTGTTATTTTCTTCGCGAATCGTCTGCGACTAATCTATATTACAAAAATAATTCATAATGGTAAATTCATAAAATATGGTGAAAGCCCGATCCCCTATTACGTAATTACTGTATGCTTGTTATTCCGTTCTCAGGAGACCTATTAACAAAAGAGTTGGACCACCTTCTGCCAGACACCGCCCCTCATAAGGCGTACGTCGCGTTCCGATACGTGCCACCCTACACCGAAGAAACCTTCGAACAGATTGAACGGTGAGTTGTTGTCAGCTCTCATACGTCCCCACCAAGGGGCTTGAGACCACCCTGAATCACGCGTGGTTAAGCACAACCTTTTTTTTTCGCAGTTACTTGTAACATGTATGTGTAGGTTTCCTTTCGATGTTCAATCAATCAATCAATCAATCAGCGTATTGCAGTCCACTGCTGGACTGCTGCCTCCCCAAGAATATGCCAAAGCGCACGATCACCCGCTTTCCTCATCCAGCCACCACCAGCGACCTTCCTCAGGTCATCACACACTACGTTTCCCGAGACGTGGTCTCCATTTCGATGTTATCCTTCACTTTATCATAGAAATGTGTTTTCCATAAAAAGATCGAGATTACTTTTTATTTTATTTTTTTGCTACCCGAGCCGAATAAAGCAGCAATTATATTATATAAACAACCTCTGTGACAGACAGACACGGTGTTATCTTATTAGGGTTTCATTTTCCTCTTAAGATACGTAACATTATAAAGCAATTTTACAGGACAAAAACTTTTAGTTAACTACATAAAACGACCTTAGAGGAAACCGATAGAATATAGTAGGCACTTTTCTACGCGATAGTCACACTTATACAACGTGTTATAAAAAATACAAAAAAAAAGAATATTTTTATCAAAGGCATTTAATTAAAATTTTCCCATCTCTAGTGATCAGCTGTGTCAAAAAATATTCGGACCAGATGTGTAATTTTAGGTCAATGTGTCTATTGTTACCGCTATGGTTAAAAATGTTTACACGTACTACTTGTACCATAACATTCACATTAGAACAATTAATTTCAAAATGAAAAAACTACAAATAAATAAAAAAAGCTTTGTTAAATCATTGTTATGAAAAAATAAATTAATGAAATAATGAACTAAATATTTCAAAATAATATTTATGTTTGTAAATACGTAAACAAGATAATTAAGGCAAAAAGGAAAATGTTTTCTAACATAAATTGATTTAAGTTCATCTCTTTTAAAAATGTAGGCACAAATGGTGTACAAATACTTTTCCGTTCTGAGAATCGATAGTCTGTATTTTAGGTGTCAAATACAACATTTTGATTAAATGTCTGTGATGAAGAATATTCTTTTTTTTGGTATTTTTTGTAACACGTTATATTCACATCAAACTCGTTTATTCCTCACACTTACCAATCGGTACAGAGAAACTTATACTAGACTAGTGATCCACCCGCGACTACACTAGCGTTGTTTAAGATTTTACCGAGGGAATAAGACTTTTCCCGTAAAAAGTATCCTATGTGTTAATCCAGGTTACAAACTATCTCTGTTCCAAATTTCATCCAAATCCATTGAGTACTTTAAGCGTGAGAGCGGAACAAACATCCAAATATATTTTCACACTAATATTAGTGTGATTTTATTACGTGACAAGCACTAAGACGGGATTTTTGGAAATCAAGGGAAGAAACCCCCTGTGTTTGGAGGGGTTATTATCTACAGGGCAAACTTCCTGAGCATCGCGTGAGGTGGTGGGGGAAAGTTTGCGCATGTACAGACGACGACGTCGACGCGGTGCGGGAGGCAAGGGTCAACTGAACAACCAATCCTGTGCATGTTGCCATGGTAACTAGCGCGCCCGCCTCCTCGTCCCGCACCGCACCACCAAAGAGACCTATTTTTTGTTTCTGCGCATTCAAGGTCGTTGCTCAAGAAGTTTGTCGCGAGCTATATCTCAAAATTATTAGGTAGCTTATCTAGTAAGACCAAATATCCGACAACATCTCGAATCGACTACATCGCGTTTAGACGTTAGTACGACAATCCGTTGTTTTAAGCGAACTACGCGAACAAAGTCGCAAGTGTAAAGCTGTTATTGACCGAGCGAGCGAAGCGTCTCCGTTTCAGCGTAGCCAAAATTGCTTTTGTATGTCTGTCTGTTTGTTCCACTCTAGAGGTCGCATTTCTCAACCGATTCTCGTGAAATTTTGTGAGCAAGTTCGATAAATTTCTCTATTTTTTTTTGTCGAGTCAGTTTTTGGAAATTTTAAAAAATTACGGAGTTATGGGGGTTGCCAGCTTACAAGGACTACCGCTGAGGCTGTTTTCCTCTACAGGTCGCATTTCTAAATAAAAAAAATATTTGAGTTAAATAAATTTCAAGGGGTCGCGGTTATTTGTGGAGAAAAAATAAAAATAAATATAAAGAGAAAAATAAATTATATAAAGTTATTGTGCACGTCTTATCTGCATATCTTTATTTATATATCTTGTCTCTTCCGTCAGGTCTGCTGGAAGATATTTCTTTAGAAATAAGTAGTACCTGTTGTGTCGTCTTTTTTCATGTTTTATGTTTTGTAATTTACTTGTGTACAATAAATCGTAAATAAATAAAGAGATATATAAACTCGCGGGTCTTCAGCCCACAGAGCCACTTGTAATAAACACGGATTTGTATCGCAGGGACGGTGTAGAGAACGCGGTGATTTTCTCTCAGTACCCGCAGTACAGCTGTGCGACCACGGGATCCAGCCTCAACGCCATTGCTGACTTCTACCAGAACCGGTAAGCACTTTCAGCAATGCCTCATCTTCTGGGCTTTCACCAGAGACCTACCAGACAGAGTATCTGTGAAAAATAGGGGATCGGACTGTTCGTGAATTTACCATATTTTATGAATTATTTTTAAAATATAGATTAGTAGCAGACGATTTGCGAAGAAAAAAACAGAATCGGGAACCTCTCTTTCATTGGTCATAAAAACGAAAAGGACAGCTGGATTTTAAAATTAAAATTAGAGCATGTCATCCCGAATCGAGGCCCTGTGTGAATTGATACCGGTGTCGCGGGAATAGGGGATCGGACAGTAATCAGATTAAAACCTAAAATAGAAATAGATAAAATAAATATACTGTTTTACGATTATTTATCTATACTCCATTTCATATAACATTAGAAAAAAGAAGCAGTGACAGTAAACATTTTAGCACAAGTTCAAAATATCAAGAGTAGATAGGCTCAGGTAGGTCTTATTAATGAATTATTAGATTAACTTGTTTTCTGAAACGGTTGCCTTTTGATATTAATCAAACCAGTATTATAACAACTTTAACAAGAAATAACACGAGTAGCTCATAGCAGAACAGACTTCAGCAAAACAAACACCACAAGAGCCAGAAGGAAGTGAAGTGACGAAATTTATCAATCACTGACAGTGACAGTTCAATTCATGACATGACGTTAAGGGTGCGTTCGAAATCTGTTAAAAATTGTGCATACCAGTACTAATGTTTGTGACCGCTGTCTTCTTAGGTCTTTTTAGGACACACTTTGCGTGAATATTAAAAATACGTACTACGCGAATTGTGAATATAAAATAACCTTTTTACTAGTTTTTTACTTCTTTCCAATCCTATCTGGGACAGAGTATAATTATAATTTAATATAATTCATTTAAATATTTTAAATTGAAGAAATAAAATGTTGTTATTTACAATATCTGTAATCTGTACCAATCACAGTGCGTGACGTCATTTGTGGGCGATCACTGACTGCACGGGTACTACGGGCTTGACGGGTACACCACTGTATGACCACAAATGACGTCACACGCTCTTAGATGACATAACGTGGCGTTTTGGCGAGATTTTTAAACAATATTGAAACATGATTTTAATTACCTAAAAGGCTATAAACAAATAAAATTGAATTTTTTGGGAATAAGTATCCATAAAGATTAATTTAAAACACTTTTTGAAAATTTGGCCGATCCCCTACTGAACTAACCTCCAGAATATGACCTTAAAGATAAGATAAAGATAAAAATGTCTTTAATCGAAGTAAGATTTAACAAAATAATTTTTCGACGTCAAAGGACAAAAGAAGTTACTAACTTTAGCTAGTCCTCTACCTTACTGAAACCACCGCTAGACCAAAGCAGCTGATTAAATTTCTTCCATGATCTGTATTTGCAGGCCAATACCAGAGAACATAAACTTTAGCATGATAGAGCGCTGGGGCTCACACCCTTTATTGGCCGCCGTGCACGCCGAGCGCATCCGGGAGAAGCTGGACAAGTTCGACCTGGCCATCCGACACAAAGTGCTCATCCTCTTCTCGGCCCACAGCCTGCCCTTGAAGGTATTACCAAGTTACATCGATTTCAGCCCAGCAATTTACTATTATAGCAAGCTTTCATCCGGGAGAAGCTGGTCAAGTTCGACCTGGCCATCTATCAGACCAGGCAATAAGAAGAGCGTCGGTGGTCTAGTAACTAAGGCCGCTGCCTTCCGTCCGGGAGACGCGGGTTCGATCCCCACCACGTACCAATGTGTTTACGAATTTCGAAGTCATATATACGTTTATTCGACGCTCTTACGGTGAAGGAAAACATCGTGATGAAACCTGCACACTCCTGCGAAGTAATTCAAAGGTTGTGTGTGAAGTCGACCACGCCATAATCGCCCTAATTCAGGGTAGGCTCAAGCCCCTCGGTGGGGACGTATATGAACTGTTGATTCTATAGATTTTCCGCAATATTTCTATTACTCTAGTCAGGCTTTACTTGATTAGTACCTAGCAGAATGTAGTTTTACTTACTGATAATCAAAGCCCGGAAAGGGTGAGCTATTTGACGTCATGTGTTGATGTTAGTCGTGTGGTGACGGCTGAGTAGAATACATTAGTCACCAACCCCTACTCTTCCCGTGGGTGTCGTAAGAGGCGACTTAGGGACTACACATTGAACAGGGAACGGGCAGCAGCGCTCTCTGATACAGTAACCTTTTAATCTGCGATCTCCAACCCGCCTGCCAAGCGTGGAGATTATGGCAAAACCAAACACTTAATGGAGGAGGCTCATAGTCCAGCAGTGGACTGTAACGGGCCGTTGATGTTGATTTGATTGTGTTGATGTTAATATGGATAGTTGACAGGTTCATAAGTCCACCCATATCACGTGCGTCTGTACTTTGAAATATCTTTTTAACAATATTCACCTTTCGTATTTTTTTATTCTTGTGGATACAGTCCCGTACAGTTCATCTATGACAGCAAGAAGCAAATACTTAAAAAAGCAAATACGAACCGAAAAGAAAATACTTTTAGGAAATTAGTTATTTTATAGTATAGACGCACGTGATATGGATGCACTTATGAACCTGACTGTACAATGGTGTCGATTCGGCATACGCCCAACTAAACTAAAAATTAGTCCTGTCACTTTCTATCATTTTTAATTGAAAAGGGACCGAAGATCATCGGTTTTGATTTTGTCTTTGACTTCACGACTAACTGTCAATTTTAGTGGCTTTTCAGTCGTCATGGTGTTAGGTAGGCACTAAAACAAGACTAAATTTGACAGTTAGTCGTGAAGTCAAAGACAAAAACAAAACCGATGATCTTCGGTTCCTTTTCAATTAAAAATGATAGAAAGTGACAGGACTAATTTTAGTTTAGTTGGGCGTATTCCGATTGCCGAATCGACACCATTATGTGCCCTACAATTAATAAAATTATTGAAAAGAAAAGAATATAGCCCCCTGCATCCACATGTTAACTTAATAGTTTGTTCTCGTAATTTACATAATTTAATAGCTCGTGCTATATATACTGGCTACTTGTACTGTAAAATGGATGGCCAAAATGAAAAGGAGGATTTTCGAAAGTGCACGTCTTTATTGTGAGCCGATCGGAAGTGAACAGAGAGAGGCTTTTTTTTTTTTTTTTTTTGACAAGGACCTAATGCTTGTGTCGCAAAATCGACGTATCAAGCGTAACCGGACTTTTGGGGGAGCGGAAGGCTCTTACCCCTAGTATTATAGCAACAGCCTAAGGGCGCCCACTTGGGGGCACGGAACAGAGAGAGGCTCCTTGCCGTTACATATTATATATTATTACAATAGTACCAATATGGTCTAAATTAGCGACATCTACGGGAATTATCTCGAACTATCTGCCCAGCTACCAAAGAACATATGAAATCAATGCAAAGCTTAAATTGATTAACGAGCCATCAAGTTCGGTCAATCTCGAATAGATGGCGCTGTTTAACATGTACCTTATATAATATAACAAAAGCATATAGCGATCACGAAATTTATTACAACAGAAAAAATTGGTATGTCCACATTACCCATTTTGAAAACATAGGTAGTCACCCTTTCCGGGCTCTGGTTATCAACATTGTGTGGGTTGAAAGGTCAAATTCAAATTTATTTATTGCATTTCCACAATTAATTAGGTACTTAGGTGCTAGTAGGAAAAGGTGTTAAAATTATTAATTGTGAAGCCCCGTTAGGGCACAGCAATATAAAATACTAGCAGAGGGCTCTACTATTACTTAAAATCTTAATACAAAAACTACATTTACAGTTACATACACAATAAGTAGAGTAGAGTAAAGAAGTAGAAGTACTTTGGTTTATTTCTTTATTTCTTAATTATTTTTATTAACTTTATTATGATTTTATTTCTATAGTATTAAAATTCTAATAAATATAGTTTAAATGTGTTTAAATATTATAAATCACTTTTCATCAAAAAAATCTTTAGTAGTATAATAGCATTTATTAATGAGGTGTTGTTTTAATTGTCTTATGAATGGTTTATAATTTTCTATATTTTTAATTTCGTTCGGGATATGGTTATATAAATTAATTAGCATTGAATGGGGGCCAAGGTTACATATTTCTAATTTAGAAAAGGGTTTCTTTAATTTATGTTGGGTGCGGTTATTTCTTTTTATACTTTTTTCTGGGGAATATAAATTCATATGTGCTCTAACAAATTTACAAGCTTCTAATATATATATTGACGTCAATATGAGTAGCCGATGTTTTTTAAAGTATGGTCGACAACCGACCTCACAAACCCTGGTGTCAGTGTTATAGAGCCGCCAACGACCATTGACTTGGCTCATGTAACGACTAGATAGTAGCCGGGGCCAACGGCTTAACGTGCCTTCCGAAGCAAGGAATCATCTTTCTTTTTGGACAATCAGGTGATTCAGCCTGCAAAGTCCTAACCAAACTGGGGAAATTTCACTAAAGGATTTTTGTTTGACAGTGTTCCCACAGGGAATCGAACCCGGACCTCCATAATGGGCGTCGAAATCTCGACCACTCGGCCACGGAGACTGTTCCGGGCTCTGCTGATATCCCTGTGTTCCTTTTACAGGCAGTGTCCCGAGGCGACACGTATCCTCACGAAGTAGCGGCGACTGTCGCCGGCACCATGAGTGCTTTAAAACGACCCAACCCATACAGACTGGTGTGGCAGTCCAAAGTCGGACCTTTGCCGTGGCTGCAACCTTACACGGACGATGCTATCAAGGTAATAGATTGGAAGACACCGTCACAAAATGGAAAACTTACTATGTCATAAAAGTGTCACAAATAAGACATTTACTCATTATAAACGCGGGTCTACCCGCGACCATGGTGCTTGCAACAGCGCTGAAATATCGGGTCTCCTCTACATATCGCGGAAAGCCCGTAAAATGTCTCATGAATTTTATGATAATGACCGCGAAAGTTTTAAATTATGTTTTACTCATCATGTTAAGACACTCAGCGGCATTATGGGCGCTCTTAGGTGACTCAACCCATACCAGTTGGTGTGGCAGTCCAAAGTCGGTCATTTGCCTATATAAGGTGCCCCATAATTAGTAACAAATATTTTCAGGGCAGAAAGGAATTGCAATATAAGCTAAGGGGTGCCCAGGAGTTATTAGAGAGAAACACACAAGTAGTTGATACGTAGGTAAGACTAAAGTAGAGTACAGTACAGAGCTATGCTAACTTATGTAATTGCTTAAATACTATATTATTGCAAACACAGGCAATACGCGTCGTGACGTAGTTGGTGTCGTGAGCACCACTATAATATAATAGACCGTAAAAAATTATTTCGAAAATCTACACATTAGTTTAAAAGTTTTTCAATCTAACAAAAAAAAACATCATTAAATATGACAAAAAGAGATCACCCTCTGCATGTACACTCACATTACTCTAGGTACATGTAAACACGCATCAAACGCGTGTGTGCGTGCATGAATGCAAATGTAGTAGTGATTGAGGGTGATGTTTTTTATGATTAGGTAACCAAGTTGTTTGGCTTAATTACTTGAAAACTAACGTGAAAATTGATCTCATTTTTTATGAAGCGAAGATCAGGACTTCTTCTTTCAGCCCTGAAAATATTTGACACTAATAACGGGGCACCTTATCTTATATACAATATTAAATATGACCGCGGTAACAAACCCGAAAATTGTGACAATTTTAGTGCATTTGCCTTGGTTACAACCTTATAACGAAGAAGATGCCACTAAGGTACTGTTTCATGTTTTTAAATTCTATATTCAAAAAAATTCAACAGTACCACCTCATAATCGCCATTCAGCCGTCGGTCGTCGTGAAAAAATTAAAACGTGACCAAATTGAAGTGTAACAAATGGAAATTTCACAATAGAAGTGTCACAAAAAAGACATACTTCTCTTCATCAACCTACTAAACGTGTAATATTTATAATTGAAAAGTAATAAATGTAATAATGTTTACTATAATAATAATAATAAAAGCCTTTATTTTCAAAACATAAAAATATTCAAATGACATTAAAATTATATCAAGTACATAATATAAATGAAATAAAATCAACACAATACATTATCAAATTATAAAAACATGCAAAATTAATTGATTTACATTTTAGATTTCGATTTTTATTCCATAAAGCTTAAATATAGGCCAGTCATATCGTACAAATAAAAAGGTTGAAATAAACATAATTGCGGTAAACTTGCTCTTTTGGTATGTTGTTTGGGTCCACCTGGATAGTATTAATCCAGATTTGCAGCAGTCTGAAATTCTCGCGCGCTGAGTAGTTTGCTGAAAAACCACCAAAAACGACATTGGAAGGCTCTGACGATAAAGATCACTACTACTTTTATAAAGTGTACAAAATTCCTGACAGTTTAAGCCCTAATTCAATTGTGTAGGTCTAATAGGTCACACGATACAGGGTTCCCAATATTCACTATTTTCCCCAAAATGTTGGAAAATTGGAAATGTTAATTTGTGACCTATTAGACCTACCTCTATTTGTGCCTCTCTGTCTAATCTTGAATTTCAAACCTTTATAACTCGGTCAATTTTAAAGATAGAGCGAAAATTCTTTAGTGTTCGATAGCAGAAACTAACAAGTTTGGATTTATAAAATAAAAACAAAGTATAACGATCCCCTATTTAGGGCCCACCATATATAATTACTGTTTGGGGAGGTACTTTTAAAACACATTTACTCGAGGCAGAAAAAGCTCAGAGAGCTTTGCTGAAAGTTATGTATTTTAAGAAACTGTGGTATTCTACCGAGAGACTATATGAAAGCTGTAATCTACTTTCCATTCGCAAGCTCTATTTCTTACATACAACTTTAAAAACTCATAAAACTATAGTCTATGATCCAACTATAGAAAGTAAGAGGAGGAAAGATATGGTGGTGGCTAATCTGCAAACTAAGACGATGTTTGCGAGTACGCAATACAAAAAAAGGAAACTTAATAAAGAACTTTCTATATACAGTAAAACTTATTATGAATGCAAAGAAACCTTAATTTCATGGCTAAAACCAATAAGCTATGATGAATGTGAGAAATTCCTGCAGCCTCTAAAATGAATGGTACACCGAAGTGTAATATTTGTTATGGAGTAACTAATTACTAATCCCCCCCTATCATCAACACACCCTTGGAGGGAGGGAAAGAAGCTAGTAGGTGTCCTGATCCCAAGCATTATTACTGCGTAGGGCTAGCCTCCCTCCCTTCCTCCCCCTCTATCTACACACATAACATGCACTTATACATACATACACCCCCCACTTACACACACACATACATGCACACAAACACACGCACAATCACACGCATGCACACACTCCTGAAACACAATACCTAGTGAATTGTCCTTGTATTTCTTTTTCACTAGGTCTAGTAACATAATTAAATCTAGTATAAGTATATCTATAGAAATTCTCTGTTTTTAATAATATTATATTTCTATGATATGGAAGAGCGGGGCATCCTGGCACAGGCATTTGTATATGCTTAAAAGGAGGCCCCAGCAAATTTGTTTCATAGATAACTTTAAGTTACAGAAATAAAGATTTTTTTTTTATTTTTTTTTTTGTTTTAAAAGCCTCCAGTTCTTAGTGAAAAGGGGGTGGTATTTTTATTTTTCCCGGGTCACCAGCGCTTTGGGTGTTTACTATAAACAAATGTAATTGTTTGATTGCAGGAGTATTCAAAGAAAGGCCACAAGCACATGATCCTGGTGCCCATCGCGTTCGTGAACGAGCACATCGAGACGCTGCATGAACTCGACATCGAGTACTGCGACGAGCTCGCCAAAGAGGTGAGCTGGCCTTGCTCGAAGTTCAAACTTATTAGGGTGATACGTTAAATTGTAAATGGTTGCTTCAATCATCAACGGCCCGTTACAGTCCACTGCTGGACTATGAGCCTCCTCCACTAAGTGTTTGGTTTTGCCATAATCTCCACGCTTGGCAGGCGGGTTGGAGATCGCACATTAAAAGGTTACTGTATCAGAGAGCGCTGCTGCCCGTTCCCTGTTCAATGTGTAGTCTCCCTAAGTCGCCTCTTACGACACCCACGGGAAGAGTAGGGGTTGGTGACTAATGTATTCTACTCTGCCGTCACCACACGGCAATGGTTGATTGCAGTTCACAATTTTATGTCAGTTTATAATCCCGCGAGTCAGATTATAAACTAACGATGTTCACAATCTTACGGTGACAAATGCAAAAATAGAATACTGACAGTCAAAACAGAATTGAAATTAATCGAAAAACAAACTAGAACACAACATTATTAAACAAATATATCTGTCCCTCTTACGAAAATAAAATTTTCAATGGCGGACTACACATCGGGCCTCTCTGCTCTGAAGCGCTATAACTTTGTTTCTGAGTAAGATATTTGAAAAATATTTTTATGTGTGTTTATCTGGATCTTGAAACATTTCGATTAATGAAAAATAAATTGTGCATATTTCCTATTCGTCGACTGGTCAGTTTTTTTAAATTTTGTTTTTAAAGTATTTGGTATTAACTATCATATACTTCACATGTTGTTTTTTTTTGTTATGGCTTTTGTTTGTAGCTCTGTGCACAAAACTGTTCAATAATTACGTAATTGTAATATAATGGGGAAGACACTGTGACCTGTAACACAGCTACTATGCTACCACAGGTTACAGAGTCCAACTGAAATTATTGTCAAGAATTTAACAAATAAATATTTTATTTGATTTTACTTCATCCTTTTTCGCTTCTAGGCAATACAAAAATCTATCAGGCTATCTATACAATATTATAAACAGAACTCTTAAAATCTACCCTATGTCAACCTACGAATGTAAAAGGGCACTGAAAAAATGGCTTAAAGAAAAATCGTACATTGAAACGGAAGCTTTACTGGAACGGATTACTTAGGAATTCACATTTCTCTTATTTGATCCACTACAATACCCATATATCTCTTATGTACGTACATTATAGGTACCAAATTTCACATACAAACGCGTATCACTATTTATTTCTAACGTATATCTATCTCGTAAGGTCGGTTGTCGACCTTACAACCCACACGATGATGATGATGATGAGTGTATAATCACCTCCTTACCGCACGTGTATCATACATAATGCATTATGTTTCAGGCGAAAGTGGAGCAGATCGAGCGAGCGGCGACCCCGAACGACCACCCCACGTTCATCGCGGCCCTCACCGACATCGTCGCCTCGCACCTGCGCAATGGACACAAGATCTCCAGACAGTTTCTAACTAGGTACATACTATAGACAATCAGAACATTGTACCAATAACTAACTATTACACCACAATGCAAAACACTGTACCGTGGTACAAACAAAACATTGTACCATTTATTTGTTTTATTTTCTTATTTATTGTACATAATAAAGTTAACAGAAAATGATCACATAGAAAAACGACTCAACAGGCACTGCTTATTTGTAAAGAAATGTCTTACAGCAGACCATGGTACGAACAACAAAATATCGAATCTTGGTACGAGCAACAAAACGGTGTACCATGATACAAACAACAGGTCATTTTTTGACTAATATTGAGTCATGATACAAGTAACACAACTGCTTTTTAGTACAAATAACCAATGTTTATCACGGTCCTTACTGACATCGTCGCCTCGCACCTGCGCAGTAGACACAAGATCTCCAGCCAGTTCCTAACTAGGTACATCATCAACGGCCCGTTACAGTCCACTGCTGGACTATGAGCCTCTTCCACTTAAGTGGAGGGTTTTGCCAACTAGGTACATACTATAAACAAACATTGTACCAATAACAAACTATTACACCACAATGAAAAACACTGTACCATGGTACAAACAACAAAATATTGCTCCATGGTATAGATAACATAATATTGTGCCATGATAGAAACAATACATTATTATACTATGGTACAAACAAAAGAACGTCGTGCTTTGGAGAAAGAACAAAACATTG
Source organism: Carpatolechia fugitivella (assembly GCA_951230895.1). NCBI lineage: Eukaryota > Metazoa > Arthropoda > Insecta > Lepidoptera > Gelechiidae > Carpatolechia > Carpatolechia fugitivella. The sequence continues at coordinate 3,575,945 of OX579672.1, forward strand.
TGCCATGGTACAAACGTAAAAAGTTTGTGTCATAGCATATCACAGACAACACAATATTGTACCATGACAGAAATAACAACATTGTGCAATGGTACAAGTAACATTGGTACATTTTTTCATGGTATCAGTATACAGTACAGTGGGTGGCACAATATTGTACAAGTAGCAAAAAATTGTCCCTTCAACTTAAGAAAATTGTGCCATTTAACAAACCTCTCTAATTTCATTCCACCGCACCTTCCAGATGCCCACACTGCACCAGCGCCAGATGTCACATGTCGAAGAATTTCTTCAAGAGATTGTGTCGGGTTTCCGAGGACGATGGAAAACAATACACTATCATGAACGAGGTCTTCGGGGAGAAGCCGACCGCGTCGTAAAACACGACCGAGTGCGGATCAGTCGACAAACGTCACATTCTCAAAATGGCGGATCAGTGAGAGTTAGATATCTTGGTTTTATGACAGATTTTATATAATGGTTATGCAAACAACGAATTATCTATAGTCAAGAAACGTAACTACGCTTCAAACTTGACCCCGTCAAATGACTACCAAAGAAGCCGGGGAAAAAATAACTTTACCATGCCACATTCGAATACGCGGTACAATGATGTTTTATATGACTCGGTTTGTAAGAACGTCGAAAGTAAGCTTCAATGTACAGCAGCGACATCACCTGCATGTGTGTCGCCGTCGTCTGCCAAAATTAATTGTGCGAGTTAGGTACCATGTTTTAGCGGGCTTTGCTAGGCGGTTACTCTTCAAGACTATTGTAGTTCGTTGTATACAAGTGATAGTTTTTATACCTTTTGACATATGTGAGTGAGGTGTCTCCATGTTGCGTTTTTATTTGTACAATTTTCACATTGTAGATATTTGATTCATGTGCGTTTTCTTGTCCCTTCTATATTCCTTGTCAGGTTTTTAATTGCACAATTTCACTATTTCTACAAAATACAGATTTTACAGACTAAGAACAGGTTAAAGTTTTAAACTGCAAACGTTTTAGATTCATTGGTTTAGGTACGGTCACCTTCAAAAGTGGGGTCATATCACGTGTGTTTAAACTTTGAAATAACTTATTTTCTTTCTTGGATTTTGTAATAATGTGTACTGGACTTTATATAAAGGCTATAATAATTAAAAGATATTTCAAAGTATAAAAACACGTGATATGACCCCACTTTTGCAACTGACTGTGCCTACCTAAAAGTAAAAAAATTATTACCTCAATCAATACTCAATGGGGATTTTTGGAGTAAACCAACAGTCTCTAAGGTCTTTTCATAAAACACATTTCTAAATAAAATAGGTTAAAGTATTTCAATTATGTGAACTGTTTATTTTTCCTTGGGAAAATTAAAATAATGAATTACTATATAACCCATGCAGATTAAGAAAAGATATGAAAATGGCGGCGGGTACTTATGATACGATTGGCAAAACAAGTTCTCAAAAATTGATTTTTATTTTTCCTACTGACTTTTTTTGTTATTAATTATTCTTTTTTATTATCATTATTTTTTTGCAGCGTGTACTTCACTGTGTGAGTATAGACAGCGATAGATTGTGAGCGAGATAGCATGCGAGCGGACGCCATTTTCATATCTATTCTTTATCTGCATTGGTAATAACTAAACTTATTGTGATAATGTGTTTTTCTAAACATTGTTTTTTTTTTCAAGATTTGGTGAATTCGACTATTTGTGCATGAGGCTTTAGACTGGGTTTTTTATATTATAAAAGGTTATGTCAGTTGTGTATTAATTTAATTTTTTTAAGATAATGTACTGGAGATATGTCTATTTAAGGTTTGACTGGAATCGGTACTATTGTATAGTAATCGCATCGCAAGAATGCCGTCCTGACAGCAGGCAGGAAATATGAAAACCAAATGGGTTCAAAAGAGACAGAAGAAAAATTGTACGTGTATGACAGCTGTCAGGACGCATTCTTACGATGCGGTAGGCATAGTACAAGCTGTTGTCTTGAGCTCAAAACCGCATTTAGCGCCACCGAAACAAATATTTATTTTTACAGCGATTTCTTTAAACGTTGATTTACAAGTAGCAATAATTTCATTGCTTTTAATTTTCATAGTTGGACCAGTATGTTAAAGAGCCTAACTAGCATACACTTTCTAGTGTTTTCATTAAATTGTAAAGTCATTTTTTCTTAAGTTTGTCGGGCCGTTTTACTTTTAAATAAATTCAATTTTAATAACCAACATACATAATTCGTGTTAGTATAGCTGACACCGCAAGCCTCTTTTGCATCAATTACTTTTATAGCGTGCCATGTACAATTTTAATTTATTAATTTAAAAAAGGTTAAAACACCTCGCACTACAAGCTAATTCAAGTGTAATATCTACCTGTATAGAGTTAAAATTACGGATGAAAGTGTGTACAGAAATTCCTCTTAAAAATTGTAGACGATTTAAATTTAAGTTTAAACTCGAGGAAGTGGCATTTAAATTTAAGTAGTAAATTAATTTAATGTTTTGTTTTATAAAGGTGATAGTGTTACTGTTTTAATAAATAAATTTATTTATTGACATCTGATATTTTTTTATTTATTGTTAAAATAACTATACCTTGATTTTTAATTCCGTGGACTTCTGACAGTTCTCAGATCGCTTGTCGCAAACCTTTTTTCACATGTATATTTCTGTTATCACTATTATAACAAGACAGGCAAATCATAATTTACATGTATGTATGTATGTATGTCTAGTGGGGGACGTCCGCGACGGAGCGCAGACGGGTGACCTGCTCTATTCGTAGAACTATTTCACCCCTAATTCCCAGTTCGGTTGTCACCCTTCGGACTCGCGGTGCATCGGACATTTCTCCCTGTTCCCTCGCTCTCCCCGGACGAGTTCTGCCCCCACACGTATCCTCTCCCACCGCTCCAGGTAAGCGCTTGCTGGAGCGTCCTAGCCGATTCACCCCAGACAGAAGGGGGTACCACTCCGCATGAAGGAAACCCGGAGATTCCCCCCCACGGAGCTCCCCCCCCCGACCAGAGTTCCTCGTTAGTGCTCCCACACTTCTTTAGCGTGGGATCCTCCGGATCGCATGGTGTCACACAACTCGTCCCCTTCGGCGGTTCAACAGGTTAGTCCTCGCCCCGCTATTCCTCTAGGAGACAACCGAGGAGCACTGGTTTTACTGGTGCCCCGGCAGCGTCGACCCCTCGAATCTACCCGATGCTTTGCAAAGTCTGATTATGTTCCCTATTGAAATGTCCCTTAACTGTTCCCTATCAATCCTATCGGTTCCTAGTATCTCCCATCTTGGTAGAGAATACATAGGGCATTCCGCAATTAGGTGAATGCTTGTTTCTTCTTCCCCACATTCGGGACATGACGGATCTGTGGCTTTCTTCATAATAGTGAGGTGTCTGTTTAGTGCACAGTGTCCAGTAATTATCCCTGTGACCAGCCTCGCCTCATTTTTCTTACATTCCAGTAGTCTTTTGGTTTGCTTTTTATCAATCGCCTCGATGAACAGTTTTGACTGTCGGAGACCTTTTGTCTCCCTCCATCTGGCGTTTGTTTCTGTGGTTATCTTCTTTTTAATCACTCCAATTGTTATTCTTTGAGGTATTGGTAGCCGAGGTTCCGGACCAGTGAAGGTTTCATCAGCACCCGTTCTGGCCAGTTCGTCCGCTATCTCATTACCTTCAGTGCCTTGATGACCAGGCACCCACGCTAGTGTAATATTTCTTCTCCTCGATAGTAAATTTAATGCTTGTTTGCATTCCTTTACCAGGGCTGACATAGTTTCTGGCTTATCCAGCGCCTTCAAGGCCGCTTGACTGTCGCTGTAGATGATCACATTGTCTTTGCAGCCAGGTTCCTCAGTTTGGAGTTGTCTGGTGCATTCTAGAATGGCAAATATCTCAGCCTGAAATACGCTTGCAAATTTGCCTAGTCCTTCCGATATCTTTACAGGAGTATTATCGGCAATGTAGATACCAGCACCAGATAGTCCTGTTGATTCTTTCCTTGACCCGTCTGTGAAGCACATTGTTATGTCCTCCCCTTGACTTAGTTCCCACTTCTCTCTTGACCCTATGTGAATTCTGTATTTCTTATCAAAGATTCTTTGCTTCTTGATGAGATCATTGTTGGCAAAGATCAATGACATTTTTTCTTCAAATTCCTTTCCTATGACCGCGTGTCCACCATTTGCATGTTTTGGTTTCCACATTCCAAAGGATTTTAGTCTATAGAATTGTTCTAATGCTTTCTTTTTTATTTCTAAGTCGGGTGGATTAAATCCTAGAATCATGTCCATCGCCGCAGTCGGCGTGGTTTTGATTGCCCCTGTTATCATAAGGCCCGCTAGTCTTTGTACTTGATTGAGTTCTTTGAGATTGCTTTTGATGCTAGCCCTGTGCCACCATACAATTGCTCCGTAGAGAAGTCTCGGGAGGATTATGGCCTTGTATATCCAGTATGATATACCTGGCCCCAGTCCCCAAGTCTTGCCTATCGCCCGGCTGCATTGTATCATGGCTATTTTGGCCTTCGTACATTGTTTCTTTATGTGTGAATTAAACATTAGTTTACTATCTAATGTTACACCTAGGTATTTGATTTCTTTAGTTATCTCTAGTTTGGTTCCGTCTATTGAGACTGAAATGTTTCCTGGTAGTTTCCTCTTTTTTGTAAATATGATTAGCTTTGTCTTTTCCGGATTGAGGTTCAGTCCTTTGGTTCTGCACCATTTTAGAGCTGTCTCTATACCCAGTTTCAAGATGTTGTTCATCATATTTAGATCCTTTCCTGTAACTAGAATTACTCCATCATCTGAGTATGCTTGCATGTATATCATCTTCTGGCTCATCACCTTTATGAGGTCGTCCAACAGTAGACACCACATCAGCGGGGATAGGCAGCCTCCCTGAGGGAAGCCTCTGTTGGTTCTCATAATTTACATACAATGCAATTAAAATAACAATTCCAGTGGCTTGTGCAAACTCCATTTGAATCTTGTATGGTTTACGCTGTGCTTTTTTATCTGTGGCCATACAATACGAAATGAAAGTGAAGGTTGCATGGAAGAATTGTTATTTTAATAGCATTGCTAATATGTTAGATTATGAACACCTTTATTTTTTTTGTTCCATGCATTTTTAAAAGCCTTTTTGCATTAGAAATAGAAATTTTAACCAACTGTTTGCAACCTGTGGTTATTTGAAAATGATACCCGGCCTTAGTAAATATTCTCCCACATTGAATGTAGTAACTTGAACAGATTAAAACTTAAAAATATTATAATCATCCAACAATTGAAAAAATGAAATATAATGAAGGCTGCATAAAGTATGACTTTAAAATAATTCACTGTGTTATTTTTATTCATCAAAATGTGATACCTGTAATTTTGGTAACCTGTTTTCTGCCTGGCAACACTCCATCTGTCAGAATTCCACGGAATTAAAAATCAAGGTTATACAATATAAAATTGAAAAGCCGTGTGACTGCAAAAAATTATAAACTAGCTACAATATGTAATCATATTTACGAACAATAATAGTTCCATGCAACGATAAATAATTAATTCCATCCATCTTTGGGCGCATTCCGAATCCAACTTTCAGCGCTGTCAGCGATCAGAAAAGCAAAAAAAATTATGGCTGACAGTGATTCGGAACGCGATTACGGGTACTTTAATCGATTTCAGCGCGTCTCGGAACGCAGGGTTTATGTGTATTGTAAATACAAACAATATCCTTGATTGATACCAAATAGCAAATAGTACCAAATTGATACATAGACAAACGAACTCGCAAAATGTTTTCACTGTCGGCACTGTCGGATATAAACTTCAGATTGATTTGAAGTATCTATCCATCCCTCTCATTCATTTAAGAAACCACGCATTATAAAAAGAGACAGAACTATAATTTTCTAAGAAAAAGGAAACAAGTTTTGTCATTGTACCATCCGATTGTGGAGTATAGTATTCTTTGCTCCCTTGTCATACAGTCTACTATTGAATAATTTTCAATTCAATTCAATATATTTATTGCAGGCATTAAGCCCATAAAATGTTAGTAATACACACAAATAGCTTAAAATTTAAATAATGCTGTCAGAACTCAGAGGTAAAATAACTGTGAACGAGCTGTAAAATTATATTTTCCATCATTCATTCACTCGATCGATCAGTGCTGCCAGATTAGGTGATTTATCATAATTTAGACCCTCTTTACTGCTAACTATTACAGAAAAATGATTTACGGTTTACTCTAAGTTTTTGCCAAATGTGGTTCTCCTTTGCTCATTAAGAGCCAGCTTTGCTTATACCTGCGGGCATAGAAGCGTGATTTTATGTATAAGTGTTTACTTTATTAGTTATTATGGTTAGATATTTATATATTCACTAGCGCAGCGGTCCGCCCGTGGCTACTCTGGCGTCGTGTAAGATTTTCCCATGGGAATAATATTTTTTCCCGCAAAAGTATCCTATGTGTTAATCCAGATTACAAACTATCTCCATTCATTCAATTCATTTCATTCAAATCCGTCGAGTACTTTAAGCGTGAAGGCGGAACAAAAATCCAAATATATTTTCACATTTATAATAATTAGTGTGAAAATCCTACTTGTTTATCATGTCATCTGGGTTGTAAGGTCGACTACCAACTTCACAAACCAATAATCAGTGTTATAGAGCCACCACAGGCCACTCAAATGGCTCGTGTAACGACTAGATAGATAGCTAGATATAAGTAGGGACCAACGGCTGAACGAACGTCCCTTCCGAAGTACAATATTATAATAAAAAAAAGCTTAGAAGTTCAAACAGCAGCGCCGCCGCGCCGCGCTACCGCGGTCAAAATTAGACTGAAACTCAATAATAAAAGCTATAACAGATAAATCAAGAAATATAATTTAAAAATAAATGTCTTATTTTATTTTTTTAATTATTACAAGGATTAAAAATCTAAAATCTCATTTTTGTGTGATTTTATGTTAACTGAATCTGGCAGCACTCTGACAAAATATTCGTTCGTTCTGTTCTGTCTGTTCAATTTTGGTTCAATTCAACTTCAACTCATTCGTTTAGTTTTATCGCGAAACAGCTGATGAGAGGATGTGCGCGATGTTTGCGACGAATTACGTGCCCATAATAATGTAAACAAACATTTTATACCGATGAATTAGTGAATTATTTCTCTCAATATGGCTAAAATTGTGTTTGGTTGTGTGCTAGTGTTAGCGATGGTGTGCTTGGTGTGTGTTAACAACGTTTCTAGCAAAACATTTGTTAATGAATTGAAAACAAGCGAACATCAACATCAACATTGCATTCACGATCATCCAAAGGAAGACCAAGTAAGTTTCTTTGCCTTTAATTAAATTAAAAGCGTTGTTTTTCTTTTTCATTTCGTTTTAATTTCGTGTTTGAGGTTATGTGGTTATTCTGCGAGTAAGACACTTTTTTATTTACATCCGTCTGTCTCTTAGATAACTTTTAAAATTTAAATATTAGTTTTATTCGCACATAATTTCGTGCAGATGCACGTTGATTTTCTCACGGATCCTATGATCAGATCTTGTCCAAATTAATATTGGACCACTCGTACCTAGGCAGGCCTTTTCCAACATTTTTTTTTTAAATTGGACAACGAACTGGTGGAAAGTACAGACGAATTGAGAAACTTTTCAGTCTACAAAGAGCCGCTTTACGCTGCTGTCTTAAAAAAAGTTCTAACTATACAGATCGTTGCTACTGCAGTACTAATTTACCATCACAGCAATGTATACCAAATTAGACTCCGCATTTTAGCCAAGTCTACAGGCCCATTACCTACCCTACTTCATCAACAGTTCATATACGTCCCTACCGAGGGGCTCGAGCCTACCCTGAATTAGGGTGATTAGACCTTAGTCGACCACGCTGGCCCAGTGCGGGTTGGTCGACTTCACACACACCTTTGAATTTCTTCGCAGGAGGTTGCAGGTTTCATCACGATGTTTTCCTTCACCGTAAGAGTGTCGAATAAACGTACACGTATATGAATTCGAAATTCGAAAACACATTGGTACGTGGTAGTCGTGAAGTCACAGACAAAAACAAAACCGATGATCTTCGGTCCCTTTTCAATTAAAAATGATAGAAAGTGACAGGACTAATTTTAGTTTAGTTTAGTTGGGCGTATGCCGAATCGACACCAATGGCGTGTTGTCGGCTTACTAAGGATTTATAACTCCCTTTCGTTTTCCCCATGACAACATCCTGGGCCGAGGTCGCCCGTCCGAGGGTTGCACACGTGTTATGTATTCTGTGCTTGCACCCTTAGGAATTGAGTTTAGTTAGGGGTCTTATCTTAGCCTCCTTATGTCACAGATTAGATAACTAACTTTTTTTTTATATGGCTTCACGTCTGGTTTGGACGTATTTTGACAATGACAACGTATTCAACTTCTCAACATAACACAAACGAGAAGCATGTTCGGTGAAAAATTTATGTTCCCCTAAATGTCTAGCTATATCACCACTTCGGTATGATACATAAATCACATTATCAGTTAGGGAAACATTTATGTAAGTATTTGGAAAACGGCGTCGTCGGTAGGGGGCTACGGAGACAATCCGTGGTAGGGGCAGTAGGTTGTTCTGAAACACGATCACCGAAGAAGACAGATAGATACTTACCAGTACTAGCGATAAGATCTTAATATGTTTATATGAGACGCTTATTTTGTCTAAAAACAATGCTATTAACGATCATTGCCGATGCAGTACTAAATTAACCGTCCCAAGTGCAACCCAATTGCAGCAATGTATATCGAATAGACAATGCAATAGCATTTGGCTAATTTTAAAACTGGAAGTCGATGTGTTTATAGTAAAATAAGTGCTTCAAAATTATTGGCTTTCGTGCTACCGATGATGAATGGTAGTGAACGAGCCATCCAGCTTTGACGTCGAAAAATTATTTGTAAAAATCTTAATTCTGATAATTTTTTTTTGATTTGGTAGCTCTGATAAACTCCTCCGTTTTTTGGTGGTCCACGAGGGCGACTTATTTCCCATAGTCCCTTTCCTTACATGATAAAGAAATGTTCCATCCTGTACGTAAGTATATTTTGATGTAATAGTACCGGGAACATGCACAATTTTTTTAAATTCGTTAATCGAAATATTTCAAGTTCCAGATAAACACACAAAATATAATTTTCCAAATATCTTGCTCAGAAACAAAGTTATAAGGCTTCAAAGTTGATGATTAGACAGCGAGATCCGACGACACATTTGACGTCATATCTGTCACGGGTCATACATCCGCCATAGAAAATTTAGTTTTCGTAGAGAGGGACAGATATATATTTGTTTAATAATGTTATAACTAGTTTGTTTTTCGATCAATTTCGATTATGTTTTGACTGTCAGTATTCTATTTTTGTATACTTTTAGATGAACTATGAAAAAAACTAATATTTTTTTTATGCATGTTCTCTCGCTTTGCTTTATTATCGATGGCGTCGTGTATCAAGTTATACTGGAACCTCTTAACCGCCGCGGGCTTCAACTGTGCGATTCCGGGAAATGATAAAATAATCCACAAACTCGAAGATAGCGCATATTTTCCTTAGCGACGTATTCTTCATTTCTTTACCCTTGGGTACCCATTTATATCGATTCTACGCGATACCTCAGCAAAACCAGCTTCCTATGGAATCTGACAATCCAGTAATCACACCAATTTATTTCGAAAACTCCAAGGTTATTTACATCATTAATCCTGATCATGCTCCTGGTATTACGAAGAACATTACAATGAATCCACCATTGTTCTATAATATTTTCAACACTAAAATCATCATTCTCCTGCCCTGTTCCCTTTATTTGGGGTCGGCGCAATGTTTTCTTCTTCCATTCATCCCTGCCAGACGTCACATCACTATTCGCTCCCTTCTTACACATATCATCTTCCACGCAATCTATCCATACTTTTCTGGGTCTACCTCTACCTGCTTTTCCATTCACTCTCATGCTGCTAGATAGCATACGTCTGATGGTATGGGATTCCAACACTAAAATAAGTAATAAATTATAAAGCGAAAAATAAAAATTTTTGTCGATCATAGACAGGACTCGAACCAGCATCTCCTTGGCTATCCGGGCCAGAAACAGGCGCATCACCAATTATGCCACCAAGCTCTGTGAAAGATTGACGAAATTTGACACTACTTTTTACTTTAATGCTCAGAGTGCATTACAGACGTAATCTGTAACAATAAGTATAGTATATTTCATTCATTCATTCATTCATTCATAATAATCTACTAAAATAACTATTTGAATCCGATCGATTATATAAAATTAAGACGAAAATTCAAAACTGCATACCTACAAGTTGGGATTGCATCCAAATTGGATAGACGTACAACTTTCTGCATTCGTAATATTAGTTAGTTATTCCTACGTTGGATGAAACTTGGAGTTCTGAAGTGCAGTTGGAACTTCGTTGAAATTTAAATTGTGAAGAACGTAAAGTATTACGTAAAGGTCAAAATCAAAATATTACGGCACAGATGTATATAGTTCCAGTCACGTAAAAATAACACTGGACGAAGGGGATGCCAACAGCTCATGTACGTCCCCACAGAGAGGCTCAAGCCTACCCTGGAGTAGGGCGATCGATTTGCGACTTAGGGACTACACATTGAACAGGGAACGGGCTGCAGCGCTCTCTGATACCTTTTAATCTGCGATCTCCAACCCGCCTGCCAAGCGTGGAGATTATGGCAAAACCAAACACTTAAGTGGAAGAGGCTCATAGTCCAGCAGTGGACTGTAACGGGCCGTTGATGTTGATGATGTTGAATTCTAATTAAATTACTATTTTTGTAAATTAGTACTGCTGCTGCAACAGCAATAATCATCCTCCGATTTTAGGAAAAATCGATGTTTACGAAAGTTAGGTTCGATCCTATCTCAGTGGGGCTGTTGATAAAGAATCCATGTTAGCAACGTTCTGCGATTGTATTTATTTGCTGTTTGTGAATTTCGCTTTGTACGTTCTGTGTGCTGTAAATAAAATGTATTCTATTCTATTTTATTATATTCTCAATCAATTAGGTATCTCGTTACACAGTCAACTCATCTTGTATCGTGTTGCGATGGAATGGAAGGACTGTCTGCATTCCGAGAAGGTTTGTGATCATTAGACCGTGAGTAACTCGTTTACTTGGAACTTGGGTTTATCTTTTATTTGCTATATTAGACAATCAAATAGCCGCCTACGTTTTTTTAAAAGAAGTCTTTAACATGGAACCGATATGAAAATAAAAATATAAAAAGTAATTACTTACATTTATTACTAGATGCCCGTCCCGGCTTTGCAGAGGTCGTCGTATTTCGGATCGTCGGATTTTAAAAACTTTTCTACGGAAAAGTTGATATACGTATCAACATCATCAACGGCCCGTTACAGTCCACTGCTGGACTATGAGCCTCCTCCTTAAGTTGAGGGTTTTGCCATAATCTCCACGCTTGGCAGGCGGGTTGGAGATCGCAGATTAAAAGGTTACTGTATCAGAGAGCGCTGCTGTCCGTTCCCTGTTCAATGTGTAGTCCCTAAGTCGCCTCTTACGACACCCACGGGAAGAGTAGGGGTTAGTTACAAATGTATTCTACTCTGCCGTCACCACGCGGTTAAATTTATAATATTATAAATTAGTATTAAAAAGGTCTGGTCTTTAGCGAAACTCTACATAAAATGCTTCCTTTAGTATATTTTAAGTCTGATGAAGTGATGAATAATTAATTAATGTCCCTCACGAAAGCATGTTCTTGAATACAATGAATAATGAAAGAAGACAAACTAAATAGCTATTTTGATGATGCCGTTTATCCGGAGACTAAATATACCTCATCATCATCTTCTTCATCAGCTACACGTCTCCTCCGCTGGGCTCGAGCTTATCCTAAATTAGAGAGATCAATCAGGCCGTAGTCGACCACGCTGGCCCAGTGCCGGGTTTGTTGACTTCACACACAACCTTTGAATTTCTTCGCAGGAATGTGCAGGTTTTATCATGACGTTTTCCCACCGTAAGAGCGTTGAAATATATCAACAGCGAAATAATTCATCTAATTAGATAAAATCTGGCTTTCATTTTGCCGTTTCGTAACCACCTAGCGTGATAAAATTGTATATTATTGTCGTGTGTAGAAAGCATGTTAAGACATCAAGCAACTATAAACCAGCGTTTCTATTGGATTATTTTGTTGTTTAATTAGTCTAACTCGTAGGTTTATCTTAAGTCTGTCTTAAGTTAGACTTTAGATTGAAGTTTATTTTTAGTAGATCCTCGGCGCCCGGGTTCTAACGCTCTGACTACTAACGCTAGGGACGAATTTCAATTGTTTTGTTTTTATTTTAGTTCTCTCTCTTTTTTCTATTTTATTTGTCAAATTAAAGTTTTTCTTAATAAAATTTCATGGCTCTGGGTACAAACTGCGGCCCAGCAGTCGCCACGTTAAGAGCGCTGGTCGCACGATGTTAGATGATGATGATAGCGTGGTAAAACTGGGTCCAGTCCAAATTAGTTACTCAGATTGATTGTTGCACAAACAGTTTTTATTCAGAAATCAGAAATCAGAAATCAGAAACATTTATTTGCAGGACATCACAACACAAAACATATGCATAAATAATAGTACATAATAATGCAACAGAAATTAAGTGAAAAATACAAACACAACATACTTACAAAATTGCCCCTGTGTTGCGACACCCAGACAAAAAGGACCTCACTCAGCAAAAGCCGTAGCCTACCAAGGTACACTACGGCGCTGATCTTCCGTGAGCCCTGTAGAAACGCGGCACGGACGAACATCATATACCTACTTATATTGTTATGTATATAATTTTAAAATAAATAAATAAAGCATAATAAATAGTAATGGTAACTGATTTGTATAATAACATAAATAAATAAACATACATACACCGTAGGTACACCTATCCACTTCAGAAATTATTTTTGGGCGAAAGTACCCTGCGCGATTTATGTACGTCACATCCAAGCAGACCTGGAATGATTTAGTTGTCCAGAGCTTCTAGTCCACAACTTTGGGGTAAGTAAAAAACCACCTAACTCTAACAATACCAGCCGAAGTACCCATCCCCACCGGTCATCCGTCTTCCGTCTAGCTGTTTACGTAGTCATGAGTTGTTTTTGCATTTTAAGTGTATGCGCTTTGAATATTTTTTTAAATGAGTTTGATGATTTCAGTTTACGAATTGGCGGCGGCAGATCATTCCAACACTTGGTCGCAACAAACTTGAAACTACCGCGGAAGGCAGCTGTGCGGCAACGCGGTAGGGCGAGAGAGTGACCAGACGACCGAGTCACATAGGACTGCACATCGCGGGACCACACTAACTTTTTGTACAGATAAGAAGGCAGCTGATATTTTACCAGATTGAACAGTAAGGCGGCGATGTGTATATTTCTACGATGTTTCATAAACAATATATTGGCCTCATTGAGGAAGGGAGTGCAATGCGTGCGGGGAAATTATTAGAAAGAGATTTTAAAGTAACACTTACAAAAGCTATTATCAATAAAAATACATATGAGACCGGATAGAAAAAGATGGTAACAGTCTGGTGTCTTGAGGTGGAATGAGGAAATTCTGATGAAAATGACAAAACCGAAACGGATGGATTCGAAATTTGAAAATTTAAAATGGATGATGAAACTGCCAGTACTGGATTGCCAGTAACAAAATAGTAGGAGAAGATACACGGTAACTGCTAGCAGGTAGATAGTATCACATTTTTTTAATGTAATATAGGTTCGCGTTTGACCACAGTCTCACCTGATGGAAAGTGATGACGAGGTCGAAGATGATACACGCTCACCCAAAAGATGCCTATTCACTCTTGCCTTGAATACACCAAGATTATAAGACTCCGGAAACACAGATGCCGGAAGAGCATTTCACTCTCGTACATACTAGATACATGGAACTGCTAGCTGCTAGAAAGTATCACATACTAGATACTTAATAACTGCTGCTAGCTAAAATCGATAGTGATGGATTGCGGGTGTTATTCAAAGAAGAGAGTTGTGTACACAATATTGCTATCTGTTTCGGCAAAACACGATAATTAATTCATTAGTAGACCGCCCGCAGCAAAGCCAGTGTTATTTTTTGATTTCCCTGTTTCTGAAACTAACAGCGCCATGTTTGAAAGCGGAGATACAACATAATACTTACCTATATTTATGATATTATATGTAGTTATAACGCGTTACAACTGAACAACTTTTGTCCCATTGAAAAGGCTATTTAAAATCAATAGAATCCGGCAATAATGTAAACAAACCAACGGACGACAAAAAAAAGTTGTCCCTTTCATACAAAACCGCGCGGCCAGCTAATCGATTTACTATGGAAGATGCATTTCTTTTTCGTCCGACAGCCTATGTTTCTTGAGGAAAGTTGTTCAGTTTCATAGATAGGTTGATCCATTAAAATTGTGTCAGCTAATTTATTTACACCTTATAAATGTAGCCGATCTTCGCAGGCAGCAAACTCCCGTGCACAGTGAGGGCTCGTGACCACGCCACTTACAATATCGTTCCAAGAGACAGACGCCCTCCTCTGACGTCACCAACCATGACGTGGCATATATGTCTCGTCTGGGAATCCCATACAATAGGGGAGAATATATAGAGTAGGGTTAAAGTTTGGGGTTAGAGGACATTTTTAATCACCCCTGTCTATTTTTCAAGCCTTGAATATTTTGTGAAACATCTTAAAATAGGCACTATAGAATTATTGTCATGAAAAAATAACTATGTCATTGAATAGATTGGTCACGCCTACGAATAAGCTTTGTTATTCGTAGGGTCACGCTCATATTCCTAGCGGGGTGAGCGAAGGCTTTGGAGATATGAAAATGTTAATACAATGTTTCTTTTTAAAAAGAAAGGTGTACTTATAAAAAAAAAATATCTGAAATGTGTAGTGCTCTCAGAACATATTTTGTATTTTGGACTTTAAAACTGCATCAACTCAACAACTCTATTTTAACCTTACTTAAACGTTTAGGTGATCGATTGCAATAAGGCCGCCTCTCTATACACTTTTCTTTAGTGATTTCAATTATTTTTGCATTTAATTTGCCCCACGCAAGGCAGACAGACCCGTAAACTATATTCTATTTTGGAAGTTGAGTAATAGACTGAATTGAATTTCACTGTTCCTGAATTTACCACATTTTATGAATTTGTGACTATCAGTGTAAGGCGTGAAAGCGGAACAAACATCTAAGCTTTCAAATATATTTTCACATTTATAATATTAGTGGTCGACTAGGCCTAATCGCTCTAAATCAGGGTAGGCTCGAGCCCCTCGGTGGGGACGTATATGAGCTATTAATGATGATGATGATAATATTAGTGTGATTAACACCGACTTCATGTGTGTTGAATCACAATAAATAAAATTTGTACAAAACTTACACCTGTATTTTTTAACCGACTGTTTTACAGGGAGGGTTATGTTGTTTATTACTTACGTTTGTATTTTACTTTTTTTATCATTATTTCCTACTTACATATAATTTTTACCGCATATTCAACCGACTAGAAGCAATAATTTATTCAAAAGATCTCTACGTGGGCGGCTTACAGAACTGACGATTGTTGGGGCAGAAAAGTTGCAAAAAGTACTCCCTTGGCACGTACCGGTAAACTGCGTGGGCGCGCGACCTTACAAGGTGGACCCATGGTGATGAATGTCTGAATTTACCAGCTCCGCCCGCTCCGCTAAATAGAAGTGTAGAAGTTGTCGCAATGACACTAATATTATAAATGTGAAAATAAATATATAAGCCGTGTGGTGATGGCAGACTACCCAAGAGGTTTTACGTTAATTAGTTAAATATTGTTTAATATATTTAACTAATTTCCTAACTAATCACCATGTGCCGTGTGGTGAGGTGACGGCAGAGTAGAATACATTTGTCTCCAACCCCTACTCTTCCCGTGGGTGTCGTAAGAGGCGACTTAGAGACTACACATTGAACAGGGAACGGGCAGCAGCGCTCTCTGATACAGTAACCTTTTATTCTGCGATCTCCAACCCGCCTGCCAAGCGTGGAGATTATGGCAAAACTCTCCACTTAAGTAGAGGAGGCTCATAGTCCAGAGTGGACTGTAACGGGCCGTTGATGTTGAAAACATATTTGCATGTTTGTTCCGCCTTCACGCCTACACAACGGATTTTGATGATATTTGGAATGTAGATAGTTTGTAGCCTGGATTAACACATAGGATACTTTTTACGGGAAAAAGTCTTATTTTCACGGGAAAATCTTAGATAATGCGAGCCATTACGGGGGAATAGAGACATAGCTTTAAAAATAGACCCTAACGCCATCTAGCGCAGTGTATATGCTACTTCCTCTAGAAGTAGCACCTTTAGTATCTATTTAATTTTTATTTATTTTTTAAATTTTTGGGTAAATAAAATTAAAAAGACGTGTATATTAGTCATAAAGTATCCTATCCTTTCGTATTTTATTGAAATATTCTAATTGGGTCATCAGTTACTGTATCAACAAGTCTTTAAAGACGCCGACATCTTCCGGTTCAACGAAAGCCAAATCACAAGCGAAACAGTCCATGAAGAATAGCACAGGTAGAGCGTGGTTAGCAGGGTAGTCGGAGTCAGGGTGGGAAGCCAAGTTAACGAAAAATCACAAAATAACAAATAAATTCAGCGGAGCACAATTCAATTCAATAAACATTCACGAAAACGGAATGACATGACATTGACAGTATTTGACAGACAGCCCAAATGGCGGCTCAATGCGTTTCGATATGCAGAACTCTAGCATAAGATTTTGAAAAAAATGTTTGATTAAATGTGATTTTATTTACTTTTACACGTTTAGAATTTATTTATGACTCTTCATAATCATAAAATAACTTTTGATCAGTAATCAATCGCTTTTTATTTTTATTTAACAGTTCATAAAAAATAAATAACAATAAACACATCAGATCAGATTTTAGTCGGCCACGATACCCCAGTGCGGGTTGGTCGACTTCACACACAACATTTGAATTTCTTCGCAGAAGTGTGTAGATTTCCTCACGACATTTTCCTTCGATTTTCCATTTTAATTCGAAATTCGAAAACACATTGGTACGTGGTGGGGATCGAACCCGCGCCTTCCGGAAAAGAGCGGCCCTAGCCACTACACAACCGGCGTCATTAATGGCTTCAAATTATTTCTTGTTTTTTTAAATCTAGTGCAATGTTACTTACAGTTTAAACAGTAACAGGTCTTCCGTTTCTTATCAATGATCTAATGATCTATCTACTCGTAACGTAAACTATACTTAAACACGCAACGGTTTGCAATTAGAGTGCACTGCTGTAGCGATTTCACTAAACAAATAAGGGTAATATTTAAACGCAAATCAAAATAATAACTTTTTGTATTAAAAAATAATCCGAATTCATATCAAAATTACTGATAATAAATAAATAAGAATCTTTATTTTGTTCACAAATCACTTATTCACTATAAACTGGTGGCTGATTGCACAGCATAATGCTCAACTCAAAATATTACGAAATAAACTACAATTTTACATTCGCTATTTATCTTAAAGTAAAGCTTTTTACAAGTTACAAGCTTTTTATTAGCTTGCACTGTATGTGGGTGGGTTTGTTTGTATGTTCGGGCGAAATCTTGCAACTCAAATTTGAAGCACTTGCTGCCATTGGAATTTGATGAAATTTGGTACATTATGTAACCGCGATGACAATGCACTATTATGGTACCATGGAGCTGGTCTGATGATAGAGACGGAAGGTGACCATAGGAACTCCTTAAATACACACCACAACCTAGTCGTGTTTGGGCTCGTTGGATTTGTCTTAACAATATCTTTAGTCATACGTGATGTCCAGGGTCTCATGATGGAGTCGGAAGGTGGCCATAGGAACTCCTCTAATACACAACACAACCTAGTCGTGTTTGGGCTCGTTGGATTTGTTTTAACAAGATCTTTAGTCATACGTGATGTCCAGGGTCTCATGATGGAGCCGGAAGGTGGCCATAGGAACTCCTTTAATACACACCACAACCTAGTCGTGTTTGGGCGCGTTGGATTTGTCTTAACAAGGATACTCCACTCCACGGCTTTAAAAGCTTGTTTAAAAAGGATTTTTAATTAAACTTATTTATTAATGCACAGCTAATGTGACTAACGCACATTATACCTAGGTATAAACTTTTTTTTCTATTTTTATATAACATACAGCAGATTTCCTATATATATACATATGATGAGCAAGTTTTGAGGTGCTTATTACGATATAATTATGCTAGTATCATCTACGCACGCTCTGGTAAATTTGCTGTGCAGTCAGTATTTATGATAAAAATGTCGTATTTTTGTAAGTAAAGGAATTTATTTGTTTCGCATTAGAGGAAAAATGTAAGTGTAGTTTAAGTCGACTTATCAATGCGTTCAATCGTCAAAAAAGGTTGTTTATTGTCTTTTTCGTCCTATATAACTTCGTCCGTCTAGTCTGAAACCTTAGCAGTTCAGAGGTCTATACCTAGCTGACAAGTTTTTTAATATAAAACGCTTGAACTGTCTTACAAACGACTACAGACATTATTACATTTCCAACCCACTGAGTTCCAAGTTCAAAGTGTGAAACATTCGAATACCTTTGAGTTAGAACGTACTTTTGTTTTGATTATGTCTTTAGTTTCAAGTTAGTTTCTTTCAGCAACAGGCGAGATAAAGAAGTCGATCGCCGTGTCGAAAATGTTTGGAAGAGCTACTGGTCCATGAAAGATCTAATGAAAGGAGACCTACCTCTGACACTTAAACGAAACCTCTTCGACGAGTGCATCTTGCCCGTCCTAACCTATGGTGCTCAGGTTTGGTCCTTAAAAGCGTCGCAGAGGTCCAGGTTGGCGGTTTGCCAGCGGGCAATGGAGCGCAGCATTCTTGGAGTGAAGAGAACGGAGAGAGTTCAAATACTACCCTACGTTCCAAAACCCGCATAACTGACGTAAGCGAGAAAGCCGCGAAGCTTAAATGGGAGTGGGCTGGTCATGTGTGTAGAATGCACCCCGAGAGATGGGCCATAGCCCCTACTGAATGGGTTCCCCTAGACAGCCGTCGGGGAAGAGGGAGGCCTAGAACCGGTGGCACGACGAACTAGAGGCATTCGAACGGCAATGGATGAAAGTGGCCCAAGATCGAGATCAGTGGAAGGAAAAAGGGGAGGCCTTTGCCCAGCAGTGGGACAAATAAAAAGGGCTATTAAAAAAAATGTCTTTCAGTAAAGTGGTAATATAGCGGGTGCGGACTTGAAATTCTCCGAAGATGATGATGTGGTGTGGTCGAGTTTATTTCATCACAATGTTTTTATTAACCGTGAGAGCATCGAATAAATGTAAATAATGGATTAAAAAATTGAAAACACTCCTGTAGCCACTGTACCATGCTCTCATGTTCATATCAATTTATCTGGTACACATTTAGCCTAAGCACACGGTAAGTGGTTTGCGGTTGGCAACACAGATTGCGTGCGGCGCGGAATCGTGCGCGGGAGTGCAGACTTCCCTCTTCCTGACAGAACGATCATTCGGCAAAAGACTTTTAAAATGGCCGATTTTAATTAAACCTAATGGTTTAATGCTACTTAATTTAATGCTACTTAATGCTACTTTCTTTGCGGTGATATATCACAAAGAAAATTGCAATATATGTATACATATATATATATTGAACAATATTTAACTAATTAACGCAAAACCTTATGGGTAGTTTCAGTCCGTAAAACCTATTTGGTAAAACTGTTATAATTTTCAGTTTTCAAAACCCCTTTTTTTTCAAATTAGAACTTTCATATGAACGGGTTAGCGGAGCTGTCTAAGTCGATTTGTATTCGAAAAGAAGGCTAGATGATTATTTTTGAAATTTTTGAGTTCTTTTTATGTATCTATCTCACCTGCTTAGGCTATTAATAAGGATCCAACAAGACCAACAACAGAGACGAATAACGCTTGGGCTACAAAACACTAAATAATAGAGAAATTCCTAAATAATATAGAAATGGGATGGATTTCCTGCGTGTTCAAGTTTAGCCAAACTTTAATAGTAGAATTTAAGTGATGGCACAACTGGAATCAATTCGTCCCAGCAACTGGTCCGGCAGCAAATAGTCTTTTTCTGGTGAATTTCTTTTTCTTTTGGTGTTCTTTTTTATTAAATAAAGTAATATCGTAATATCCGTGTTTATTGTATTTTAGGTTTTCTTGCATTCAAAATAATATCATTCGTTCATCTGAATATTCACCTATTTCATTAGTCATATACTCGTAATAACGAAAAGGATAGCTGGATTTTAAAATTAGAATAAGAGCATGACTTCCCGAATCGGGGCCATTGTATTACGTCCATCTAAAATTAAAAATGAATAAAGCGTCAGTTTAGCTCGTCCTGACATTTTCTACATATTTTCCTCGAAAAGTGGGAATTTAATATTTAAAGTAGAATTTTTGACGCAAAATGCTAATTTAAAATTTTACTCGTAGCTAAAATTCTTCTGCTAATTTTTACTTTAATTTATTACTAGTGATGTACAATATAATAATGGTATATTAATGGTATTTGCTTTTAAATCTATTTTGCAAGTTTGCAACGATTCGGCTAATACTTAGTTTAGTTTTAGTTTTTATTAACTAAGTTTGTGTAGAAACTAGTGAATTTATAGTAACATTACTACCTAGCGCATAAACTGGTTTTTACGAGATATTTCTACAAATGAAAGTGTTTTTTTTTAATCTGTCTGATGTCTTCCCGATCGCCGCAGGTATGAGCAAACATGGGCTGTCCAATATTTACGGAACATACCGTCGGCTACGAGTGAAAACCTCGTATGTCAGCGGAACCGAATTTTACAGGAGGAAGAAAAAACTGTCTGGTGAAAAAAATAGTTAGAAGACCACTGTTTTTTTATTATTATTTTGAATCACTATTGAATAAGGGACTGTTGCATATTAATTTAAGTCTTATATTTATTTATTTAATTAGTTTTTCGGTGATTACGAGGTATTCCTTCTTAATTTACAGATTTCATGCATTTATACGAGTTATTCATGAAGTTTAGTTAGTTAGATAGTCGATTATGATTATGATTTGATGAAAGGAATCGGGCAATACAGTCTTGATGACCACTGCGAGACCTGAGAGTTCCTATGGCCACCTTCCGGCTCCATCATGAGACCCTGGACATCACATATGACTAAAGATCTTGTTAATATAAATCCAACGAGCCCAAACACGACTAGATTGTGTTGCGTATTAAAGGAGTTCCTATGGCCTCCTTCCGTCTCCATCATCAGACCAGCTCCATGGTACCATACAGTGCAAGCTAATAAAAAGCTTGTAAAATAAAAGGTTTGCTTCCCTTCCCTAGTATCAAACAAAATAAAAATATATGTATATTTTTTAAATTTCTGTCCATGTTTCGTGGGATAGAAAATGTTAAATTTCATCAACATACTCTGGTTTCCTGGAAAACATTCGAATGTAGGCAATTAATCCACCTATTTTTTTTCTGTTAATTTCTGTCATTTTTATAACTTCTATGTCTCTCAATAATGGGCTTAGGCCTCCCCTTTTATCTCATAAATAGCTAATGTTATTATTCCAGTTTGTGGTATGTATGGTATGTGCGTCCAGAATGGTGCCTTGAGGACCATCACCAATGCTGGGCGCTACGTGCGCAACGGTTTCATTAAGAGAGACCTGGGAATCGAGAGTGTCGGGGATTCGTCCATAGGCTATCGAAACAGATGTTTCACCGAGCCAGTCACGGGCGATCCCCTACTTCCACTCCACAACATCGCTCCCCTCCATTCCTGGCCGCCTGAACACCGACAACGGTGCGCACTCCCGCGCGACCTATTGAGTCCGCCAACACCACCTCCCGGGGATGGAGTCCAGCGCTCATCAACGACGTGCCACCTAGTGCCCCCAGAGTGCGGACGCGCATCCTGCCCGGTCGCGCACTGGGAGAGTCACCTTAACGACGTAAAGTTACCCGAACAGCGCCCAACACCTCAGCTGCTCACCGCCGACGATCCCTAAATGGGTCGAGCGCACCAGCCGATCTGATTAGCAGCCGCTCATCAGACAAAGCATGATGCCTGGCCTTAGTGCCACCACCCCTGAGCCGTCATAATGACGGAGACGAAGCCCGGGCCATGAGGTAGACCTCCAAGTATATTGATGTGGATGTTGCTAACAATGACGTTGCCAACAATGACGAATTCTAAAATATTCCACGAATCTAGAAAATCATGGTAGGTAGCAAACAAATAATGCGGTACGGGGATCTAGGTCCACGAATACTTCCTCATAGAAACATAATACCACCATAAAATGCTTGAATAATTGACGTACAGTTAAAATTTTAAATGACGATTGAAATGACAAAGTTTGGAGAATCGAATTGGACAACTTACTGTTCGAAATGCGATTCGTCCTTCCCTCTCGAAGCATGCCGGCTGACTGAGGAGAGGGGGGAGCGTCGCTAGCCGTCAAAAAGAAATTTGAAGTGCGTTTCGTTTCAGCGTAATTTGGTAAATCAGTAGTGTTGCCGTCAATGACGAAAAATCTTTGAACATTGTTTGATACAATTTTTGACTAACTTGAAATTAATTTATATGTTATTTTTTTTAAGAAGAAGATAGTTTATTGAATGATTTAAAATATTTATGTACTTAGTTTGGCAAATCTTTGTCAGTGAATATTTTATAGGACGAAATAACGAAAACAATGCAAAGGCAACATCCCAAATAATGCTATTTTGGATGGAATTTTCTTAATTTTTTTTTTTATTGTGATTCAAGCGGGCTCGATTACTTTTTTATTATTTATTTAGGAAGTAGAATCAAAATAATTTGTCCCCAAATACTTTAATATTGAAGAATTTTATTGCGAGACATAAATTTGGAGCCCCTAAAATATTCACCCAGTAAAAAAAAAAACCGTTTATTTCCTTTTCGAGATTAAAAATATTCCTTCTCGGGGGAAATGACCCGTAACTCGTTTTGTCGATTCGCTAAGGATAAGCAAAATTGGGAAAAATACCAAATAATAAGGTCGTTATTTTATGTTTTAGAGGATTTGGATTGGTCTTTTGATATTGTTGTCTGGGAACGTTAACTAATATAATTCTCTTATCTACTTTAACTAGATTTTTGCGGGTTTGTATTATCGTATTTATTTTTTAGGATGCGTGCTCGATGATAGATAAAATGAGAGGAAATCGCCTTACCTGGTATGGGCACGTAATGCGGAGAAATGAATATTACGTGGGGAAAAAGGGATGGACATGTTGGGAGAGGACGACCAAAGAAAAGATGGATGGATTGTGTAAAAGATGATATGTTCAGGAAGGATGTGAGTGTTGAAATGACGGCTGATGGGGATGAATGGAGGAAGAAAACATACTGCGCCGACCCCAAATGATGGGATAAGGGCAAGCGGATGATGTGCTCGATTTGTTAGTTGGCTATGTAGCCCAGTTAATTACCATATATTGCCTGCCTACGAAGCACAGGGTCGCTAGTTCGAATCTTGCACAGAGCAAACATAATGTAAAAAATTAGTTAAGTTAATTGGATTTTCTAACGATATTCTTATTTTTTCAACCCTGCAATAATAATAATAATTTTAATTTTACGCAACAAAAAGAATAACAAAATATGCCACTAGCTAAACACGTTCTTAACTCGTTTTCGCTTTGATTAAAATTGTAAGGCTGACGTGCCTTTCGAAGCACGAAAGGCGCGCTTCCACGGCCTAATTTAATTTTCCCATCACAAATAGGAAGTTCGCAGTCTTAACACACTCTTCACGACGCGAAGAAAGGCGCAATCGGCCCATTGTGGTCCCGCACAATGCTGATTGTGGACGTAATAGACACAATTGTGTTTTTCTAGATTTGCACTCGCACTTGGCTGTCGCTGACAATGGCACGAACTTGCTCACTTTCTCTGCCCGCGGCGGTACTCACGGTTCTCGCTTCGATCTTTTTTAACTTTTATTTGACACTAAACAATTTATTTAATTCAATGTAATTATTTTAAAAAAACGAATTTTCTTTATTCACAAATACGTCAGTGTATTACGACAAATTATTTTGAATTGTGATAAATAGGAATGTAATTCTCCAATCCTAGCTAGACAATCTGGCATGATCATAAGTAGATCAGTCTAAAAGACGATACTAAAAAGAATGACCCACAAGCTTTGGAAAATATTTAATAACTCGGTCGTCAATAAATCAGTTTGTATAATTTAAAATATATTCGCTAATCGACCGCAAAATTGCTTTTGTATGTCCATCTGTCTGTTTGTTCTCCTCTCGGTCCTCTACAGGTCGTGTGTCTCAACCGATTGTGAAATTTTGCGAGCAGATTCGATAAATATATACCTAGATTTTTTTGACGAGTCTGTTTTTCGATTTTTTTTTAAATGGCGGAGATGTGGGGTGAAAAACGTAAAAAAAACATAAATCAGCCATTTCGAAAAAAAAAAAATACTCGTGAGGTCTCCGTCTACAGCACGCAGAGCCACTAGTTTTAAAAACTTGTTTAATTTGGTTCAATTTCTGGGCTGAGCTACCACGGGATTTTTTGACGTTATTGAACTAACATCTTTATTAAAAAAAACGTAATCCTTTGATGTCATTTCTTAAATTTTATTCGTTCAAACTAACGCGTTTTTTCTTTTTGCATTTTTAACTAATTTTAAATGGTAAAAAAGTGAGTATACTTATATGTTTTAAATACCGGTAAATAAATGGTGCCTATTTTAGTGTTAAAGTGAGTATCATTCGAGTTTCATGCGTACCACCGCCAATGAGATGAGATAACCGGCGGATTCTCGTTACGTGGTCACGGTGTTACGTTACGCAACGTGAGATATCGTTTTATTACGTTCAGTTTCGCGTGGTTCTGCTCGCCAGCTCCAATTTCTCCATTTGTCACCTATTTGATAATTAGTGGGTATTATGGTTTGCGGTGACAGATAGAAATTCTGCGAATGTACAGTCGACTGCGCGTTTAGTGTAACATTTATGAGAAAACCGCTTCTACTAGCGATCTGCCCGCGGCTACGCTCGCGTTATGTAAGATTTTCCCGTGGGAATAAGATTTTTCCCGGTATCCTATGTGTTAATCCAGGGTACAACCTATCTCTATTCCACATCCAAATCCGTCCCGTAGTTGAGGCGTGAAAGAGGAACAAACATCCAAATATATTTTCACATTTATAATATTAGTGTGATGTGATATACAGGATGGCCTATTTAGGTAGATATGGAGAACACCGATAGGTTCTTATTTCACATTAAAACATGCCTTATATCAAAGTTTATATCATGTATATTACATTACTTTTTATTTCACTTCAATACATGCAATATTACCAAAGTTATGACCGCGAGAAGTTCCGAGCGTGTGACGTCATATGCATGCAGTGTAGCAGTGTTTGCGGGCGGCATATGACGTCAATATGACGTCACAGCTACCACTCGCCTTGTGCGGAAGTGTGTACTTTGATCGTTAATAACTCGGTCATTTTTAAAGATATAAAAAAAAAACAGTATTTTTTGTAATTTTTTATAGAACATTTTGGCATTTTCAGCTAAAATCGTCGGTCAGACCCATTGGGTCACTCTGAAACTATAAGTCATAGAAAGATCTGTTCTAAGGAACCATGCCATCGATTTAGGGACAAGAAAAACTGCAAACACAGATTTAAAAAGAAACTCGTACTCAGTTCGGGAATCGAACTGGTTATTTCAAAGCGTCTTCCGTGCTTCGACGGGCATGTTAATCTGCCTCTTCCGGCTACTGTAGCATACTATACGGTAAATTACGGTAAAAAATAATATTCAGGCTAAATTGTTACTCATACCGTGCGGCTATCTGTACTTACAAGAAGACAAAACAAACACTTTGTTCGCAACTTCTGTTTGGTCGAATGCTATTAGGGTGTAATGTTGGGTTAGTGTTTCATACAAATTGTAAACACAGGTATTGACAATTTGTATGAAACAGCTGATTCTTTTTGTTGAGTTACAGAGTTGGCCGCATAGTAAAAGTCGTTGCACATCACTAACACGTTATGTGGTTTAAATGATGATGAGACTTTTCCTTACACCCTGTATAACGGCTCTGTGAGCTGTAGACCTCGCGAGTCTGTATATCTTTTCATATTTATTTTTATTTTTTCACCACAAACATCCCCCCCCCCCGACCCCTTGATTTTTTTTTTAAACTTCATTTTTTGTTTTTTTTATTTTATCTTATCTTATCTTATCTTATTTTATTTTATCTTGTTTTATTTTATTGGTTAAGAAATGTGACCTGTAGAGGAAAACAGCCTCAGCGGTAGACCTTGTAAGCTGGCAACCCCCATAACTCCGTCATTTTTTTAAATTTCCAAAAACTGACTCGACAAAAAACTTCGATTAATTTATCGAACCTGCTCACAAAATTTCACGAGAATCGGTTGAGAAACGCGACCTGTAGAGTGAAACAAACAAACAGATGGACATACATAAGCAAATTTGGTCAAGCTGAAACAGAGACGCTTCGCTCGCTCGGTCAATTATGCAAGTTTATTAATAATCCTACTATTAGATTTGTGTTGTCGGTTAAAGATAGTATCTATTCAGTGAAACTACATAGTACGGTCGAGCGAGCGGCTGGCTTTCTGTAGCGGCGTATGCGCTGCATCTGAAATAGGTGCTTCAAAAAGTGATTTACACGTAAGCAAGACTTGCTATGCAAACTGCAATGTTACTTTTTAACGTTTGTTTTCTTTTTGTTTGTTTTCTTTTGTACAGTTTTACGAAAAATTGTTCTTACAATGGCAGTAAACTTAACATTACTTATTCATCTGTGGTAAACTGCGCCGTAAATGTCAAATCCCGCGCATGCGATTTTCGTTCAAATTTTTTTTCATGTTCTGTGAATGAACCAGTGTCTCTTTTTATTTTTTGTAATGAAAAAGAAAAAAAAATCATCTCGATTTTTATGCAGATAAAAAACCCGATATTAGAATAAGTTATTTGAAAAAATGATTGACGTCGTCGCTGGTTTGGGCTTACAACAGTCTTACGATCCTAATTTCGTAAAGCGTACTTACTATTTTGTAATTATTGATTTCGGTGTTAATTATAATTATACCCCCTAATTCAGCTGTGTAAAGTGTAACGTATAATAATACCGGTTTCCGAAAATACCGGTATTCGAGTGCTGTGTAAAAAACTACTTTTTACAGAAAAATCCATGTAATATACTACCCGAACAGAGAGCTGTCATAATATTTGAACAAGATTCAACGCACGCTACATTAGATAATATTTAAGTATATGCAGTGCAGCGCGCAGTGTATTCTGTATTACGTATTCTCCCATAAATGTATATTTGATATGACCTAATTACATTATTATGTTGATAGACTGCCGCGGCACGCTGGCATGCCGGTGGTAGGGCTGCTGCCTCTCTTGAGCAAAAATGCTTTCGCATCTGGGCCCCGTTTCACGAAGCAACAATTTACTAGTAACAAGTTACAATTTGATATTCATTGCGTAGTTAATTCGCCTAAACTGTAAGGGCGTTTGCGCACTCATCCGTATCCGATTCTCATTCGATTCTTATCCGTTTCTGATCCGGTTTGGCCATCCTAGTAATTGTATGGACGCTTACGAACCCATACGTATCCGGTTCGTTTTCGATCCGTAAATTCTCACTCCGGATCGGTTTTTTTACGGATCAAAACCGAATCGAAGTGGCCGCCATACAAATTGTACGTACGCTTGCGCACTACACGATTTTTTTACGGATGAAAAGTGAGGTACGGGGAGGGGAAAGCTCGCGCTGCTAGTGATGTGCCAAATTGACTATTTTTTGATAAACAAGTATTTTGGTACTCGTTACAAAAATAATCGAATGCACACTCGAGACAAGAGACTCCAGGATACTATTTACGTGAAACGAACATACGAGTAACGTGAGCGACTTTATTGCGGGATCTACATTACATAAGTAGATATAATTAAAAAAGATCAACCTAGTATTCGAATTCTATCAGTACCCGAAATGTATACTCGAGTACAGTCAACTGCTCATCAGTCAGTGGTAAAGTGTTAACACTTTGACCTTGAACGCTTCTTGCTTCTATATCATTATGGTCGAGATCAGCTCAGTCAGTCAGCTCGACTCGGCACATCACTACGACAATATCATGCAATATCGTCTCAAATACGAATGAAAACCGGATCGGATACGGATGAGTGCGCAAACGCTAGACGTGAATTTACCGTCCGTTTCTTTACGGATCAAAAACGGACCGGATAAGAATCGGATACGGATGAGTGCGCAAACGCCCTAAAGCCTTATCGTTTTAAACTCATTGTCTACGCAATGTACATCGAATTTACTTGTAATTTGTAACTTGTAGCTTCGTGAAACGGCCCCCTGGAAGTTGTCCGGCTGTTCTCTTCTACAGCCACTACAGGTCGCAATTTTTTGTCGATTAGTTTTACGATTTGTTTTCTAAATGGCGGAGATATTATGGAGGTTGAAAAAGTAATAAAGAACATATTTCAGCTACTTCGTTTTTTAAAAAAAATCGCGGGCTTCACAGCTCAGAGAGCCACTAGTAAGATAATTTGCTTTTAATAAGTATTTCAAAGATGGATCCTTACTTGCCGAGTTACCAACTGTGATATACTTGCATCAAACTAGGTAGTTAAGTTATACATGTTTTCCGACTTCAGCAGAACGGCTCTAAGTGCGGCGGAAGTTTCAACAGTTGAAACACAAAGTATAGGTAGGTAAAGCGGCGCGGGCTCGGACCAACCACCCACTGGACACCACAACCTGTACAATTTACTACGAAAAAGTTGCGGTGCGGGGGCGCGGGGAACACGTCGTGATTGGTTCATCTCGCTCACGCAACGTATGGACAGATCTCATAATTGGTCGAA
Source organism: Carpatolechia fugitivella (assembly GCA_951230895.1). Classification (NCBI taxonomy): domain Eukaryota; kingdom Metazoa; phylum Arthropoda; class Insecta; order Lepidoptera; family Gelechiidae; genus Carpatolechia; species Carpatolechia fugitivella. The sequence goes on from OX579672.1 coordinate 3,605,052, forward strand.
ACTGAAGTGAGCCGCGAGGTATATTGGCCGCCCAGAGATATTTATATGTGCAAATGCACCTCATCAACATCAACGGCCCGTTACAGTCCACTGCTGGACTATGAGCCTCCTCCACTTAAGTGTTTGGTTTTGCCATAATCTCCACGCTTGGCAGGCGGGTTGGAGATCGCAGATTAAAAGGTTACTGTATCAGAGAGCGCTGCTGCCCGTTCCCTGTTCAATGTGTAGTCCCTAAGTCGCCTCTTACGACACCCACGGGAAGAGTAGGGATTGGTGACTAATGTATTCTACTCTACCGTCACCACACGGCTAACTGTATCTGGTTACCGGTGCAATATGATCAATTTCATGGACAAATCCATCACAATAAGGCATTTTACCCCCACTACTGTTTTGAAATGGCGGCCATTTTGTATTTTTTTTTTGTTCATTTATTTAGCAATATCTACCGATGTAGATATCCAATAGGCATAAAAGTGATTTCGTTTGATATAACCCATGCAGATGAAGAATAGATATGAAAATGGCGGCGGGTACTTATGGTACGGTTGAGAAAACAAATTCTCAAAAATCGATTTTTATTTTTTCTACTAACTTTTTTTTGTTATTAATTATTCTTTTTTATTATTATGATTTAAAACGGGACGGGATAGGTTTAATATTATTATTAATTAATGATACTAATAATAATGACAAAAAATATTAATAAAATAATTAAGGAGCAAGAGCAGGAGCAAATTGATATTTTCATTAATTTATTTTCGAAGTCTCCTGAAGGTTAAATCGATGTAGCGTGATTCAGTTAAGCCCTCTGAACCTCCCCACATGCTCAGTTTCCTCCGATCGATTCCAATTGTTTGTAAATCCAACCCCTGATTATTATCATTATTTTATTGCAGCGCGTACTTCACTGTGTGAGTATAGACAGCGATAGATTGTGAGCGAGATAGCATGCGAGCGGACGCCATTTTCATATCTATTCTTTATCTGCATGGGTTATAGCTACAGCCCAAAAAATGTAATGACGGATCTAAGTGATGTAAATAATAACATCCTACAGAAATAAATAATTTTTTATTTGATTTGAATGATACAAACACTGACACTATACTTACTGGGTTACTATAATAATAATAATAATAATTTGTTTATTCAGGCAAAAGACCCATTTACATTAAATAAAATAAAATAAAATGCAATAAATTAAATTTAAAATAACTAAAATAAAATGTAAATCATTTTACAGTTGCGTCTCGGTGCACAGAGAGCCAGTGCTTAAAAATAGGACTGGAGACCCCCTCACACACTGTCTTCAAAATAAGATTATTGGAGGCCCGTAACCTTGACCAAAAGGACGCCACGCGCGTCCTGATGATGGCGAAGAAGTCCGGCACACGCGCCTCGGCGAACATGCCCGACGCACTACACCACCGCGGTAGCCTCATGAGGATGCGGAACGCATCATTGTACTGCACCCTCATGGTGCTGTAGGTTCGCTTTGTGTATTTGGTCCACAACTGACAGGTGTAGAAACACTGACAGTAAGCCTGGAACAGTGTTGTTTTCACAGATTCGCTACACCTGCCAAACCTGCGTGCGAGCATATTGCACCGAATTGACAGTGCCCTCCTTTCGCGCTCGATGTCAAGGTCGTCCTTCTGGTCTTCTGTCAGTATGTGCCCCAAGTACTTGAATCGTCGAACAACCCTCACTGCTGACCCGTTAAGGTACACCTCTGGCACCTTCGCCGGACCCGCTCCAGCCCGAAATACCATCATCTCCGTTTTATCAACATTATACTTCAGTCCATGCGTGTTAGCATAACGCTCACAGACTGAAAGTAGTTCTCGGAGAGCAGAGATCGAAGGGCTAAGAAGCACCATATCGTCTGCATAACTTAAATTGTTGACACAAACGCCGCCAATATGACAGCCGATTCCGGTGCTTCTCAGCTCTTTGATCAAGCCGTTTACATAGAGGCTGAACAGGTCCGGCGAGGTCAACCCCCCCTGGCGCACACCGCATTCTAACCTATAGACGTTAGACGTCGCGTCGCCCCACTTCACGTAGTTAGTTTGGCCACCGTACCAGAATCTCAACAAATCCACTACCTGCCGTGGAACGTCTGAGTCGAGCAATTTTCTCCAGAGAATCTCATAATTCACTAGATCAAATGCCCGACTCAGGTCCAGAAAGCACGCGTACACAGATGTTTTGCGGCTGACGTAATAGTTGGTGACATGTTTCAGGCTAACAATAGCGGAGTCTGTCGAGAGACCAGGCCGGAAGCCAAACTGAGCATCGTCTATCTTCAAACGATTCAGCAGTACGGGCTGCAGAAGCCTCTCAAGCACCTTGCCTAGTATTGTCCCCAGCGAAATGGGCCGATAGTTGTTAGGGGCACTGAGGTCTCCTGTCCTATTCTTAACAATAGGAACCACTACCGTTTCCATCATCGCCGCAGGAAGGTAACAATGTTGCAGGCACATATTATAAAAATAGGCTAACTTATCGTATAATGGATCACCGGCCGCTAGGATGTGCTCCAGACTAAGACCATCATGTCCAGGTGACTTGCCGCGTTTCATATTTCGCACCACCTTAGCGACATCTTCTGAAGAGAAGCTAATCCTCACACCCGCGGAGTCATGGTTGAAAGAAGGCTCAGTCGAGGGCACAGCTCCAGCGACCGCAGTCGGCAGTGGCTCCACTTTGAACTGGCAAGCGAACAAGTCAGCTATTTGTGCGTGGTCTTGTAAACCACCCACAGATACAGGCAAACTCTGTCTATGACTAAATTTCTTCGTCTCCTTCCAAAAGTCAGTAAACTTTTTATTGTGTCGTAGGGAAGCTAAAATGTCAATTTTAATTTTATCCTCGTTAGCCTGGCACCATTTAAGTTTATTTTTAAATGTACGCCGACAATTCGTCATATCTATATAAATTGGCCCTGCAGGTGGTTTTCCCGCCAGCACCCAACAGTCGAAAGACAGTCTATAGCGTTGATGGCTCTCTTTGACGTGAAAATTCCATCCTGGCACTTTTTTAAAACGTTTTCTCTTCTTTGCGCCGAGACGCAATTTATGAGTATAACTAGCTGCCGATTGCAAGATTTTTACAATAGTATCATACAAACAATCTATATTATTACAATGACTAGTACGAGAAGGACAATCTAAAACGTTTATATCACAGCTTTTAAATAAATTTATATCTAAACTATCGAGTTTAGTAGCACATATTTCATAGAACTGATCTATCTGCCAAGGTTCCCTATCGCCCCAGCGAATGCCATCTAACGCTCGATCCCTAGTAGCTAGACCTGCCACCACCTTTTTTATATCGCAGACTATGCGTAAAGGAAAGTGGTCTGACCATGTGACATCATACATGACGTCCACTTTCAACACAGAGTTTCGCGCGGCAGTAGTGGCCAAACAATGGTCCAACCACCGGCGTGTACCGTGCGACTCGCTGATGTAGGTATACGTATCTGACTCTGCGCCTAACAATTCTATGTCAACACAATGCCACTGTTGTTCACTACAAAATTGTAACATTTCGCGACCAAATCTAGCCGTAGGGTGGGCATTAAAATCCCCTAGCACAAACACAGCTTGAACGTCCGTATTTTCATCTATAATTGCGCCTATGAGCGCCAAACAACTTGTAAAGTCTATAAGATTGTCTAAATCGTCGACAGGCATGTAAACATTCACTACAATGAAAGATCGATCATCTACTAATATACGTATAGCTATAATACGATCACTCGAGCATTCAACACGCGTCACATTAGGGAAACCAGCTTTATTCCATAGGAGCGCCAGCCCGCCATACGGCCGGCCGCGCAGTACACCAGCTGATGTGTCAACCGATGACGTCGCAACGCATCCGAACCGGTCATCGACGCAGTGCATAAAGTCGAGATCATGTGGGAGTAACCATGTCTCTTGTAGCGCGATAATGTCCGAGATTCCGCACAGTGTACGTATGTGCTCAATAGATCTTTTAGCTGACTTACAGTTAAATGAGACTATTGTGGTACTCATACTAGACACTCGGCTTATTGTCAGCTGTAAGGACGTCCGTTGTAAGTTTCCTAAACGTGAATTTTCTGTATTCTATGCCGCTAGGCCAGACGTTATTATTGAGAAGAGATTCTTCTTGATCCTTCAGGATGGTCAACTTAAACGAAGAAAAATAACTCCTTCTAAACTGTTTCAGCTTCTCAATTTTGTGTACTTGATGTCCACTTTCAGCTAAAAAATCTTCTACGTCTTTCTCAGAAGTATCTTCGTGAAAGCGTGACACGTATATGAACGAGTATCTAGGCGCTATTTTGATTTTTTGGGACGTCAAAAGTGCTGTGCCTCTTTGGTTGACAGTTTTCTTTTTATTAGTCTTACGCTGTTTTTTCTTGTTCACAACAGTTGTGAACCTATCTTCTTCAGTGGAGTGAAAATTGTCATCAATCAGCGTACTACTTAAAAGGCGCTCCTGTTGCTGCGCTTTGGTCAATGTATGCTCACTTGACGATAACGGTACTATAGGATGAGCTCTGACAGATTAAAATTTTAAAAACTTTTTGATATTATTTCGTTTGTTTATTCATTTATTAAGTAACATCACATACTGTTTAATAATACAATAAGAGGCGAAGTTACTTTTTTTTAATACTTTAGCTATTATGGTTTTCAAACTGAATATTATAAAAAAAAATGTTAACGTCGTATGAAAAATTGTGAATCTGTCAGAACTCATCCTATAATAACCCGACTATAATAAAGCCGAAGTTGGTCGCAGACTCAGAGAGAGGGGGTTTGACGCCCGCTCCGGTTCCTACCTGGCGCAAAGGTTGTCCATTAGGCGGGTCCAGACCAAGCGAGCAGCCTCGCGCGCGGCGGGCCTGCGCGAGGCTGCTCGCTTGGTCTGGACCCGCCTATTGCCATTCAACGTGGCGACGCAGCGAGTGTCATGGGCACCTTTGCGGCGGGTATGACCCGGGGAGGTATTTTGAACTGACATTGTGCATATGTATGTTATAAACATTATAATATTTTTAATGTTTTGTACTTTGATATTATTCTATTTTGATAACATTTTAGCTTCGACTATAATAAATAACTTTATTATGTCTTGGCAACCAATGATCTTAACAATAGACACCAACGGAACTTAATATAACTGTAATAATAATATTGTAACACCATTTGGAATCAATCAAATTATTTTTTATTAAAACAATCAAACGGAAACACTTAGGCCAACTCCTTGGCCTTTTCTTTTTGCTGGTGATTGATAGACGCAGAGCTAGTGTAACGGTTGGAAATAATGTAAACACTTTTAGGTTATCGCGGTTGTTACTATTAATAACACACATTATAATGTCTATAAAGTACTATGTACCGTACACATACTTAGTTATAAAAAATAAAAAACATTTCAGACATTCAAAGGTCCATATAAAAACAAACCAAACAACACAAGTACAGCACATGATATTATTACTATGACATTTAAAACACAAACATTAAAAACAAATTATAAATTATAACAATAAAATTATGATATTTTAGGATGTTTTTTTACTAAGTTCAATATCGCGATAAGACCCGCTAAACCACTATGAATACATTCATAATATTCAAGGAGCATAGTTACAAGTGGCGTTAGACCAGAGACTAAAATCAACTTAGGAAAAAGTTGATATTCATGCATGCAGCATCTCTGTTCCAGATCAAATCTCGCAGATCCTCTTCAAAGTTACCTTTGGAACTATCATCATTTACCATGAAGTGAAACTGTCAGACGCGAATCCTTGATTTGTAATATCTGGTATACGAATAAAAATAACCCCATGCCATTATTGGTAGGTACATCTTTTCGGGAGGTACGAAACCTTATACAGACAAACTGACGACGCGTCAAACCCCTTTTTTCATCAGTGGTTTAAAAACAATGGACTATAAACATAAGCCCAATACCGTCTCCACCTCTTGGTCCATCTCGGTTGTAATCAAAGGCCTGTAAGCAAACTTTTGTACATGATTAGCAGTATCAAGGCCGAGTTACTCCACCGCAACAATAGAGTAAGAAACTCGTGCGCCGGCGCAGAAATATTGAAATAAAACAGATGAAGGTCGATCGCCGAGAGAACTTAGGAAATGGAACGTTTATCTGCAATGTTTGCTATAGATTTTTTTGTAGTCGGTAGGCTAGGTTTGTGTTATTTATGAATCTGTCCTTTCCACAACTAAAAATTAATTTAAATTATTTTACTATAAAATAAGTTTATTAACAAGTTATGGAGTCACCCAAGACCTCTAAACTATATATGTAGATAGATAAAAATATTTATTGAATGACACATACAAACAGCACACCAGAAACAACAATACACAGACATTTACAAATAAAAATCAAGTGATTCAGCCTGCAATGTCCTAACCAACAAGAGACACTTCACAAAGTGGTTTTTGTTTGGACATTGTCTCCACCGGGATTCAAACCCGAAACCTCGGTATTATTGGGGACCGATGCTCTACCACTCAGCCAAAGAGACTATTATGACTCTTGAGAGCGTCGGTGGTCTAGTGGCTACGGCTGCTGCCTCCCGTCCGGGAGACGCGGGTTCGATCGCCACCACGTACCAATGTGTTTTCGTATTTCGAATTCATTATGTACGTTTATTCGACCCTCTTAGTTTTGGTACCACTTCACATAATGTTCATATAATGTTTCAAGTGTAATTTTATAATTTTGTATTAATGTTGTGATTTGTGTCCAAAATAAATGTTTACTTTCTTTCTTTCTTTCTTACTTTCTTCTTTCTTACGGTGAAGGAAAACATCGAGATGAAACCTGCACACTCCTGCGAAGATTTCCTCACGACGTTTTCTTTCACTGTAAAGAGAATCGAATAAACGTACATATGTTCGAAATTCGATAACACATATTGATATTGGGATCGAACTTGCGTCTCCAGGACGAGAGGCACTGGCCCTAACCACTACACCAACACTAAACACCGAAGACAACTCTACTCAAATAAAATCTTTACTTCTATTTCAATCAATCATTCAGCCTATTGCAGTCCACTGCTGGACTGCTGCCTCCCCTCGGGCACGCCAAAGCGCACGATCACCCGCTTTCCTCATCCAGCCACCGCCGGCGACCTTCCTCAGGTCATCATTCCACGTGGCAGGGGGGCGTCCCACACTACGTTTCCCGAGACGTGGTCTCCATTCGAGAACCCGTCTGCTCTGCGACAGACGTGGCCAGCCCACTGCCACTTCAGCTTGCTTGCTTGCTTCTGGACGATATCAACTACCTTGCTCCTCTGCCAGATGATTTCGTTTCGGATTTTATCCCGTACGTAGCGAAATACCAAGCATAGATCTTTCCATAGCTCGCTGAGTGACATGCTTCTATTTGCTATTGCAATTGTTACCTATAAGGCTTATTAAAGGCGACCTTTGCCAGTTTTAAAAATAGAACGTAAAAAAAAGCGCTGGCAGTGCAATGAATGTGCAACAACGGTGCAGGGAGTGTCACTGACCTCTGCTTTTCCGATTTGCCGGTACAGTTGGCGACAAAAGTGTAGTTATATTACTGCCGTTATGGATCTTTGCCCAGCAGTGGGACACACAAGAGGCTACTTAAAAAAAAAATGGATCTTACGTAAATTAACGAATTAAATTAATTTAATGCACACCCATCCATACAAATAGAACCATGGATTATTATTTTTACAGATTAGGTCTGTTGCTAATATCTAAATTAAATAAAGCTATTTTTTGTTTTTCGTTTTATAAATATTAAAAAGTGAAATACGCCCTTATTGCCACCTAAGGTAGCCATTTCTAAGGTAATAAATTACCCAACTATATCATTATGTGTGGAAATAAAAAAGTAATACACGTTTTTCGACGGAAATGAATCATATTATTACTTCGTAATATTTTCTTCAACAATGTGTAGCTGGGCAGCCATATAAATTTTTAACTCACTTAGTTTGAATAAAGGCCGCATTTCGCCGAATAATGGCGCAGTCAATTACTTACATAATATATTTTATAAACACCTGCCCCTGCATAGTGTAGCTTTTTATTTATTTGGCGTAAGTTTATTTGACAAAGCGTAACGCCTGTGAGCGAAGAAATTCAAAGTATGAGCTACGTTGTGTGCTCAACCCGCACTCGGCCAGCGTGTCAGAACAGGTCTTCAAATCGTTTTAATTTAGGGTAAGCTCGAGCCTTTCGGCGGGGAAGTATGTATATGAGTTGATAAACATAACAGTTTGACGTACTTTACTAGACACATTTAGTAATAGGGGTCGGACTGTTCCTATATTTACCATATTTTATGAAATATTAAAAATATTTCATAGATTAGTAGCAGACGATTCGCGAAGAAAAAAACAGAATCGGCTGATAAACAAATTTACAGTCATTTTTTAAAGTTTCAATATGTCTGTCTCTTTCAAAAACGATTTTTTGTATGGAGATTATATGGCGTTACTAACAAATGACGTCACAAGTGGTTATGTGCCTCTCTGTCTAATCCTGAATTTCAAACCTTTATAACTCGGTCAATTTTAAAGATAGCGCAAAAATTGTTTTTGTGTTCGACAGCAGAAACTAAGAAGTTTGGATTTATAAAATAAAAAGAACCGATCTCCTATTAATAAACATCCACGTAACATTCGCTTGGTGTCTTGCCCGGAAACGTAGAGCGGTCAAAAACAATTATAATAAAATCTCGTAACACTTCTGCAGGCGAGTGTCCGAGAAGCGGCAGGTCGGACCGGTTCCGCTGAACCCACGCCACGACAGATATTGTACAAATAAATACACGTTAAATGACAATATTTTAAGATAAAAACAAATAAAAAATGTGCATTGTTCGTGTGATAAAGAAAACAATTACAAATATTATTTATTGCACAAATAACAAACATACGAAAACAGAACAACAAACACAAGAAAAGACAAAAAAAAGGCAGGCAAAAGGCCGCGCGCGCCTATACTTTTTACATCAAATGAAATTTGACTCTATAATGGTTTTAAATCGGTCCATCACGCCGAATAAGATAAAATAAAAGGCACGCCTTACCGAAGTTATTAAATAATTCGCTCATTTTGTTTATCTTAAAAACAGGTTGTAGATGGTTTACCCTAGGTTAAAGTCCCGGTCAAGACAATAACTGAACAGCAATATTATTTTATATTTTATCTTATTCTGATTGCAACAAGTTTTAATTACTTTGTTGCTTTTAGTTGTTTTTTTTTCTCCAGAGAATTTAGGGATAGATCATTATCGCAACGTCCAGATTTCTGAACTCAACCTTTTAACGCAGACAGGGTCGGCTCGGTCATGGTTGAGTGTACATTTTAATTAATTAATTAAAATTAATAGAGGAGGGTGTAACGGCTTCTAGACCATTGTTCGTGTTTCAATTTATTTTGATTCCGAAAATGTTTATGAGAAAAGGCTCTTTCGGGAAAACTTTCATCAAGAAAATACCAGAACACGATCTTGCGATTAAAAAGAAACATTTATGTGCGTGAAGTCAACCAACCTCATTTTGATACACTGATTTCGTAGGTTCAAAAAGTCTATGAGTTCCTATTACACTGTAGTGTTTTAGTTTTAAATGAGTATTTTTTTTTTATCTAAGTGTTCAGTTGTCCCTTTGGCTTGAAAATCTCGTAGTTAAAACTTTTTGAAGTTATAGTCCTAACTTCACTCATCAGCTCAAAAATATTTACGTACACACCAATACGCACCGGTACGTTTCGATTTACTATATGTAATAATAACTAGAACAAAATAGATCAACGCCTCCAAGCAATAATTCGTCAAGACGTTGTCTCACTCTGTTTCCCTCGCTAATGTCGCCGTCTCGCTCTCCTGCACTTAATCTATGTGCATCGATTAATATTTAATCGCGTCGATTAAAATTCGTGCAACTGGCCCGTTTTGATCAATTTATTACTTTTAAATTTTGTTAATCTTTAGGCAAAGGGAGTTGTATTCTGTATATTCGTTTTTCTGTTTTTATTAGGTTAAGTAATATTAGTAAATTAAGATAAAACTAATGAACAGTACGAAAAAATGTCCTATTAAGAAATACCTACGAGGAGGGATCAAAAAGTAGTGAGAACGACATACTCCTTGGTAAGAAAAAAAATACTGGCAGGCATAGCTCAGATACATATTTGTAATATTAATAAAGAAAAAAAATCTTCGATTCTCTTTTGTTTTTTTCTGAATGTAGTCATTTGTTTGCTTCGTGTCGGAACGTGTTCTCGAAAATGGAAAAAACGAAGTGCGAGCCGTTAAGTTAACAACTCAAGAGATTCATTGCGATTTGGAGGCAACATTAGGAGATTCTGCTCCGCCGTATTCTACTGTCGCAAGGTGGGCTTCTCAATTTCGAGTAGGGAGAACGAGCACGGAAGGCGAACATCGTTGCGGCCGTCCATCGACGTCAGTCACCCAAGAAAATGTTGCGAAAGTCGAGAAAATTGTATTGAGCGATCGAAGAGTTACCATCCGATACTTAATTCAAGAAACGGGCATTTCATATGGAAGTATTCAATCCATATTGAAACAATCTTCTGAGAAAAGTTTCCGCAAGATGGGTGCCGAGAATGTTAGCCGACAGTCCGAAACAAAATCGACTTGACATTTCGAAGATATTGTTGGACAAGTTTCAAGAAGATTCTGAGAACTTTTTGTCTCGTTTCGTAACAATGGACGAAACATGGGTCCATCATTTTGATCCTGAGACAAAACAGCAATCTTCGCAATGGAAACGGCCACCGACCCCGAAGAAGTTTCGTGCCGTGGCATCGGCTGGCAAGGTTATGGCCTCAATATTTTGGGACTCAGAAGAGATATTGTTGATTGATTACCTGGAGCGTGGAACCACTATTACAGGCCAATATTATGCAGCTTTAATTCCCAAGTTGAAGAGTGCCATCAAAGAGAAAAGGAGAGGGAAACTTCGAAGGGGCGTGCTGTTTCATCACGACAACGCACCCGCGCACAGATCGGCAGTTGCGATGGCTGCCATTCAGCAAGCTAGCTTCGAATTGGTTGACCACCCCCCTTATTCACCAGATCTGGCGCCTAGCGATTTTTATCTGTTCCCCAAATTGAAAGAATACTTAAGGGGAAACAGGTACGAAGACGATAACAAGGTGATGGATGCCGTGGAGAGCTTTTTGCAGGACCAAGACAAAACTTTTTTTTTAAAGGGATTGAAGCCTTGGAAAAGCGCTGGACTCGGTGTGTAAGAGAGACTCGGAGACTATGTAGAAAAATAAATTATTAAGGTATCAATAGTTATTATATTCTATTTCATTCTCACTACTTTTTGATCCCTCCTCGTATAACTAAACAATAACGTCATAATTCAATACTCGATGTTTTCTTTATCTCTTTGTTAACTAAACACATAACCTTTGAATTTCTTCGTAAGCGGTGCCTTCAAAAGTTAACTTTAAAGTAGAACAAACAGTTCATACATTTCTGAGTTTGTCTGTAGTCTTTGGTTTAAGCCGCCCTTTGTATTCATACATAAGTACATTTTAGGTCACAGAGTCTTGAAATGAACCGACTCGAAGGACCAAGTTGTAGTACCCTCGAGTATTTTATTTATTTTGACCATTTATTGTCATAGGAACAACTAAAAGACAATTACAAAGAAAAAACTATAAGACAGTCTAATATTTCTAAACAGATAATCCATTAGACCCAGTAATAGTAACATTTTAGCTTTAATACGTATGTTATTAAGATGAAAACTACATTCAGTAATGTGCCATTATGAGGTTGTTTTTCTATAATTCCTTGTGTTACAGTAAATAAACAAAATAAATAATATTTATAAAAACTAAAGTTGAAAATCAAAAAGGTTTAACACTCCTACTAGTAAAGTTATAAATTCACATTTGAAAAAATATTATTCATAGATTTAACATAGCAACAAGCAAGCTACGGTAATTAAATTCAATGTTTATGCGAACAGCTAAACCATCAAGTCTTATCTGATAATAATCGATTGACAGTGACAGTGACAGCTTGTCAAATCGGCCATTGCAGAACTGGACTCAACTTGAAACTCGAGTTGAAAGTCAAAGGCGTGAAATCGACGCGTCGGCTACTAACATTAGCCCCGGTTTTACTTGCGGTTTTTGCGTCTACGTAACTGCGTACATTGACATTTGTTGAAACTTTTAAAAGTCAATGAAATAGACCGTCGTCGGTCGTCCCAGACTCGTTTTTAATATCTATCGTACTTTCGTGGCCGTTCCGCCGTGTGGTGACGGCAGAGTAGAATACATTTGTCACCAACCCCTAGTCTTCCCGTGGGTGTCGTAAGAGGCGACTTAGGGACTACACATTGAACAGGGAACGGGCAGCAGCCCTCTCTGATACAGTAACCTTTTAATTTGCGATCTTCAACCCGCCTGCCAAGCGTGAAAATTATGGCAAAACCCTCCACTTAAGTGGAGGAGGCTCATAGTCCAGCAGTGGACTGTAACGGGCCGTTGATGTTGTACTTTCGTGGCAGTATATAATATTAATATGCGAACTTGTGTGGTGTTACTAGATATCGACGTGACTTCTGCCGAGACAAATAGGTCATTCGGAAGACGCGGGTTCGAATTTGAACCCCGCCACGTACCAATCAAATTTTGAATTCATATGCACGCTTAGTCGACGCGCGATGGTGAAGGAAAACATCTTGAGCGAAGAAATTTCAAAGATTGTGTGCCAACCCGCACTAAACCAGCAATCGACCAAACCTGATCGGCCCGCCCTACTTCAGGGCAAGATCGAGCCCCTCGGTGGGGATGTATGAGAGCTGTTGATGATGATGACATCACAGAAGAACAAAACACCCATCCTTATAACGTAGTCATTTGTTGTATTACTGACACGTCGCAAATGCCCCGTCTCGCGTCTGCCACATTTACATACTAAATGTTCTTCACTGAGTTGTCAAAACAAAACTGTTGTTGTATATGAGCATATACGTCCCCTGAGTAAAGGCGGGCTGTACGACTTCACACACAACCGAAGACTTTCTAGTGTCTTCGGTGGTGTAGTTGTAGACCCCTGCCTCCCAACCAAGACGCTCTGAAAGAAAATATCGCAAGGAATCCTGCACGTCTGCAACAAAATTCAAAGGTTGTGAGTGAAGTTATTTACGAAAAAATAATAATGCGCCGAGTTCTGTTTACAGTACTTGGAATACATCCTTTTAATTACATAAGTTGTGAGCGATGCGACACCTGTTCGAAATAACGCTACTGCAAGTTTGGCATTGTGTTACGAAATAACTATTTGCCTTGATAGTACCAAAATGTTTCAAGAAATGTAATTGGGCCATATATATTTGCGTTTTAGGGATATATTTGTTATACAACGTGTTACAAAAAATACCAAAAAAACAGAATATTTTTATCAAAGGCATTTAATTAAAATTTTCCCATCTCTAGTGATCAGCTGTGTCAAAGAATATTCGGACCAGATATGTAATTTTAGGTCAATGTGCCTATTTTTACCGCTATGGTTAAAAATGTTCACATTAGAACAATTAATTTCAAAATGAAAAAACTATAAATAAATAAAAAAAGCTTTGTTAAATCATTGTTATGAAATAATAAATTATGAACTAAATATTTCAAAATAATATTTATGTTTGTAAATACGTAAACAAGATAATTCAGGCAAAAAGGAAAATGTTTTTAACATAAATTGATTTAAGTTCATTCTCTTTTAAAAATGTAGGCACAAATGGTGTACAAATACTTTTCCGTTCTGAGAATCGATAGTGTATATTTTAGGTGTCAAATAAATTTTGATTAAATGCCTGTGATGAAGAATATTTTTTTTTTTGTATTTTTTGTAACACGTTGTATATGCGTTGTATATTTAAACGTATTTTCTTAAAATGACGCCTTCACTTAGCATTCATCTACTTAACATCACAGATGACAGAGCGTCGTCTCGGGCTACCACATTTACATACTAAAGTCCTTTATGAGCTCTTACAGCGATTATGTCATCAGCACAGATACATTTAAAAAGCGTCAAGTTATGTGTAGAGCATTCAAATATACAAAACAGCGCCAAGTTCAAACACTGTAAAGCACATACACGATTATTTAAAAAAGAAAAAAAAAGTCGCCTTGAATTAAAATAATTATCGGAAGAAATTCAAATTAATGTTGCAGTTATTATTATTCTGGGCCCCGTTTCAAGAAACAATAATTTACTAGTAACAAAACAAGTTACAATTTAATATGCATTGCGTAGCCAATTCGCCTAAACTGTAAGCCTTTATTGTTTTATCTCATTGTCTATGCAATGTAACATCCCTTACTTGTAGCTTCGTGAAACGGCTCCCAATTATCATAAAGTTCCTGGCGCTAAATAATTTTATAATCATAGGAAGAACTAAATTACATAGATTGATATTACTTCCGATTTCTGCAGTATAATAATTATATTATATTCGATTATTTTACCATAGATTTTACGCACGTGTAACGCCCGTATTTAAGCGATGTTTCCAGAAATACTCACAGTGAGAATTTTCACACATTTCCTTACTTCGTGGTTGCTATGACACCGTATTCATAACAGCTTCGATGTGATGCGGAAATGATACTTAAATTATGGATTTGTACAATACGATATTGAAAAAGGTTTTTTCATTACTCATACTCTGAAAGTAGGTCGGAAGTTGCCTGAAGAGCGGATTGAAGGTAATACTTTTCAGCCCGGAGGGAGAATCACTTTCAACTGACAGCTGTCAAATTATAAAAAAAAAAACTGGTTCTAGTTTCACATTTATAATGAACTATGTTCCATCTTTCTATACAGCCACTCAATTACAGCGTAATGTTAAATTGAAATAACATAAAGTTACGTACAAGTATTAATTAAAGAATATATATTTTTTAAATGATTATTATAATTGACTTTCAACTATTTCTTCAAAATCCCAGCTCATACACTTAACCCACAGAAGTGTTATTTAGCCCTCAATTACATAATCGTAATAGATTTCTTTACAGCAAAGCGTCTCCGTTTCAGCCAAAAATGCTTTCGTATGTCCGGTGGATGTCCGGCTGTTCTCTACAGGTCGCATTTTGTCAACCAATTCTCATGAAATTTTGTGAGCAGGTTCGATAATTATATATTTCTTTATTCAGCATTTGTTTTTTTTTGGAATTTTAAAATGGCCGAGATAGTGGGCTTGCAAGGGCAACAACTCACAGAGCCATTAGGAGTACTTACGTCTTTTTTAATACGTCTGAGTATTAGGTACCGGGTGTCCAAAAAGGGTATTTGTACTTTTAAATATTAATAAATCGTCTTAATGAGGGTAGATAGCAAAAACAAATATAATATCATACGTGGAATTTATTGGAAATTTAGTTGAAATGGATTCATATACCGGAGCTCAGCGCGTATTTTGTGTAAGAGCTTATTATCAAAACTAAATTCGATAAAAACAGCTCGCTGCTTAAATCGAGTGCAGTTCAATGTACGGGACATTTCTTTATTTGCCAGTGCGAATATCATTAGAAAATGGTTAAGACGTAATGGACGTCATTTGGACAACATATTTTTTTTGTCGTAAACTTTCCATTGTATGTACTTTTTGCAAATAGTAATAAATTTATGAAATTATATATTTTTCATATATAATTTTTGGGTATAAACTGCCAACACCCTTTTTGGACACCCTGTACTATAGGTACCTCTGTAAAAGTGTGTTTTATTGGCTTGTTCTTCTTCTGCTCGGCTACAGAATGTATTTGCACGGAGATAGTTTATGCTCCAGAGAGTAATATATATAAGTAAAGCACACCTAATTTTTCCACGGAATATATCTAAGACTTGAATGTAACTTTTGAAAGAATTTTTAAAGTTTTTTTAAACAGGGCATAGCAAAAACTTAAAATAGTATTTACAGTTTCTTTTTTTACTGAGATAGCCTAGAGCTGTCTGCACACTGTTCAGCCCTAAGAACAAGGACTTGTTTTAGTTTTTTTTTTATATTTGTCACTTAACTCGGCAAGAGAACAGCTGTGTGCCTAAACCAAATTAAAACAGATGAACACATGTTGTTGTCGACACGTTAAAATCGAAGGTCGCTCCGTCTGGTTTGGTAATCATCTTACAAATACATTTGTCTAAGTTATGTTTTGATTTAAATTTTTCGACACGCTACTAAGAGATGATTTTATATGCTGTATCGTCTTTTCTTTTGACATTTAACTTTATTTTAATATTTAAATACCTTAGATGGGTGTGGTTCGATGCGATCAAAATAAGAATAGGACAATCTAACGACATATAATTTAATATCACGTACGAGTATTCATTTAAAACAAACACATAATGTGTCATTACCTTAGAACATAAAATCGTTTCAGTCATTACAGGCATGCTCCCAAGTCGATAATGCTACAATAATAAATATTAGAACTTTTCTTGTTAAACTATAGAATAAATTGAACATGTCATCTCAACAAAATATTAAAATAAAAACTTCGAAGTCACCAATTCAAAATACAATAAAAACAAACCTAATGTCCGAAAAAACTAAAACCCGAATACGAAAAAAACGAGCTCTACAAAGCATGAAACAAGAAAATATCTTCAAATTAATAGATATGTAAAAATTTGAAGATATTCTCTTGTAGAGCTCGTTTTTTTTGTAGTCGGGTTTTAGTTTTTTTTATTGTTCATAAACGTCGCTCACTCCTCAAGTCCTGAGGGACTCCCTCAGTCCTCAATTTTTCTTACTTTCTTTCACTAGATTTAAATTATTTGTGATTTGATTACCTGCGAAAAGAAAACTATGTCACTTTCACTTTATTTTACCTATTTGGAAAAATACAAATTATGGTTTACGACCGCGGCGGTTGTTACAAAACCATTCTCAATCACAATCATAATTATTTAATTCAGCTTCAAATTCATTCAGCTAACTAAACTGTCGCTTCATCAGCGTTGATTGGTTTTACTAGTCGATCGTTGATTGGTTTTACTAGTCGATAAATGCTTCCGTATTTAACAAAAGTTTATTTTTCGTCATTCTGGCCTATGTAATCAAACTGTTGAGTAATTTGCTTTTTCATGATGTAAGTAGCGTCAGCAGGTATGAGTTACAATGGGGGATATTCCGACAGCCAATTAAAAAAAATTGTTCATAAATCTGCGATAGATAGTGTTGACGATTCGTGGATCCTAAGAAATTCGGCGAGTCACCCAGGGTCATAAAAGGATTTAAAAAAAGAATCCACGAAGTACACCTGGCGCCATCTATCGTCTTAATTAGAACTATTTTTTTTTATTATTATCATACTCGGAAAGTAGGTCTGAAGTTGCCTGAGGAGCGGATTGAAGGTAATACTTTTTTTTTTTTTTGTTAGTTTTCAGCCCGCAGGGAGAGTCTTTTTCAACTGACAACTGTCAAATTATAAAAAGAAAACTAGTTCTCATTTCTATTGAACTATGTTCCATCTTTTTATACAGCCGGTCAATTGCAGCGCAATGTTAAATTGAAATAAATAAAGTTAATAAATAAGTTACTTTCACCCCTCGTATAACAAAGAGCTGTCAGAAAATCCCCCCATTCAGAGCGTATTCTATTATATATACTAAAATTACGTTTTTTTTTCTTATCTTGCTTATCCCGCAGGGATTGAGTTGGCTCTCAGGAGACCGGACTGGCAAAAAAATATACCTATTTTATTTTTATCATTTGTTGTTATAGCGGCAATAGAAATAGGTAGGTACACATCTTGTGACAATTTTCAACTGGCTACCTTTTTGGTGCCGTGTGGTGACGGCAGAGTAGAATACATTTGTCACCAACCCCTGGGTGTCGTAAGAGGCGACTTAGGGACTACACATTGAATAGGGAACGGGCAGCAGCGCTCTCTGATACAGTAACCTTTTAATCTGCGATCTCCAACCCGCCTGCCAAGCGTGGAGATTATGGCAAAACCAAACACTTAAGTGGAGGAGGCTCATAGTCCAGCAGTGGACTGTGACGGGCCGTTGATGATGTTGATAACCTTTTTTTTTCTAATCGTTATTTCTATCAAAGTGGTAATTTATAGAGTATTCTCTACGGGAATTTTCGGGAAGATGTGGCTTGGCTGTTGGCCGATAATAAAAGAAATCACGAATCTATAAGATAAACAACATCCTGTGAAAAATTATCAAATTCATATTCCCTACCTATTCTAAATCCGACAACCACATGGCAACAAGAATAAAATGTTATGTATTTCGTTATTTACATAATGTGTAACATATTCAAGTCGATTGATATTTGATCAAGTCAAGTAATATATTACACTAGGCTACATCCATACGAGATCGCGTTACACAATCAAGAATCAAGATGCCGAAAGAATCTTAATTTGTTGATGCAGCTTCCTACTGCCGACGACGAATGTCGTAATTTGTTATCCATTGCTGATTTATCTGCGCTTTCTACCTGCCATGTTTGAATATAATATAAAAGAAGTCTCACTTAGCCCATCCCTACTCTATAGTTTTTAGAACCTTTAAAAAATGATCGTGGTTTAAGATATTTTCGTTGGAACAAGATACATTAAATCAGTCAATCAGTCAATTATGAGTACTTATTGTATTTTACGTTTATTAACCAACATTATTGAAATGCAAGTAATAAAGCATTTATCTAAAGAAAAGTTAAGTCTAAGTATAAAGTTTGGAACTAAATCGTATTACTCGTACGCTAACACAGCGAAAACTTTAATAGACTTGTATAGATGAGCTTTATTAGACTAACGAGACTACACGATTAGCAAGTAATGGATATCTAAGTGACTGTCTCGGTCGCCGCCGCCATGTTTCTAAAATGGCGAGTTCGCGCCTTTTTATATGCTTTTTATTCCGTGACATGGCAAAGGTCAAACGGCGCGCTGCCTGTCAAATTCACTTTCACAGACTATTAATTTAGTTTCAAAGTAGAAAGCTGATAATATTTTAACCGTATTATGTAAGATTACGCTTAGGTTATTTATGATTAAATACATAAGAATTGTAGAGATGCACTGGAAAATGTCTTCCCTCTATTTTTAAATACTGTGTAGATTAATAGATGTTCAAGTCGTATTTTTTAAGCTGTTTTTGATATTTTAATAACGTCATTCACAACGTATTATTAAATACGGGTTCGGGATAGTTCCTTATGTGAATGTGGTATTGACTTGGGTGACCTTGATCATTTATTTTTTAGCTGTTGTAAACTTGTTTTTTCCTTGTATGATATCCTTCCATCTGATATTCCTCGCCCTATTAATATGAAATCCTTGCTGTCCTTGGTTGATTCTCCCTTTATATATTTACTGTCCAAATGTATTTATCAAAACAATATTAAACTATAAATGTAATGCTTTATTTTATTAATTGTGTATTTATAATAAGTATTTTATTTTATATATCTCCTCCTCAGCCTCAATTATTATTCCAAATTTAACTCTTCTTTTCCTTTCCTATCCCCATCCTGTATCCTCTCCGACACGTGACATTGGCGGAATTGTGAATACCTACACAAAAGCCACAATAAAAAATAAATAAATTTTGACATAATTTTTTATTAAATCTTGTCTTGCACAAATCGAGGCTATTGGCAGAAACATGAAGCTACTTTTTCACACACAAGGCTAACGTTCCGTTTAAGTTTATCGTGAGAAGTCCATTTCCTACATATTCATTAAAATTGCAATAACAGTAATTATGGCCTCTGTTCACGATTGTATAATAATAAATAATATCGTCGTGAGGTCATGAACTTGCATGCTTGTGTTTACATCTTATGGCGTGCATGATCCGAGAGGTCAGGCATTGATAGATGAATTACATTTCCTAGGTATTATATATGTCGTGCGTGGCCATATCATAGAATTGACCACATCATGAAATTTTCGATCATTTCATGAAATGTTCACTGTCCATTGGCCACATCATGATGTGCCTTGGCCAGATCAATGATAAGAAATCGTTTGTCGATATGTTCAACTAAAACGCAGCTACTTCATGAAATGGTCAAAATTATTTGATCATATCGTAAAATTATAACATTAATTGCCGATAGAGGCGCTGGTAGCGCTTTGTTTATGTACCAACATGGCGGCCGCGTTATTTTCTCGCAGTGAAAAAGTGAATAATTCGTTATTAAAATGGGGAAGAAAAAAGAGTTTATGATGAAAAAGTACTCTGAAAATGTCTGTCGGACTTAAAGAACAAACATAATTAAGATTCTTATTAAATATTTCATGGACGCCCAATTTTCACGATATGGCCAAACGTGACCGACAAAATCGTGAAATGTTCACGATTTAATGATCTGGTCAAATTTAGTTGGCCACATCATGAAATGTGACCATTTCATGAAATGATCGAAAATTTCATGAAATGGTCAATTCTACGATATGGCCACGACATATATATGTGTATGTATAGTCTAATTAATTATTTGTAAAGCCACTATCCGCGCTTGTTGTTTTCGATATAAAAACAAACGTACATTGCGTTTGTTTTTGTATTTCAGCGTCAGACATAAAAATGCAGATATAATTATGCCGTAAGTGCGTAAGCGTAACCGTGTGGTGACGGCAGAGTAGAATACATTTGTCACCAACCCCTACTCTTCCCGTGGGTGTAAGAGGCGACTTAGGGACTACACATTGAACAGGGAACGGGCAGCGCTC
Source organism: Carpatolechia fugitivella (assembly GCA_951230895.1). Classification (NCBI taxonomy): domain Eukaryota; kingdom Metazoa; phylum Arthropoda; class Insecta; order Lepidoptera; family Gelechiidae; genus Carpatolechia; species Carpatolechia fugitivella. The sequence goes on from OX579672.1 coordinate 3,625,841, forward strand.
TCTGATACAGTAACCTTTTAATCTGCGATCTCCAACCCGCCTGCCAAGCGTGGAGATTATGGCTAAACCAAACACTAGTCCAGCAGTGGACTGTACCGGGCCGTTGATTGATTGATTGTTTATCTCGGTTGTTTTGTTCGGTACTGGAATAAACAACGCGCACTACTGAGGCCATCTTAGGAGACCATGGTTCCAGCATTCTTTAAGGTAATAACTTATTCCCGACAAAACCACATGACAAAACTATACGAACATACATATAAAATTACATACATATTAATACGTTGACATGACTGTCAAGTGTGTACTTACCAATTTACTAGGGTTACATCACACTCCCGACAGTGCGAACCGTAGGGTGTTCTCACGATCGTATCGCACACGTAACTAAATAAAAACAGATATGTTATGTCGTCCGAGTTACGTTACACATGTTTATACTATCCGGGTAATTTCGCACAAGTGTTTTCAGTCCTAATACCAGCGTGATTTGTCAGTCTTGACATAACATCTACTAATTTTATTTTAACTGGAACCAACAGCTCATTTTATAATTAAACTTGCGAACTTAACATAATTATTCAACGGGCAGTTTTGAATATTTTGAGATTGTTAGTGTTTTTTAATTATATTGTCATAAATAAGCAATTTATTTGAATGTAAACGTTGGAAAGGAAAAACAGAGGCGTACGTTTCCCTAGTTCCTGGAATAACCTAAACCGACGAGCATTCAGATAGATCTTAAATACACACATGTAAGTACACTTCTTACAACTTAATACATAAAAAAGAACAAATTTAATTACTACTCTTAAAAATGACATTACACATGACGTGTGCAGCGATGCAGAAGGGCCAAGGCTCAGTGTGTTATTGCCCCTAGGAGGGCAACACTGATTTTCAGCCTCTACCCGGATCTAATTCATGATGAGATTGATGAATCTAAATAAAGCATAAGATATGTCTGGATCGAAACAAGTAGAGAGATGTGGTCTCTGCCTATCCCTCCGGGAAAGGGACGTGACTATATGTTTATGTTTTTATTTATTTGTACAACATAAAATTTTCATCAATAAAATGCTATAATAATATGGCTTTACATAATCATTCATACCGCATCTATAGTATTTAATTTCATCAAGATGATCGCTATCTTGAGTGCTTATAAGCTGTTTTTTACTTAAAATATTGCGTAAAGAGTAATTTCTTATAAAGTAAGCTATATTTAGAGTTGAAACGAGCTTAGGTGTTGCGGGAAACTATCTAATTCTACGTCTGCGACAGACTTAATTACACGTTTTCATTTGTTATATTCATTTAATTACGTAAAGAAACATTCAAGTCATTTACATACTATATTCTGGTATGTTTTATGATATTTTAAATGAATTTTGTTATGAAACAGTAAAAAATGTTAACTAGCAGATTGTGAATACTGTAACTAGAGCGACCGTAACTAGCAGATTGTTAATACTGTAACTGAAGAAACACAGTCGTCGTCACGTCTTTAGCTGCGGGGTTTTTATTCAAAATGTCTGCAATATTACGTTTTCACTTTCTTTTAGTTTTCGATCCCCATGTCTCCGCCATTTTGATAAATTTTCCAAAAACTGAATGGACAAAGAACATCTGTGTAATTATTGAACCTGCTCACAAAGTTTAATAACAATCGGATGAGCAATGTGACCTGTAGAGGAGATCAGCCGGACATCCGCTGGACATCCTCCGGACATCAAGAGACAAAGCATTTTTGCCCAAGCTGAAACGAAGACACTGGTTTCGCGCTTCGCGCTCAGTCAGTGATACGGGATCGGACTACTTTTTTTTTATTTTATAAATACAAACTTCTTAGTTTCTGCTATCGAACACTAAAATAATTTTTGCTCTATCTTTAAAACTGACCGAGTTATAAAGGTTTGAAATTCAAGATTAGACAGAGAGGCACATACCCACTTGTGACGTCATTTGTTAGTAACGCCATATAATCTCCATACAAAAAATCGTTTTTGAAAGAGACAGACATATTGAAACTTTAAAAAATCACTGTAAATTCGTTTTTCAACCGATTCTGTTTTTTTCTTCGCGAATCGTCTGCTACTAATCTATATTTTAAAAATAATTCATAAAATGTGGTAAATTTAGGAACAGTCCGATCCCCTATTCCCCTTGTATCGTAGTAAAACGTTGGTTAGATGTTTGTTTTTCAGACTTTCAGACAGCATTCTAATCTAACACTAGAAATGGTAGGTTTAATTCAGTTGACATAAGCATTCAAACTGCAACAAATAAACTCAAACTGAAAAATGCAGTAGGTATTAATACCTACAAAATAGAGATATCCTATCTTTAGACATACGAATTTATTTTGTTTTGAGATAATTTTCCTGTATTTTTTGGAATGTATCTTGTTATATCTTAGTTATAAACTGCCATTTAGTAATGAGAATGTAAATCAAATGCACTCTTGATTGAATAGACATTATGTCAGGGGGCCATTATAAGGAAAAATTCTCACGAAAAAAGTTCACGTTATGTCAGCATCGGGTTGGGCAAAAAGTAGTACCTACTCGTAAAAAAGGTAAATAGCTTCGAGCACTTTGACATCCATTAGGAGGAGATTGGTAATGTGCCCATCTTCGGCTTTTACTTCACATTGCTCTTGCGCAACTAGAGATTAATTTCCTTGCACTTAATCGACGTTTGTGTCACCGGGCGTGTTGCAATGGCGCCCTAATAAGCTTTGCAACTGACTATGATCGGTTCGACTGGTGTGAAGGTCTACGACAAAATTATCCGTTTTCCTATTTCACAACCTGATTTTCCAAAGTTTCCGCCGCCCGCCGTGCCAATCGGATTGGTCGGGTTGGAATGTAAAATCCTTTAAAGTTTTTTTTATATATTTTTTTATAAGTGTTATATCTCGTTAGTAAAGTGTGACTTTGCGTCGATTATGTAAGGCCTACATAATTAATACATAATTTGCCGTGTGGTGAAGGCAGAGTAGAATACATTTGTCACCATCCCCTACTCTTCCCGTGGGTGTCGTAAGAGGCGACTTAGGGACTACACATTGAACAGGGAACGGGCAGCAGCGCTCTATGATACAGTAACCTTTTAATCTGCAATCTGCAACCCGCCTGCCAAGCGTGGAGATTATGGCAAAACCCTCCACTTGAGTGGAGGAGGCTCATAGTCCAGCAGTGGACTGTAACGGGCCGTTGATGTTGATGATGGCACCAAATAATATATATTGCAGGCGAGAGGCTAGCAATGTGTCTCTATGTGCACTAAATGTATAGTTCGTGCGCGATCTGAATGCAGGTCTGATGCTACTATGTGACTGATGATGTATGTGGTCACGAATGCATTTGGACAGTATGAAGTTGTTGCACTTGTTGTTTACTTATATTCAAACACCAGAAAGATATTAAATATTTTAGATTCATAGAAAACAATCAATCGCTAAGCACGCTGTATCGTGCCAAGAGGTTGCCTATTATGGTGACGTCATAATTTTATAGAAAACAAGCAACACCGAATTTCGGCGCTGCCACTATGCCCTCCGTGGTGTAGTTGGTAAGCACGTTGGCTGCGTAGCCGCCGGAAGGTTTACGTTTTTGATTTTCTATGAATCTAAAAAAGAGTTTATCAGGTCCTAAGTACTCCTAACCCAACAAATTCCAAGATTTGAGTGCCTGCGTCAACAAAAGCTCTGCTCGGGTCTTTAGGAATAGGAGTGTGACTTTATAAATAAAAAAACATTAAAAAAAAAAGTATAATAATTTTCTTATTTTCTTTAAATTACTCGTTGTATAACTTCCACAATGGATTAATCATGTAACTGTTTAATTTCCTTGTGCTTAATCGCGTCGGTATCACCAGGCTGCGCGCGCGCCGCCGCCGCCGCCGCCCGCCGCCGCACGCTACCGGGTCGCAAGGTGTACTTATGTCATGATTGCTCACTGATTGATTGCCTGCTATTACGGTTGAAGTACTGACCATTGAGTTGTATTAGTTTAAAAGTGTTATTGAGCAATAGATTAGAAGAAATCGTTTTTTAAATCTCGATGAAAAGAAACTATTATTTGATAATTTGTGGAGGTTTTGATTGAAGAATGCTTTGATTGATTGCTTCAGAAAGCACGTTGGTCCCGGCTGCTATTTTAGAAAGAAGTATGACACGAGCCAAGTCTGTAGCCTTTGGCGGCTCTAAAGTACTGAAACCAGGGTTTGTGATGTTGGTATTCTCAATATTCAACCCACATAATGAAGAAAAAAAATTGCTGATTAACGTTGATAAAAGCCGGATTCTTTGATTCTTTCGTCGAAAGCGGGACACAGTAAAAAGACGTATATAATCAGAAATGTTTAAATATTTATCTTTTAATTTGAGTTTTAAATTACGTTTACGTGACAATAGATTCCAAAAATAGCCATAGAAAATATATTTTAATAATAAGGTAGCGCAAAAAAAAATCAGTCATAAAGGTTTTCTCAGCTCGATGCACGCACGCACGGTCGAGTTATCCATGAAAAGCGGGACATTTAATTTTGATTTGGAAATCGGGACGTCTGGCAAGGCAATGCAGGTTGTTATGATTTTAGCATACAACGGTTCACCGATCTTAATGGCATTTTGACAGTTAGGAGTACTAATAATTAGTACTTAAGCTATTTTTGCCTCAAGAAATCGAATAATTGCTTCGAAAATGTCTGTGTGTAGGCGTAGACGCTATGTTGGAGAGTTGTTGACAAATATACACAAAACAATGGTTTATTTTTAAACAAGTACAACATCGGAATAAATACTCCTACGTAAATAAATTTTGTCGTGGAAAATTATAGGAATCGTTTGGACTTTTCCACGACAATGTTGATTGTTTTTATCAGTCTTTACATTGGGAAAAAAAAATACATAATTATATTCTTCTTCTTCTTCATCTTCATCGTGTGGGTTGTAAGGTCGACAACCGACCTCATAAACCCTAGTGTCACTGTTATAGAGCCGCCAAAGACCACTGACATGGCTCGTGTAACGACGAGATAGTAGCCGGGACGGCTTAACGTACCTTCTGAACCACGGAATCATCTTTCTTTTCGGACAATCAAATGATTCAGCCTGCAATGTCCTAACCAAACTGGGGAAGTCTCATAGAGAGATATTTGCTTGACAGTGTCCCTACCGGGAATCGAACCCGGAATCTCCGTAATGCGAAATCTCGACCACTCAGCCACAGAGGCTGTCACTTTAGTTTCTGTCCACCAAAATAGTTTTCCTATTTTGTACAAAATAACTTTACCTACATTTGAAAACAAAGTTAGTTTGACGCAACAAAAATAGTTGATCTATCTATTCATCATGGGTAAATTTACTTCATTCACAAATATTTCAATTAAAGTAACCAGTTAGATACTACCGGACAATTAGTTTCCCAGTTATTCGGAGCGCGGTTACCCCATGCCGGCGACCTTTCCATGACCTTTGCTAACCGCTAAGTCGAGGTTACAATACGAGCGGCAGCGGCAGCGATTGCTACTTTACCCCGTTAATAATAATCTAAAAATTAAAAACGACTGCCCTGCCAAAAAAAATATAGCCAGTGTCACTTGTGCAGATGTAAGGAGTCTAACCATATGCATCCAAATCTATTGAGGCATTTAGAATGATGAACCCTTAACACTTTCCTTCACTCACTTTTCCTTCTTTCTTTTGTTTCCCGCCGGCCTCCCTGAAGAAGATCCTGGTACAGGATCGAAACGTTTATTGACCGAGCGAGCGAAGCGTCTCTGCTTCAGCTTGGCCAAATTTGCTTTTGTATGTCCATCTGTTTGTGGATTTGTTTGTTTGTTTCACTCTACAGGTCGCGTTTCTCAACCGATTCTCGTGATTTTTATCGAGCCAGTTTTTGGAAATTTTAAAAAATGACGGAGTTATGGGGGTTGCCAGCTTACAAGGTCTACCGCTGAGGCTGTTTTCCTCTACAGGTCACATTTCTTAACCAATAAAATAAAATTAAATTAAATAAAAAAAATAAAGAATAAAAAAAAATCAAGGGGGATGTTTGTGGAGAAAAAATAAAAATAAATATGAAAAGATATACAGACTCGCGAGGTCTACAGCTCACAGAGCCACTAGTTTTATTTTTATTTTCAGGAAAACCAACAGCTATCAAAACCATATTAAAAAACATTAATGTTGCAACAACTGATATAAAATGAAGTAAACAAAAGAAATCGCCTAATTTTAGCCAGCCTCGTTGTGAAATACACAGGAGTGAAGCACAGTTCACAAGTAAAACTTAAAAATAACTTGAAAAGCTAAGTGCTCATGAGACACAAGACAGTGAGACTTGGAAGACAAAGTTTCCATTTTTACGTTAGTGTTTCCATTTTTAAATAAATTGTAACAATCTATACGTTTCTCCAAGATACGTTCAGTTTTTTGATACAATTAAAGTATGTTTTAACAGATATATTTTTTCGGAACGGATTGTCGCTAGCGCACATGACTTTAGTTTCTTTGATCTGTAGCTGCTGGCTGGCGTAGGGACAAGCCGTAACTCATCAACGGCCCGTTACAGTTCACTGCTGGACTATGAGCCTCCTCCACTTAAGTGGAGGGTTTTGCCATAATCTCCACGCTTGGCATGCGGGTTGGAGATCGCAGATTAAAAGGTTACTGCATCAGAGAGCGCTGCAGCCCGTTCCCTGATCAATGTGTAGTCCCTAAGTCGTAACTAAAATAAACTTATTAGTCGGTCAAACAAATACCAATTGTAGTTTAATTCAGTTACTAATGTTCCTTACACGATTCTGGTCATCACTCGCTCCCGCTGCCGCTTCACCCCAGCCCGCAGCCTTTCCAGACTAGTTGCTAATACGCCCAACAAAGATCTTGTGCAAATGGCTGCAACTAAGATGTGCGTGCGCAAGGTCGCTCCGTGCAGAAACAAAGACATCTATTGAAACTGAACCAAACCACTTATTTCCATAGATTCTGCATAATTATTATTTTACTAGCTGTTCACCGGTGGCTACTATGTAATATTTTCCTGAGGGAAAACGACTTCTTCCAGTAAAAAGTGTTAATCCAGGGTACAAACTATCTCCACTGTCCCCATCTTCAATTTCATCCAAGTCTGTTCAGTATATAGTTGAAGCGTGAAACCGGAACAAACATCAAATATCTAAACATCCAAATATATTTTCACTTTTATAATATTACTAGCTTTCTGCCCGCAGTTTCACCCGCGTTTAATGAATGTTCCCGTAGGAATTTAGCATGTGCTTTCCCGCGGTAAAAAGCATCCTATGTCCTATTCCAGGACCTAACCTATATGTGTGCCAAGTTTCATCCCGATCCGTCCAGTGGTTCAAGCGTGATTCGGCAACAAACATCCAAACTTTCCCATTTATAATATTAGTAGGATAGGATATAGTGTGATATAACGTTCGACCATGGTCGTGGCAGTGGCGTTAACTGTATTGCTGTAATGTACCTGCTTCATTTCATCGTTAGCATAAAATTAACAGCGTCCGTGGCCGAGCGGTCGGGCGATCGACTCTCAATATGAAGGTTCCGGGTACGAATTCTGAAGGGGATATCATCTGATTCTCTGAAAAGAAAGATGATTTCGTGCTTCACAAGACTCGTTAAGCCTTGGGTCCCAGCTGATATCTACGGAAGTTGTTACAGCAATGTCAATGACCTTTGCCAGCTCTATTAGGGTCGGACCACACTGATCGATGGCGATCGACGGTTTGTCTTACAAAACGCGCGCAAAGTATGGAAATCCTTACGCATGGACGCGAAAGGATTTCCATACTTTGCGCGCGTTTTGTATAGGCAAAACGTCGATCGCTGTCGATCAGTGTGGCCCGACCCTTACACCGACACCAGGATTTTCAGAGTCGGTTCGCGGTGAAGCAGACGAAGCATAAAATTGTTTTCGTAAGTATAAAGATCACGCACGATCCTACCCCCTAAGTATTCAGAAGTTCCAAAAAAATACTTACTTTTCACACACAAACTGATCAAGTGATCTCGATCTGCAATTTCTCTCGTCAATTTGTACGAAAGTAAAAAAAAATAGGGAATATTAAAAAAATGTTCAGTTTCATGGGCCATATATTATTATGTTGTATACAATGCTGTATATATTTTGCTTACAACGCGCGCAAAGCCGTGTGGTGACGGCAGAGTAGAATACATTTGTCACCAACCCCTACTCTTCCCGTGGGTGTCGTAAGAGGCGACTTAGGTACTACACATTGAACAGGGAACGGGCAGCAGCGCTCTCTGATACAGTAACCTTTTAATCTGCGATCTCCAACCCGCCTGCCAAGCGTGGAGATTATGGTAAAACCAAACACTTGAGTGGAGGAGGCTCATAGTCCAGCAGTGGACTGTAACGGGCCGTTAATGTTATGTTTATGTTTTATATATTTTGCTACGCGTTGTATTCTCGTAGGTTGTAGGATTCCTGGAAATGTTAATATTATCTCTACAAAACTCAAGTTAGGGATTATCCATCAATATCAATCAATATCGTACCTACCCGAAGGGAAAAGTGGTATCTCGAGGCTTGCTTGGGACCATCTTGGGACCCTTGGGACACAAAGACAATAATGTTTATTATTCAGGTAAAATAAACAAAAGTATTTATTTAGCCCAGCAACAGATCTGTCCTGTTCTATAATTATACAAACAATCAGCATGTAGTTATACAACTGCTAAAAAATTCAATACACGAGAAAGAAAAATCACGTACCTATATGTTATAGAAACTAAATTTATGTCAATAATTTAATTTATTGTTTAAGCATATTATTTGACGGCTCCTCCGACGCACAGGGTCGCGGGTTTGAATCCCGCCCAGGGCAAACATTCGTGTGATGAGCACTTGTGTTTGCCTCGTGTCTGGTTGTGGTTTATCTAATAAGTATGCATTTATATATTCATATAATGTATATCAGCTGTCTGGTACTCATAGTACAAACTCTGCTTAGTTTGGGATCAGATGGCCATGTGTGAAGATGTCCCCACATATTTATTATTATTATTATTTATACCATGGTTTACGCTAAAAAGGTCCCGTCTTAGGATTGATTGCTATTCTGCCATAACCATTTCTCTAAATACCATTATTATTTATTTTCATTATTATCAAAGTACCTGTAGATACTTAATAACTAATCCCTTTGATGTCGGCTTTGTTTTCTTTGTAGATTTCAATTTTATTATTTTTTGTAAAAAGTATAGTTTAATGCCATGACAAATTAAACATCCTTCGATTTCAAGCAACACCTACATCTGATTAGATCAGTTCATAGATTTAAAGAACTCCTCTTTTTTCATATTTGACAGGTGCAGTATCCTCTTGACGTACGGGTCATTTCTCAAAGCTTCCTTAATCATGGTTTCGTCGATCAGCATCTCCTGCGCCGGCATCGTCGTCGTGGTGGTCGTCGTCGACGTCTTCTTCACCGCCTTCTTCTGCCTTTCTTCGACGTTTTTCAGAATCATCTCAAAATCCAAGAACGCACTCCTTCGCTTATTTTCTTTCTGGATCTGACGTATCAGATCGTACATTTTCTCGCTCTGCTCCTTCATTGTGTTGAGCATGTTTTGATTTGTTAAGGCAGCTATGTTGTCGGCCATCTGTGGATCAAAGGTTGCGTTTTTTAATTTATTATCGTCAACGATTCCTGAGTTTTCTTTGTTAACTTTTGATTTAGTTATTTCAGTTTTAAGTTTTTCAGTAAATTTTTCATCGTTTTCACTTTCTGATTTTAAATGATTTGTTTGAAAGTCGCTATCTGAGCTAGATAAAACGGATTTTTTCGGCTTTGAATTGTTATTTCTCAATGTGTAGTTTATATCCAAATCGTTATTTAATACTGGGAATACATAATGTGTTTTCCTTCTCTGCATTGTGTAATCGTCTAATGATTTCTTGATTTCCGCTTGCGTCTGCTTCTTTTGAATCAATGGGATCTCTTCAAAATGCATCCTTATATCCAACGTTGGCAAGTGCAATTCCTGAAACTGATTATCATGAACAAATGTATTACTTACTTCAGGCTGCATGTTGTTGCGTCCTATATTAATGTCGCTGTAAGGTTTAAGAAGCTGCGTCGCATGAATTTGATCTTCATTTGGGTTGTTCACAAACTGATCATTATGATCTTCCGTTTGTCTAACTACATTATTTCTTTCATCAAGATACAAATCGTGATGTTTCCATACAATTTGTTTCAAATTTTCTTTATTTACACTACTTAAGTCCTGTGAAATAAGAATGTCTACAAGTTGTTGAAGCCTTCCATGTTTATCGATGTCTCCTTCTAAATGTACCACATGGTTTTGGCTGTCTTCTAGGGGCTGCAGATGTATAGGTACATGTCTTTCAGTGTCATTAGAGGGATGATGGTCTATTGGTGGTCTAGAGCGGAGTGCCATTGGCAGAGGAGGTAGGGTGGTCTGGTTGGGGCATAATGAATACGGGTATGCATTTGAAGGGCTTGTTTCTGTACTTGAATCTGTTGATGATACAGCTGGAAAAATAAAATATTATTGTTATTTTTGTGATTTAAGTTTCGGAACCGGATCACTTAAATTTACTGTTAATAATTTTGGAATAATTCCCCCTTCCCAAAGTATTATTTTACTTTTTTGGGGTATTTTAGCTTTTTGTATAGTAACACTATTCTATTTGAAATGGAATATGTACTTTTACTTCTACCGCTGATAAAATTATGCAACTTTTTTCGAACGTAAAATTATAGCTAGTAGGTAACCTTACGAAACATCCTACATTTACGTATGTCGGTGTTAAAAGTCGTATACGGTAAAAGCTTATTGGTGCGTTTTCACGAAGCGAAGACATAACTTACGTAAAGAAAACATTGCAATTAAAAATAAAACTGGAAAATAAAAAATAACAATACACATTTTACACAACTTGTTTCATATTGAAAAGCCTAGTCTTACGTAAATGATTTTTACAGCACAGTAAAATACAATTTGGGTAAGCATTTTTTTATAGCTGTATTATAATAAAAATATATAACGTAATCGTAAAATATAGATTTTCCATCTTTATAGAAATAAGATATTTGCCTGTTTGTCCGTTATCTGTTAAATCCCCACCGAGGGGCTCGAGCCTGCCTTGTATAACGACGATAACAACGACTATGGCAAGAGAATGGAGGTGCATCCTCCCTCTATTATTAAACGAACTACCACGGTCTCTCGTAGGAAAACTTGATGACAAAAATAGTAAACAAATAAAAAACATAATCAAACGATATCTTAGCAAAGACATTTTCATAGAGGGAACTGATGCGCGCGCACCCAAGGTCTTCTAGCGGGTCTAAGTCTGCTGTCATTTAAAACATACTATAACTTTCAACATAAAACAAATGGTATATAGGTATTAAAAAAAATACTAAGTATAATAAATGTATGAAAAGCGTGAGCAACTCTATTTAAACCGTGGCCACGCATAATCGTTAAATTTTAAGATTTAAGGTCTCTGTTTTTTTTTCTTTATGGCACTAGTATGACTTTGTGCCAGTGTCAAGTTTTTATTGTTAAAGGTAGGGAAACTTATTTACGCGAAAAAAAGTAAAGGATAGGCAAGAAAAAAAGGAAAGTTAGGTTAATTATAAAGTAGATATCAATAAAGACATTGTAATATTCTTGTGTTTGTTGGAAATAAACAGTTTGTTTTTTTTTTTTTTAATAAAAGCTTTTGGTCAATTTAAAACCTTTATTCGTAAAAACAGAAAAATAATCTGCTCACGACTTCTCAAAGTTTTAGGTACTATCATGACACCGATTGGTCTTCTTTAGGTATTTAAAATCAAAACAACAAAACTTTCCATGGAATTGTCTGGATGCTAAAACCTGCCTAAGCCAGGAAATATCTAGGCACAGTCTTTATTCAATGAATCACCGATTGTAGGCATATCAACAGCTCGCCCTTCAGACGAGTTGTCCCTTGCAAGTGATATGAACAGACTAGGAAACTAAAGGACGGCGCTAGAAAGAGTCATCTTCACCTTTTTCAACTGTGTAAGGATCTATTGCTAATGCTTTATGCCAAATGTAATGTAGGTGATATGTGCCAGTTTAAATGCAGAGTCAGAGTGCTGTTGTATTCTACTAGACTAGATCTGCATTTTAGCTCGACACCACCGTTGAGATTTTATGCAGTCCTGGTGCATTTGGGCAGACTGCCATCCATCCGTCCATTATTGTTGCAGAACAACGGTGGAGTCAGAGCTCAGCCTTAATTCAGTCAGTGTGCGTTCAATAGAACTGTACATCGAACAGCGCAACTGAAAAGCGGTTTTACCTTTTTGATAATGATAATGATAAAAAGATGTTGTAGTATAATTTAAGAGGTACTCATGATTTGCTAAATATAGTTACATTATTATAAAGACAAATTAGTGTAATACAATTTTAGGATCACAAAATTACAATAAAAAATATCAAAATATTTCTTTCACGTCATAAAAACTTTTGAATTCTGACTGCAAAAGGAAAATAAAATACTTAAATTTAATTTTCAAACTACAAATTCAAATTCGGTCAACCTGTGTATACTCTTAATACTTCGGCGGATAACATTCCTATTTTTGTCATGTTTATCATAAAATAATAGAATAGAATAAATTTTATTCACTGTACTAATTACAAAACACAAAATCCACAATAGAAATAACTAAACTTATACAAAATTATGCATTTTTGAACTACGTTCTTGTGACTTGTACTGAACAGAGAAATGGAGCTGACTCAGCATATCGTTGCAAGTAAGAACTTGCAACACTGTTATTCTGTCAGCACCAGGAATTTGTTGCGGAGTCCGCGTGTTATCTAGTCTGTGGTGATTCCTAAATTAGTCGAGTAGTTCGCAAGCCAGTCACGTTTATTCAACAAATAACTAGTTAGTTCTCAGGATCGGGTTCGTTTGTAATATTACCATTCATTGGTCACGAATTATTTGAGTAGTTTATGCTAGGTAGGTGGAGAGCGTCGGTGGTCTAGTGGCTAGGGCCGCTGCCTCCCGTCCGGGAGACGCGGGTTCGATCCCCACCACGTACCAATGTGTTTTTGAATTTAGAATTCATATGTACGTTTATTCGACGCTCTTACGGTGAAGGAAAACATTGTGATGAAACCTGCACACTCATGCGAAGAAATTCAAAGGTTGTGTGTGAAGTCGACCAACCCGCACTGGGCCAGCGTGGTTGACTAAGGCCTAATCGCCCTAATTTAGGGTAGGCTCGAGCCCCTTGGTGGGGAAATATATGAGCTGTTCACAATACAATAGTATGATGATAATATAGTTTGTTTGTATCTTTATTATATTATAACATGAAGAATAACATAAAAAAGTGATCTTCTTTGCGTTTCGATGACAAATTAAATTACTGCGGCCTAGAACTTAGCCACTTCGACTGCACTATTTGTGGCGTCCATTAAGTCCTGCTGCGAACAGGGCAGGCAGGATAGGAAACTAGATGAGTCATGGACTGTACCACTGCTCCACACACACAGTTTAAATTTGGGTTTTCCGAGAGTCCCCACCTGAACATATTCTCCTTGCTCCGGCCGACCTGAGTCCAAAGTCGATTTAAAGACTTCCAGATCGGCCATGGTAGTCTATGTCCAGCCGGTAGACTCAGAAAGCGGGACAAAGGGATCAGGAAGCGGGGGTGCATGAAAGGAGCCTCCCCGAGTGATGTACAATAAAGCCCGTACGTCCGGCGCTCCCTGGGCAGTCAGCGAGTTCTCACGCTGACTGGCTAATCCTTTCACCACGATGACAAATACCAAAAAAGTAATAATTTCACGTTATTGTTTATAGTTTATACACACACACACGTGCCGTAAACTTAACTTTCTAGAAGACAAAACACGAGTTGTGAAATAAATAATACTTCTTAACATTGCATTAGGATTTCTGTTTCTAGGTAGCTATGCTGTAACACTTTCGATCACATCAGTATGTGAAGCACGCAAGGGCTAGGCAGGGGTCCTCAACCTTTGCAACTATCGCTGATAATAATCCTATAGCCAACAATGTGTCGTCATACATCGGAACGCGATGCCCGTATGTCGAGCTATTTTGCTAACTCACTCGTTTTAAATAAGCATATACCATGATAGTAATAGTATCTTTACTCGTAGCGGGTAGATCACGTGGTAGGCCTAAAAAGCGATGGCTGGACGTCGCGAAAGCGGATTTGGAAGAGAACAATCTCACACCTAAGGATGCCGAAGACCGGGCAAAGTGGAGAAGATTAAGTAGGAAAGCGGACTCCAGCACTAGGCCGGGGAAACGCTAGGACGAAGAAGACTCGTAGCGGGTAACAAACCAGGGCTATGATACAAGCGCCATCTAGTCGCTGCGGGCTGATTTAAATAGGGATTTGGCTAATTATGTATGGACAGTATTTTATTGTGTCGATAGAAACACATAATCTAAACCACTCTAACGTTCATCCACATCCACACGAATATTCTGTCCAGCTTCATACAAGTCTAGATACAAGCCCTTCAACGTGCAAGGTACTGTACTTAAGTCATCAACAGCTCATACGTCCCCACCGAGGGGCTCGAGTCTACCCTGAATTAGGGGACAGTGTACTTAAGTACATAATATCAAATTTTTATATCTTTATACGGTGGCGACAAATATGAGCTGTTGATGATGATGATGATGATGATCTTTATACGAATCATCAATGTCCCGTTACAGTCCACTGCTGGACTATGAGCCTCCTCCACTTAAGTGTAGCGTTTTGCCATAATCTCCACGCTTGGTAGGCGGGTTGGAGATCGCAGATTAAAAGGTTACTGTATCAATGAGAGCTGCTGCCCGTTCCCTGTTCAATGTGTAGTCCCTAAGTCGCCTCTTACGACACCCACGGGAAGAGTAGGGGTTGGTGACAAATGTATTCTACTCTGCCGTCACCACACGGCTATATGTTTATACGAATATTAAACTACAAATCAATACCCTAAACGCCATCTATTTAAATAAGAGTTCCTACCGTTACCTGAAATAAAACATGATATAAAATAAAATAAATCTCTCTCAAACCAATTAATGTTTGCGATCCCCGGTCTACCTATACAAATTCACATTGATATGCTCGCGTCGTTTGCAGCCGGACCACTGGGTCAATTGATGCAACAATCACCCTGTATGACACTGGCCATATATAAATTTAAATTAATCTCTCTCAAACCAAATGTTCTACCTCCCTGGTCTACCTATACAAATTCACATTGATATGCTCGCGTCGTTTGCAGCCGGACCACTGGGTCAATTGATGCAACAAGCACCTGTATGACACTGGCCATATATAAATTAATCTCTCTCAAACCAAATGTTTGCGATCCCTGGTCTACCTATACAAATTCACATTGATATGCTCGCGTCGTTTGCAGCCGGACCACTGGGTCAATTGATGCAACAAGCACCTGTATGACACTGGCCATATATAAATTAATCTCTCTCAAACCAAATGTTTGCGATCCCTGGTCTACCTATACGAATTCACATTGATATGCTCGCTTCGTTTGCAGCCGGACCACTGGGTCAATTGATGCAACAAGCACCTGTATGACACTGGCCATATATAAATTAATCTCTCTCAAACCAAATGTTTGCGATCCCTGGTCTACCTATACGAATTCACATTGATATGCTCGCTTCGTTTGCAGCCGGACCACTGGGTCAATTGATGCAACAAGCACCTGTATGACACTGGCCATATATAAATTAATCTCTCTCAAACCAAATGTTTGCGATCCCTGGTCTACCTATACAAATTCACATTGATATGCTCGCGTCGTTTGCAGCCGGACCACTGGGTCAATTGATGCAACAAGCACCTGTATGACACTGGCCATATATAAATTAATCTCTCTCAAACCAAATGTTTGCGATCCCTGGTCTACCTATACGAATTCACATTGATATGCTCGCTTCGTTTGCAGCCGGACCACTGGGTCAATTGATGCAACAAGCACCTGTATGACACTGGCCATATATAAATTAATCTCTCTCAAACCAAATGTTTGCGATCCCTGGTCTACCTATACGAATTCACATTGATATGCTCGCGTCGTTTGCAGCCGGACCACTGGGTCAATTGATGCAACAAGCACCTGTATGACACTGGCCGTATATGGCCATAGGGTCGAAACCAACTGAATGAGGTTCTGGCCTCGATTCGGGAAGTCAGGCTCTTCCTCTTTGTTTTCTTTTTCTTGTCTACTAATATATTTTCTTTTCAGACATGCTCTAATCCTCGTTTAAAAGTCCAACTATCTTTTTCGGTTTTTATGACATAACTATTAGGCCAGTCATATCGTACAATTAAAAAGGCTGAAATAGATATAATTGCGGTAAACTTGCTCTTTTGGTATGTTGTTTGGGTCCACCTGGATAGTGCAGCAGTCTGAAATTCTCGCGCGCTGAGTAGTTGCTGAAAAACCACCAAAAGCGACATTGGAAGGCTCAAATACTATCTAGGTGGACCCAAACAATACACTAAAAGAGCAAGTTTACCGCAATAATGTAACTTATGACTGGCCTATATAGCTGACCCGGCAGATGTTTATGCCACTTTTCTCAACATCTACCTGGCCCAGTGCGGGTTGGTCGACTTCACACACAACCTTTGAATTTCTTCGCAGGAGTGTGCAGGTTTCATCACGATGTTTTCTTTTACCGTAAGAGCGTCGAAAAACCTACATATGAATTCGAAATTCGAAAACACATTGGTACGTGGTGGGGATCGAAGCCGCGTCTCACGGACGGGAGACAGCGGCCCTAGCCACTAGACCACCGACGCATATTTATCTACACAAAGTCTACATAATAGTCTATTTTTCTATTGTTGCAGGTTATCCGAGGGGTCCACATAGAGGAACCACACTTAGTCAAGAAAAGGAGCATAGACCAGCCGCTGAGGATCAGCATATTCTACGACCATTCCGTTTATAGGTGAGCTTTAGGCTGCAACTCTTAGGCCCGGTTTCCACCAAAGCCGCTACGGCACCCGCGCTCCCACTCCCCGCCCCGCTGCCTTCTGCCCGCACTTCGCCGCTACGCACAACTCACATCTCCTCTCCGTTTTGGTGGAAATAGCCTGCCAGCTTTGCAGCACATCTCAACACATCTCCTCTCCTCTCCGCTTTGGTGGAAACCGGGCCTTAGGGCTGATTTCACTTTGGCGAGTAGTAAGGTACCACTTGCCCAGCTAAGTAGACAGTAGGAACAAAACACAAAATAGAAGGCCGTTCTATTCAACAGCTCGCCGATAGCTCGGATTTTGACAGCTACTTGCCACTTGCCGAGTTTAGATTACTTCATGGAACCCTTTGTATGCGGCTGTCAAGACGTATTGTCGGCAAAAAATATCCCCTTATATGCTGACTCGCCACTGTACTTGCACTTGGGCAAGTATAAATGGGCCTTTAAAGCCGATCCTGTAGATTTATAACCAGATAAATGATAAACTACACAAAAGCAATGTTCAGGGTGGAATTTGAACCAGCGACCCTACTGGGGATAGTCTCACAAAGTGATTTTGCTTTGACAGTGTTCCTAAAGGGATTCTAATCCAGAACCTTTGTAAGGAGAGACAAGACTTCCAATGCCACATGGCATACATACAGGGTTGTATTGTAGGTGACAGGGCAAAAAAAACAGGAATTACCGCATTTTCTTTCCGGATTTTTTTTTTGTTCAGAGCAAAACAACTTACAACACACAGACAAATTATTTTCATAACTTATTCATAATACATTATTGGCAATATTGTTGGGTTTAAGATAGGTACCACCTATAGTATGGGTAAAGTATCAATTACAGTTAGCGGGGAGGGTGACGATATATGCCAATTGGGTCGTTAATGACCCACCTACCTGAGTTAGTTAAAAAACTAAAATTTCTTACACTAAAATATCTGAAAATTACAGTATAGGACAAGAATAGTTCTGGGCAGAACATTCAATCAGAAAAGGGGTACTTCAATCCAAGAAACTGATCATAATAATAATAAATAATAATGATTTATTTCTTAAAGCCTTAAAAACTAATTACAAAGATGTATTTTGACACTCGTATTACTTAAGGGCTAGGGGTACATCTATAGGTTATTATTGACGCTAAAATGGGTCGAACCTGTATTATAGCGTCAACACTACAAAAAAAAGGAGTCCTGAAACAATGGTGAATACAGTGTCATATTTATACAAGTGTAAATGAGAAAAAGATATATATGTAAATAAATAATAAGGGAACTAATTGGGTAGTACCTATTTGTTTACTTCAGCCTCTGTCCAGCCCTACGAACAGAGTCTTGGGATCAGTTTTGTTAGAGGAATACTGCTGGACAGGACTGTGCTGCGGAGGTACGCCTGTGTATCATGACTCATCCTGACTGATAGAAGACAAAAACCGCACGGGCCGATTTTATATGGAAGAAAGGTTTTCTTTATCTGACAACTTATTTTCCTTAGGAATAGTTGTTTAGTTCCATGGACTAGACTCTTCCATTTTACACAAGTATTGTTGTAACATTCTGTATATCAAAGCAGAAACATACTCAAGGCAGAGCCTAAAATACTACGATTACAAAATTAAATTGTTTTTTGTTTTACAGGTTGGAGTCGGAGAAATTTGATATGATAAATGTGAGTATAAAAAAATATCGTTTAAAATTAAGAACACCTTTTTATACCCTATAGTACCAAAAAGTAGTTTTCCTATGTTATATTTATACGGGGCAAGTTATTTTTGAAGAAGAATGGGAGCATTCCTTAATCCCAGTCACATACACAAACTGTTGTGTAAGATCTTAATAAGTCTCACAAAGTTTCGTTTCTATTCTGTACTACTAGTTGTACTATTATTATTAGTTTAAAGATTAGATGGAAGTTGTTTTTTGTTTTTTTCTCATATTATAGATCTAATTATGGAAGAGCCTCCAAACACAGGCTAATTGTGCCTAAATGGAGGTCTCAGTCGACCAATTATTAACTAAGACCTTTGTTAAAGAGAAATAAACTTTTTTTTTTAATAGCGTAATGTCTGCTTCCAGAACACCATCCTCCCAGAAGCCGTGAAGTTCTGGGAACAAGCTCTGAAGGTCAGAAAGACTGGAGGGCCCATCAAACTCAACAGGTGAGTTATAGTGGCCCTATGAGGTGTAGACCTCGCGAGTCTGTATATCTCTTTATATTTATTTTTTCTCCACAAACATCCCCGACCCCTTGAAATTTGTTTTACTCATTTTTTTTATTATTATTATTAGTTGAGAAATGTTATTTGTAGAGGAAAACAGACTCAACGGTAGACCTTGTAAGCTGACAACCCCCATAACTCCGTCATTTTTTAAAATTACCAAAAACTGGCTCGACAAAAAAAAAATATTAATTTATCGAACCTGCTCACAAAATTTCACGAGAATCGGTTGAGAAACGCGACCTGTGGAGTGGAACAAACAAATGGAAAAAACAAAAAAAAAGCAAATGCACAGATTTTGGCCATGCTGCAACGGAGACGCTTCGCTCACTCGGTCAATTATAGAATCTGCTTATAGACACGAAAATCGATTGAGAAATTCGACCTGTAGAGGAGATTAGCCGGACATCTTTCGGACACCCGGCTATTTTTGCCAAAGCTGAATCGGAGACGCTTCTCGCTCTCTCGGTCAATAGGGGATTGGACTACTTTTTTTTATTTTATAAATCCAAACTTGTTAGTTTCTGCTATCGAACACTAAAAGAATTTTTGCTATATCTTTAAAATTTACCGAGTTATAAAGGTTTGAAATTCAAGATTAGACAGAGATTACCCACTTGTGACGTCATTTTGTTAGTAACGCCATATAATCTCCACACAAAAAATCGTTTTTGAAAGAGAGACATATTGAAACTTTAAAAAATCACTGTAAATTCGTTTTTTAACCGATTCTGTTTTTTTCTTTGCGAATCGTAGTGCTACTAATCTATATTTTAAAAATAATTATTAAAATATGGTACATTCATAAAATATGGTGAACAGTCCGATCCCCTATTATCTATAGGTATAGTCAAGAAACGTAACTCCCCTATTATGGAGACACAGTTATTACTCATTGTTATTCCTTGGGAAAAGTCGATCAAGACAGCTAGACGATAGTCTAGGTATATAAAAATCATGATCGGTGATGATTCGATGTGACTCACGAAGCCAATTTTATGAGTAAAGTTCCTTGCACATTACGGGCACGCACAAGAGTACACAATCAAGGTATGTATAAAAATTACGCAAATAAGGATGTAGACGGCATTTATAATTCAATATATTACATAAATCTCATATTTTACAAAGTATACGCAATAATTACAAAAATACAATATTTATAACTTAAAACTTATAATTTGTACAAACTATGCTTACTGATCAATCCCTATTCCCTCCCCATGATTGTGGTTACGTTACCTAAATTAAGATATAAAAACATTAAACTATCGCGATATTATGTTTAATGGAGCATTCATTCAGTGAACCTAATCTGCACTAATCCAAGCTTAAATTGGAAATAATTAAAAATGGATTCTCTTATTGACACAACGCCAATAATGGCTTAACATAGTGGAATAGCTGTAATTGCCCTTCTAAATATTTTGAAGTAGTTTTCAAATGATATTATACCCTTGTCATTGCTAGTTCTAGCTGACGTAGGTGATAGTATTGGTGCAGCAGGTGGGGTCCTCGTAGCCAATCTTCCTATTGCACACAGGGCAGTAATGGTTCCTGTACTTGAAGCAATCCGTGCAGTAAACGCAGATCACGAGCGGTAATCTAGAACAAAGAATAGTTATTTAATTATAAGACGTTCTGATCCAGATTATCTATTTCAGTCTTAAAATTTTCGAGCCTACCCTGGTGTAGGACGACTTAAGCGTCGATTATAGACTTCTCTAAATATCGTATTCTATTCCGGCCATTATTTCTGTCTAACTTGTCGAAGTGTCGAAGTACTAATTTCACCAGCCCACGTGCGACCCAAACACAGTAATCATGTTTCTGATTCTGATATAATTTGTAATAGTTTCTAGATGTAGAGAGTATGCTTTTATGTAAGGAAAAGAATTGCATCTAATGTTTTTACTTCATTCCCGAACAGACATGAAAGATTTATTTATATTGGGTTCACTTTACTATATGAAGATTTCCGGTAGCCAAAAATATGACACAGAATGTATTTTTACTTACATCAAAATGCAAATCAAACAGGCCAAGACGTGCGTGTAGAATCCGTTCTCCTCGACGACCAGGGTCTGGACGGTTGCGGTGCAATGCTGACACCTCACCAGCTTCCTTCTACCATCCATCACTGTCGGTGATGCTGGAACAATACTTCCATCTATACCTTTACTGCTCATCACATACATTGACTGTATACACTAAAACTGTCAAAAGGGCGTAAGCTTTGGTGTCACGGTATGACTTTGGTATGGCCATGTCAGGGGCATTTTGCGCTTCAATCGATCTCACAAAACAACCCACACGATAAAGAAGAAGAATACTCATTTTGTATGATGTCTCCAAGTGCTAAGCGAATACGTCTCCGCAGTCCGCACCGAAACCATCTTAGCGTATGAAAATATTTTTTTTATATTTTTTTACGTTCCGCATCGTGTCTTGAATATTCCAAGACACGACGACTAAGCTAGGTATGACAGACTAACTAGGCCGAAAGGAACCGCCCAGAAGAGCTACCTACGCACCTCTAACACGGTCGCCACACAACATGATTTAAGGAATCTTAGTGAGGATCTATGACTGGCGTCACAACTTGCTGTGGCCATGTTAACAAGATACTTTTACTAGCGTCAAGGTCTACTTACGTGTATTAATAATAACTTGTGTCCTCGGCTGTTCTGTCACCGGTAGTGTCTGAGGTGGCACTTGCGTCGTTGGTGACATAGACGAGGTTTGACTGTCAGCTATCTCCTGGTACGGTGGAGGAAAGGTTGGGTAATCGTTAGGAGATGAGTTCACGGGGATCGGAGAAAGAGGAAACTCGTCGTTAGGGGCAGGGGTTTGTCCGTATACGTACGTCTCCTTGGATTGGAATGGTGTGTAGCTCGAATAGGCCAGACTTGAAGTTGATGATGCGAAACCTGTATCAAAACATGAAATGTTATTATGCAGAAATAATTGGACTTAGTCGATTTAACACTTGTTCAAGGCTTTCCTTTTATCTTCCGAAATCCTGTTCTTCCATGTGACGTAATTATATCGCTATAGTGCTGTCTACAATGTTAAAATCACTTACCCGAAGATCCTGGAATTGCAATATTGAGAGTATTTGGAGGTGCAGGACGGGATTGTCCGGAACGAAAGTCACTGAGCCCTGGAGACCCCTCTGAATCAGAATCCTGAGGCAGCTCGATCCGTCTGTTCTTGAACTGGTCGTACAATATCGTATCCTGGAATCATAGGGTGAAGGTTTAATGACAGGTTCTAATTGTAATTTAGACGCGCGCCGAACCACGAAAGACCTCTGACATGTGTGTTTTTAATATTAACAACCGCGAAAACCTAAAAGTGTTTATGACCTCTGACATCATTCAAATAACGACTATTTCGTACTCAATCATAATCGGATCAGTTTTTTATTAACCACTGACTGAACAATAGTAAATGTTATTAATATTAGTTAGATATCAAGTGATTTTATCAATATCAGCTTGCTGGACAAAGATCTCTGATATTGCACATCGCTGAGTCCGACCTTCGTCTCTTTTCAAGTTGCTGCCATAAGCCATTTCTCATGCGTGTACTATGGCTTCTCCTGGTTAAAAGGTGCCCTACATAACACTATGTTTGCTGATTCGTAGTCTCATTAATTACAAACATACCCGTACATACGCTGGTTCCTCTTCCTCGATCGACTGCGATACCCCACTCTCACTATTCTCTGGAATGTCTATGTACACCACAGGTATGTCTTCATCTAAATCTGATTTTGAACCTGATGGCCCGTCAAGTCGACTGGAATCCGCTTGCAGATCTGTGTACTGTGTGTTCTGATCAGGTGCCCTATCCGTCATCCCACTAGACCCTTGAGGTATGTCTATGTAGACTACAGGTCTGTCTAAGTCTAGATCTGGTTTGGAAGTTGAGGGGTTGGGGACCCTATTAGTAGATTCTTCAGGAAGGTCTATGTAAACAACAGGATTCGTGTCATCTTTTGATGGTAGCAGATCTGTGCTGTTCTAAAAAAGGTTATTTTGAAGCATTAGGATCAGAATTTAAATAAAACTATCCAAAAATGAATAGATTTAAATTGATCTTATATTTTTTACTAAGGCAATTAACAGTAGTTAGGGTCTAAGGATGTCATCTACGTATAAAAAAATAATTGTGAAAATTAAAATTTTATGTCAAAAGTTATTATTCATCTGACCTGACTTCGGCTTCCATCTACTGTGTACCCCAGCTGCCTCCGCGGCATGTTCTGCCATTTCGCGATCGCTGCTAATTCATCCGGAGTCAATGTACGAGTGTCTGTCACTATTCGATTGACGTAAGGAAAGCCCTGGTAGGGCAACTTCTCTTGCCCTCTACTGGAAAATTCCAGTCTGGAATTAGTTTCATCCTTAGGCCTGGGAGCTTTATCCTCAGAACCGGGTGCTGGAGCAACCTCCGTCACGATGGGTCTCGCATTGGGGTAGCCCTGATAAGGGACATTGTGCTCTAGTTTGCTGCCTTGAGACATTGTTCTCCTGCAAATAAAGATATTATATTCATCATCATCATCGTCTTCGGCTGAGCGAAAGACGTCCTTGGGGATCTCCACAACGACCGGTCCTGCGCTGCCCGCATCCAGCGGCTTCCCTTTTAAGATCACTTGTTTGAAAAACGGGTGCGCGTTAATTTTTTTTTTAAGTTTAATGGTCCGGTTACTAAGACCTTTAGACCAAATCTCTTATTTTGTTTTCAAATGTGCTCGTCTTTCTGTATGTTCTTTATGGATTCCAGCACGGAGGCTTAAAGCTTAGTATCACTGTATCGCTTTTGTTATGTTTTTGACGCATCATTCTCATTATTTTTCTATTCTATAAATGAGTTAATTAATATTATTTATTAATTGTTATTCGATCTGTCGTATTGGATTTCGAATATACCTATATAACCCGGTTATTCCTACCACTATTGGTGAATAAATTGCTAGTAGACTCGTTTACAAACACTCATTAAATTTATTCCAAGTCACGTGCAGGATTTCTTTTACGGTCCAACATCTTCGGATAAGCATGATCCTGATTTAATAAGTAAGGGTAGTTGTATTTTTCTCGATTTTAAAGGTCTTGATGTGGAGTTATTCTGTCGCAGACAGACTCCCAAAGAGATTCCCTTTTAATCCCATTACGTAAAGCCAATTACGACTTCTCCATCCATCTTTGAAAAAACGGTTCTTGTCAGACACTGAACTTTTAGATTTAAGTATGTACTAACGGTCCGCCCGAGGCTACGCTCGCGTTGTGTATGATTTTCCCGTGGGAATAAAGTATCTTATGTGTTATTCCAGGGTACAAACTATCCGTATTCCAAATTTCATCCCAATTCGTTCAGTAGTTTTTGCGTGAAAGAGTAACAAACATCCATCCATACTTAAAAACTTTCGCGTTTATAATATTAGTAAGGATGTAAGTACAGGCCAATCTTTCAGTCAACCGCAATGTGTTTTCGAATTTCGAATTCATATACGTTAATTTAATGCCCAGTGCTCTTACGGAGAACAAATTCATACACACACCTGTCACACCTGCAAAGAAATTCTATGTATGTGATATTGACCAACCCGCATTAGGCCAGCGTAGACTAGGGTCCTAGGGTACCTTGCTACGACTAAGTATCACCCTAAATACCCTAATTCAGGGTAAGCCCCTCGGGTAAATATAGGTAAATACCGGTATCAAATATGCACACTTATTCGGAAAGTACTCAACAAAAACATACTATCTTCAATCACACTCGCACAAAAAAAGCATACATCTAAACGCTCCACCAGACGTGCAAGCTACTTAGTCCTACCAAAAACCAGAACTAACTACGGCAAACAAATGATTACTTACGATGGAGCAAACATTTACAATAGACTACCCTCTGCAATCAAAAATATTAAATCCTTTAACGTGTTTAAGTACAAACTATCCGAGCACATTTTGAAAACGTAAATTTGAGTTTAAATTAAATACTTACAGGTGGCTCATGAGTTTAAATCGGGTGAGCATTCTATGTTACGTTGAATATTACAAAGTTGAACGTTCTATCGATATTGTAACCTACCTACATTGATATAATAATGATAATGTAAATTGTAAAATGTGAACGGCAATTCGAACTAAAAAAATGTTATTTAAGTTCTTTTCTCATGTAAGTGACCGTAGGTCTTTAGTGAGAATAAAGCTTCTTTAAACCTAAATACGTGGTTGATAACAACACGCATTACCAACCAACGAAGCCGACAATTAAACTTTATTATTCATATTTCGAGCCATGTTACCTTGAGAAAAGTCGATTTTCGCTTCGTTTTACATTTTGTATTTACTGTAAGTAAGTATTGAGCACATTATTATAATGATATGATAACGTTTATCGAGCATATTTCAGGGCGTGCGCGATTAGGCTTTCAATTCTTGGAATTACAACCAAAATACTTATTAGAAAATTCATAAACCCGACCGCAGGCTGTATTCTAGGTACTTGTTTGAAACATTTTGCATAGAGGGTAGGTGACATAAGTTTAAGCTATGGATAATTAAGAAAAATAATAGGAAGAGTCGAGGTTAGGATTAATTACTAACGAATTAAGTTATAGTACATTACGATACAAGGATTGTAGGTGGCATATTACAAACGAGGTGACTTCTGTAAGCCCGAGCCAAAACTAGATGATGAATATATTTTCTTCGCTGATATAACTTATTTTATGCCGATTGAAAATGTAATCAAGATTGTTTGTTTACTCGAAGATTATTTGGTCGAAAC
Source organism: Carpatolechia fugitivella (assembly GCA_951230895.1). Classification (NCBI taxonomy): domain Eukaryota; kingdom Metazoa; phylum Arthropoda; class Insecta; order Lepidoptera; family Gelechiidae; genus Carpatolechia; species Carpatolechia fugitivella. The sequence continues at coordinate 3,651,928 of OX579672.1, forward strand.
ACTCGTGGTATGGCGACAACTTCGTACACTCGTATATTTCAAGAGTCATCAGAGAAAACCAAAAAACTGACTCGACAAAAAATATCTATATATTTATCAAACCTGCTCAGAAAATTTCACGAGAATCGGTTGAGAAACGCGACTTGTAGAGTGGAACAGACTCACAGATGGACATACAAAAGCAATAGGGGTTCGGACTCATTTTTTTTTTATTTTATAAATCCAAACTTCTTAATTTCTGCTATCGAACACTAAAAGAATTATTGCTCTATCTTTAAAATTGACCGAGTTATAAAGGTTTGAAATTCAAGATCAGACAGAGAGGCACATACCCACTTGTGACGTCATTTGTTAGTAATAATCTCCATACAAGAAATCGTTTTTGAAAGAGACGGACATATTGAAACTTTAAAAAATCACTGTAAATTAGTTTTTCAACCGATTCTGTTTTTTTCTTCGCGAATCGTCTGCTACTAATCTATATTTTAAAAATAATTCATAAAATATGGTACATTCATTAAATATAGTGAACAGTCCGATCCCCTATTTTGGCCAAACTGAAACAGAGACGCTTCGCGCTCGCTCGGTCACATTTATTCAATGTTTGCATTACTTGTTTACCTAATTTTATTTTTCGTCCTACATCAAGCCGACATGTTTATTTTTGCATACCGATTGGTATCAAAAACATTCAAACAATATAAATTAAAAATAAAATCAAAATTAAATTCAAAAACAAAATTGAAAACAAAAACAAAATCAAAATATAAAATAGTTATAGTTGGGTTATTATAGGATGAGTTCTGACAGCTCCAAAATTCTTCATACGACGTTAACAACTTTTTTCATAATATTCAGTTTAAAAACCATCATCATTCGCTTGCCCTTATCCCATCATTTGGGGTCGGCGCCGTATGTTTTTTCCTCCATTCATCCCTATTAGCCGTCATTTCAACACTCACATCCTTCCTGAACATAATAATATCATCTTTTACACAATCAAGCTCATGCTACAGTAACCCAACTATAGTGGAAAGGAAACAAATTCCTTTTTACATATCGCATAGGTACCAAGAAAGATCTAGCATAACCTCGTTCCGATGCGGAGAGAGCGGCGATGTCAGAAGTCTTGCTTTACGAGGTTTTCTCTGCATCACCAGTCACCACCTGTCATAACGTTACGTTGGTGTTATGATGTTCACTAATACTTACTTGTTACATTATCCGACTTCATTTCAAAATGTATACGTAACTATGCACAATAAAACGAGTTATTCACTGAATTTTTCACAACACGTTTTCACAGTTCTCCTGTACATACATCTCATTTCACTTGCGCTGCGTGACGATTACGTACTACTGATATCGAATTATTTTTATCAGCGTCATTCAGCATATCTTATCGTTGGACGAATGATAACGTGGATATTTTGACGACTGGATATGGCCTAAGGGTTGTGTCTGCCTTTAAAAAGTCCTGGGTTCGATTTTGTCAGAATCAGAATATTTTATTGTTTCAAACACGGTAGTAACATGTTAAAATTAATGCAAAAGTGCAACGTGTTTCGCCAATATAGAGTGGCATACAATAGTAGTCACATTATTTTTATTACAAAACTATTGGAAAATTATCTTGGAAAAAATAAAAATGTCAAAATTACATAAGAATAATTATTGAGTTAGGAATTCATTTACACTGTAGATAGTCTTTTCAATTAGCCATTTAAACAATTTTGTCGAAAACAATTTAAGATGTAAATTTCTAATGTCAATAGGTAACTTATTATATAATGTCGCGTTGTGCATTTTATCTACTAATGTAATAGCAAAGTCGTTCACCTGACATGATTGATAATCATCATTAACAAGCGTTTTAGGCGATTTTCACTCCTCCATAAAAACTGCTGCGGCGGATTGCGACCTCTAAGGACTCAGCTTTATGAGATCACGAGACCGTGTTCTTTCCAAATATCATGAAGAAAAGCACCAGAAATTTCGATGATATCTCTTAGAAGGACAAAATAGTCTATACTTAATGTAAAAGTTTAACTTTGACTGGTTTGGTAAAATATTCTACCAGATAAGTCTTAAGCCGCGGCCCTGGAAGTCTACCTTTAGATATGGCCAGTGATATGATGGGACAATTTTGCAACTAGATCATCAGGCCTCGCGCTATCATTCCTTCGTCCAACAGTGGGCGTCACAGCTAATATGTACGATAATGTAACTAATGCTGTTCTCTCGTCATTTTCAGGAAATGTCCCACTCGCCAGGTGTTCGTCCGAGGTGGCAGGTCACACTGCATCGACGCCTGCGCAGCTGACACAATGTGCGGAGAGGTGCGAGTGCCCGATCACCACTTGAATGTGAATATCTTTATATTTATTCTACTATTACTTTACTATTATTATACTATCATCATCACTGTTACTTTAATTAAAAACTACATTTTTCCTGATTTGCAATCGCCGTTTTAGGACCCACCCGCTTGTCTCATATCTTATACTAGCGGACCGCCCGGGGCTACGCTCGCGTTTTGCAAGATTTTCCCGTGGGAATAAGACATTTGCCCGTAAAGATTCTATGTGTTAATCCAGGTTACAAACTATCTCCATTCCAAATTTCATCCCAATCCGTTGAGTACTTTAAGCGTTAAGGCGGAATAAACATCTAAAGATCCAAATACATTTTCACATTTGTTATTTTAAGTATGATTACTTTAGCCTATGTTGTCCCACTGTTGAGCAAAGGCCTCTCTCTGTTTCTTCCTCCTTTTCCTCGAGAGCGTTAGTGAGCCAGCCTTTGGCGAGACTGCCTAGCTCGTCAAGGCCTTGCCATCTTCGCTATGGATTGCCTAGTTGTAGGCTTGTCTCAGAGGAAAGAAAAATACTATAGACAATTTTTAGTACGTATCTTTAATAAAAAAATCAAATAAGATTAGGTAAATTACCTAATTCACCGAGATCTGTGCCATAATTCGCTGTTACCTCTGTCTCTGCGGGCGTTTCTGTCTCATCTTCAACATTAGCTACTAGATTGATTACCACAGTGGACTTCTCGTCCTGATCTTCGGCGTTAGGAGGCCTTGCGGGTACAGGCGCTACTTGAAAGGTAGGACCCTGTTCTTCCTTCCCTTGCGCCCTCGCCATTGGCAGTTCATCAGGCCAGTCTGCAGCTTTCAAAACAACAGGACCTGATGTAGCCACTAAACCTGGAGCTTTCATGTCATACTGATCGAACTCATTCTTTTCATTTTCCGTAGTCAGTTCTAGTGCATCCTGATTGCGCGGAGATAATTGTATTACCATGGTTGGTGCCGTTTCTGAGTTATATTGAAGAGCGAATCTGCCTCTATTTTTACTTCTAGTTCTGCGTCTTTTTAAAGGCGTTTGGTATTCGGGGTCATTGATACTTGTAGTTGTCTCAATTAACGCTGTCTGATCAGACTCTTCTTCTTTCTGCTCTTCCTCTGGCTCTGTTTCTTTCTGTTCTTCACCTTGCTCTGCATTTCGCTGATCTTCGCCTTTCTGTTTCGGTTCATAGTTGGTTTCCGATTCGTTTTGATTAGCATCCACTTGTTCTTCATTTGGGCTGTTTTCATTGGTTTTTAGACGTTGCTCTTTTAAGTATTGTGATTGTTCTGCTTCTTCCTCATAAGGTTCTTGTGGTTGTCGAGGTTCTTCTTGTTGACGGATCGTTCTTTCCGATTGATGATTCGTCTCTTGTCTCTGAACTTGGTGTTGCTGATTTCTATTGTTCATCAATTGATTTTGGCTTTGTGGCTTTTGAAATCGGTATCGTGGTAATTTCTGTTGTCTTTTTGGAGATAGTTTACTCGGATTAGGTTGATATTGATTTTGCTGATTTTGATTTGGTTGGTATTGATTCTGCTGGGGTTGATTTTGAGAATATTGATGTTGTTGTTGCTTCTTTGGCTGAATAATATATTGTTGTTGGTCTGAATAAGGTTTAGGAATTCGTTTTTTCTGCACTGGTTTCTGAGGTTGCAACTGCTTGTGCTGTTTCTGGAAACGATTTTGTTTCGGATTCGCGTTCATCTTTTCTAGCGCGTCGCCTATAGTTCCCACAGGTACCTGCAAATAACACTCATGAGAACGACCGTTTCAAATTATAGTCGAGGTTATTCATCGAGAATAGACTCGCAATAACTTTTCTTCGTCATCGTGTAGTTTGTTATAAAAAAAAGTGTAAGAGTTTAAAATGTGACAATCGCAAGCAGTTTTGTTTTAAAATGTTCTTTAAATACAACATGAAACATCATCTCGGCCAAAAGATGTGCACTGCTGTATACAGACCTCACAAAAGATCTCAACAATGGTCCTGTGCTACCCGCGTCCAGCCGCATCCCGTGACCTTCACAATCTCCGAGTATAGCCCTCTCCTTTACCCTCTGCGAAACCTTGAGCATTCTTACGAGGCTCATTGCAAGATTCACATGATTCAGCTCAGTCAGGCAAAGGACGTCCACTGCTGGACGAAGGCCTCCCCCGAGAATCTCCACAACAATGTCTAGACTGGACGTTGCGTTTTCCGGCGGCCTTCACCAGATCGTCGGTCACCTTGTGGGAGGCCTGCCGGTAGGATTATTATACCACATGATTATAGGACTTTAATTTTGACCTTTGACTGCAATTGCTCCAGTTGTTGCTGCAACTGCTGGTGCTGGCGGATCTGTTCTTCAGCGTATTGCTGAAACAAAAGAATACTGTCTTAATAAAAGGACACGTAGAGATTTCATCATCAACAGCTCATTATACGTCCCCACCGAGGGGCTCGGGCTTACCCTGAATCAGGGCGATAGGCCTTAGTCCTTCGCAGGATTCCTCACGATGTTTTCCTTCACCGTAAGAATAAACGGACTCGTGTTTTTGCAAAAATCCTATCTTTTCCAATTAGATTGAGAAATTTTCACCATTGTCTAATTATCCGTGTTTCCGCAATATCCCTAAGGTTTTCGCGAAAATTCGAATTATCAAATCTTCCTACGACATATATATGTCGCCGTAAGATAGTATGATAATATACCGGATGATAGTCATAATCTTACTAGTGATATGATCATATCACTAAACTAATCTAGTGAAATGGTTATTATCGATCAAATGACTGTACGAAGCATTCCACTATTATTAAAAAATGGATAAAGTACAGTATAAGCAGGTATAAGTACAAGGCGGGTGCGAGTAGCGAGCACGGGAGTTCAGCGAGCTCGGCTCCGTCCGCCATACCCTTCGGGGTTAGGTTATCTTGTGACCACCCATGCCTGCTTGCAGGCATGCAATATGGGTAAATTTGATCGATGATAACTATTTCACTAGATTAGTTTAGTGACATGATTATATCCCTAGTAAGATAGTACAAAGGAGCTTTCGTATGACTATCATCCGGTATATGATCATATCACGGCTATAACCATCTTACTGCGACATATACACTCACCGGCACATCTAACCGCCCACCCTATTTTATTTACTTAACTCTTAATTAATAGTAATTTCTTTATTTAAAACGCATAAATGCTACGTGGTAGTTAGTTTTACGACCAATTAAACTCAGGGCGGTTAGATGTGCCGCTGAGGGCTATATAGATTGCTAGAGAGGTACCTTTGCCTTGGCGTCTGTGGCCGGGTCATCGTATAGAGTTTTGTCCCTTTGAATCGGCGTCCATCGCTTCTTTATGTTCTGTCGCAGTTCCGCTTGCTGTTTCTTGAAAGATCTGCATTAACAATGGACAGTCGGATTCATAAGTGGACACGTGCGTCTACATTGAAATATACGCTACGCTCGCGTTGTATAAGATTTTCCCGTGGGAATACGACTTTTTCCCGTAAAAATCCTATGTGTTAATCCAGGTTACAAACTATCTGTGAAGTGTGATAAAATAAAGCCAGAGTGAATAGGCTCCTTCTGGGTAAGCTCGCTACATTGTAGATCCCATCCCTGCTCTCGGGCTGGATCGGGGTCAAGAGCAAACCGATATAGTATAAAAAAAACAGTAGGTTTTTGGCATACAATATTTTCTAGAATATTTCTAGACTATCCTACGGGAAAAAATAATTTTAAATCAGTTCAGTTCAGTCACTTCAAAGTTTGTACGGAACTGACACTGACCGAATGCGGTAAAACATTATTCCTAAGAGAAAAGGCGAAGCCTATCGTGGACAACTTTTAGTACTACTTGTAATTATGCTATTAGTTCTAGTGTAGTTTTAAACTCTGGTTTAAAAGAAATGACAAAGTGAGCCAACCTGTCTTTCTGGTTGTTCTGAACGCCGCTGTTCTCCGCGGGTCCTGGCCGAAGAGGAGGTTGAGGAGGAGGCTGAGGAGAAGAAGAGGGCTCGTAGGACTGCGCGGGAGTCTGCCTGCTCGCCGTGGTCGGCCGCGACAGCTTCCGGTACCGCTTTGACGTGGACCCTGAACGAACAAACTCGCTTCATAAATATACTGAAACCAAGTGCGGCTAATACTCACTGACGCGTTTGAGTTCATCCGTCCTTTTCACCTTACAAAATTAAAAAGGGACAGGAGATGGTCATCCTAATTCTAGAGATGTCAAACATCCAATTTGACCCTTTTATGGACGCGTCGATTGCACAATTTAAGAGAGGACTTAAAACCTCCGATTTATATATCTTAATTTGACAGCTACGCCCAACGAACTACAATAGTGAAGAAGAGTAACCATGGCACGTACAGCTTGGCAAAAAAGAGTTTGGAAAAAATGAGGGCGCTTCTATCGCACTTGTGGCCACCTCGTAGTCAAATAGGAAAGGAAAAATTATTTCATTCACAAAATATTGTAAAATTAACGAATAAAAATCAACATGACATACCAATAGGATAATAAAAAGCAACCCAGCATAAATGGCAGCAAACTAAATATTTAGTTCCACCTGTCACCGCTCCAAACTCTTTTTTGCCAAGCTGTAACTCGCACAATTAATTTTGACAGACGACGACAGACAGGCAGATGATGTAGCTGCTGTACATTGAAGCTTACTTTCGACGTTCTTACAAACCGAGTCATATAAAACATCATTGTACCGCGTATTCGCATGTGGTATGCGTAATTATGATTCTTGACTATAGATAATTCGTTGGTTACGCTCTTATTTAAGGTCACCTATCATTCATGACGCTGAACTTTATTAAGAGTGTCGGTGCCTGAACAACGAGTCCATCTTTTCCACGTTCTTTATCTCTATACAGGTCTCTGTCACTTACATTCTGCGGTTTCATCATCAGAACCTTACCGTAAATAGGGGTCTTCCACTTCACCGCGGGCTATGGACCCTGAGCGCGTCGTTGTCCCATCTTCTCTACTCTATGTGGAGACAGACACATACACCCTCATTGCTGCGTCATCATCAGGATCTTACCATAACCAGCAGTATTCAGCTCCACCGCGGGTCCCTGCCGCTGCCAGTCTTCATGCTCTTTGTGGAAACCTCTCACTTACTGCGTTATCAGGATCTTACCGTAACCAACGGTTAGAGCGTCGGTGATCTAGTGGTTCGGACTTTTGTTTTCCGTCCGTGAGACGCGGGTTCGATCCTCACCACGTACCAACGTGTTTTCGAATTTTGAACTTTTTTTTTTAGTATGTTTATTTGACGCTATTGCGGTGAAGGAAAAATCGTGATGAAACCTTCACACTCCTGCGAAATTCAAAGGTTGTGTGTGAAGTCGACCAAACCGCACTGGGCTAGCGTGGTCGACTAAGGCCTAATCGCCCTAATTCAGGGTAAGCTCGAGCCCCTCGGTGGGGACGTATACGAGCTGTTGATGAAGGATCTTACCGTAACTATCAGTCTTGTCAACCGGAGGCCCCTGCCGCTGCACCTTACTGAGCGCGTCGTTGTCTGACAGTGAATCCATCTTCTCCACATTCTGCTCGTTCTCCTCAGACACGTTGGGATTGTTCACCAGCTTCGAACAGGTTAACGAGAGGTTGGATTATGGCTGGAGGAGATGTGGACTTAAATTATGGAAAATTTTCCTTCGTTCTTTCTTACATCGTGTGACGACTGGCGCCATCTATTGTTGAGAGTTTCTAAGCCGCATTTTTTGTTGAGAGTTAGAGGCAATCAGCCGCAAACCTGTCACTCTTCAGCTCAAAACTATATCTATGCAAAAAAACAAATTGATTCGTTGAAAATTTCAACGGAACCGGAAGTGGACCGCAGCTCGTTTCTGCAAGCGTGTATGTTGTCTTTAAAATGGACCAACCAATAAACTAGACAGTTTTCCATGCACCGGTTAAGGCCAATTTACATTAAGTCAGTAACTAACGTCAGTCAGTGCAGGATAGACGAGCACTTTTAACAAGAGTTAACATACAAGCGTTTGTGTATAGGGCGCTCGTCTATCCAGTGCCCACTGACGCCAGCGACTTTTAGATTCACGTTTAAAAGTGGAGTCATACAACGCGTTTCTATGCTATTATTTATCATATTACTATCATATATTTTTTGCAAATTAGGTATATTAAAATTAGAGTCCCACACACTTCATGCCGTAACTGCAAAAACCAAGGAAAAATGGAAAACAAGATATCTCAATGTATAATAAGCTTAATTAAAAATCTATCTTTAAACAAGCTTTTAAAGCCGTGGAGTGGAGTATCCTTGTTAAGACAAATCCAACGAGCCCAAACACGACTAGGTTGTGGTGTGTATTAAAGGAGTTCCCATGGACACCTTCCGGATCCATCATGAGACCCTGGACATCACGTATGACTAAAGATCTTGTTATGACAAATCCAACGAGCCCAAACACGACTAGGTTGTGGTGTGTATTTAAAGAGTTCCTATGGACACCTTCCGGATCCATCATGAGACCCTGGACATCACGTATGACTAAAGATCTTGTTAAGACAAATCCAACGAGCCCAAACACGACTAGGTTGTGGTGTGTATTTAAAGAGTTCCTATGGCCACCTTCCGGCTCCATCATGAGACCCTGGACATCACGTATAACTAAAGATCTTGTTAAGATAAATCCAACGAGCCCAAACACAACTAGGTTGTGGTGTGTAAGTATTTAAGGAGTTCTTATGGCCACCTTCCGGCTCCATCATGAGACCCTGGACATTACGTATGACTAAAGATCTTGTTATGACAAATCCAACGAGCCCAAACACGACTAGGTTGTGTTGTGTATTAGAGGAGTTCCTATGGCCACCTTCCGTCTCCATCATCAGACCAGCCCCATGGTACTGTAAGGAGCGGTCTCCTTTGTGGTGACTGGCTGTTTGTCTGTTTTAACGTTTAGTTCGATTGGATTTGAATATTTTGAAATATCGAATGGTTCTTTTTTGTTGTTTTTGTCTCGGGATGCCAACGGGCTACTGAGTAGACTATATTTGGATTTTTAAAAGAGATTCATGAAAATAATATAAAAAAACATTAGATTCAACCCAAAACATCATTTTAATCATTATATTAGCTTAGCGCCCATCTGGCTACCGCCCCCGTTCTCTACTGTACCATAATATTGCATTGTCATCGCGGTTACATAACTATACCAAGTTTCAGAAAGTTCCAATGGCAGCAAGTGCTTCAAATTTGAGTTGTAAGATTTCACCCGAACATACCCACACTCCCAAAACATACAGTGCAAGCTAAATAAAAGCTTGTAAAAAACACGTGACTGTCTCCACTTTTTTATAAACGAACCATACGCTTCGGAACTCGCAATAGGAAATATGTATAAAAAAATATTAGTTTTTTTCATAGTTCATCTAAAAGTATACAAAAATAGAATACTGACAGTCAAAACAGAATCGAAATTGATCGAAAAACAAACTAGATACAACATTATTAAACAAATATATCTGTTCCTCTTACGAAAATAAAATTTTCTATGGCGCGTGACATATGACGTCTCATGTCACGTCCGACTTCTCTGTCTAACCATCTACTTTAAAACCTTATAACTTTGTTTCATATTCATATTCATTTATTTGCTTATCACATGGTACAATATAGGTGTTACAAATTCTTAAGTGCTATACATGTGACACCCCGATATGGGCACCGCAAAAAATTACAGAGGGAGAGACCAAAATACAACCCGCCTACGTAACTTCTGAGCAAGATATTTGAAAAATTATTTTTTGTGTTTATCTGGAACTTCAAATATTTCGATTTTCGATTAATGAATTAAAAATAATTGTGCATGATGATGAAGCGGTCAGATGCGCAGGATGTTTTAATTGTGCATATTCCCTATTATATTATTAGTATGATTAAGGAATCACCTGCCCCTGTTGACTGGCAGCCTTCTGTATGAAGTCAGCTATCTGCTGCGCCATTGGCTCCGACACGAACTTCCTCGCGATCTTCTTCACATCCTCGATGTTGGCCGTCAGCAGCACGAACGGATGGCAGAGGTGGGCGAACACCAGAAGGACGCCTGGAAATTCAATATACTATTGTATGGGTTGCCATGGCGTTACAAACCCTGGTGTCAATCGAGACTAAAGGAATCTTTATCGTGTGGATTGTAAGGTCAACAATAGACCTCGCACAAATCCTGTAGATTAATGAATGAATATATAAGTATATGTTTTCGTGGTTGTCCACTACACTAACATTATCACAATTTGCATGTTTGTTACCACGATATTTCGGAACGGTTACACGCTCCAAATTGTGATAATGTTAGAATATATAGGTACTTTATTACACGCACAGAAATAACAACAGAGTGGAAGTAAGAACAGGAAGACGTGTACAGTTAGGCGGCCTAAAATAATATGGCTGACGTGGCTTGTTTAACGACCACTTCCACAAGATAGCAGCCGGTTTAAGATTTAAACCGGCTGCTATCATTGAAACGGCCCCCAGGATTCAAACCAGGAAGTTCCAAGTTCAAGATAATCATAAAACAGAAATTGTATAAAAAAGGTTACTATAGGATATCTGATTACTTAGAGGACAGATGTCCATGGGAATAGATTGCTTGAGTAGCAGGCTTTTTCAATATTTAATTAGCATTAATTTTGTAGTTGACAATATTTTATTTAAAGAAGAAAACGCAAAAGATGAAACGAATGTGGAGTTTCTTCGGTGAGCTCTTCTCCACAGATTCCGCCAATGTGTTAGTGAACTCACCCAAAAAAATGTAATTAAGTGATGTAATAATATCCTATGGAAATAAATAATTTTTGATTTGATTTGAGAGGCGAACGCTCCACCCCTCGGCCAAGGAGGCTGTACCAAAGCCCTCAGACGTGGCTCACGTTACACGACTTACCTAAAATAAACGAGACATTCCCAATTATCCCGAAAATAGTTCGGATAATTACGAAATATTATTTATCTTAGGATTTTCGTTAAATGTAGATTTGTCCGATTATTTTAAATCATATTTTAAGTTAAAATGGTTTTTCTTTGCTTACCAGCTATACGAATTTTGTTTGAAATCATTATTCAATTTTTTCATTTGCAATAAAACGAAATATAATAAATAATACTTACCTACTTATCACATTTTTATGGTTGTACGTTTATCGTCAAAAACTAAAGGAAATATTAACCTAGTAATAAAGTTGACGATAAAATAGAAGTTATTCGGAAACCTGCAGGTACTAAATAAATAGGTTGGAAAAATCGTACCTAGTTGTTAGTGTGATGAACCGTGTTGCCACCTTCTCTTGTTAAACCACAAACACTCTACTGTCCCCAAGAGAGAAAGCAAAGCTATAGTTGGCTCCCAAGAAGCGATCCTCAAGTACGCGCTCGCTATATTACCACTTTGATCAGGGTTGATCGATTTAAATCATATATTTTTTTATTAAAATCAATGATTCGAATCAAACTTGATTCATTCCATAATAACTAAGTATGTTTCAAGAAAAGAAAAATACAAATTAAGCTTTATTTATAAAAAATCAACCACAACAACAAAACTTTAGAAACTTAAGAATCAAAGTTTAAAAAGTGATCTAATTTATCAATATTATCAATCAATCAATCAATCAGCCTATTGCAGTCCACTGCTGGACGTAGGCCTCCCCAAGGGCACGCTAAAGCGCACGATCAGCTCAACTGCCGATCAATATTATAATATTTGTATATTTTATTTGATGATTTTACGATCAAAGCAAAGATCTAGACTCTACTCATTCCATCATCCAGGTGGCCACAGTCAGTAGTTTTCTACCCGCTGAAAAGAATACAAAATATTCACCTTTAAAACCAATGTCTTTCATTCCAGCAATGCTACGTATGCAACAGCACTGGACACAACTGCCGGGCGCTGCCGCGGTTGCGAGCCAAACCTGATGAGCCCATCGAGCTGACGGGGAACGGACTCAACTCCATAGAAACCCCAGGTACTATAGAAACCCCAGATATACAATAGCCAGTAAGAATTTTGCTCCTAACATTCAATCAAATTTCAAATTCAATGATCCTATTGCAGTCCATTGCTGGACATAGGCCTCTCCAAGGGCACGCCAAAGCGCACGATCACCCGCTTTCCTCATCCAGCTACCGCCAGCGACCTTCCTCAGGTCATCAGTCCACCTGGCAGGGGGGCGTCCCACACTACGTTTCCCGAGACGTGGTCTCCATTCGAGAACCCGTCTGCTCCAACGCTCATCGGTGTGCTCCTAACATATATTATAAGTGTCAAAAAGTAATTTTGCACCTACTCTTATAAAATAGAATGATTACCCAAAGCAGCTTACTCTTGTACTAGATATTGTTGTAAATAAGGCAAAACTTTGGAACTCGTCGATGTTGATGACCAGAGTCAACTCATAGAAATCCCAGGTGTAATAAATAGCAAATAATAATAAAGAAACAACATTTCGGCTAAGTGTTAAAATAATCTAAGTTTGATATAGAGTAGTCATACTACTTAATGAAATGAAGCACATTTGACAATGTAGATATCACGCCTAGCTTTTATGTCGACTCCATCTTACTGCCTTATATCATCATCTAAGCTGGAAGACGTCCACCGCTGGACATAGGCCTCTCCCATAAGTTTCCACCGTGAACGGTCCTGCGCTACTTGCATCCACCGGCACCCAGCAACTTTCACCAAGTCATCTGTGTCAACCTATATGAATGCCATTAAATCCTATGAATAATTGCCTAGGGCTACACATAATTTATTTTCCAGCTGCAGAAGAAGAGCGAGCAGACGAACCAATAGGCGTGGAAGAGACGGACTTCGTTTTGTACGTCAGTGCGGTTGAGACGGAACGATGTCGCCGCGGCGTCACTGTTGCGTACGCGTCGCATTGCCAGCAGGAGTCTGCCCTAGACCGGTGAGTCAAATATCGCTGTTGTAATAGGTGTCAATTTTTTTTGTTTTAGGTTAGCGTCATCTGTAAAAGCTTCATTTTAACTTCGACCATTTCCCATATAATTTTCGATTCAATCCGTTGTCTCAGACATGACATGGTATATTATGGTATGAAAATGTTTCGCCAGCATTCTCTATTCTGGATCGTCCATCGGTACAATTTAAGAGAATCGAGGGTCTTTATATTTAACTGTTGTATTCAATGAGAAGGGATAAGGGTGTATCGGATCCTGTCTGTCTGGTTATTCAAGATTTTTTGTTCATTTAACCTAAAAAGCCTATCTTTAAAGTTAATAGTTTGCATTTTGATTTTAATATCTATCTATCTACCTGCCGTGTGGTAACGGCAGAGTAGAATACATTTGTCACCAACCCCTACTCTTCCCGTGGGTGTCGTAAGAGGCGACTTAGGGACTACACATTGAACAGGGAACGGGCAGCAGCGCTCTCTGTTACAGTAACCTTTTAATCTGCGATCTCCAACCCGCCTGCCAAGCGTGGAGATTATGGCAAAACCCTAGGCTCATAGTCCAGCAGTGGACTGTAACGGGCCGTTTATCTATCTAGCCTACATCCACCCACTGCTGAGTATAGGCCTCTTCTTTATTGCGTCATTTATCACGGTCCTGTGCAGTTCTCAGCTTTAATAAAGACTTGATTCCATATTGAATTGATTCGTCCTTCATTCCAGCCCAGTAGCCGGCCACGCGAACTTCTGTCCGGGCGAGCTGTCGACCAAGTACCGCGACCTGCCGTCGGTGCTGTCCACCGTCAAACACGAGATGTTACACGCGCTCGGCTTCAGCGTGTCGCTCTTCGCCTTCTATAGGTGAGTAAGGTTCATTTCATCCCGTCTATTCGAAAGGTCCAGCCAATGTAAGTCTTCCCTCAAAGAGACACAACATATATTTTAAGGTGGTCCCTCACCAAGAGCATTCGCGTGTAATGTAACATTATAGATTCGGCTTTGAGCATTATATTACAATACTATCTCCCTGACTAAAGAGCATTCGCGTTACATTACACGTGAAGCGCATTGATGTTACAAGTTGTGTCAAGATATTACACATTGTATCATTACAAGGTGCGCAGTGTAATGCTCGGTTCTCCTCCTTCACTGATGTAATGTTCTAATATGTAACATTACATTACACGCGAATGCTCCCGGTGAGGGAGCACCTTTAGCTCAAGCGCAGCAAGGAGGTGCAAATTCTTAGTTGTACAAAGATGAGTTTTGAATTTTGAATTAACTTTTCGGATCGGTAAGATTGGCGACACTCCGGTTGAATATCAAAAAGATAACAAATGATAAAATTGGAACTACGTCTAAATTACAAAGATGGGTTTTGAATTTTGAATTAACTTTTCGGATCGGTAAGATTGGCGACACTCCGGTTGAATATCAAAAAGATAACAAATGATAAAATTGGAACTACGTCTAAATTACAAACTCTTTCTGCGTTTAGGTTTTTTTTTCAATCCATCATTTCGCTCTGTGCAATACTGTCCGTGTTCCGGTGCGTATCTGCGAGCTAGTGTGAAATTGCAGATCTTCTGTTACAGGGATGACGACGGGGAACCACTGACCGAGAGAAGGCCAGACACTGGTAACCCTCCCCTGGATGAAGAGTAAGTAAACCAAAACATTTATTTTTCCAAGTTACATCTTACTGGTTACTAACTACCTACCTATTAGAGGGGAAAATGTTCTTAATTAAAATCTAAAAAAAAAAACAAAGGAAGACCAGGAGAGGCACCTTTCCAAAAATACTTAAAACAGGACCTACTTACCATCCTAAGTCAAAGTTAATAGCTACCTCAATTACAATACAAGTCCCTAACCTGAATCTATAAAATCCTTTAAAGACATTATTAAATAAGTTGTTCATCATCATTATTGTGTGGGTTGTGAGGTCGGCAACCGACCTCACGAACCTTGTCGATGAAATAAGTTGATGAAAAATAAATATTCAATCAGGACAATTGAAACAATATTAACACCAACAAAAATTATTGAAATTTAATGTTGAAGTAGAAATTAAGGTGTTAAAATTGTAGCTATGTTTTAAAAGAAAGAGAAAGCTAATCCTCCACTGGAGCCGATAAAGAAAATGGAAGTTGCAGAACTAAAGTCGTTCAGTTTCTAAGTCTCTTTAAACTTGAAACTCTTTCCTTTTTTTCTTTTAAGAAATGAATAGCGCAGATTTTTTAAATGTCGTTACATATCAACTAACACCAACTATAAAACAGTTAAATAACAGATGCATTTAAAGACTCATCATCATCATCATCGTCGTGAGGGTTGTAAGGTCGACGACCTCACAAACCCTGGTGTCAGTGTTATAGAGCCGCCATAGGCCACTGACTTGGCTCGTGTGGCGACTAGTAGTAGCCGGGACCAACGGTTTGACGTGCCTTCCAAAGCACGGAATCATCTTTCTTTTCGGACAATCAGGTGATTCAGCCGGCAATGTCCTAACCAAACTGGGGAAAATTTCACAAAGTAATTTTTGCTTGACAGTGCCCCCACCGGGAATCGAACCCGGATGGGTGTCGAAATCTTGACTACTCGGCTACGGAGGCTGTATTTAAAGACTGATATTTGCCGGGTCAAATCATCAGATATTTTTTATGTCCCCCTGTTAGGCCTGTTGGTTTTTCCTTTCAGTACTAATTCTCGTTTTCAATTCGCAGGTTACAGATCCACAAATGGTCAGACAGAGTCGTGAAGGACATAGCGAGGCCGCGCTGGATGATAAGGGGCGGGTACATTGAGAGAATCGTCCGCATGATCGTCACGCCCAGGGTCGTCAAGGAGGTGGGTCGTCAGAATTTATAGACTAGGTCGTCAAAGAAGTAGGTCGTCATAGTAGCTTGTCGTCATAGACACACCGAGTTGGGTGCATTGAGAGAATCGTCCGCATGGTCGTCACGCCCAGGGTCGTCAAGGAGGTGGGTCGTCAGAATTTATAGACTAGGTCGTCAAAGAAGTAGGTCGTCATAGTAGCTTGTCGTCATAGACACACCGAGTTGGGTGCATTGAGAGAATCGTCCGCATGGTCGTCACGCCCAGGGTCGTCAAGGAGGTGGGTCGTCAGAATTTATAGACTAGGTCGTCAAAGAAGTAGGTCGTCATAGTAGCTTGTCGTCATAGACACACCGAGTTGGGTACATTGAGAGAATCGTCCGCATGATCGTCACGCCCAGGGTCGTCAAGGAGGTGGGTCGTCAGAATTTATAGTCTAGGTCGTCAACGAAGTAGGTTGTCATAGTAGCTTGTCGTCATAGACACACCGAGTTGGGTACATTGAGAGAATCGTCCGCATGGTCGTCACGCCCAGGGTCGTCAAGGAGGTGGGTCGTCAGAATTTATAGACTAGGTCGTCAAAGAAGTAGGTCGTCATAGTAGCTTGTCGTCATAGACACACCGAGTTGGGTACATTGAGAGAATCGTCCGCATGGTCGTCACGCCCAGGGTCGTCAAGGAGGTGGGTCGTCAGAATTTATAGACTAGGTCGTCAAAGAAGTAGGTCGTCATAGACACACCGAGTTGGGTACATTGAGAGAATCGTCCGCATGGTCGTCACGCCCAGGGTCGTCAAGGAGGTGGGTCGTCAGAATTTATAGACTAGGTCGTCAAAGAAGTAGGTCGTCATAGACACACCGAGTTGGGTACATTGAGAGAATCGTCCGCATGGTCGTCACGCCCAGGGTCGTCAAGGAGGTGGGTCGTCAGAATTTATAGACTAGGTCGTCAAAGAAGTAGGTCGTCATAGTAGCTTGTCGTCATAGACACACCGAGTTGGGTACATTGAGAGAATCGTCCGCATGGTCGTCACGCCCAGGGTCGTCAAGGAGGTGGGTCGTCAGAATTTATAGACTAGGTCGTCAAAGAAGTAGGTCGTCATAGTAGCTTGTCGTCATAGACACACCGAGTTGGGTACATTGAGAGAATCGTCCGCATGGTCGTCACGCCCAGGGTCGTCAAGGAGGTGGGTCGTCAGAATTTATAGACTAGGTCGTCAAAGAAGTAGGTCGTCATAGTAGCTTGTCGTCATAGACACACCGAGTTGGGTACATTGAGAGAATCGTCCGCATGGTCGTCACGCCCAGGGTCGTCAAGGAGGTGGGTCGTCAGAATTTATAGACTAGGTCGTCAAAGAAGTAGGTCGTCATAGTAGCTTGTCGTCATAGACACACCGAGTTGGGTACATTGAGAGAATCGTCCGCATGGTCGTCACGCCCAGGGTCGTCAAGGAGGTGGGTCGTCAGAATTTATAGTCTAGGTCGTCAAAGAAGTAGGTCTTCATAGTAGCTTGTCGTCATAGACACACCGAGTTGGGTACATTGAGAGAATCGTCCGCATGGTCGTCACGCCCAGGGTCGTCAAGGAGGTGGGTCGTCAGAATTTATAGACTAGGTCGTCAAAGAAGTAGGTCGTCATAGTAGCTTGTCGTCATAGACACACCGAGTTGGGTACATTGAGAGAATCGTCCGCATGGTCGTCACGCCCAGGGTCGTCAAGGAGGTGGGTCGTCAGAATTTATAGTCTAGGTCGTCAAAGAAGTAGGTCGTCATAGTAGCTTGTCGTCATAGACACACCGAGTTGGGTACATCGAGAGAATCGTCCGCATGGTCGTCACGCCCAGGGTCGTCAAGGAGGTGGGTCGTCAGAATTTATAGACTAGGTCGTCAAAGAAGTAGGTCGTCATAGTAGCTTGTCGTCATAGACACATCGAGTTGGGTACATTGAGAGAATCGTCCGCATGGCCGTCACGCCCAGGGTCGTCAAGGAGGTGGGTCGTCAGAATTTATAGTCTAGGTCGTCAAAGAAGTAGGTCGTCATAGTAGCTTGTTGTAAGTTGTCATAGAGACACCGAGTTGGGTACATCGAGAGAACCGTCCGCATGGTCGTCACGCCCAGGGTCGTCAAGGAGGTGGGTCGTCAGAATTTATAGTCTAGGTCGTCAAAGAAGTAGGTCGTCATAGTAGCTTGTTGTAAGTTGTCATAGAGACACCGAGTTGGGTACATTGAGAGAATCGTCCGCATGGCCGTCACGCCCAGGGTCGTCAAGGAGGTGGGTCGTCAGAATTTATAGTCTAGGTCGTCAAAGAAGTAGGTCGTCATAGTAGCTTGTTGTAAGTTGTCATAGAGACACCGAGTTGGGTACATCGAGAGAACCGTCCGCATGGTCGTCACGCCCAGGGTCGTCAAGGAGGTGGGTCGTCAGAATTTATAGTCTAGGTCGTCAAAGAAGTAGGTCGTCATAGTAGCTTGTTGTAAGTTGTCACAGAGACACCGAGTTGGGTACATCGAGAGAACCGTCCGCATGGTCGTCACGCCCAGGGTCGTCAAGGAGGTGGGTCGTCAGAATTTATAGTCTAGGTCGTCAAAGAAGTAGGTCGTCATAGTAGCTTGTTGTAAGTTGTCATAGAGACACCGAGTTGGGTACATCGAGAGAACCGTCCGCATGGTCGTCACGCCCAGGGTCGTCAAGGAGGTGGGTCGTCAGAATTTATAGTCTAGGTCGTCAAAGAAGTAGGTCGTCATAGTAGCTTGTTGTAAGTTGTCATAGAGACACCGAGTTGGGTACATCGAGAGAACCGTCCGCATGGTCGTCACGCCCAGGGTCGTCAAGGAGGTGGGTCGTCAGAATTTATAGTCTAGGTCGTCAAAGAAGTAGGTCGTCATAGTAGCTTGTTGTAAGTTGTCATAGAGACACCGAGTTGGGTACATCGAGAGAACCGTCCGCATGGTCGTCACGCCCAGGGTCGTCAAGGAGGTGGGTTGACACAGAATTACCTATAGTGTGGGTTGTTAGTGGTTTATCAGAATTCACCTATAGTTTGGATGAGGCGTTATAGAATCAGACATAGACAACTTTTATTAACGTCTTCTGGGACGTCGGAGGAGGGTCTTCATAGAATAAACGACTTCTGAGACGTCAAACAGGTGGGTCGTCATAGAATCACCTATTGACAGAGTTGTCAAAAAAGTAGTTTATCAGAAATTACCTATAGATAGTCTCGAGTCGTCAAAGAGTTAGGCTGTTAGAAAGTTGCCTATTGTCTGGCTTGTTAGAGAAGTGGTTTATCAGAAATGATTTGGGGTCTGGGTCATCGAAGAGGTGGGCCGTCAGAATGTTAATAGTCAGGCTCATAAAAGAAGTGCTTTATCAGAAATAACCTATACTCTGAGACATATCCTTTTCATAACTCAAGGAGAAAAAGAGATTGATGGATTTTAAATAACGGGTTAGAGCATGACTACATATATCTATACACGGTGTTACAAAAAAACCCGTAAATTTTGTATGGAGTCCATCTACATTTTGTATGGGAATGCGATTTTTTTAAATCGTTTTTCGACCTATGTTCTTTGGGGAAAGTTGTTCAGTTTTACGAGCAGATTCACACCCTTTCGGCTTTATTTGTAGTTTTGTAACACCTGGTATAAATAAAATAAATAAATCTTTATTTAACTTAAGCAAAGCAATATTTACATTAGATGCTGAAGCCTGTAATAGCAAACGCTGTGCTACAGGCGTCAGCGTCTTCCCATACTATGTCTAAATCTAAACAGTTAAGTATATAAAGAAACATAATCTATATAAGTATCTATTTAACTATATTATATGTGTCGCGTGTGTGTGTGTGTGTGTGTGTGTGTGTGTGTGTGTGTGTGTATCTCTGTGTTTGTGTGTGTGTGTGCGTTATTAAGTTATTTTACCCTGATAAAAAGCTCCTCCGTTGCATCATAGTCTAGTTGTTTAAGTTTATCCAAGAGATATTTCTGAAACCGGTGATTATTGTATTTTTTAACTGCACTAACGTCATTACATAACCTATGTATATACTCGTATAAGGTTGTTATTGTAAATTCTCGTTCTCTCGGTCAGCAATGGAAACAGACTAATTCCATATTATTATATATTTTTTGTTGTTTAGCTAATTTCTAGTTTTAGTTCATTTATATAGCTTTATCTTCGTGTTACGCATGCTGTTATCACCTATAATTGGGGTAGCAATTAGTTGTTTGCTATAATTAAGGACTGTATTATACTTAAAATGTTCTGTTGTATACTCTGTTGGTGATCTTAATAAATAAAATAAAATGACTTCTCCACTCGGAGCCATTTCCCGTTAATAATGAACGTCTATGTATGTTTAGGTTCGGGAGCACTTCAACTGTCCTAGCCTCGAGGGGGCGGAGCTCGAGAACCAGGGCGGGGACGGGACGGCGCTCACGCACTGGGAGAAACGGGTCTTCGAGGTGGGTTCGCAAATAATAGGGGATCGGACTGTTCCTAAATTTACCATATTTTATGAATTATTTTTAAAATATAGATCAGTAGCAGACGATTCGCGAAGAAAAAAACAGAATCGATTGAAAAACGAATTCACAGTGATTTTTTAAAGTTTCAATATATCTGTCTCTTTCGGGATTTGGACGAAATTTGAAATGAAGATAGTTTATAACCTGGATTAATACATAGGATACTTTTTTACGGGGAAAAGTATTATTCCCACGGGAAAATCTTACATAGTGCGAGCGTAGCCGCGGGCGGACCGCTAGTTATCATAATTTTTATCATTTTTTTTTATGCTTTTGATCTTAGTATCCAAGTAATATTTTTTTTTTTATATCTCCTGGCTTCTTGCACTACACCTCAGTTTTCTTTTAAGTATCCTCTCCCCAAATGTTGCCGGGAAGAGATCGCTGTAAGCGATAACGTCGCCTTTGCGCACCTAATTAACCTGTACCTAACTGCTTGTATGTAACTTTTGTGTACAATAAAATGTTTTTACTTTACTTACTTACTACATGTAAACATACTTTTTTATTTGTAATTTTCTCTTAATTTGCGACATAGAACTAATGTTGTTAAGTAGTAATCACTTATGTGTATGTTGTGGTTTCCTATAACTGAATGAGCATCTAACACTTTTGTACTTTAAAATATTATTTGTAAAGGTGCATCATTCGTCGGTAATCCTATAACAATAAATAAAAAATATATATATATAATAATAAAAAACCCAACATCCCTTCCAGAACGAAGCCATGACGGGCACCCACACTCAAAACTCTGTGTTCAGCCGGGTAACCTTCGCCCTGATGGAGGACACGGGCTGGTACCGAGCTGATTACTCCCACGCCACGACCCTCGACTGGGGCAGGAGCCTGGGCTGCAAGTTCGTGCAGAACTCCTGCATGGAGTGGATCAACTTTAATAACTTGAAGTAAGTCAAAAATGGCATTCAATGGCGAAACAACGCCTTTTGAAAACAGCGTCATCTGTTGGCTACGATAAGAACTTCTTAAAATTTCGCTGTGATGGAAGACCCTTGTCTTCCGCATCGGCAAAATCCTTTGCTTGCCGAATGTAGGACTCTCGACTGGAGGAGTGTGGTCTGCAAATTCGTATATAACTCTTGTATAGAGTGGACTAACTTCAATAACTTGAAGTAAGTAGCTCGGTAATTAGCTTGAAAAGCGCTATTCACAGACAAATCGATAGTGCGTTTTGAGAAATATCAACTATCAACCAGCACCATCTATTGGCTACGCTAAGACTTTCTTAGACTTGTAGATAACATTAATTGATACTGAGCCAGCTACTCCCACGCCACGACCCTCGACTGGGGCAGGGGCCTGGGCTGCAAGTTCGTGCGATCAACTTTAATAACTTGAAAAAGAAAAAAAACAGTAAGTCAAAAAATGGCATATATTGACAAAGCGGCAGCGACTTTTAAAAACTTACAGCGCCATCTATTTATTACGCTAAGATTTTCTTAAAACTTCGCTGTAATGGAAGACAGGGGCTTTTGCCGGTGGATTGTGGATCAACTACGATACCTTGAAGTAAGTAACTCGGAAATTAAAAAAATACATTAATTGACAAATCAATAGTTGTAGGAATAAAAGGTAGGCTAGGTAGAAGCGTGTAATTCCTCAGTGGTGCCGGTCGGGAAAAAGAGGGCGAGCCCACGATGCAAACAGTTTTATACAAGCGTGATGACGTCACGAGAATCTCGTGGTAGCGCCATCTATAATCAGTACGGTGTACAACGTAGCGATCTATCAAAGTAAAGCTGAAGTGCATAGGAAAGATAGAACGACTTCATGAGTATAGATGTCGCTATTACAAATTTATTAACAATAGTGCATTTTGAAAACGATCCGCGCCATCTATAGGCTACACTAAGATCTTCTTAATACTTCGCCCTGATGGAATACACGGGCTGGGCAGCTAGTTCGTGCAGAACTCCTACGTCGTAGGACCTACGACCATTACTATGGAAACGTTAACTTTGAGAAGAGTCGTGATTGGTTGCAATGCAATTTTATATAACAGATAAGTTTGAATAACATTTCACAGATAAGTTGGTAGGTCTTTTCACGCTTTTCGAAAACTAACAATGCCATCTATATAGGTCTACAGCTTGAGCTAAAAAATTATCTAAACTTCGCTCTGCTAAGTACAGTTCCCGGCTGAAAATTATACTGTGTTCAGCTTTTTAGAGCGTCGTCTCTCTCGCACGTAGCTCTAACAGATAATTCTTTCCATAGCTACGGGGACATGGATTTAGTTGATTGACATATAGTGTGCGTTTCAGAAACTAGTTATGCCATCTATGGGCTGTGTTAAGAACTTTCAAAGAAGACACTGCTGTTTCCTGGATGGTCGATTTATCATTCGTATCTTATTGCGCTACCATGTTTTTAGGGTTCCGTAGCCAAATGGCAAAAAACGGAACCCTTATGGATTCGTCATGTCTGTCTGTCTGTCCGTCCGTATGTCACAGCCACTTTTTTCGGAAACTATAAGAACTATACTGTTGAAACTTGGCAAGTAGATGTATTCTGTGAACCGCATTAAGATTTTCATGTGTGTGTCCCCCCCCTGTAACTTCTAAAATAAGAGAATGATAAAACAAAAAAAAAATATATGATGTACATTACCATGGAAACTTCCAACGAAAATTGGTTTGAACGAGATCCAGTAAGTAGTTTTTTTTTAATACGTCATAAATCGTAAATCGTAAACCGCGGCTACTATCTAGTCGTTACACGAGCCAAGTCAGTGGCCTTCGGCGGTTCTATAACACTGACACTACGAACTACAAGAACTTTTATGTTACTTGCTGCTACGGAACCCTTCATGGGCGAGTCCGACTCGCACTTGGCCGCCTTTTTATCATTGTCATCCGCACTCTATTTATTCATCAGTCTATTTATTTAAAACTAACTGTTTTGTAACTTAAGAATCTAACAACTGGAAGCAAGACGAAAATAAATCCACATTATTTTATTTTTATGGTATAATAAATAACTGTTCTAACTTAAGATACTAACAAGTGGAAGATTATTTCAGAGCAAAAGTAAATATACATCATTTTCTAGGTTGTACGTACATCAATTACTAACAAATACTAAAACTAACGATTTGTTTTCTCTTTCACGCAGTCCTGATAACACTACAAAGGAGTGAGTATAACATACTAGTTTGCATGTGATTTTGATTTCGCATGTTTTTTTTTATATTTAAACTTAGCTGCATGTTAAAGATAAAGATAAATGTATTTGTCATAGCATGGGTAATGTGTATAATACAGATGACAGGAATTTGAAGGCAGATCTCTATTATATGTGGAAAATTTAAATTAAAAATTTTTTTTTATTCAATAAGGTTTAAATAATTAAAATATCACAATTAACATCACTCTCAGTCATTATAAATTCGTCAATAAAATAATACCTTTGCATATATTCAACAAATCAATCAAAACTTAAAACGAACAAAATATAAAATTAATATTTAATCAAAATTATGTATGATGTAGCCTTGAACGAAACGTGCCGGATTAGAACTGGCTGCCTCAAGCCGACCCCGGCGCAAATGCTACATCCGCTGGCCGGTAGTGCGCCTCCAGACATTCGCAGGAACATAGCGTGTGCCAGAGAGAGAGCCAAACTTGAATCGGACCAACGGCACCCTATGCACAATTATTCTCCTGTGCCACAAAGGCTGAAAAGCCGCAAAAGCTTTTACAAATGTACAGCTCCGATTCATGGCGAGGCCTCTCAAGCCAGATGTGACCTCTGGCGGGCGCAAACTTCGCTGTCTCCTCCATTCGTCCCGCTCTCGGAAAATCTCCCCACTGGGTGTGAACTTCCAAGAAGTTCTTTGGAAGTCTTTAAACAGACTCCGTACCCAGGTCGGTCGGAGTAAAGAAAACCGTCTCAGGTGGGGTTTTTTGGACGGGGCGGACCTTCGGTGCGAGTGTGGCGCGACTCCGCAGACAATGGCCCACCTTTTATCGTGTCCTGCTTGTCCTGACTCGTGCTTCCTGGAGGAGCTCATGGAGGCCTCAGATGGAGCAATCAGAGTGGCGGCATACTGGACAAATAAAATATAAAATCTTTGACGAGCCATCGACTCGACAGAAGAAGAAGATCAAAATTATTTCCCGTCAGCAATTATTTATGTGGTTTACACTTATAGCGCTTGACTGAGTAGGTTCCTGCGGTAGTTAGTGCGACATGCGGTGACGGGACAGGACTGTCTCGCTAAACAAGTGACAGCAGCGACGCCGACGACCTGCGCAAGCGAGCGTCACACCCCTCCCCCCGCACCGAGACATTACCGCAGTCACTGACGAGGTCAAGCGCTAAGATGACTACTATATCGCATCGTAAGAATGCCGTCCTGACAGCTGTCATACACATACAATTTTTCTTCTGTCTCCTTTTCACCTATTTGGTTTTCATATTTCCTGCCTGCTGTCAGGACGGCATTCTTACGGTGCGATTACTATAGTAATGGACTGTAATAATAGACAAATAAACTAAGTAATTCATTCATTAATTCATTCAAAACTAAAACACTTTGATATGAGCATGAGGTTGTGGACTGACTGTGAGTAATTTTAAACAATTTAGATGCGAAAATAATGTTATACTGTTGGAAAAAATATTGGTTGTTTTTTTGTTAGATGTGTACGGACAGGACAGCATGGGACTCTAAAATAGTTTTAGACATGTTTGACGGTTGTGGGCCACTAGAGGGCGCTAGTTAATGTGTTTTTCAATAATTTATATTTCTGTTTTACAAGCTCCAATAATAAAATAGGGATCCACGACCACGAGTAAGTCTTTAAAAAACTGTAATTTTATCACTAAATTATTCGATCGTCGTTTTTTTTTTATTGTGTTTGAATGATTATTTTGATTGTGATTATATGTGTGGTGTGTGTGATGTTTGAGTATGAGTTTTTATATTACAAAACAGAATTGTACTATTATTGTTAAAAATAAGTTCAATTCAATATCTTTCTGTACAAATATTATACTTCGACATACAGCATGACGTAATACTAATCTAACCTGTGTTCCGAGACGCGCTGAAATCGATTAAAGCACCCGTAATCGCGTTCCGAATCACTGTCAGCAGGCAAAACTCATACGTTTTTTTGCTTTTCTGATCGCTGACGCCGCTGAAAGGCTGATTCGGAATATACCCTGAGTAAGCATTGAGCTTACTTTAATTTCTCTTCGACAGGCTCAAAAAGATCGCGCCGTTTTGTGAACGTATAAAAGGCGACCCGCTCCGCACCGAGTGTTCGCCGCGACGCAACGCTGTGGTTCTGTGCAACCTGGTTCGACACGACCACAGACTGCCCAGAGAGTATCAGGTATGAACAGGGTAGAGATAAAGAAAAAAATTGGGTACTAAAGTTGAGCAGGTACAGACAGGGTCAAATCAAATCAAATCAACGGCCCGTTACAGTCCACTGCTGGACTATGAGCCTCCTCCACTTAAGTGCTTGGTTTTGCCATAATCTCCACGCTTGGCAGGCGGGTTGGAGATCGCAGATTAAAATGTTACTGTATCAGAGAGCGCTGCTGCCCGTTCCCTGTTCAATGTGTAGTCCCTAAGTCGCCTCTTACGACACCCACGGGAAGAGCAGGGGTTGGTGAATGTATTCTACTCTGCCGTCACCACACGGCGGGTACAGACAGGGTACAAATAAAAAAAATGAATTGAAAGGGGTTTAAAAGTTGAGTTAGTTACATAAAGTTACCGCTAGAGGGCGCTAGAATGATTTGGAGGATTTCCCGACAGCCAATTAAAAATGAAATAGTTCATAAATCTTCGATAGATGGCGTTGACGATTCGTGGATCCGAAGAAATCCGGCGAGTCACTCAGGGCCATAAAAGGACTTTAAAAAAGCATCCACGAAGTACACCTGGCGCCATCTATCGTCTTAATTGGAACTATTATTTTTATTTTTTAAAGAGCTGTCGGAAAATCCCCCATTATCAGCCGAATAAATAAAAGAGAGCGTTGGTGTTTAGCGGCTAGGGGTTTTATTCCCACATGATCGCCCACCACGTACCAATGGGTTTTAAAATTTCGACGCCTATATGATGAAGGAAAACATCGTAAAGAAACAAACACACTCCTAAAAAGAAATAAGGTTGTGTGTGAAGTCAATCAACTTGCACTGGGCCAGCGTGGTACTCTCAGGCTTAATCGCCTTATTTTTAAAGGCTTGAGCCCCTCAGTGGAGACGTACGTGCTCACATGCTCTGTTGATGATGATATAATAGGGGCGTCCTGAAAACAGGGCCGACCCGGGACTTGTTTCGGTGGCAGCACAAACTGAGACATTCCATATAATAGGGGATCGGACTGTTCCTAAATTTACCATATTTTATGAAATTTTATGAATTATTTTTAAAATATAGATTAGTAGCAGACGATTTGCGAAGAAAAAAACAGAATCGGTTGAAAAACGAATTTACAGTGATTTTTTAAAGTTTCAATGTCTGTCTCTTTCAAAAACGATTTTTTGTATGGAGATTATATGGCGTTACTAACAAATGACGTCACAAGTGGGTATGTGCCTCTCTGTCTAATCTTGAATTTCAAACCTTTGTAACTCGGTAAATTTTAAAGATAGAGCAAAAATTCTTTTAGTTTTCGATAGCAGAAACTAAGAAGTTTGGATTTATAAAATAAAAATAAAATAGTACGATCCCCTATTCGCCTTTAGTTAAGAATAATTAAATAAATACGTACTGGTAGGAAGAGTACCGGTTTCCGCAACTCGACGTCTGCTGCGCCTGTTTTGCGTGTTAGATAATAAATAAATAAAAAAAAAGTATTTTTATTTCTTTTTTTTTTCAAATAGATCATCATAGCAATTAGGTCAGACAGAAAAACAAGATCGGCGCTCGTACGAATAAATAATGAGGGATTTTCTGACAGCACTTAAGAAAATAAAAATAATAGTTCTAATTAAGACGATAGATGGCGCCAGGTGTACTTTGTGAATCCTTTTTTTTTTTAATTCCTTTTATGGCCCTGGGTGGGTGACTTGCCGGATTTCTTCAGATCCACGAATCGTCAACGCTATCTATCGAAGTTTTATGAATTATAATTTTTTTGGCTGTCGGAAAATCCCCCAAATCATTCTAGCGCCCCAAATCATTCTACGTATAGAAAAATTCAATAAAATGTATCTAATAAACATTTTGAGGTTGTTTTCACGGGTGTTTGTGATAGGGTCGTAGAAACATGTGTTTTATTAAAATGTACCTTGTTTCATCCACAGCACTTTGAGATCCTGCCGAACGTGCCCCCCGGCGAGGAGGCCCACTACGGGGGCTCCGTGTCGCTGGCCGACTACTGCCCTTACCTTCAGGAGTTCACGTGGAAGCACAAGAACGTGCTGGTCCGAGGCAGCCGCTGCTCTTATGAAGAGAATACGCCCAGTCAGTCACTTCACTTGGTCATCATTCACTCTTTCATTCAATCGATTGCTTATTCATTCTTTTACTCATTTTTTTGTTCGTTCATTTATTCATTCTCTTGTTTATTTACTGCACGACAACTGGGTCCCGTTTCACGAAGCAACAATTTACAAGTAACAAGTTACAATTTGATATTTATTGAGTAGCTAATTCGCTTAAACTGTTAGCTTATACCGTTTTATCTCAATGTCTACGCAATGAACGTTGAATTGTACTTGTAATTTGTAACTTGTAGCTTCGTGAAACGGCCCCCTGCTGTTCGTGTCTCCTACGGATAAAGCGTGCCCCAGTCGGTCATTCAGTCACTCGTTTGCTGGCCGACTACTGCCCTTACCTTCAGGAGTTCACGTGCAAGCACAAGAACGTGCTGGTCCGAGGCAGCCGCTGCTCTTGTGAAGAGAATACGCCCAGTTAGGGTTGGGCCACACTTTTCGACGGCGATCGACGGTTTGCCCATACAAAACGCGCACTTAGTATGGAAATCCTTTCGCCGCGTCAATGAGAATGGATTGCCATGCTAAATGCGCGTTTTGTATAGGCAAACCGTCGATCGCCGTCGATAAGTGTGGCCCGACCTTTAGTCACTCGCATTCAGTCATTCATTCAGTCACTCGTTTTTATAAGCCGACTACTGCCTGCCCTTACCTTCAGGAGTTCACGTGGAAGCATAGAAACGTGCTGGTTCGCGACAGCCATTGTTTTTCCTTATAGCAAAACACGCTTAGTCAGTCAGTTATTCACTCGGCCATTCATTCGGTCCTTTATTCGTTCATTTACTTATTCGGTTGTTCGTTATTAGTTGAGTAACAGTCATGTTTGTGTTGTGTAAGATTTTTCTCGTGGGAATAAGAATTTTTCCCGTATACAATACAATACAATACAAATATTCTTTATTGACACCATTCACAATAGCGTGTTTGACTGTTCCTAAATTTACAATATTTTATGAATTATTTTTAAAATAGAGATCAGTAGCAGACGATTCGCGAAGAAAAAAACAGAATCGGTTGAAAAACGAATTCACAGCGATTTTTTAAAGTTTCAATATGTCTGTCTCTTTCAAAAACGATTTTTTGTATGGAGATTATATGGCGTTACTAACAAATGACGTCACAAGTGGGTATGTTCCTCTCTGTCTAATCTTGAATCTCAAACCTTTATAACTCGGTCAATTTTAAAGATAGAGCAAATATTCTTTTAGTGATCGATAGCAGAAACTAAGAAGTTTGGATTTATAAAATAAAAAAAGTAGTCCGATCCCCTATTCCAAAGTAAAAACTATCTCCATTCCATATTTCATTTAAATCCGTTCAGTAGTTTAGACGTAAAATCCAAACAACTAAATATCCAATCATCCCATTTATAATATTAGTGTGATTAATATGATGTGATCTATGAGCGTCGGTCGTCTAGTGGCTAGGGCCGCTGCCTCCCGTCTGGGAGACGCGGGGTTCGATCCCCACCACGTACCAATGAGTTTTCGAATTTAGGATTCGTATGTACGTTTATTCGACGCTCTTACGGTGAAGGAAAACATCGTGATGACACCTGCACACTCCTGCGGAATTTCTTCAGGTTGTGTGTGTAGTCGACCAACCCGCACTGGGCCAGCGTGGTCGACTAAGGCCTAATCGCCCTAATTCGGGTAGGCTCGAGCCCCTCGGTGGGGACGTATATGAGCTGTTGATGATGATCTATTCTCGTTGCAGACAATGACGTGAACTTCGCCCTGGAGAACTACGGCGAGCACTCGAAATGTTTCGACCACAACGACCGCGTGTGGGAGCAGAAGTCGTGTCGGCAGATCCGCGAGTGGCAGCACTGGGGCTCCGGCTGCTACAAGTACCAGTGCAGCGACGGACGACTGCACATCGTCGTGAGTAACATACTATATAGTAAAAACTACATCAAATGAAGTCAGTGGGGAGTGCAATTATCATCGGTTATGTTTCGACCGTAATCGTCACTACTCAGTACGTAATCTTCACTACTCGCTTAGTGCTTCGACCGTAATCATCACTACTCAGTACGTAATCTTCACTACTCGCTTAGTGCTTCGACCGTAATCGTCACTACTCAGTACGTAATCTTCACTACTCGCTTAGTGCTTCGACCGTAATCATCACTACTCAGTACGTAATCTTCACTACTCGCTTAGTGCTTCGACCGTAATCGTCACTACTCAGTACGTAATCTTCACTACTCGCTTAGTGCTTCGACCGTAATCATCACTACTCAGTACGTAATCTTCACTACTCGCTTAGTACTTCGACCGTAATCATCACTACTCAGTACGTAATCTTCACTACTCGCTTAGTGCTTCGACCGTAATCGTCACTACTCAGTACGTAATCTTCACTACTCGCTTAGTGCTTCGACCGTAATCATCACTACTCAGTACGTAATCTTCACTACTCGCTTAGTGCTTCGACCGTAATCATCACTACTCAGTACGTTATCTTCACTACTCACTTAGTGCTTCGACCGTAATCATCACTACTCAGTACGTTATCTTCACTACTCGCTTAGTGCTTCGACCGTAATCATCACTACTCAGTACGTTATCTTCACTACTCACTTAGTGCTTCGACCGTAATCATCACTACTCAGTACGTAATCTTCACTACTCGCTTAGTGCTTCGACCGTAATCATCACTACTCAGTACGTTATCTTCACTACTCGCTTAGTGCTTCGACCGTAATCATCACTACTCAGTACGTAATCTTCACTACTCGCTTAGTGCTTCGACCGTAATCATCACTACTCAGTACGTTATCTTCACTACTCACTTAGCAAGCGCTTCGGCCATAATTATCACCACTTAGTGCTTCGACGGCTACATCATTATATTCACCCAGCACCATAATCATCTACTTTGACACGGCTACTAACCACAACGGCGTGTGGGAGCAGAAGTCGTGTTGGCAGATCCGCGACTGACAGCTACAAGTACCAGTGCAGCGACGGACGACTGCACATCGTCGTGAGTACTTTAATACAATGTTCTTTATTAATGCCAAACTGAAACAGTATATAAAACAGAGATAAGGAGTCAACGTGCGACGTTATTGCTAAGGTAAGGTAGTGAGGTATTAGCACAGTAGTAGTTTTCTTGAGCATATGATTGTATATAAGGATCTACTTCGACCATAATCATCACTACTCGGTATGTAATCATCACTACTTACATAGTACATAATCATCATTACTTATATACCTATAAATAGTGTTTCGGCCATAATCATCAGCACTTTGTGCTTCGACGGCTACATCATTATAAGTCATGCCATAAGCACGGTTACTAGCTACAATGACGTGTGGGAGCACGACGTGGCAGCACTGGGGCTCCGGCTGCTACAAGTACTGCGAGGGACGACTGCACATCGTCGTGAGTACAGCTGACAAATAAATAAATATGTGGGGACATCTTCACACACGGCCATCTGATCCCAAACTAAGCAGAGCTTGTACTATGGGTACCAGACAGCTGATATACATTACTTAAATAGATAAATACATACTTATATAGATAAACAACAACCAGACACAAGGCAAACACAAGTGCTCATCACACAAATGTTTGCCCTGGGCGGGATTCGAACCCGCGACCCTGTGCGTCGGAGGCAGATACACTACCACCTGGGCTACGGAGCCGTCAATACCTACTTACATGGATGAATGTTTACCTTGTGATGAAGAAAATATTAATAAATAAAAAAAAAAAACTGAAAAGAGTACCTCGATATTAACTGATATTGATATTTAATTTTGTTATTTATGTTTTAATTTTGTTTTCCTTCAATTATTATTATTTACTTAGTTTTTAATCATGGTACATGGGTGATCATGATGATAGGATGATAATCGTGTACTTGTAGAACTTTATTAGATCAAAGGGATAACTTATATTTTAAGTAACATTAAAAAACACTATATCTCTATTTCCAGGTGGGCGATTACACCTACACTTGCTACTTCGCGGGCCAAGTCCTCCAAGTGAACATCATCAAGGCGGGGTGGCTGCACAGAGGCGGAGTCATGTGCCCGCCGTGCAGGGAAGTGTGCGGGGAAGAGTTCGCTGTAAGTACCAATATACGGCGCTATTAGTGGCAGTGGGTTGACGATAGATGGCGCTGCTTCAAGGCGGGGTGGCTGCACAGTAGTAAATGTGCCCAAAATGCAGAGAAGTGTGCGGGGAAGAGTTCGCTGTAAGTACCAATATACGGCGCTGTTAGTGGCAGTGGGTTGACGATAGATGGCGCTGCTTCAAGGCGCGGTGGCTGCACAGAAGTAAATGTGCCCAACATGCAGAGAAGTGTGCGGGGAAGAGGTCGCTGTGAGTAATAATATATGGCGCTGTTAGTGGCAGTAGGTTGACGCTAGATGGCGCTGCTTCAAGGCGGGGTGGCTGCACGTACGTGCAATGTGCCCAACGTGCAGATTGTCTGCGGGAAAGCGTTCGCTGTGGGTATCATGAGTTGATAATAGATGGCTCTGTGAATTTCTGCATAGTACTGCACAGCATACTAGCCGCCATCTTGGATTTTTGTAAATTTTACAACTGCATTGTTGTTTTTATGCCAAAACAGTATGTCAAACCAAGTTTCACCGAAATCGGTCAATAAACAAAAAAGTTGGCCGCCATCTTGGATTTCTGTCATTTTTTACAATGCGTTGTTATTTTTAGGCCAAAACAGTATGGTATGTCAAACCAAATTTCACCGAAAACGGTCCATAAATAAAAAAGTTGGCCGCCCTCTTGGATTTTTGTCAATTTTAACAGTGCATACGCTAAAATAGTTTTTAATAGATACTTAATTCTCAAAATAAAATAATTTCTAATAAATTTTGGGGGCGCGTGGTAATTTTTATTCCCATCGGTCTCCAAAAATGAATCTGGGGGCAGACGGGAATAAATAAACGTGCGCCTCTAATACTATCGAGTCTTTGCTTAAAAAACTTTTAAGCTTTGACTTTTGCCTTACATATTATCAACTTCTTACTATTTTAAGCATTTTCTTCTGTCTAGGCCCGCGACCAGTTCTGCAAGAAAGGCGAGGAAGCGCCGCCACGAAACCTCTACCCGAACGACTATTTGAAGTGCGGAGCCGCAGCGGTCTCTACGTCCGCCATTTTGATTGCGGCCACCATCTTGTGCTCACTGCGATTTTGAGGTTATGAACCAAACAAATGGCTCTCGAGTTGAACTAAGGCATCTAAAATGGTATCTTAACACGTGGAATTACTGTGATTTTCAAATCTGCTATTTATAAAATAAAATGTAAAATGGTTTATTGATGATTTATAGGCATTAGCCGTTCTCACCGTTGCACGATAGAGTTGCCTGTGGGCATGAACAACGTTTGATCTTTTGAGTTACCGCCTGAGAAGTTACGCGTTATTTAGAATAATACGTATCATCTTTCGGGTAGTTTTTAGTGTGAATATTTTCCTATGGTAACGTAGTCTATAAGATTTAAGGCTGAAACACACCATATGCGTTTGCAGCACGATGCATTGCGTCTGCAACAAGTTGCAACAGAAGGCCAAAGACGTCGGACGGCGGCGCACACGCAGACTTGCGATGCAGCTGCGATACCGTACACGCAGTATATTGCGCTGCTGTCATTTTGTCTCAAGATGTCGATATATCTAGTATTTCTAGCCAAGGCTGGTGTCCGATGAAGATCTCAACTTTCTTTTGAACCCATATTTAATAGTAGAAATACTTACTCAATCTCAACTTTCCAATAAACGAGTACATAATTGAAGTAGCTAGATATTTTTACGAACATAGCGGTCGTGCTATGCAAGATTGGGAACATGGCAGCATAAATTATACTTTTTAATAATTTTTGCAAAACGATACTTAAGTAGGGCTTGTATAAAAATGCATAGACTTCAAATAATGTGCGCAATGGCCAAAACGACTTATGTTTATAAATAATTAACTTACTTATCGTGGATAATAATGTTTACATTGCTTTGCCAAATCTGATTTTTTAATTACTTTAAGTAGTTTGTTTTTGTACATACGTACTTACCGAGTAAAGGGATTAGGTGCAAAAACAGTGGATACAAATAATAAAAAACAAAATTAAAATTTTTTAAAAATCCCACGCCGGATGTCAAAACATAATATTAGAAAAAGGATTAAATTAACTGGCTGCTGCAGCGCCCCCTGGTGGTCTACCGCTATAAAACATTTCTAAAAACCAGCTCCAAAATGAAGCCTTTTGAATGCAAAAAGCCGCATCGAAATCGGTTCAGTAGTTTTTGAGAACTCCTGTAGTGACAACTTATCTGGCTGCTGCAGCGCTCCCTGGTGGTCTACCTCCATAAAACATGTCTAAAAACCTGCTCTGAATGCAAAAAACCGCAACTAAATCGGTCCAGTGGTTTTCGAGATAAATGGTAACAGACATACATACAAACACACAATCTCTAACCCCAAACGCATATATCTACCGTGCCGTTCTGTCCGTCGTCGTCGTGGGTAAAAAAAGAGAAAAGAAATCAAATCATGAAATAAATACCTCGGTACGCAAAAGGAAATACGACACGATATACATTTTTTTTTATTTTGACTGCTAGATAATAATTTAATTTCCGTTTTACTTTTAGTGTTTTCTATTGTACTTACAACATTTCCCGAAATTTTATTATTTATTTTAATTTTATGGTTATTGTATGTTGTTTCACATGTCAATAACAGATGGAGCTTGTTAACGTAACATTAGTTTTTAATAGGTACTTAAATAAGTGACTTTTTCTTATCCTTTGGATGGCTATTTTTACGGTCGG
Organism: Carpatolechia fugitivella; assembly: GCA_951230895.1. NCBI lineage: Eukaryota > Metazoa > Arthropoda > Insecta > Lepidoptera > Gelechiidae > Carpatolechia > Carpatolechia fugitivella. The sequence goes on from OX579672.1 coordinate 3,686,902, forward strand.
ATTATGTTTATCACTGCCAAAACTATCTTTAACGAGAAAGTAGCCACAATTACGGGTCTTGAGACAGATTGATGGCTTTTGAGGGTTTCACTTGCAATGAGGAGAAAAGCAGAAAATATAGATAAAGGAGTTATACCCGGGTTACCATAGGATGAGTTCTGACAGCTTCAGAATTCTTCATACGACGACTTTCAGCGCTGTCAGCGATCAGAAAAGCAAAAACGTATGAGTTTTGACTGCTGACAGCTTAGCTGACAGTAATCCAGAACGCGACTACGGGTGCTTTAATCGATTTCAGCGCGTCTCGGAACGCAGGGGTTAACAACTTTTTTTTATAATATTCTGTTTATAAACCATAATAGCAAAAAAGTAACTTCACATCTTATTTTATCATTAAACAGTTTGTAATTTTACTTAATAAATTAATAAATAAACGAAATAACATTAAAAAGTTTTTAAGATTTTGATCTGTCAGAGCTCATCCTATAATAACCCAGGTATAGTAATATTTGTTTTTTTTTTTTAAATAAAATGTATTTATAAAATATATCTACTTGGGTGATAGAAAATAAATAGTAGCAAACGAGCGCTTGAATTGCTAGACATGGACATGGACAATAGTGATTTCAGTTAGAGATCTGAGTGCCACCTGAAGCTCTGTTCTGCCTCTAAGGGACATAAACGTGAACGATGATATGTATGCGTATCATATTAATGAATAGGGAATCGGACTGTTCACCATATTTTAATAATTATTTTTAAAATATAGATTAATAGCAGACGATTCGCAAAGAAAAAAACAGAATCGATTGAAAAACGAATTTACAGTGATTTTTTATAGTTTCAATATGTCTGTCTCTTTCAAAAACTATTTTTTGTATGGAGATTATATGGCGCTACTAACAAATGACGTCACAAATGGGGATGTGCCTCTCTGTCTAATCTTGAATTTCAAACCTTTATAACTCGGTCAATTTTAAAGATAGAGCAAAAATTCTTTTAGTGTTCGATAGCAGAAACTAAGAAGTTTGGATTTATAAAATAAAAAAAAAGTAGTCCGACCCCCTATTCCCTAAGTTTATTCACCTCTGTCTCAAGACTCCTCATCGACCAATGAAGTGACTCCAAATGTGTTACCTATTTAAGTAAGACTGTTACCAGAATTTTTATTTCATGCCTCCCTTCATTGCTATCTTGCATGCAATGATATTCTAATTCTATTGTCACAAAAATATAATTTTGTTGTAGTAATGTATGACAGTTGCACAAGTATAAATTCTAAACACATGGCTATTTATTTTTTCAGTATTTTCATATCTATTTATTCTGTTCAAATAGAAATAAAGAATTATTATTATTATTATATCATTTTATGCAATTGGCGATGCAGATTCCATATCACTTTACAGTTTTGCAATATCTTTAAAATTGACGAAATAATCGTCTGGATACACATAACATTTATGCTAAGTAGGCACTACATTTGGGCCGCTTTTATTTGGTTTTATGAATTAAGCTTATTGACTAGTCAGTCTGTTATTGGTCAATATTAGTCAATTTAGTTTTTATTTAGTTTTAAGACTTTGTACTTAACATTTTGCTCTGACATGCCATATTTTTAATAACTTAATGGGGGATTTTCTGACAGCTCTTTAAAAAATAAAAATAATAGTTCTAATTAAGACGATAGATGGCGCCAGGTGTACTTCGTGGATTCTTTATTTTTAAATCCTTTCAACGCCATCTATCGAAGATTTATGAACTGTTTTTTTTTAATTGGCTGTCGGAAAATCCCCCATTTCAATTCTCTGACTATTTAGTTTTAAAATATTACATTTTTTTGTATAAGCTGATTTGGTGCAGATGTTTTATTTTTGTAAATATTTAGTTAGATGTGTTTACTAACACATTTTTTGCTTTCTTTTTGACTGCCTTATTCATTCCTATTTAATTTTTACATGTAAAGAGTTAAATAATAAGTTTTTCGTATGGTAACTAAGTAGGCAATTTAAAAATAAATCCTTGTATAAAACTTTCATAACAAGAGTTCAACAATATTTTATCTTGGGTAGGTATATTAATTTAAGTTTTCATACACTTAAATCACTTCACTTTTATATAAAAATAAATAAGATTTGTATACCCTCCTATGAAGTCCTATGTAAGAAATCGAACTGAATTGTCTATTACATTTTAAGTAAACGTGAATAAAAAAATATTTTTATTTAAAACAAGTTGTTGTTTTAATTTTAAATAATGTAGAATATTGTTGTTTAGTTTCCAGAAACGCATTTCAGTTTTACAAAATACTGTTATGGCTTGGTGTGGTGGTAAAGGACCTATTTCTCGTGAAAATTTTTTTCAATCCCTGAACCCCGCTCGCTCGTAAGAATACCTAGATGGGAAAAGTGTGCATTATTATTTTAATTTTCTTTCCTTATCCCAAGATAAAAAATACCAGTCCCTATATTTTTTTTATATGAATATCTATAAAAATTACCTGCATCTGAAAATCTTCAGAATATTATTATTATATAATACCTATTGTGTACTGTCTCAGCGTAGCCGATTTGGAGAGTGCAACTTAAGATAAAATCTGTCAGTTCTGATAGGACCTACCTAACCTACCTATCGGAATAAATTTTAATCACAGATTTACTGAACTCATGGTTCAACTTGACTGCTAAAAATTAACTGCAAGCAGGTATCAAAGATTAAAAAAACGTGTTTCCGTCTTGTCTTAGGTAGGTAATTTATTGAACATATTTTACACAAGTTAAAGATATAAGAACACTTTTTACTAAATGTAAATTAAACTGACACGTAATATGAAATTTCCTATAACCAAACAAGATAAATATGGTATTATGAATATTTAACACATCTTAACATTAAATAAATGCTTAAATTACTAAAGTTATTGTATTGTGGCCTAGCATCAACCTGCACCACCCATTATTTATGGTAACACATTTTGCCTTTATACACTGACACTTTTGCTCACATGCAAAATAGCAACGTGAAATCATCTTAATTTCAACAAGGGCAAATTCAAATTAGCGTTGCCGAAAAATCAATAGTAAAATGCCAAAAACATGTATCCAATCGATCAATATTTCTTTTAGTGCAATACTATTGATAAGCAGCAATACTATTGATAGTATTGATCGTTTAAAATGAAAAAACTATTGATAGTTTTGCACTATCAATAGTGATCTTTATTTATCTCGATACTATCAATATTGAAATAAAGATCACTATTGATACCCTATCAATAGTACCAATAGTTTATGCAATATTGAGGAGCAATACTATCGATAGTATTGATAGTCTTCATTTTCAACGATTGATACTTACTACTTTTACTAGATACTTTCAATAATATCGCTATTTATCAAAAGTATCACTATTTATCAATAGTTTGCTCTAAAAGAAATATCGATATTATCAATAGTATACCGGTATATTGGATTATCAAGCGGCAACACTAATTCAAATTGGCAACTTGTAAGACAGTTGTTTCATGAAATGTTATAAAAGTCATTGTCTACATTACTTAATATTTTAAATTACATTAATATACATGAACCATTCCATAAATAAATGTCCAGAATAATACATAAGTGAACAACGCTCCGAAGAAGCCATTGGTGAGCAGGCTTTGGCGTGAAACATAGTATTTATTCCAGTTGGGCCCTGCTTTTACCATGAACATAATCCATAAGATTATGACAGAGAACACATAGAATATGAATCCATAGAGACCGGTGAGGCCTAGGACACCTGGAAAAAAAAGGTATATATGAAAAACGATATGTGTTCACATTGCAAAAAGAATAGATCCAGCAACATATCAGAGGTTAATTATAATCAATTCTTGTAAGGTAGCTCACTTTAAATAGGTAGGCAAAGATAGGAAAAATCAAGGTAAAATATCTTGCAAATGGTGTAAATGCATGCACGTAAATCAATATTTCTTGCTTCAATGAAAAATTCTTACGAATATAAAGATAAACTAACCTGCAGTGGACCCAGAGAGTGCAGCCATGGAAGTTCGACAGTACTCCACAACTGCGCCATTGTTTCGCAACGCAGCTTCACTGTAGGCCACAGTTGGCTTCTCGTTTGATTTAGTAGCATTCGACATATTGTTTTAGATGGAAAAACTGGAAAACTGGCGAAAATTTGTCAGATGTGTGAAAATACAGCATGAATACCACAGAACACTATAATGAATACAGCAAGCAAACAGCATGACGTTTTGGATAAATTGACATTGACAGACGACAGCTGACGAAGAATTAAATTCATTCATTCGTTCTATACCTACCTTTCATTCATTCTCTAAAGGGTAATTTACAATAGGGTATTTATCCCACAGAATATTATACTCCAGATTTATCCGCTCTTTTTTTATCTTCCTACGGTCTATGTATGGTCAGTGGGTCTATGTATGAGCGCTGACCTTGAATTTAATAGATCATTCTCTTCTCTTTTACTGACTTCATAAGTAAATCCAGCATAAGGTCAGGCAAGCAAGCACTGACGGCGGCGGGCGGGCTAAGTACTCTTGACTTGTTGTATAATATTGTGGTAGGCAAAAGTGACACGCACTACGTTAGTATCTCTAGGTAGTCTGTGGACACGCACTGAGTATATAACCAAAATCAATTATGAATATGCAAAAATTTGTATTTATGTTATCAGCAGTTGTTATCGAATTCAAGTTGGCCGCAACAAGACTTTCAACCTGTGCAGGTGAGATTTTTCTTAGAACTCCAAACTCTAACAATAATATGTATACAGGGCGTTACATGAAGGGAAAGTACTGAAAACATTTGTTGTAGATAGGAAATATTATAAAATAAGACTTCATCTTGTTTTTGTTAACGGCGAAGTAATGTCACCTCACCTCTACGACGACTTAGTAAATTCCACCTCTACGATGTAGGTAGGTCTCCTAACGTAGCCTCTACAACGACGACTAACTTAGCTACGACGTATTGTAGTAAGGTCATCTCCACAGAGTAGGTACCTAGTAATATACGGGACATCTCTACGACATAGAAAAATCACCCCTACGGCGGCGGCGGCGTAGATAGGTCTCCTAAAGTAGGTAGCTAGACCACGGCCCCGTTTCACAAAGGAATAATTTACTAGTAACAAATTACAATTTGATATTCATTACGTAGCCTTATCGTTTTACCTCATTGTCTACGCAATGTAGGTACATCAAATTGTACTTGTAACTTGTAGCTTCGTGAAACGGCCCCCACGTCGTCACCAGTAATCTCTACGATAACGACGTAGTAAAGTCGACGTGACTTGTGTAATTTGTGTTAAATAAGAAATGCAGTAATAAAGTACGTACGTAATTACATACGTACTAGGTACTAGTAACATATGTACTAGATACTAGATCCTAAAATTATAAAGAATTAATAAATTCTACTAAATCGGCGATAAATGGTCACTCTGTCTGAAAAAAAAAAAGTTAAACAAAAAATAAATACTGTCAGTGTCAGTCAGTAAGGAAGGTCGTCAAAGGAAAACTTTGACTTCAGCATTTTATAGTTCTTGTTATAGTTTTTCTAGATCAAATAAGTCTGCAGACGTAAATTCAATTTTCAATTTATAGGAATGGCCTGCCGTAACGCTTCTCATGCTGGAAGCTGGTATACTGAGAATGGTGAGTCTTTTGTCTGTACTTACTATTGTCATTCATTATTGCGAAAGCCTGAAACAATTTTATTCATTTCAAATTGTTTGATTATAATAGTAAGAGGTTTTCAGACAATAGGTATGTTTTTATTGAAATATAAACAAATAAAATGACAAAGTAGGTATTAAAAAAGTCAAAAGGTTATTGACCTGTCTCTAATTCTTTGTCCTATTTTCGTCCTCGAACGGAACGGAATGAATCGTCACATTTTTAAATAACTTCACTGTTTATTTTTCAAATGTTATATTATCACATATGTTATAATATACCTGCCTTCAGAAATCAAGTAATAATAAAATAAAATTCATTTTCGACAAGCTTCCGGTTACAGATCATCTTTTGACTCATTGACTGACTTCGATTAACGTTCAGAAATTTATTGTATTTAGTATGGCATTTTGTCATTGGTTTTTATTTATGCAAGTTTTTTTATAGAACAAATTACGATGAGAACTTTTGAATTCGAAACAATTTAAATGTTTTGTAAAACAAACGGTGAATAATTTTTTGAGCAACTGATTTCTGAACGTAAAACCGGAAACAGTGGTTGCCATGACAACATTCAAATGAATGTCAAATTATTTATTGTCAAGTCAACGATACTGCTGTGTGTTATCTTTTTCCAAAAACTCAGCGAAATGAGTGATAAAACGAAAGCTTTCGCTGTTCCGGCATCTAAAAATGTGAAACCTAAACGCCCAACGACGGTTAGCGCTACCCCATCGACATCTCGAACACGTATCCCGCCTAGTCTTAATAAAGATAAGAGCGCAACTTCTAGGCCGAAAATAACGAAAAACGAGACTATTATTGGCGAAGGAGACGTTTCTGTAGTGAAACAGGACGCTTTTCTGCCGGATTTTGATGCTGAGCAGCGGGAAATTGCGTACGGGAAGTTCCTTCGTGCTATGTTGGAAGATTGCTTGGTGGACGAAAAGATAGAACGGGAAGAGACTCAGATGGATATCCAAATGGCACAGCTAGCCCACAGGTTTCAAAAGACCATAGAGCAGTTAGACAAAACCAACAGGAGAATGAAGGATATCAGTTTTGCAGCTGAACATAAAAGGTATGTGCATCATCTTCATTCTAAACTACCTACTACTTCTGCTAGCTGTGACCATGCTCCTGCTATCTAAAGAGCCCTAAGGGTCAACTCAAACATTCTAAACACTTACGCTAAACACGAACAAACACCAACACCAAAACAAATGCATGCATGCATTCTTAACGCTTTTGTCATGGTAATAACCCGGTGGATATGTGTGTTATTAATTTTCAAACATTCTAGTGTTTATCTGCATTCTACCTATAAATATAATATCAGTGCAGTTGTAATGATCAAATCAAGCTGATTTTTTCGGCCTGAGCTGTATTTTTTATCTTTGCTATTCACATTAGGCACTCATATTCAAGACTGCTTTACTGTGTAAAAAAATAATGTTTTGACACTAAAATGTAGTCAAAATACAGACAGACCTTTGTACATCCTTACTTTAGATATCTTAACCTTATTTAGTAACTTATTGCCGAGTAAGTTATTTAGTGTATTCACATCAAATATTATATTTCTCTTGAGTATTGTAACTGTTGTAGTTTTTAATAAGCAAATAAAGAATTTATTTTTTATTTATTATTGTTCACAGTCAAATGATTAATGATCTTGAATAATAATCATGCGTTTTATCTATACTTAATATTAATATTTGAGCTGAAATAACTATGTAACTTATTATTATAATTTATTTATAGATTGATGGCTCTGAAAAGTAACCAGTGCGATGTATTTTACAAAATGACCAATCAGTCCAAAGTAGAGCAAATACTTAAAGACTTGAATGCAACCGAAGTGAATGTCTTAGACAAGTTACACACCAAGAACATTGATTTTGGTTTCTCCGAGGAATCTGGTCACAAACAGCTTTTGGATGCTGTTAATGATGCCATTGAAGGGCTTGATGAGATCAAAAAGAATTCCAAATTAGATGCGAGCAAATTCAAAGAATACGAGAAGTCTGAGTGCAATATTGATGAATTGGAAAATGACCGTTTTGATTTGGAGAGTTTAAAATCGGACTTTGATACTAAGTTTCCTCAATTCAGTGAACGATTACTGAAAGAGGCATCAGAGACAATCACCAAGATGATCTTAAATGAAGATGAAGATGATGATGATTGACATAGTTAATTTTAATAATTATTTATTTAATTTGTACTTGTATAAAGTCTCTGTATTTTGTATGTTATGTAAATAAATATTTTTAGAATTCAGTCATAGATGTGAAAGCTTACCAATCACTCGCTATTAAAAAAAAATATGGTACTGAACTGACTGCATTTTTGACAAATTTGTATTTCGATAAACATCTCTTATAAAATTATTTGAAATATGTTGATTACATATTACATATTTTGTTCCAGTGTTCTAATTATTAAATTTTTTTAATTAATTAAACATGTTTCAACTATATTGTTTTTAATTTTGGTATTATCAAAGCAGAATATTGTATGGTTCATGGTTTCATAATGCGATTTGTATGCGCTTTCTATGAGAGTCTGACCCACGGACCAAGTAGGAAGGTACTTGGTCCGTGGTCTGACCAGTGACCACTTAGCTAATTTGATCATGTTTGTGTTACGTTATGCCAATCAGCATAGCCTGTATTACCCACCTGCGTAGATAACGCGAGCGTCCCTAACTGAGAAGGTAATCATAATGTTTGACAATATTAATTTTAGCAATAACATCTAAAAAGAAAAATCGCAGCAATATGAAAATCAGCAATATAATATGTTGGAGTTTTATAACTTAGCTCTTTTGTAACGTTCCCTCAAACATAATAATGTAGATAATATAGAGCTTCTATATGTACATCGCTACCGAAGAGTTGGACTATATTTTATACATAATCTATCGTGTCTTCCAGGCAATGAGTTGTCTCGACAATTGGATCTCTGGCTTTCAAAGGCCGACCTTACTCATGGACCCGCCCGCGCCATCATTGCTCCGTAAGTACAGTGCTTTAATTCTTCAATTACAGTGCCACAGGCTATGAACTTTAGTGCCACAGGCCCTGAATTGCAGATTAAATGCCACAAGTCCTAAGTTACGGGCCATAAGCCTGTAATTAAAGTGACACAGGGTCTAAATTCTATGTTACAGATTCAAATTACAGTGTCATAAGCCCTACGTTACATTAACACGGCTTTCAGTTGCAGTGTCACAAGCTATTGTATTATAGGTACAGTGCCGGAGTTCCTAGATTAAAATGACAAGCCCTGGGTTTCAGTGAAATGGCTCATAATTACAGTGCCACAGGCCCTTAATTAAAGTGACGGTTACAGTGACAGCTTTTAATTACAGTTACATTGACCCTAAATACAATGCCTCAGGCCCTGAGTTTCAGTGCCACAGACCCTTAATTACCATGCCCTAATTACCAATATTATTTTATAATATTTTTCCTTTATATTTCCAGACATGCTGGGTACTCGTACTGTGGAGCATGTGCCGCCTTCGCGTATCGGCAAATCAGTCCTGTCGTCGTGTGAGTCTAAGATCACGTTTGATACGTGTTTGTTACAGTACAATGTGACCAAAAATTTGGTGGGCTTGTGCGAACTTCACTCGAATTACGCCATTTTTCCCGTGGGAGTCGTAAGAGGCTTGTTGATCAGGGGACGGACATCAGCGTCTGTCCTCTGCGTATTTAAGATTGCTCTGCGAACGCTGACCTGCCTGCCAAGCGTGACGATTAATGGAATTAGGGCCTAGAGTGTCACTGAGGGAAAAGTTTAAAGAAATCAATATTCTGACATTTGTGTCTCTTATAAAACAGAAATTGTATAAAAAAGGTTACTATAGGATATCTGATTACTTAGAGGACAGATGTCCATGGGAATAGATTGCTTGAGTGGTAGGCCTTTTCGATATTTAATTAGCATTAATTTTGTAATTGACAATATTTTATTTAAAAAAGGAAACACAAAAGATGCGACGACTGTGGAGTTTCTTCGGTGAGCTCTTCTCCACAGATTCCGCTATTGTGTTAGTGAACTCACCCAAAAAAATGTATTGACGAATCTAAGTGATGTAATAACATCCTATGGAAATAAATAATTTTGACCTTGATGAAATCTTAATCCCCGGCAGCTCTGATGTTCCTAGCCTTGGTAACTGCTGTAGTTACGGCGGTTCTCTCTCCTTCACACTATAAAGCAAGGCTGGAAACCGGTATTTTTTTAACCTGGCGAATTTCGGTTTCAAACCAGAACCCAGGCGAATCACTCGTAAAGCGAAACCGACTTACGAGCGATATCGCTTCTGGGATAAACCTGGTTAATCCCAAGCAGCGCGTGACGAGTAAAGCGCGATGCTCTATCTCTTTCTTTCTTGTGCATACGAGTAAATTGTGTATAAATGCAGCGAAACCAGATCGAGGACCAAAGAGTGAAGTAAATCAGTCGAGCAGGAATCAAAATTAAAATGCTCGTGATCAGAACCGGAAAAAATACTGCTTCTTGCGAGCCGAATTGTAATGAAAAAGCTCTTCTTAAAATGTATGGACATGCGCGCAAACTGGTTTGAAAATTCAACCCGGGTATTCAAGCCTTGCTATAAAGGACAAGGGCGAGTTCTATTTCGCCCGCGTTGCCACTTAAGCCCTTCTTAAACCCAACTGACCCTACGTAGGTCCGGGTCGGTCAGTGACTTAACGTCCAGCACGTAGTTTTTTTTTTCTCTTTAGCAGGTTTCCCCGATAATTTTGAGCGGAATGGAAAAAACTCGAGTGAGAGAAATACCTTAGATGAAGTATTGCGTTTTCACTTATTTGTATAATATGCTCCATCCCGCTCATTAATTCTCAACATGAGAAGCATTAGGTCGGATCTACATATGCGACCAAGATAAATTTTTAGTATTGTAGGCATACTGAAAGTCTCTGGATCTGGCCACTTACAATAAAAGAATGAAAAAACGAAAATGGAACTTTTTTTGGGAACATGTTAGTTTTTAATATGCGAGACTGCTAAAAACTGATTTTGGTTGGATATGTAGATCCGACCTAATGCTTCTCATGTCGAGAATTATCTTCTTTGATCTCGCTTACATGCTCGAGAACCGGTCAGAAGATTGAGTGAATGAATTAATAAATACGTGGAAACAAAGTGCTAAACGTCAAGCCGTTGACCATTAAAGATCCCTTTCAATAGAATCCGGCAATAATCAAACAAATTTAAAACAGAAACAAACCAATTTAAACACGATTAATCCGTAATTACTTACATTTGAGTATCAATCCTGATCATATTCACTTTTCAAGGAACCATACATTCTTCTTACAATCATTTCGCCCCCCATTAACTTTTTTATGATAGTTATTTTAATAAAAAATAATCGGACGACAAAACTTTCATTAATTTTGTACTCATCAAAGTCTTGTTTGTCTTTCGAAAGTTATTATCAAAAAAATATCTTGTTTACATTATTGCCGGATTCTATTCCTTACCTTACAAACCCTATAACTAATTGTAACGAATCTATAGAAAGCGCATCTTCATCCTGGGTCCGTCGCATCACGTCCGGCTCGGCGGGTGCGCTCTCTCCTCCATGGACAAATACCAGACGCCTCTCTACGACCTCACTATCGACAAACAGAGTGAGTCCTGTCCAAGGTTTTTTTTTTAAATTATGTCACTAGTCGTGCTTTGTGCCGGTGTCAAGTTTTATTTTAATGACAAAGCTGTTAATTTGTACGCTTTATAACTATTTAGCTTTACATAGTTTACGTTTTGGTAGTTTTAAATGGAATAAAAATCCTACTAATATTATAAATGCGAAGGTTTGGATGTTGGTTACTCAATCACGCTTGAACCACTGGACGGATCGGGATGAAACTTGGCACACATATAGGTTAGGTCCTGGAATAGGACATAGGCTACTTTTTACCGCGGGATAACACTTCATTCCTACGGGAAAACTCATTAAACGCGGGTGAAACCGCGGGCGGGAAGCTAGTATATATTTCTCTAGTGTTTAAATCTAAACAACAATTTTGGTTGCAGTATACTCTGAGTTGGAAGCTACGCGCGCATTCACGCGCATGGACGCGCAGACTGACGAAGACGAGCATTCGATAGAGATGCAACTGCCTTACATCGCTAAGGTCATGGAAGAGTGAGTCTAGATTACTTTATCTTGTAGGTTCCAAGGTCGACGACCGGCCTCACAATCCCTGGTGTCAGAGAACCGCCAACAGCTCTTGCGTTTGACGACTGATTTTCGTAGATAACAGCTGCAACGTCTTATCTTAACATAAACTCCTTTTTGGTTCAGTTCGATCTAATTTTGTTTGAACCACCGGGATTCGAACGAATAACCTTTCCAACCGAGAGTCGACCGCGTTGCCGCTCGCCTACGGAGACTGTATCAATCAATCAATCAGCCTATTGCAGTCCACTGCTGGACTGCTGCCTCCCCTCGGGCACGCCAAAGCGCACGATCACCCGCTTTCCTCATCCAGCCACCACCAGCGCCCTTCCTCAGGTCATCAGTCCACCTGATTTCGGATCAGATTTTGGAAAGTTCTGGAACAAAATTTGTTCAGTCTAATTGAAAGGCTGCGAAGCAGGCCGACCGATTTATTAAAAAAGAGTTTAGCAGCCATCTTTTAACATTTAGTAGGTTAATTTGTGACGTTATATTTACAGATGTATGTATTAATTTGTGCACGATTTGTTTCAGATACAAGAATGGTTTTACTATTATACCTATTCTAGTCGGATCTCTATCGCCTGAAAAGGAAGCAAAGTAAATACCTATTTTATTTATTTTATTATAGTCTTTAGTCTCTCAGCACTGGTTTTGATTTTCCCGGGGTGAAAAATTGCCTATTTCATCTTTTTTATTTTCCAGCCTTTATTGGCACTAGTGGCTCTGTGTGCTGTAGACCTCGCGAGTATTTTTTTTTTCTAAATGGCTAATTTATGATTTTTTAACATTTTCAACCCTTTTTAAATTTTAATCCGTAATTTATTAAGATTTCCAAAAACTTTTTCGACAAAAAAAGTCTATGCTCACAAAAATTCAAGAGAATCGGTTGAGAAACGCGACCTGTAGAGTTGGAACAAACAGACAGATGGACTATGAAACGGAGCTTCGCGCTCGCTCGGTCAATTGTATCCATGCAAAAAAAATCTGCGTGAAAGATATTCATATGTTTTTTATACTAGTGTGATTTCAGCTTCAAGTGCTTCAATTCCCTTGAAATATAACCCCCCCCCCCCACCCTTGTATTGTCCTTTTTATGTTTCGTAGCGGGTAACGGCTATTTTCCGTAGATAATAACCGTATGATACGAAATTGTTTATTAATTTATTGTTATTTACATACATCCCTTATAGCTACAGCCAAACATGACGATACTTTTAGATACGGCGCGATCCTGGCACCTTACCTAGCAGATCCTCAGAATCTGGTGGTGATATCCTCGGACTTCTGCCACTGGGGCCAGCGCTTCCGTTACACGTGGCGTGACCAGGCGCGCGGGCCCATCCACCAGAGCATAGAATGGCTCGATAAACAGGTATGACCTAAACTCTTAAACTGTAGTTAAAAAGGTGTTTGGGTATGGCAGATTTGACATTTAGGATATTTAGGTATGGTATACTTGAAATTTAGGGAGTGACTCGACAAACAGGTACGACCATTTTATTATTCGGTTTCATAAAAAAGTGCAGTTTGTATCACACAACATCGCAAAATGACTTCTCTTTTTATATGAACAGAAAATGACTCACAAAATTACGCTCATTTGGCCTCACCTTTAAGGTATTTTGGTATGGTAGACTTGAAACTTAGGATATTTAGATATGGCAAACATGACATTTAGGGTATTTGATTATGGCAAACTTGTCATTTAGACAATTTAGGTATGACACTTGACACTTAGGGTATTTATTCAGGTACAGCAAACGTGACATTTAGCGTATTTATGTACGGTAGACTTGAAATTTAGGAATGACAGGCTTGACATCAGAATGTTTAGGTAACTTGACAATTAAGACGTTTAGGTATAGCAGACTTGACATTTAAATAAGATTCGAAGAGGATAAGAATTTAGGTACGGCAGATTTCTGACACTATCTTTAACTTGTGATGCGACGTTCACTTACGTTTTAATTGACAGAAACAGGTACATACGTTTATATATTTTTTTGTTCGGTTTGCAGGGCATGGATATAATCGAGAAGCGTTCCCCGCGCGAGTTCACGGAGTACCTCAACAAGTACGGCAACACCATCTGCGGACGACACCCCATCGGCGTGCTGCTGCAGGTAACTCATTCTATTAGTTAGTCGTGAAGTCAAAGACAAATACAAAACCGATGATCTTCGGTCCCTTTTCAATTGAAAATGTTAGAAAGTGACAGGACTAATTTTAGTTTAGTTTAGTTGGACGTATGCCGAATCGACACCAATATAGGCAATTACGACAGTAATTACTTGTAAAGAATATACAAAAAAAAATTCAGTAGTTTTCCAATAAATAAGCAAAACGTGTGATGCCGTTTACGTCATTGTATTTCGAGCGCGTGCTCATCATCTGTCCCATTCTGTTGTTTAATTAAGGTGTATATCGCTATCACTCACCCCTTTCACTCAATTGGCCGGGAGCCTTTTTAGCCACGCCCCCTAAGATGAGCAATTACTTTGACTAAAATTATGTGTGTGACTGTGAGTGTGTTTGTGTGTGTGTGTGTGTGTGTGTGTGTGTGTGTGTGTGTGTGTGTGTGTGTGTGTGTGGAGAGGAAGTGCGTGAGAACATGAGAATTCTAATGTATGAATAGCAATATTTTTACTCAATACCTACCTTATTTTATGATAACCTTATGATTAGGTTTTCTGTCGCATCGTCAGATTTATGATTTTTTGTGTTGTGATGAGTTTTTATCGAAGTGGCGCTAGTGTTCACATAGGGTAGCCCCTGAAGGTTGTATTGCCTTGTTTCGCAGGCGATCTCTAGCCTGGAGTCGTCGGCCTCCCCCCCGCGCGCGTCACTTCGCTTCCTCAAGTACGCGCAGTCGTCGCAGTGCGAGAACCTTCACGACTCCTCGGTTTCCTACGCCAGCGCCTCGCTCGTGCTCGACTGAACAAACCATCAAACAAACAAAGCTGCAGCTAATCTACGATGATCAGATATTTTTAACAGGTATACTGCTATACAAAAGAGTAGAATTAGGACCTTTATTCCCATCTGCCCCCTTCGGAGCTCGCCACCGGGGTGGCGGATGGCACTAATTAGGTGGCGCATACCACCCCGGTGGTTGATGGCATCCTTTATTCCCATCTGCCCCCTTCGGAGCAGAGCTTCGGAGCCTGAGCTTGGGCTAAAAATTAAACAATAGTATTCGTTTTGTAAAAAGCTATTGTCGGATAGAGTTCAGAGGCTTGGTATATACCAAGAGTCTCTGGTCTCTGTCTCTGTGTAAAGTTAAGACTTTTGCCTACTCTTTTGATAAAACTAATTCGTTAAAACTAACCACACAACACACAATGCGATTAAAATAAGAATAGGTCGGCCGAGAATTATGTGACTCAGGCTGGCTGGACAATTCTTCCAAATGAGCCGCGTTTAAGTTGGTCAATACACAATTTTAGGTGACGGCTAATCACGCTTATTTCAGTTTATGTGACGCTACAGAACCCGGGATAATCGAATGCAAACGTGTCCAGCCAGCTTGAAAACCGCTTTTCGCATGGTCTCTCAATCTCCGAACAGAAAGGATTCTAACTATTTCTTGCTTATTAATACTGCGTCACCTAAAATTGTAAAGCGTAGGTGGAGGTGGTGTTTTAACTAAAAGTCAGATATTACGAGAGATGCTTTTTTGTTTACTTTTTCAAAGATCTTTTCACACGCGCAGTCTAACCTGGAATCAGCTCTTTTTTCTCATGTCAAAACTTATCTTCCTAATTCAAATAAATCTAAATGTTTACGGCCAGCAACAGCCAAAGAGGCAAAGAAGTATAGGTATGTACACATACCTAACATCCCTCCCACCATAAAGCGTAGGTGGAGGTGGTGTTTTAACTAAAAGTCAGATATTACGAGAGATGCTTTTTTATTTACTTTTTCAAAGATCTTTTCACACGCGCAGTCTAACCTGGAATCACCTCTTTTTTCTCATATCAAAACTTATCTTCCTAATTCAAATAAATCTAAATGTTTACGGCCAGCAACAGCCAAAGAGGCAAAGACATACCTACACATACCTAACAAATTGTGACAGGCATCCAGTTTGAATTTTTGAGATACGTATAGCCATTTAGCTAAAAACAGAGAAAAGCGTGGCCAGCCAGCCTGAACTTACGTATTAAACTTCTGGCTGGCACCTCTGAATCTCGACAACGAAAGCGTTTTCGGACAAGGTTCTTTTACTAGCATACAAATCAATACAAACATACAACGTAGCCCCTCTAAGCGTAGCCTAAACAAATAAATACAAACATACACCGTAGCCCCTCTAAGCGTAGCCCATACAAATCAATACAAACATACACCGTAGCCCCTCTAAGCGTAGCCCATACAAATCAATACAAACATACACCGTAGCCCCTCTAAGCGTAGGCCATACAAATCAATACAAACATACACCGTAGCCCCTCTAAGCGTAGCCCATACAAATCAATACAAACATACATCGTAGCCCCTCTAAGCGTAGCCCATACAAATCAATACAAACATACACCGTAGCCCCTCTAAGCGTAGCCCATACAAATAAATACAAACATACAACGTAGCCCCTCTAAGCGTAGCCCATACAAATAAATACAAACATACACCGTAGCCCCTCTAAGCGTAGCCCATACAAATCAATACAAACATACATCGTAGCCCCTCTAAGCGTAGCCCATACAAATCAATACAAACATACACCGTAGCCCCTCTAAGCGTAGCCCATACAAATAAATACAAACATACAACGTAGCCCCTCTAAGCGTAGCCCATACAAATAAATACAAACATACACCGTAGCCCCTCTAAGCGTAGCCCATACAAATAAATACAAACATACACCGTAGCCCCTCTAAGCGTAGCCCATACAAATAAATACAAACATACACCGTAGCCCCTCTAAGCGTAGCCCATACAAATAAATACAAACATACACCGTAGCCCCTCTAAGCGTAGCCCATACAAATCAATACAAACATACACCGTAGCCCCTCTAAGCGTAGCCCATACAAATAAATACAAACATACACCGTAGCCCCTCTAAGCGTAGCCCATACAAATAAATACAAACATACACCGTAGCCCCTCTAAGCGTAGCCCATACAAATCAATACAAACATACACCGTAGCCCCTCTAAGCGTAGCCCATACAAATAAATACAAACATACACCGTAGCCCCTCTAAGCGTAGCCCATACAAATAAATACAAACATACACCGTAGCCCCTCTAAGCGTAGCCCATACAAATCAATACAAAGATACACCGTAGCCCCTCTAAGCGTAGCCCATACAAATCAATACAAACATACACCGTCGCCCCTCTAAGCGTAGCCCATACAAATCAATACAAAGATACACCGTAGCCCCTCTAAGCGTAGCCCATACAAATCAATACAAACATACACCGTAGCCCCTCTAAGCGTAGCCCATACAAATCAATACAAAGATACACCGTAGCCCCTCTAAGCGTAGCCCATACAAATCAATACAAACATACACCGTAGCCCCTCTAAGCGTAGCCCATACAAATCAATACAAACATACACCGTCGCCCCTCTAAGCGTAGCCCAAACATACAAACATACACCGTAGCCCCTCTAAGCGTAGCCCATACAACATTTTCGTGAAGTTAGTTAGAGCCCGTCCTGTTCTTATTTTAATCGCATTGTACAACGCAAAATACCAATCAGAACTTTCTATTATCGGTTTTTTTGTCTGCGTTACGCCCCTACAAAGCAGTCTATTGAATTGAGACGCACTGTAGATATATAAAATGTTATAATTTGTGTTAAAGATATGTATTAAATAAGATATGTAGAAATGGCACTTTACAATCTGATACAGTGTTTTTAGATGCGAGAAGAATAACAGTTTAATGGCACATGAAAATTAAAGCAACATAGCAGCGCAGGTTTCTATTATTATGTCTGAAACAAACAGTGGAGTGGAGTCCATACATGCCGAACGTTGTACTATAGTAATCGCATCGTAAGAATGCCGTCCTGACAGCAGGCAGGAAATATGAAAATCAAATGGGTGCAAAAGAGACAGAAGAAAAATTGTACGTGTATGACAGCTGTCAGGACGGCATTCTTACGATGCGATAGGTATAATTCATTGCTGCTTGTCTGTTTTAACTTTTTTATTTTTAAAAACTTTACCCTCCTTTTGGGCTCCGCCGCAGTTGGGTAAGAAGAGAGTGTGCGCCGACGACGTGTGCGTACAGGATACCTAAGCTTATACAACGTGTCAGTGAAATAACGAAAAACCTCTCGGGCGGCAACTCGGCACATGAAACTAAACTACTTTTGTTCTGGAACTTTTCTTTAACTGTTCGTACAATCTCATCATATTATAAGGCTTGAAAGCCGAATCAATTTGTATGAAAAGTAAATATTTTTTTGCGATTTCGGAAAAGATCCACTATAAAAGTTGCTCAGTTTCATGGGCTGAGTGAGGCCACCCGAGAGATTATTTCACTATAGGGCTTCACACACGGGCACGGGCTTCATGTACATTACAGCTGTCGTAATAATATTTCTGTGAAAATGTACATTATAGCTGTCGTGTGTGGTCTCCTGACGATTTTTATGAAAGATGTAATGAGATGTATTGTGCTATAATGTAAGGTCGACCAATAAATTTATTTTCAATACACCTTGCTCGAAAATTGAACTTACGAAGCCAGTAAACTGTGCGGTAAACGCGTTTTACCGCACTAGTGCGAATTTATTTCAATTTTTTTTTAAAGATTTTATAGATTTTATCTTCAGAATTTATTATTCAGCCAGGATCATTTTTACAATAAAAAATATTTAAATCGATTCATACAAAGAGAAAAGTATTTTATATTTTTTTATTTCAACAAATTGTAACAAAAATATTATCAGCCAGTATTATTTTAATTATAAAAATAAAATTATCTCGATTTAAAAAATAATATTCGTAGAGGCTGAATGTTCGCCAGAGTCTTTTCTCCGTAATTATGCTTATAAAAAAGAAACATACTATCGTTTTGTAGTTGGCGCCAAGTTTGTAAAATTTTCATTTAATTGTTTTACATTAAATGTTGTTTTATGAGTGTTTTAGTGTTGATATTTAATGACAAATGTGAATAGTAAGGATACTCAGACTGGGCGCGATATAATAAAGGTTCGTTTTTACAACTTCTACATGATCTATTTTACCTGTAGTATCATAGCTTTTGTAGGGTACTATGTATGTACCTTTCTTAACCATTTCAATTTAATTATTTACTATCAGTTTTCTCACAAGTGTCCTGAAAAACGTCGTACAACACACGGATCTTAGGTTTTATAACAAACTCGTGACATTATAAACCCTCGCCTACGGCTCGGACTTACAAAAGTCACCTCGTTTGTAATATCCCACCTACGATCCTTGTATCGTAATGTACTATTATCACCCTAAGGTTAAATGTTAGATGCATATTATAGAACAACAATAAATATTTTTGTTTGCAGAACGATCTGTCAGATACCGAGTATACCTTATTGAAAGATAACTAGGTAATTGAATGAAAAATGGTCAACCACTTTCTTGGTCGACCTTTCATCTTTACATCATAGCTGCCGTGTGTGAAGCCCCTTTACACGTTGTATATGTGTTGCAGTAAGATAGTTGTAGCCGCAATATGATTATAGACAGCTTCCATATGACTATCATCCGGTATATGATCATATCCCTAGTGATATGCAGGGCTAAGATGAGACACCGTGAGATATCTCACAAACGACATGACTAAAATGTCGATTTCAACAAATTTGTCGTAAACTCTAACATGCGCACCATGAAAGAGAATTATCTCGTCGTGACTAGGGCTTCCATCCCGGGAATCGAGACTCTCGATTTCCCGGGAGTCTCGGAACTTTTTCGGTCCCGAGACTTCGAAAGTTTGGTCTCGGTGAATTTCGAGACTTTCGAGACTGAATAATTTTATCATTACCTAATGTAATTCTCACAAGCCTCTCTTCCTAAAAACTGGAGTCTATCCTCTAGGCCGTTTATATTTAAATATTGGTTTCGTCTAGAGAGGAAGTCAGAATAACTCTTTAAAAAAAATTGCTATTGTCATGCATGACGAATATAGAGAACTAACTAGGGAATGACTGCGTGTAAATTAAATTAAAATTTACTGAACTGAAATGGAGTATAAAAAATATAATAAGTATTTTAAAAACTAAGAAACACGCTTATGTCAGTAGCTATAATTTCATCACCAATGATTATTAATTATTTCTTATGGCTCCATCACCAATCCCTCGCGTCACCAACTGCACTGTTTACGACTTATCATAATAAATCAAAAGAACCCTAACACGAGGGGTTAATGTAACCATTAAAGAGTTCTACACTCCAGCTACTGTCTCCATCATCAGACCCTCGTCAAGTCGTCCGTCACCAACAGAATTGTATCAGACTCACCATAACAAATTAAATGAGCCCAAATTCTAGGGGTTTACTAGTATCTATTGAAGAGTTCCACCTTTCAGCTTCTGACTCCATGATCAGATCAGCTTGGTGGTACCAAATTATTGTATCTGAATTACACAAACCTATACAATTTCAAAATGATACGACAATTAGAAGAAGGTTAAAATTTACTTTTAGTTACAAGTGAACCTAATAAAAGCGTATTAAATAATAAAAAATAAACTCAGACGTGGCTGTATGGGCTTCAGTTCCTTTGCCTATTCCACAAGGATAATACTGACAAAAAAACTTCTCTCATATGTGCCAACTCGGACAGAAAAGTAGGTATGTAAATTATTTAACTTATTATATTATATATACATTATAAAAGTATTTAAATGTGTATTTTATTTTATTTTTACACATGACAAAACCACATTTATTCTAACAACTTCTTTCTAAATTTAGACACACACTATCACATATAATTTCTTCCCCCGCAATCGTATCTTCCAGTCGCTGCCAACGCCACTGCCATCATCGCTATAACTGCTACGCTACTGTTGCTGCCACCGTCACTTCCGCCGTCGCTATAACTACTGCTGGCTATCGCTGCCGCCGTCATTGCCATTTGCCGCTGCCGCCACCACTGCCACCGTCACTACAACCGCTCTGTCGCTGCCACCGCCACTCCGCCGTCGCTAATACCACTGCTGTCGCTGCCGCCACCACTGTCAACGTCGTCGTTTATTTTGCCAATTATGTCACACGTACCGATTTTTGATAGGTTGCTTCCATTGCTTTAAAATTGAGTCAAAAGTTCAGATTCAAATACTTTTAAAAGATTTCTCGAAAAAGTCTCGAAAGTCTCGAAACTCCCGGGACTCCCGGGACCGGCCAAAAAGTCTCGTCTCGGTCCCGAGACTTGAAAATAGTTTCGAGACTGGACGCCCTAGTCGTGACTCGGCTTTCTCATGATGAAATGTCAAATACCACAAAAATTGAACGAATGAAATATTAACCCTGCTTTCCGAGACGCGCTGAAATCGATTAGAGTACCCGTAATCGCGTTCCGAATCACTGTAAGCCATACATTTTTTTGCTTTTCTGAACGCTAACAGCGCTGAAAGTCTGATTCGGAATGCGCCCTAAATATTATTTAGTCTTTCTTTTTCACAACTATGAATAATGACAAGGATAGACTCAAAACAGTATTGGCGGATTTTCCATCATAATAATTTACGCCGAAGTTTCGATATGGATTTTTTAAAGATAAATCAAGTTTCAAAAATGGCTATACAAAAAAATAATGTAAGTAAGTACATACTTAAATTACTTCTTATTAACAAAAAAAATGATTGTAGAGATAAATAGGTTTATTGTCAATTTTTTGTTTGTTGGGCTAGCAAATGCATAAGGTTTTTGTATCTATTGTTTTAGGGTGAGGAGCAACAAAGACCAAATAAATAATTTGTGCCGTTAAATGACCCAACAGCACCCTCTGGACATTATAAAACACTGTCATAGATAGGCTTTGAAATCCTCCGTAAAGCTTGGAACTCGAGTGTCACTGATCGATTGGATCGCACACGTCTCTTATTCTTTGGTGTTGATAAGTTGTATCATCCATACCTCTCTTTGCTCGTAAATTATCAATAAATAGTTGTAATACAGCACTGCTGTGATAGGTTTCCAAGAGAATAATAAACAACCGAAAGATTCAACAAAAGTTCGTACACGTAAAAAGAAGTCTTAGACGAAAACTGACGACGACAAACATGTCATATACAGGTGTCAGAATTCGTTAAAATATGGCGCTCATGTTAGAGTTTGTCGACAAAAGCACCAGAGAGTATAAAATGTAACCACGAATCACCATTTGACAGAAAGAGTTGAGTTCGCCGGGATGCTCATGTTAGCACTAGTAGACATATAGACATATCACGATTTGGCACGAGATAATGCAACGATAAAATTATGTCACGGGTCTCATCTTAGCCCTGATGATCATATTACGGCTATTACTATCTTACAGCGACATAGAAACAAAAAAGACCAGAGAAAGAAAAGAGCATCTGTAATGAGCTGATTGCACCTTATCAATTTGTGAAGGCCCATATCTTCCACCCTGCATATAATTATATATTAGGCAACCTAGTTATACAAGAATACTTATATCAGGTCTCAAAATAATGTATAAAAATGGTATAATATGCTGCTTAAGATCAATAGTAGTGTATAACAGTTAGTTAAATTTTTTATTTTTTAACACTTCATGAAATGATTTGTAAGTTTAAAAAATTATTCATGTGTCTCGACTGCAATAGCTGTCGCGCCGGACCCTAGACGGACCGTATTTGAACTGCATAACAGCTGTCAAATAGCAGTTGGAATGTGGTTGATATAATAGTTTCGATTCAGCTGCTTTTCAGTCTCTTGCAGTCAGTGACCGGCGCGCTGTTTTTAGCGACTTATTGTTTTTTAAATAGTTTCGTATTTGTAAGATATTATTATAAGCAACTTCTAGGTCTGAGACAAAGCTATGCGTTATTTATATAGTGCTCCCGACTCCTCAAGTTAATCTTTAAATTTTGAAGTTTATGTCCTTCTCGTTTTTCTATGTAATGAAAAAGATAGGAAATGAACGAATGGTATTTTGAATGAATGATAACCTATTTAGCGAGTAGCTGTCAATTTTAGACTTTACATTCAGCCTAAAAGACAGCTTTATAAATCGGACGACCATCTCCTGTCCCTATCATTTACTTGAAAGGCGAAAAGGACAGACGAATCTTGACTATTCTAGTTTTGAAGCTTTACTGTAGGAATCGGCAGCATTGTAGCCTTTTTATATTATATTATAGCTATTTATAATATTTTTTATATTATAGATATTTTGTGCGCACAGTGTAATAGCCCTATAATGAGTTTAAAATGTCAAAATCAGTTTTATATATTAAAATAGTATATGTGTGTGTACTCTTTAGAAGCAGTTTCTAGATAAGTTCCCTATGTACCTACTTATGATATGAAGTTTACTTTGTGATTTTATTCTCAGACCGTGTTTGGTCTCAAAAAGAGCATTTATTTTGTGTCAAAAGTTTCAATATAGTTACTTATTTGCAACAATTTTTTATTGTTTTATTTATTATGTATGACATCAATATGTAAAGACGTTTAAAAAGCCGAAACTATATTTATATTGGAGAAATGGAGTAAAATAGTAACCGATTTATTACTTCAGCTACTCCCGGCATTTTAACTCCCGCTGTAACGTGCCAAGTGGTTGCCTATTGTGGTGACGTCATGATTTCATAGAAAACAAGCAAGAACGAATTTCGGCGCTGCCACTATGCCCTCCGTGGTGAAGTTGGCAAGCACGTTGATTGCGTATAGGCCGAAGGTCGTGGGTTCAAGTCTCGCCGGAAGGTTTACGTTTTTGGTTGATTTATATGAATCTAAAATATTTAATATATTTTACCTTTTACCAGTGATGATGATCTGGGCTCCGTTTCACGAGGCAACAAGTTACAATTTGATATTCATTGCGTAGCCGATTCGCCTAAACTGTATACCCTTATCGTTTTATCTTTTTGTCTACGCAATGTACATCGAATTGTACTTGTAATTTGTAACTTAATGTAGCTTCGTGAAACGGCCCCCTGATGATCCTTTTACCAGTAGAGCAATACGAAAACTACTCTACACAAAATTAACTGCACTCATAAATCGGAAACGTCCCTTACATCCTACAAAAGAAAAAAAACCTTTTTCAATTATCCTAACCCAAGCTAGCTAACTTGAGCTTTTCCAAGACCAATGTTAACAGCTGTCATCCGAATTGAAGATCTCAACGAGACCTATCATTTTTCCATGAAAGGTTGCCAGGAAGAAGTTGCACCTAGCAATAAGGCCGCACCTAGCAATAAGGCCGCCTGTCATAATCACTGGACATCCACTAGGCCATAGATTGCACTACTTACTACGAAAAAGATGCTAGTGTGTACCATAGGTACTGCACTAGTATACATGGTGTGAAAAAATCAGTAGTGTGACAAACAAGAAATAAAGACCTGTTTGTCACACTGGTGTGATAACTTAGTGTG
Source organism: Carpatolechia fugitivella (assembly GCA_951230895.1). NCBI lineage: Eukaryota > Metazoa > Arthropoda > Insecta > Lepidoptera > Gelechiidae > Carpatolechia > Carpatolechia fugitivella. The sequence continues at coordinate 3,711,402 of OX579672.1, forward strand.
ACTACGAGTCGGCATAATGATTTTTTTCGCACAGGTTTGCAAGAGATCGTTAAATAATTACATAAAATCTTTTTTAATGGTTTCAGCCCTTGATAGAAGAACTTGTTGATGTTGATTTTTGACGACAACCACATATCTGTCAAAAAAATTAAAATGTAAAAAGAACCATCGCAAATTATTATGAACACTTCAACGCTGCAAAAATTATTCGTTAATCCAAAATTTAAGTTTTATTAATGGATTCTGAATGTTCCAACGTGTCTTCTGCATCCGATCTGAGCCACCCGGACAAATATGATAAACACAAATCGTGGTACAAGATCGATATAGACGGCGCCTTCATAACCAAGTTCGATGAGCCCTTTCGAAGAACTAAGAAGAGATATCGAAAGGTGTTTAACAGAAAATGTGTACAGACTTACTTACCTAAGAATAAAAACGTAGGAAATGAATTGAGTGAAGTTGATAAGCCGAGAAACGTGGCTAACGCTCACAAAGCGCTTCTATACCAATCTGTAAATATGGTCGGAATATTTGTTTTCGTCTTGATATTTTATTACATGTATTCATTTTTTTACGTCCCCGCTACAAAGCACGAAGTGGCCGTGTACGTCGCTCGGGATAATTTAAGTTTCATATTAAATAAAAAAGGATTTTGCGATTTGTTTTAATTTTTGTTTGAGGTACAATCGGGCGCACGTAAAACGTTACACAACTGAAGGTGAACAAAAACTCCAAACTCTGTAAACAAATACTCAAATAGGTACTGCTTTCATTGCTCGAGAGACTAATATTATAACACTTGCGTCGACTGTACCTACTTACCTGTACAGATAGCTGATAGGCTATTATTATTATTATCCTTCGGCCTCATAAAATAAACCTGCATTAAAAACAAAACACTACAAACTTATATTCAAGTTCTGTATCCAGTCTACAGCTGCACCTGGAGAGCCCTGTTCCGCAACGCGTCTTTTGGTGGGCACGACCCTCAGTCATGAGGATACGACGAAGATGATGATGATCCAGTCTACAGCCGCCGGGGTAAGCTCATGGAGCTCCTCATATGTTCCTGGGAACCTCCTGAGGGGACACTCTCCCACTATGTGTGCAGCAGGCGAGTGGGCTAAAGCGGAAAGCTGTCAACTTCCGCACAAACTGCCGATTAGAAAGACACTAGATGGATGCATCCCGCAGCGTTTGCCTTCACGCAAACCCATCTGGTCTGATCCCGCAATACGGCAACCTTTCAACATTCACTCATCCTGGTTGGCTGAGTGGCAGTCTCTTGAGTGCTCTGCTGGCATGATACCAGACCCGTCTGCCCAGGTTCCCGGCTTTAAAGCTAGCAGACGTACCTGGCCGACACTTAATCGCATCCGGACGGGAGTAGCCAGATGTAACTACCGTCTTCATAAGTGGGGGGTCTCAGACTCACCAGCCTGCGACTGCTGGGCGCCGGAGCAGACTACGGCAGGTGATAAGCCGTAGTTTTTATTTTTACTTTGTAGACGACGACTTGACTCACGGAATATTGACTAGAGGTATGAGGTAATAGTTGCTCCTTACCCTAAAAGACGGTTAAGATACGATATGCCAATCCGTGCAACCCGAAGGTCCACCTTTTGGTCCACCTGGTGGACCACGGGCAGGTCTTTTTCGTCATTCTTTGTGTGCAAAGCGGGGGTCAAGCAGAATGGCCGGTCACTGATTGATTCGCCTGTTTGTTTGACCCCCGCTTTGCATAAAGTGTGAATGGCGACGAGAGATGCCTGCCTCGTGCTATAAGACCGTATCTTAACCGTCTGTAACACTTGTTCTACAAATTTTACAAAAATTCTAAATATAGATTGACTTTTCATACAAACCAGATATAAACTTACTAGCTGCGAGAGTAAATTAAAAAAAAAGTTTCACGTTTTATTTTATTTACGTTATTTGATTAAAAGTTGGATGTATGTAATTATAGAGTAATTAAGTTATTATTTTTGCCAGACAGATTTTGCTTTCCATCGAAAAATCGCTAATTTTGACAAGCATGACTGATGCGTTTTTAAGCTTGTTCTTTTTAATTGTTTATAACATTTTTTTTTATTTGATCCGTAAGTACCTACAGTAACAGTGTAAAAAAGTATTTCGTTTTTGGTATTTGCTGTTTCAGATGAAGTGTACGGGACTGTATGGATAACAAATACGATAAAAAGGATAAAAAATACGAAAAAAAAAAAATTCAAGTATAGACGCACGTGATATGGATCCACTTATGAATCCGACTGTACGAAGGAGAATACGACCACAGAGCAGGTGGCGCGGCGCGGCGCGGGGCCAGGCAGAGTCCACTCAGAACAAAATTTCCCGCACGCACATTGACGTATCGTTTGTAGGCGTCGCCGCGCAGTTCCCAAACAGTGTGCGAACAGTGCTCCATAGCGTTTGCCCAGAGAGTGAGTGAGAGAGTGAGTCTGGCAAGATGACGTAATTATTTTTGAAGGCGGGAATGGCCATTCGGTAAACTTTTTAATTTGTGATACGACCCTATCATCAGGCCTTATGGAATAAAAAAATAAAACACGCATAATGTAGTTAATATAAATAGAGCATATATTTCTGTACAAGTTATAAGTTTATTTACTATAATATAGTAAATTAATAGATAATTAAACTATAGATAATTGTCTAAAGATACAGCTATATGTTGCCATCACGATGGTCCTTTGCTCGTCGAGGGAAAATCTGAAAAAGTAAAAAGAAAACTTATAGTAATTTGACTGCTTTCTATTCTATATTGTTTTGAATTCTTTTGTTTTATTTTACTTTTTATTGTTCTAGATTTTTATATTTTGTAATAATGATTATTGACGTATGATTAGTAGTTTCATGTGGGCATAGCTAAACGAGAACAAAAAGCTGAACTAGTTCCATCATTGGACTGATCAACGGTACTTAATGGGAACAAATGACAAATAACTATTTCAAAATGAATAAAAAGGGGGCCACGCATGCGTCACTTCAATAATAAATCATAACTCCAAGAAAACAAAATATATTAATAATTTTAACAAAAAAATAGAAACCTCCTTCAAATTGCCTTATATCTCCACTAAAATGTAACAAATAAAATAACATTTCAGATGGAACATGAAAAAAAATATTGCCAATATCCTCAATTAAGTAGATAAGTAGTGTATTAAGTAAATATTTAGAATTTTGTACTTCCTTTTGGAGTTGGTGCCAGTCATATTTGAGTTATATTTTTTTATAGGAGTGGCGCTAGTGTGCAGCCAGGTAGCCTTTAAGTGAATAAGTTTTGGTTGGAAAACAATAAAAAAAAATACAATACCTGTAGTGGTGACTCCATTATCGTCCTGGGTAAAAAAAATAATCAAAATTTATAAAAAAATATTATTCAAAAACATTTTAATTTTGATAAAATAAAAGTGTTCGGCTTATCGCAGATAGTGGACGTTGCGTGCCATTTAGATGCTTTTAAACTTAAAATGAGGCTAATTCTCACTGACACGTTCTAATTCTTAATTTTGTCCGTCCTTTTCACCTTTTAAAGATTAAAAAGGGACAAGACAAGGCCATTCCAATATTAGAGTTGTCAAACATCGAATTTGAACCTTATGGCCGCGTCGTTTGCACAATTTTAGACACTTAAAACATACGACTTAAAAATATCTTAATCTGACAGCTGCACTGCTTTATTTTAGGTTATCATTCATTCAAAATAATATCATTCGTTCATCTGAATTATTCTCCTCTCTTTCATTGGTCATAAAAACGAAAAGGATAGCTGGATTTTAAAATAAGGAGCATGACTGTGTGAATCTGGGCCTTTAGGTAGGTTCAAATGATTGTTTTCCCGAAATGACAGTATTACTATATTATCCCATTTACAATACGATTACTTTCTCAAAATGACTACTTTCCCAAGTTCTCGTACTTTACCAATATAATTATTCTTAGAAATGTGTAGTTGACAAAATATTGTAAATGGCAAAAGATGTTGTAGATTTCTCGTAGCGTTATTGTAGCTATTTTGTACCTATAGTTTAGCATCTTACTACGAACTGTGATACTCATGCAACTTACCGGTAGAACCGATACGGTATATTTCTTGTCCTTTTGTAATCCTTTTTATATTTGATTATAATTTATTACTGATTCGTCGTAGCTTTTATATAGTTCCTCGTAACATTTGATAACAAACTTCGTAGCGTCGGACCTTATATTATGAAATATACGACTGATTTCTCATAGCGTTTTTGGGTTTCTCGTCTTATTTAATTACTAATAAAGCGTACCGATATAGCGAATGTTGTGATACGGTTAAACCCGAGTCATGATTGTAGCATCTATTCTAGTGAGTTATCTATCTACGAACTATGTTATTAATGCATCGTACGATATAACCCTGGCCCGTTCGACGGTGAATGACTGCTGTGGCACGGTTTTATTTATTTATTATGCCTAATTTTTCGTAGCGTAATTATAGTTTCTCGTGGCGTTTGACTACGAATTTCGTAGCGTTACATTATGACAAATGTCTCGTAGCGTTTGTCTACGAACAGTGATATAGATGCGACGTACCGATACAGTCCTGGCCCGCTCGACGGTGAGCGACTGCTGCGGCACGGTGTTGTCGGGCCGCACGCCCAGCGCGTCGTAGATCTCGCGCAGCATCAGCAGCATCGTGTCCTCGGACTCCCTGAAATAAGTTAAACATAGTTGGGTTACTGTAGCATGAGCTCTGACAGATTAAAATTTTAAAAACTTTTTAATATTATTTCGTTTATTTATTTATTAAGTAAAATTACATACTGTTTAATGATAAAATAAAAGGTGAAGTTACTTTATTTTTAATTATTAGCTATTATGGTTTTTAAACTGAATATTATAAAAAAAAAATTTTAACGTCATATGAAGAATTTTGAAGCTGTCAGAACTCATCCTATAAAAACCCAACTATAGCCCGTTTATTTATACGTTTATTCGACGATTTTACAGTGAAGGAAAACATCATTATGAAACTGTACAACTGTAAAGAAATTCAAAGGTGGTGTGTGAAGACCAACCCACACTGGGCCAGCGTGGTCGACTAAGGCCTGATCGCCCTAATTCAAGTTCCTCGGTGAGGACGTATATGAGCTGTTGAAGATGTTGAGAACAGTTCACACACAACCTTTGAATTTCGAGTAGTCAGAAAACCCATTTTAAACAGGCACCTTCTGGGCGAACTCGTTCCATCATTGACCGCATCTCGTCCCTCGCGGACCTGATTGTGGTCAAGAGTAAGCCCATCAACTAATAAAAAAAAGTCAGTTTCGTTTGGGAATTATTTCTGTGTCAAGGTGACATGTATATTTTCTGCGCCTCTGTTTGTTTAAACCCTGTGGTATCGTAACAGCAGACATGATTGTAACAGCAAAAGATATTATTGACAGAATAACAGCGCAGTGGCACTGTGCTAAGCGTGTCGCTGCAACATGCTGAGTTAGGGCCGCTTTGTGGATGTGGTACACTCGCTTAAGTCTTATGTTATATTTAATGTTTTTTTAGCATGTGCAAAAACTGTGTATTGCATTTACAAATAAACGATTTATCTATCTATCTATCTATCTATTGTAACAGCAGGTGAAATGATTGTAAGAGCATGCGATATGATTTGCAGTAACTGGTATGATTGTAACAGCAAGTGGTATGATTATAATATGGTAACGGTAGCTGGTATGATCTCAATAGGTTGTATGATTGTTACATCAGGTAGCATGATTGTAACAACAGGTAGAATGATTGTAATTGCAGGAGATATGATAGTAACAGCAGGAAATATGATTATAACAGCAGGTGATATGATTGTAACATCAGGTAGTATGATTGTAATATAGGAGTTATGATTGTAACAGCAGGAAATATGATTGTAACCGCAAGTGATATGATTGTAACATCAAGTAGTATGATTATAACAGCAGGATATATGATTGCAACGCCAGGCGTTATGATTGTCATGATTGATTGTAATCACAGGAGATATGATTGTTTCAGTTAGTATGATTATAACAACAGCTGGTATAATTTATAACAACAGCTGGTATAATTTATAACAGCAGATGGTACGGTACCAGTAACAAACGTGGCTGCTCATGGCGAACAGGTATTCGTTGATCATCTCGAAGGGCGCCTCCTGCAGCACGTAGTCGACGCGCCGACCGCTGTTCAGACGACCCAGCATGCCCGGCGACGGCTGAAATAACGGATAATAAATTAAATAACCAGCCAAGCACGTGTAGGGCCACGCAAAGTGTAGGGTTCCGTAGTTGTCCAATACTACTTACTTAGGTACCTACCTGTTTAAACAGTTAACATTCATCAAAATATTTTTCTATGATATTTGTAGTACCAAATTTCTAAATTGTACAACGAGTAAATTTTATAAGATGTTCTACTATTCGATAACCTGTAAAGCCTACTTGATAACCATAAACTTTGAAGCCTTATAACTTTGTTTCTGAGCTGGATATTTGAAAAATTATTTTTTATGTGTTTATTTGGAACATGAAATATTTCGATTCAAATCAAATCAACCGCCCGTTACAGTCCACTGCTGGACTATGAGCCTCCTCCACTCCGCGTGTTTGGTTTTGCCATAATCTCCACGCTTGGCAGGCGGGTTGGAGATCGCAGATTAAAAGGTTACTGTATCAGAGAGCGCTGCTGCCCGTTCCCTGTTCAATGTGTAGTCCCTAAGTCGCCTCTTACGACACCCACGGGAAGAGTAGGGGTTGGTGACTAATGTATTCTACTCTGCCTAAAAAAATGTGCATTATTCCCTATTACACTATTTCTAATTTAACTTTAAGTTCATATAGCATCATCATCAATCAGCTTCTATTGTTCTATTAATACAGTTTTCGTTTTTTAGGAACTGTATTATAATATTTTCTCATTGTCATGTTGATGCCGAAGATGTTAGAATTACTACTAAGTTTAGGCGTCGCATTCATATTTTGTCTGCGATATTTTATTTATTTTTTTTACTCATGTTTTAGATTACGTTTTAATTGTATTAAATTGTTTCTTTATCTTTTGATCTTAAATATTCATACTGTTATCAGAAATGTAATGAAAAAACATTTCTATCCGAAAAAATATGACTATTGGGGACGTATATGGGTTGATAACAACAGAAATTCGTTACCTCTTCCTCGGTGGGCTGTTCTTCCTTCTCCCCCTCCGTCAGCGGGTCCTTCTCCAGTTCTTCCTCCACTACCTGCAACAGCAATCAACTTGTGAAATTCATAACATCCATACAACGTTTTGACAAAATAACGCCTAACCTGTCGGTTTCATGAAACTGAGCAACTTTTGTTCCCTTCGATCAACAATTACAACTAGATAACGGGTCGCATACAAAATTAAAGCTAAATGCTGTCTGCGTCAATATATACTTATACAGCTTCATTTGTTTATTAACCAACCGAGACAAACGTTTTAAAAGCGTTTTAAATTCAACCTAATAAGAATAGGGGATTGGACTACTTTTTTTTATTTCGTAAATCCGAACTTCTTAGTTTCTGCTATCGAACACTAGAATTTTTGCTCTATCTTTAAAATTGACCGACTTATAAAAAGGTTTGAAATTCAAAATTAGACAGAGAGGCACATACCCACTTGTGACGTCATTTGTTAGTAACGCCATATAATCTCCATACAAAAAATCGTTTTTGAAAGAGACAGACATATTGAAACTTTAAATAATCACTGTAAATTCATTTTTCAAACGATTCTTTTTTTTTTCTTCGCGAATCGTCTTCTACTAATCTATATTTTCCAATCTATTTTGTTCTAATTTATATTTTATCTACATTTTATTGAGCAGAAACTAAGAAGTTTGGATTTATAAAATAAAAAAAGTAGTCCGATCCCCTATTGTTCATCGAAGTTTGTTCCACAACTTTTCGAAATTCTCAAATATCTCTTTTGAATTTTTATACAAATTGACTTCTAAGTTCAGCAGTGGACGTCTTCCAGCTGCGATGATGATAATGATGATCTACCTTCTCCAGCGCGCAGTCGGGCGCGGGCGGCGTGCTCTTCCACATGCTGCTCCAGGTCTTGCTGATGGACTCCAGCAGCTTCTGCTTGATGTCGGCGCCCACGCGCGCCATCGTGTCCTTTAGCTCTGGAAACAAGGACGTGGAATACCTTGATTTTTTATTCCGTGGAATTCTGACAGATTCAGGTATCACAAAGCAGCCAGCGAAGTAAGTAAGTGTAATAATATAAGTAGGAAAAGAAAGAACGCACCAATAAAGCCTGGAAACTTAAACAGTATTTAGTTCTGGGATGTAAAAGCACTTTACATCAAATTAAAATAAGAGTAAACAATGTCCAAAGCTCATCAAATAATGTATTTATCTGTTTTTATTATATTTAACGAAGAAAAGGGCCTTATATTTTTTACAAGAAAGTAACAATTATAAAGATCTGTATTTTGAACACGTCAATATTCTCAAAGCGCCATTCAAAACTGCAGTGCTTTGACTTACCCAGGTGCATCCTCTTCCTGCCCTTGTGGTGAGGGATCAGGAAGGGCTTGTAGTCTCGCAGCGACGGGTTGATCAACGGCTCTATCCTGGAACACCACGTCGAAAACATAGATTACAATCCATTCAACCATCCATTCATCCATTTAACCTTAGCATATCAACACCGTTATAAATATTTTTATTATGTTTAAAAAAACCACGACTTAGTAAAGCCACAGAATGGAGATTTTCTGACAGCCTTTAAAAAAATAAAAATAATAGTTCTAATTAAGACGATAGATGGCGTCAGGTGTACTTCGTGGATTCTTTTTTTTTAATCCTAAAAGGGCCCTGGGTGACTCGCCGGATTTCTTCGGATCCACGAATCGTCAACGCCATCTATCGAAGATTTATGAACTATTTTTTTAATCGCACATCCGCACACTGATGCGTCAGCAGCGCGTCGAGCATGTTCGCTGAGGCGCGGGTGCCTGACTTCTATGCCATAATCCGCTCTAGGATTGCCTCATTCTGGGAACAAATTCGTTCTTCACAGAATGAGATAATTCGTGTGATGTGCGACTCCCTGGACACCTCTACCTTCCGACACTGGTTGACTTCTCATCGCAGCGATAACCGCAAATAATTTTAGCATTTTATATTTATATTATTTTGTTAGCTGACTTGAGTTCAGTAGATTTATGTATTATATAATAAGTATTATTAGTTGTGTGTATGGGTGTCTTTGCCTGAAATAAAAAGTTATTATTATTAATAATTGGCTGTCGGGAAATCCCCGATTGTAAAGCCATGTTTAAACTGGCGCCGATTTTCGCTATCTTGTTTTTATGGATCTATTGTGTAGAACAGATTTTTGAAGAGTGTATCTAGAAAACAGTGACTGATAAAAATAGTGAAATTTATTGTTATTATTATTTTAATAATGTTTTACAGCTCTGGGTGCGGAGCACTTTTGACGTCACCGATTCCGAGACGACAGCTTTTCTCCACAGATTCCGCCATTGTGTTAGTGAACTCACCCAAAAAAATGTAATGACGGATCTAAGTGATGTAATAACATCCTATGGAAATAAATAATTTTTGATTTGATTTGTCAGCATACAAAGATCAGCGCACAATTTTGTTAAACGCGGTGAGCAAATTAAAGTAGGGGGTAAACATTTTCTTCGGGTACGCCGTACGAAGATTAACCTTTATCCGATACCGCCTAATCCTTATGATACAGCTGTTTAATGGGAAATAATAAGATAAAACATTTGAAATATCTTTTGCTTTCTCTTTTTGACATACGAAACTAATTCGGATAGATACGGATTCTGTTAAGGCTAATTCAGCGGTATAAAGGTTAATCATGCGTTCAGGTTATTCAGCTGAATAGTTTCGATAGCTTCTAACGAAATCCTATAACTCAACCTTCAGGGTCCCTGAAAGCCCTGCTTATCCCTTCAGGGAGAAAAGTGTTCAAACAGTACTACGTATAAAACCTCGTATTAATTTCAACAAGAGGTGATTTAGAAAGACAGTAGGCAGTGCCTTTGCCTAACCTTAAGAATCCTACTGATATTATAAATGCGAAAGTTTGGATGTTTGGATGTTTGTTGCCGAATCACGCTTGAACCACTGGACGGATCGGGATGAAACTTGGCACACATATAGGTTAGGCCCTGGAATAGGACATAGGCTACTTTTTACCGCGGGAATACACTTCATTCCCAAGGGAAAACTCATTTAACGCGGGTGAAACCGTGAGCGGAAAGCTAGTAGAATATAAAAACGAAGTATTTGTTTGTGCTTACCGGTAGGCGATGGGGTCGTAGGGGTGGAACACGTTGAAGAAGTTCTTGCAGGTCGGCAGCGAGAAGTCCGCGCCCAGGAAGTCCACGCCGCGGATGCACTCGAATATCGCTGCAAACATGAGTGGCCTTGTCAGTAAAGGTGGGGCAAAGACAATCTGATCAGGTGGGGCAAAGACAATCTGATCAGATGGGGCAAAGACAATCACGATCAGATGGGGCAAATACAATCATGATCAGGTGGGGCAAATACAATCTAATTAGGTGGCGCAGGGCTAAGTTAATCTGATCAGGTGGGAAAAGACAATATGATCAGATGGGGCAAAGACAATCATGATCAGGTGGGGCAAATACAAATCTAATCAGATGGGGCAAATACAATCTAATTAAGTGGCGCAGGGCTAAGTTAATCTGATTAGGTGGGGAAAGACATTCTGATCAGGTGGGGGCAGATATTTTGATCAGGTGGGGCAAAGACAATCTAATCGGGTGGGGCTTTGGACCAGTAATGGGCTAATGTCTTACCAATCGGGCTGCCCAGTGCATACATGGCTGTTGGCGCGAAGTCAGGCGTAGGGTAGTGCACAGTAGGCCGAAGTGGGCCAATGTTTGCACCAGTAATGGGCTAATGTCTTACCAATGGGGCTGCCCAGTGCATACATGGCTGTTGGCGCGAAGTCAGGCGTAGGGTAGTGCACAGTAGGCCGAAGTGGGCCAATGTTTGCACCAGTAATGGGCTAATGTCTTACCAATGGGGCTGCCCAGTGCATACATGGCTGTTGGCGCGAAGTCAGGCGTAGGGTAGTGCGCAGTAGGCCGAAGTGGGCCAATGTTTGCACCAGTAATGGGCTAATGTCTTACCAATCGGGCTGCCCAGTGCATACATGGCTGTTGGCGCGAAGTCCGGCGTAGGGTAGTGCACATCTGTAGGCCAATGTTTGGACCAGTAATGGGCTAATGTCTTACCAATCGGGCTGCCCAGTGCATACATGGCTGTTGGCGCGAAGTCAGGCGTAGGGTAGTGCACAGTAGGCCGAAGTGGGCCAATGTTTGCACCAGTAATGGGCTAATGTCTTACCAATGGGGCTGCCCAGTGCGTACATGGCTATGGGGGCGAAGTCTAACGTCGGGTAGAGCACAGTGGGTTGTCCGGTTCCAGCCGCGCCGGATACGTAGCGTTTGTTGGTTGGTATGGATACCTCCTGGAAATGACAAGAAAAAATTTGTCGATCACGATCCACTATCGGGTCAGCTGATGAGCGCGGCGCGCGCGGAGTCGCGGGGGGAACTACGCGACTGTGAAGAACGCGCCGCATATGTCAATTTTATTATTGAAGGATGTTTGCCTGTGACGACTCAGGAGCTGCGCTGCGCTACGGATAGTGACGTGTTGTTACGTAAAGTAAAACGTTGTATCTTAAACGGCTGGCCAAACAAAGTTAGTGAGTTAGGGTTAAGGCCTTATCATTGATGCAGGTCTGAATTATCGGTGGAAAACGGCATTATTATGCGGGGTCATAAAGCAGTAATTCCGCAATCGTTACAAGCTAAGATTTGTGATGAATTGCATAGTTCCCATTTTGGAATCGTTAAAATGAAAGCAGAGGCGCGCGCGCGCCTGTGGTTCCCCGGCGTGGACGCTGCACTGGAGCGGCTGGCGGCGGCCTGCGCCGTGTGGCTCAGCTGCGCCCCGCCCCGCCGCGCGCGCCCCGCCCCGCCGCGCGCGCCCCTCGCTCCGCGGCCGTTGCCTCCACATGCATTCTATAGGATACATGTAGATTTTCTCGGTCCTTTTAATATGATGTACCTAGTAGTGGTGGACGCGTTTACGAAATGGGTGGAGTGTTATGAGATGCCCACGTCTTATGGTTCTAAAGCAGTGATTAAAAAACTATGTGATCTAATGCCGCGTGTAGGAATACCTATAATGGTACTTCTTTAACTTCGCAAGAATTTAAAAACTTCTGTTCTTTAAATGGCATTCAGCAGTGTTTTTCACCGCCCTATCACCCGTCTAGCAACGGACAGGCTGAAAGTTTTGTAAAAATTGTGAAAAGGGGGTTGAAAGCAATAATCTTGCAAAATACCGGTAAAAAGAATATAAAAGAGGGAATTTTGACATTTTTATTTGATTATAGAAATTCTAAAAACAGCACCACGGGCAAGTCGCCATCCGAATTGTTATACGGCCGCGCGTGTAGGACTCGTTTGGATTTAATCAAACAAGAGACGTCCGCCACTCCCACATCTACTCTCACTCTCTCTCTCTCTCTCTCTGTCGCCTCTCTCTTCACGTAGAGCGGCAACAGTCTTCACAGGCTAGGTACTACAAATGCAAACAACGACCCCAATTAAAAGTAAACGGTACAATATGGTTAAAATTATTCAAAAACAATAAAAAAAAATAGTTGGATCAAAGGAATAATAACAAGGAAGATTGGCAAAATGTTGTATCAAATATCCATTCCGGAGTTGAATACAGAGGTAACGAGGCACATTGACCAGATCAGGACGCAAGTGGAAGATGGTGACCATATTCCGGTTAAGTGTCAGGTTAACCAGTCACCGCCGGCAGAAGGAAACAATTGGGATACAGATATCGTTCCGGATTTAATATCGGATGCTGAGAAGGAAGTCGTCCTTAACCTCTCCGGTGATGGAGAGGCTCAAGAGAACGTAAGTCATTCATCGGATTCCGAGGCGGAGCAGTTTGCGGAGGAGGCAGTAGGAGCTACGGCTGGCTCTAATAAAAGAGCTGCAGTTGCGTCGGCCAGCTCTCCACTCCGACAGATGCTAGTGGAATGGATTCAGATCATAGCTCGACCGGGTTTGCTACACCGAGCGGTGAAGGTTCTTTTGATGGAGTTGCCGAGCCTGATCCTATCCAACTAAATGCTAGACCTAAACGTAACCTGCAAGAAATTAATTATAAGCGTTATTTCTGATTGTTGTTGTCGACTAGAAGGAAAGGGGTTGTTATATATGTGGGTAGCTTTAGTTCTGAATGTAAGCTACCGTCTAGTTCTAATAAAGTAGTGTGAAACTAGCTACGTGTTTGTTGGTCGTACCCGGCCTGGCTCCCTTAATTTCGAATATTTAACAGTCACCAACCCCTACTCTTCCCGTGGGTGTCGTAAGAGGCGACTTAGGGACTACACATTGAACAGGGAACGGGCGGCAGCGCTCTCTGACACAGTAACCTTTTAATCTGCGATCTCCAACCCGCCTGCCAAGCGTGGAGATTATGGCAAAACCAAACACTTAAGTGGAGGAGGCTCATAGTCCAGCAGTGGACCGTTGATGTTGATGATGAGTATTGACTAGTGGCCAGCTAGAATTTTTTCACATTTTTTATCAATGACTACAATCTATGATAGTCCTGTGGCTTAACGTGCCTTTTGAAACACAAGATAACATTAAATTTTCACAAGAAAAATTACTAAATAAGGCAAAACGTCTCGGTGGCTCAACTGAATAACTTTTGTTACACAAGGTTTAAATTTATTTCATAACTTATCAACGAATCGAGTCAATAGCTTTTTTTCTTTTGATATTTTCTAGAATCAGAGAGGTCGATTTACTAATGGATGGAGATGCAACATTTTTATTTATCGGCACGAAGACAAAGGATATAGTCAGTCCAGGCTGCTTGAAATAGATTAAGTTTTCTCTGGTAATTATTTATGCTTTGTCATGAACTTTCGCATAATAGGGGATCGGACTATTCACCATATTTTATGAATTTACCATATTTTTTTAATTATTTTTAAAATATAGATTAGTTGCAGACGATTCGCAAAGAAAACAACAGAATTTGTTGAAAACGAATTTACAGTGATTTTTTAAAGTTTCAATATGTCTGTCTCTTTCAAAAACGATTTTTTGTATGGAGATTATATGGCGTTACTAACAAATGACGTCACAAGTGGGTATGTGCCTCTCTGTCTAATCTTGAATTTCAAACCTTTATAACTCAGTAAATTTTAAAGATAGAGCAAAAATTATTTTAGTGTTCGATAGCAGAAACTAAGAAGTTTGGATTTATAAAATAAAAAAAAAGTAGTCCGATCCTCTATTGTGCAGTTCGTTAAACTATACATGTAAACAAAATCTCATATAAAAATATAAAAAAGTCTCTTGAGAAAGACTATATCCTTTGTCCTCTGTACTATGCGTTTATTGATTGTGGTCCTAAACCGACGAAACAAAACTGTTTATCAATCTGTATATCTACAGAACGGCCAGTAACCGCCTCCCGCCAATCCTAGCCCCTCCCCCCGCCCTGCAGTTTGGGGGCAAATTGGGAGTATCGAAACAGAAAGGCCGCATCCTAGGAGCGCAACGGTTGTATGGAGTGGTCGTAATATGGTATTGTAAGACATACCTTGGGCATCTGATGACACAGCAGATCGTAAATGATGACGCTGCCGAGGGAGTGTCCCCCGAGAGAGACTCCGCCCTTGAAGTTGGGGTTCCGCTCCCGAAACAGCTGGTAGATCCGGTTCAGTTCCGCGCACACCGTGTTTATTATCGTCTGTGGAAGGAAAGACGTTTAGTTTACTCAAATACGGCGTTCAAATCTTTTGAATGAATAAACCCATAGAACTAGTATTGGAGGCTCGAGACTTAGGGCTTATATTCGACAACCAACTAAGATTTGAAACACATGTTACTAATCTCCTTCGTAACTGCATGTATTGTACAGACTTAAGGTTCTTTATCGAATTAGACCCCATATTAATTTTAATCTTCGTATAAGACCCTGTGAAACTTTGATTTTATCAAAATTAAATTACAGCCTGACAGTATATGGTCCATGCCTTTACAAGAAAACTCTCGTGTTAGTTCAAAGGATTCAAAACGCTTGTGCACGGTTTTGCTTTTCCATTCCTCCTAGATCTCACGTGACCCCCTTTCTTAATCAAGCAAATATTTTAAATATGAGTAACAGACTTAATTTCTTATACGCCTCTCTGTTACATGACATAATTAATACTAGACCGCCAGAATATCTTTATAAGAAGCTTCCTTGGCGTAACTCCGGAAAAGAGACACGACTGTGTTCTGAAGTAATGTCCATACCCAAACATCAGCTTTTCAAGGATGTTTCACGTATTCTGCAGCAAAATTTGTAATAATACCCCTCCCCCAATTCGATATTTACGCTCTAAATGGAGTTTTAAAAGGAGTTTTAAACTTCATTTATTGGAAGTACAAAAGGCTAACTGTTAATTCCAATTCTACTTAATCTTATAGCTTAGTTTTTGCGTGAAAGTGAAACTAAAACTAACATTTAAACATGCCTTCACATTAGTTCACATTTGTAATATTAGTGTGATTGACACATCGACAACATTAGAAGAAGAAGAAGAAAGAACGTTAGCTTATTTTTTTGTTCAAAATGTATATTAAGTATATTTATGATTTATAATATTAGTTAATATGTAATATTTCTATTTGTTTATTTTATCAAAATAAATATATCATAATTATTCTATAATAGTTCCTGGCGCAACGCGTAGACAGACATTAACACTATTATTGTTGTATATTACACACACACATCTATACAGTAACGCGCGCAGAGAGTGGGTGCGAGTATATCAAGCCAGCTGATTGAGTTGGCGAGCGTGTAACTTTTCATTATCTAAGGTGTTGACTGAAAATCAGTGTTGGAAGTATTTTTACTTGCAACGTTAATGCTGAGGCAACACCTTTTCACATCGCACTGCATGTTGCTTTGCGCAAATGTAAATTGTTTTGTTTTGTGCAAATTATACGTAAGTTATTATTTTGTATCTTAGTAGCATGCATTGAGATCTGAATAAATGTATTTTCTTTCTTTCTTTCTTTCTTTCTTTTGAGGAATTTACAAAGGTGATCACTTTGACAAATAATTTCACCTTGCGTAGATAAAGTGCATTGATATGAAAATTATTACAGGATTACTTCCAGTGAATACGGTTTGTAAGGTTGGTCGTTGACCTTGAGTAATAAATTGACAGAAGACGGGGCTGGTGTAACACGGTGTCGTTTGAGGGATGTCTTGAGCGTGATGCGACATCTATCGAGCCAGTAGCGACATAAGAGTTATTTAGTGACATCTAGAGCCATCTAACGAACCAGTACCGTCATCTAACTTGGCAGAAGAGGAGGCTGGTGAAGAAAATCTAAAACGGTACCGTTGGTGAAGCTGCGCAGGCGCGGGATGCTCTCGAGCGTAATGCGCCCGAGGCAAGTATCGACGCCCGCCTCGCTAATGTTGCCGACATCTATCGACATCTATGGCGATCTAATCTTGCAGAAAACGGGGCTGGTGTAGAACATATCCAGCACAGTATCACGTCGACATCAATGAACATCTACAGCCATCTAGAGGCAGATGTGCGTCGACATCTAGTGTCATATATGGCCATCTAACCTGGCAGAAGACTGGGCTGGTGTAAAACAGCACGTCCAGCACAGTATCGTTGGTGAAGCTGCGCAGGCGCGGGATGCTCTCCAGAGTGATGCGCGCGAGGCGAGTGTCGACGCCCGTCTCGCCGCTGTGGAGAGTGGCATGCCAGGATATTGGGAGGACCTGGGGGGACAAAGAAAATGGTCTTAAATCAGTGAAACAAAAGTTGTGGCCTGAACAAATGAAATATCATCTAAACAATAAAAACACGATTCGCCGCCAAAAATTTATAGCCAGTGTTACTCGGGCTGAAGTAAGGATTCTAACGATACCCCATGCATTCAAATCTGGTAAGGCATTTAGAAGTTATGGTGAAATAAAGAAACTCGCATACATATATGAGCCCTGAACACATTACGGGTTCTCGAATGGAGACCACGTCTCGGGAAACGTAGTGTGGGACGCCCCCCTGCCAGGTGGACTGATGACCTGAGGAAGGTCGCTGGTGGTGGCTGGATGAGGCAAGCGGGTGATCGTGCGCTTTGACGAGCCCGAAGGGAAGCCTAAGTCCAGTATTGGATTACAATAGGCCGATTGATTGATTGAATACATTACACACACTCCTTTATTTGGGAATTATTTACACTCGTTTCTTTGGCAGGGCAGCCGTCGTTTTTCATTTTTAGATGATTATTTAACATTTGACTTTCCACCAGCGACGTCTATGAAGCGAAGCGGTACATCTATTTTCTTAAACAAGTTTTGTTTTGACTGTTCAATAGCTTTACCAATGGGGGATTTTTCGACAGCCAATTACGAGCCGATTACGCGTTGTCGATTCGTGGATCGAAAGAAATCCGGCGAGTCACCCAGGGCCATAAAAGGATTAAAAAAAAAAGAATCCACGAAGTACACCTGGCGCCATCTATCGTCTTAATTAGAACTATTATTTTTATTTTTTAAAGAGCTGTCAGAAAATCGCCCATTAAAAAAGAGGGAAATTATGTAAATTGCTGTACAAATACTCCCTTTCTGTGATCGAAGACAAATACTCACTTCAACTCGTCCGATACGTCCGCTGTCGTACGACTCCTTGTAATGTGACTGTATCAACTGCAGACTCGTCGCCCTGAAGTCGTCCACTGTAAGACAGACAGTGACAAAACATCTTTATACAGTGCAAATATTTGATTAAATAATAAAATATGTGTTACAAATAAACTAAGCTTAAGCCTACCTAAATGTAAAAAAGTCACGTTCACTAAAAAAACTAACGTCATTAACTTCCCTTATAAGCTCTCTGATACGATTCTGTCATCAGTTCCGGCCATACGGGACCTAGGTATACTTTTAGATTGTAAGCTAAATCTTGATAACCATATCGATAAAATCACAAATAATGCTTATGGGATGTTTGGCTTCGTCATGAGGACTTGCCGAGACTTTAAACGCCCATCGACCTTTATTCACCTTTACAATGCCCTGGTTCGTCCCCATCTCGAGTGTGCATCTCAGATATGGAACCCTTTGTATAACAAATACATTGACAAATTAGACCTCGTTCAAAGAAAATTCTTTCACTCAATGTATTTTAAATGTCACCGTATCAAACTGTCATATAGTAATTGTTTAAAAACTAAATATTCCATTACTTCACTTCTATCAAGACGAACCCTATTAGATACAATGTTCTTATACAAAATTTGTAATAATATGATAGATTGCTCTAGTCTTACTGCACAAGTGGCTTATCGTGTTCCCTTGCGACCTCAACGTGACTCACACCCGCACAAACTTTTTCTCACGAAATTTTGCAGCACTAACGCTGGATTACGCTCTCCGATTAGGCGCCTCATGGCGACCTACAACGACAATTTCAGTCACCTTGACATTTTTGCACATTCGTGTCATCGATTTAGGAGTTTGCTTTTGAAGGAGTTAAAGGAGAAATAACTGCAGGTTCCAGTTATTTCTCCTTTAACTCCTGCCCTGTGTCAGATAACATTGGAAAGATCTTTTATGGGATACATTTCCAGACAGTCTCCATTGGCGGACAGATGTGAATCACGAACAACCGTTTCGTTTATTTTTTCTTCCATACATATTTTGTCTTTTTTCCGATGTTATTTGAAACGAAGGATACTGTGGCATCGGACCTCTTTGGTCCACGTACCAATTATTAACGGTTTGCGATATTAACGTGATAACTCCTTTTTCCTCCGTTTCCTCCTAGTTTGACTATTATTTTCTATAGTTTTTGTTTATTTTTTCTTAAATTAAGTAAACTTACTTTGAATATTTTTCAATATCTTCTCTTTTTTTATGGCATTCATTGCATTGTTTACATGTGTTGCATGTATTCTGTTTCGCAACTACTTATAAATCTATTTTTAATCTGTGAATAGTGGTTGTGGACTGTGTATAAACATCAACTTATTATGTAACACAATTAGTTTAGAACCTGTACACAGTTGTTTGCTGTTCCAAAAAAAAAAAAAAAAATGACCGGCCAAGCACGTGTCGGACCACGCAAAGTGTAGGGTTCCGTAGGTACCTACTTGTTAAAGACAGTTAAAATTCATCAAAATATTTTTCTATAGTTGGTCTATTATTCGATAACCTGTAAAGTCTACATGATGTTGATACTTTTCTTTTTAAATTCATCATATACACTCACTACTACATTTACACATACTGAATGACTGAGTAAGTGAGTGAATGAATGACTGACCGACTTCCTCCACATTCCTGAAGCGCATATCACACGCGGATCCTACTCCATGACACAGCAGCAGCAAGTGGTCGATGCTGGAGGGCTCCATCTCCTCGATCTCCGACTCGTCGTGGCCGCGACGCACGACGCGCGGGCGCATCGCCGATTGCTGGATTTAAAATTCATATATTAGTGGTCGCCATGTCCGAAAACGGTCGGAAAGATCATCTTCATCATCATTAGGATTAAGAAAGGATCATAAACACAAGTTTTGATAATGGTTAAAATAAAAAACCAGGTTGGGTCGTGTTTTGTGTTTGGTTTTTTTATTCAAAGCCAAGTAGGCTTTTAGAAAAACACCTGTATGGTTTTAGTTTTCTTATATTCAAAATCCTTTCCCTATTTCACACATTTTAAAGTCGGTCTTTGTATAAAAAAAAAACTAAAAAAATGATAGATATATCCGAAAAAAAAATCAGGACTGCGACTTTCAAATTATTGTAGCAAGTAAAACAGATAAATATAGTAAGATCGACGACGATGTTATATTTTTGTTAAACTTACCATACTCGTATAACTTGGTCACTATTTTGACACGATAAAATTAAAAATAAGGCTGTCACTTAAAACCCTTACAAGTACATCACCCTAAATATTTATCTTCTTTATCTAAAGTATCAATATTCATAAATCGTAGTTCACAACACACAAGGAATAGGAACGGGAGAAAAGGCCAGGACTAACGATCTTCTCCTTCTGATGTCGATACTCTCCAGCTCCGTGCACCAGCATGATGAGGTGGTCTATCTTATCCGTCTGGTCTCTGGTGACTCTGATCTTCGGAGGGTTGCGGTAGACACGCTTCCCGAACGTGAATAGCTGACCGAGTTGGGGCAGAGGCTGGTAGGATGGGTTAGAGGATAGGTTAGGATAGGATTAATTCTTTGTGACGGCGAGATTGACCTGCTTTTGATGATCACTATTTTGAAAAAGAGGTCATATCGATCGAATAGGGGATCGGATTGTTCCTAAATTTACCATATTTTAAGAATTATTTTTAAAATATAGATTAGTAGCAGACGATTCGCGAAGAAAAAAACAGAATTGGTTGAAAAACGAATTTACAGTATTTTTTTAAAGTTTCAATATGTCTGTCTCTTTAAAAAACGATTTTTTGTATGGAGATTATATGGCATTACTAACAAATGACGTCACAAGTGGGTGTTACTAACAAATGACGTCACAAGGTATGTGCCTCTCTGTCTAATCCTGAATTTCAAACCTTTATAACTCGGTAGATTTTAAAGATAGAGCAAAAATTCCTTTAGTGTTCGATAGCAGAAACTAAGAAGTTTGGATTTATAAAATAAAAAAATGTAGTCCGATCCCCTATTAAAGTCGATATTAGCTAGACAAAGTCTACCTCAGGGCGTTCCCTGGGCCCTCTGTTGTTTATATTGTATACTGACGACGTCCTAAACAAGAGTGGAATTTAGCAACGCCTAAGTAGGTCGTTCATTAAGTGCCCTACTACCCATATCGACTATCAGATTCCTCATCAAATCAGTTATTTTGGAAAAGGCTATTTGGATTCAATGGTTAATTAGGTTCTATAGAAGAAGTAGTTATTGGAATTGTACCTAACAAACCCCTTAGGATAAGAGTGAGTGAATATTCGATTGATCCTTTAAACATTTTTTTCTAGAGTAATCAAGGTTATCATTATACTTTTAGAAAACTGACAGCGCCATCTGTCATCGCCGTAAAGCACAAAAAACAAAGGAACACTCACCGGCGGCGCGCTGAAAGCGTCAGTATTCTGAGCCTGCAGGAAGTGCACCATCACAGCGGGGCCGTGCATGACCACCATCTCGTTGTTGGGTAGGACTAACCGTCTGTGCCAGTCGCCTGTCGTCATACCGTGGCGGTATTCCTCCTGTTTAGAGTAAAATAAAAAATGGTTAATTGCTTAAATACTAGTGGCTCTGTGAGCTGTAGACCTCGCGAGTTTTTTTTTTAATTTTTTACGTTTTCAATTCTCATAACTCCACCATTTTTTAAAACTTCCGAATAGTGACTCGACAAAATAAACTATTAATCTATCGAACTTGCTCACAAAATTTCACGAGAATCGGTTGAAAGACGCGACACAGATGGACATACAAAAGCAATTTTGGCCAAGCTGAAACTCGTCCACCGAATTTTGAACATTTTCCTTAATGTCCACATCTCAAATGCTAGCAGTGAGTCACAGATCTCTTAATGACGATAACGGTCATCACGTACCTCGAGTTTCTCAGCGACAGCCTCAGTGTATGGAACGTATCGTGCGTCCGTCGTCCCTTTGTAGAACCAGCTGCATCTGAAACCAGAATCAAGTTATTAAGAAAAGAGAACAAATGTGCTAAGTGCCTGTGCTAATTTCAATTAACAGCTCTTTATTAGTAGGACATCAATGGAGCGTTGTTGATATCAATCAATCAATCAGCCTATTGCAGTCCACTGCTGGACGTAGGCCTCCCCAAGGGCACGCCAAAGCGCACGATCACCCGCTTTCCTCATCCAGCCACCACCAGCGACCTTCCTCGGGTCATCAGTTCACCTGGCAGTTGTTGATATAATGTTCGAATTCAACCTCGTTTTTTATCTACGATTACTTCAACGCTCTTGAAGGCATACATCGTAAGGAAAGGCACACACTTGTGAAGACGCATGTGTAGTTGACCAACCCGTAATGGCCAATAATAATTGTTATCAATTAAGACCTGATGTGCTAATTTGAGGTAAGATCGAGCCCCTCGGTAGTACTCGGTACCCGGTATTCGGTACGGTATAACGCCTCAGATTTTATTACAATATCATCTTTCCCGGGGAGAAGAGTCATTGTAACTCGCATGTTTTAAACAGGCTATCATCTAAAAGTGCTTATAAGAGTCATTGTAGACAGTGGCCCCGATTTGGGAAGTCATGCTCTAATTCAAATTTTAAAACCCAGCTATCCTTTTAGTTTTTATGACCGATGAAAGGGAGGTGATGAATTCAGATGAACGAATGATGTTATTTTGAATGAATGATAACCTAAAATAAAGGCATAGCTGTCAGATTAAGATATTTTAAGTCGGATGTTTTACGTGCTCTCTAAAATTGTGCAATCGACGCTCCCATAAGGTTCAAATTCGATGTTTGACAGCTCTAATATTAAGAAGTCCATCTCCTGTCCCTTTTCAATCATTGAAAAAGACTCATCATCAACATCAACGGCCCGTTACAGTCCACTGCTGAACTATGAGCCTCCTCCACTTAAGTGGAGGGTTTTGCCATAATCTCCACGCTTGGCAGGCGGGTTGGCGATCGCAGTTTAAAAGGTTACTGTATCAGAGAGCGCTGCTGCCCGTTCCCTGTTCAATGTGTAGTCCCTAAGTCGCCTCTTACGACACCCACGGGAAGAGCAGGCGTTGGTGACAAATGTATTCTACTCTGCCGTCACCACACGGCGTGAAAAGGATTGACGAACTTAAATTAGATAGATAGATAAATCGTTTATTTAGTGACACAGTACAAACACAACAAAATTAAGGATTAGAGCGTGACCGCGATCACACACGCTACCAATGAAGCATGGGAAATTACGCGCTTACCGAAAATGTTCTATCTCGTTCGCTTACCTCCTCACATTGGTGGGGTTGTCGTTCCAGTACACGGGCACGCGGAGACGGCCGTTGATGTTGACGTCGAACCTGCCGCCATCCGTCGCTACCACTGTGTTCTCGTTCAGGTCCGCTGCAAACCAGAAATAGACAGCTTAAAGGTCTATCCACAAAGCTCAGTGCCGTGTCAGGGACGGGGCCGGAACGTGGCAAATGTCGTGGCCGTGTCAGGGCGGCACTGAGCTGTGTGGATAGACCTTAATACGGAATATGCACTGGTGATTTTAATTTATTGGTCATTTCAAATTTTATTTGAACACGAACCTCTGTAGCGAAAATTTTATATCAGTCGGGCACGGAGGCTGTACATTGTGTACATTGGTTAAAAATGCATGTTATCATCATTATAATTTCAGCCGACAACCACTGGACAAAGGCCTCCTCCTCAAGGAAAAAGAAATGCATGTACACCACCACCACCACCATCAACAGCTCATATACGTCCCCACCGAGGGGCTCGTGCATGTACACACTTATAAAATATTTCCGACGCCGCCCCTTCTGACACACTTAGAAACGAACTCATATAACATCCAGACAGAACAGAACCAGAAACGGATAAGTAAAATTATTTATTTAAGTAGTTGCTCGACTATAAATCGAACCCGGTACCTTTTTATGCCATACACACCAGTAACTAGGCTGTGCTGTTATGAATCTGTCGAAGTGACGCTAGTCAAGGTCATAGCCATGCATGGAGGTCCCGTTCTTCTTCTTCGTGCCACAAACCCTGGTGTCAGTGTTATAGAGCCGCCAATGGCCACTGACTAGGCTCGTCTAACGACTAGATAGTAGCCGGGACCAACGGCTTAACGTGCCTTCCGAAGCACGGAATCATCTTTCTTTTCGGACAATCAGGCGATTCAGCCTGCAGTCCTAACCAAACTGAGGGTCTCGCAAAGAGATTTTTGCTTGACGGTGTCCCCACCGGGATTCGATCCAGGAACCTCCGTAATGAGCGGCGAAATCTCGACCACTCGGTCACGAAGGTTCCTTTGATACTCAGTATACTTCGATATATCGGTCGGATAGATCATCATTATCATCATCCTCACTTCGACAATACTCACGGCTCTGATAGGCGTTCTCCAAAGACTGAGAGTCGGCGACGCTAAACCCTCTCCAGTTGGACTTCCCATCCAGGTCGACTCGGTAGAACCAATGGTGGCGCACTGGTGTGTATTCGGACGACATTTTTGTCTGGGAATATGAATATATAGTTAAATAAAAGCTATTCAACAGCGACTCTTTCGATGTCTCACGTAGGAAAAAGAGTTTTAGCTGCGGCTAAAATAGCTTGCCATTTACACCTGTAACGTAACCAATCATGTGGCAAAAAATCACGTTGTTTCTTTGGTTGGTTGTTGCGAAAAAAAAGTACAAACCAATAAACACAGTTTCGAATTTATATATTGGATACAAATTGGGTAAGCCTGACCGCTATGCATGTAAATAACGCTTTATTTAAAAAGTTATATACTTAGCGATATAAACACACGGTAATGATAGTTGTATGAAAATCAGTGTCCAACATATGGCCGTTATATTATTCATTGAAATGAGCAAGCTGGGTTGATTGTTAGCATCCGTCAATGGCGGTCGGGCTTTCGTTTTAATTTTCGTTTTTTAGTTTATTTGAGTGTTTAGTATATAATTTTGATAGTATATTATCCAGTGAATGACTCAGAACAATAAACTTTAATAGGACAATTGAAACGCTTGCATTTTGCCGTCATTTATTGATGACTTGCAGCGGCCACGTGGTGGCTTCAGTAATGAATGCTGCTACAGATCGCGCCAAACTTCTAGACCGCTCTGAACACGGCACGATTCGATTTGCTACTGCAAAATATAGGTAAAAGCGACAACGCGCAATGCGCGAAGCAACTTCAGAGCGGTCTAGAAGTTTGGCGCGATCTATATCATATTACTGGAGTCCTTCACCGTACACAGCACCCTAGTCTTAGGATTAGGGCTTTCTGTGTATCTCATGCTACTTACTTAGCAAAACCACTTGATACTGGCGAAATATATACTACAAGTGACACGCCATAAATAAAAAATTAGAATGAGCAAGCTGCTTAGGAATCTGAGAGAGAAAAACATCACTCATACATACATAATTTCTAAGTGTTGTGTGTCGCAGGTCGCAGTAGATATGAGGAATAGTGTTAGAAAAATCTGCGACGGGCGGTATACATACTTTTAATACAACTTTCTAAAATAATTCAATATCCCCTATAAACGCTGTTAGGCATGATGAAAAACTGAATTCCCCGAAAATAAGCATACGATGACGTTAAGCTATCATAAATAAACATTTAGCTCCCAAATTCGAATAAAAAAAGTAATATTTTAATAATATACTAGAAGTAACAAATGCAATCCTACCTCAGTTGCTACAGAGACTCCATCGTTTGGTTCTTCTTTCGTTATTACGTTATCTATATTAACCGTCGTGGAAGTTTTGCGTTCCAAACTATTATCTTTATTCTCCATGTTATTGGTCTTCTTCGACTGTGTGTTACCATCCATGCACTTTTTTATTTTGAAGTCAGTTAGTTCGGGGTTTATATTTTTCAATTGTTCTACGTATCCTACTGTTAAATCACAACAATGCTTACATTTGTTTAAAGCCGTCATTAGGGTACCGTCGTCTATCGTTCCATCTGATACGGTTGGGTCAATATTATTATCAAATTGTGATCCTTTGTTAAGACGAGCACTTTTGGCTAAATCGGTTACTAATCTTTCGTTGTCATATTCAATAGTAAAGTAATTTACAGTTCGTACTACTTGTTCCGGTTTTAATTCTGCTTGTTGGATAGATGTTAGATCACGCATTAGGTTAAGGTTCGCAACGTATTGTTCATGTGGAATGTTAAGTTTATTTTGCACATTTAATGCGGTCAAATTCGGATTCATAGTTAGTTTAGAGTCACCAGGACTGTTTATTACAGGTAAATTTGCAACAGGAAGTTGTCGATAGTGGTCTTGACTCTGGCTCAACTCAAAAAAAGACTTAGAATGATCGGGTTTTTCGGGAGATGAAAAGTAGCTCGCTAATCTATTGACACCTAGATCGTGTATTTCGGTTTTCTGGACTGGTTCCGAGCTAGATGCGAAGAAATTTATAGGATCTGGTAATGGTGTCTGTTTTGATTCATAATTAAATTTTGGTGTTTCGAATATTGATGCTGCTGTTTCTTCCTGTTTGTCACTGGAACAGCCGCCAAAGTCAAAAATTTGCGATCCCAGATTTTGAAATGTTTCTTCTTTTTTAATAGTGTGAATATCTGGGCTTGTTACTAGTTGACTCGTTAAACCTGCAGATGCAAACTCTTGTACTAAATCTTTTTTAAGTCCAAAAATACTTTTAAAGTCGGGCAGGGATAAGATTTCTGATCCCCGATCTTGAACAGTAGATATAATAGAAGCAGTAGTAACGCATGTATCGTGATGGGCTGTACTAAACGTAGGAGAGTACGTTACTTTTGTTTGCGTTGACGTATCCGGTATAAAAGTTTCATCTATTTTATCTGCAAAAGCATCATTAGTACTTAATCTCCTTTGAAATTCTTCTTCAAATCCAGGAGGGACAGAAATCAGATTTTGTGAACCGAATGTGAAGTTTGTTGTAGGAGATGACAAGGAATTTCTATAATGGGTATCAGCTGCGTAGTTTCCTGTATCAAAGTAAGATGGCATAATAGTTGGACTAGTCGTCGATGTTAATTTAAAAGTTGGAGACGTTTTAGGAAACGCTTCGTTTTCTTCTTTTTTCTTATAATTATCAACTCGACTGCTGAAAGAATCAATGTTAGTACGTTCTTCGTTTATATCATCAGACTGGTCATCGGCGACGTCAGGTTCAATTACAAATTCTTCGAAAATCGGAAAATCTTTGCTAGCATCTTGTTCTATAGAATGTACGTCCAATGCTTCAGATTTTGTGTCTTCTTCTGGGGGAGCGGTCGGTATACTCATTTGTCTAGGTAAAACCCTTGTAATATTTTCTTGACTTTCAAAATCCTTCTTAAGTTTATCAGGTATATTTTCATATAATGCCTGTGTTCCAAATAAACCTATAACGGGTAAACCGTAATTGTGCTGCTCTAATCCTGTTGGTTGTTCAAAAGTTAAATCACGCTCGTCTTGCATTGGATACGTCGCTTCTTCATTCGACCATTCATAATCTCTGATTTTTTTATCATCGTCATGTAGTTCTGTAGCGGCTTGTACCTGAATAGCTTCGATAGTTTCTTCAGTAATATGAGATATTTCTTCGCACTGATTTCTATCAAATTCTTCCAAATCTTCGTCAGCCGGTGTATTACTTTCTGTCAAAGGAACTTCAACAGGGTTTGACAGTTGAATCGGAGAAGTAATGTTCTCAATTAACTGCGTTGTTAAATCATCAGTTTCTTCTCTTTCCCACTCATCTGGCTTATTTACTTCTCGACAAGTTTCACATATATTTAATTCTGAAACATCATCTTTATCTACTTCTTGTTCCGTTGTAAGATTTTCAATATAACTTGCTTCATTAGCTAACTCTTGAACATTCAAATTTTGCATTTCTGTTTCTAAGTCGTGTAGTTCTTTAGTTTTATTTGCAAGCATTGTTGACAAACCGAATAATGGAGCAGATGACATGTCTAATGATCGAGGTTGTTCAGGCCAATCAGTTATTACTGTACTGCCTTGTTGCTCTATTACTACAGATTTATTAAAATCAAACGCACTCGAAAATATACTCTGAATTTTTGAGTCTCCTGGATTCAGAGAACTAAAGAAATCTGCTGGATTTGATTGTAAGCTTGACAAAACGTTTTGTAGGTCACCAGCTTTATCTTTTGGGTTTACTATTTCTTGTTCAAGATTAGATTGTTGAGTCAATTCAAAGCCAATATTTTTAGGTATTCCAATGTTTTTATTTGCATCTTGATTGTCTTCGAAGTGGCCGTCAAAAAAGCTTGTTGCTGCTCCGAAAGTAGTTTTTTTATATTCAGGACATTGAGTAATAACGTTTTGCGGCACAGGAGGTTCTATTGATACGGTCTGTGAAGACGGGTTATCAAAACAGCTATGAGCCCTATCAGTTGATGCCTTACGCGTTATATCTTCAGCTTGTTTACTCAGGGTTTCGGTCGCTTGAGAATTTTCATGCAGAGTAGTACCTAAATCCGTCGGTAGGATAATTGGATCAGATATTGTTTTTGATAATGGCTCAAACCCAAGGGAAACATTATCAGCGTTTTGTTGATTCCCACTTGGCAAGAAGTCTTTTGGAGGACCAACATTTGAAAATGGGCTATTTGCATCAGTTAAAATTTTAGTAGAATCTGAAATCTCGGGTTGTTTGACATCTGTAACGCTTGGAATCATTTTTGAAGTAACGTCAATTTGTATATTCTGTGATCCATCAGAAGGGAATGTCTGCTGAGTTTTCAAAGACTGTTCGTTTCTTTGATAAGGTGGTCTAATTGAATATGAGCGTTGAATTTCTATGTCGGGTTGTCTACCAGCATTTATTTCTTCTTGGCTCTTTGGAACAGTGTGATACTCTTGATTATATTCAATTTTTTGATTTCCTGTAGTGTAAACACTAGGAGTTTGATAACGGTGCATATCAGCATCTGAAAAATAAGTGCTAGCGTTTTGTTCCGGATTCTGGTAGAATTGTTGCTGAGTATGGTAATAATCATATTGGTTTTGGTAAGCTGCTGAATAGTTGTACCCATACGCAGGTTCAGCTTGTTCTACGTTAGGAACAAAAATTTCAAAATTATTGCTTGGTACGCTGTGTTGCTGTTGTTCGTAAGTCACATGTTTCTGAACATTTGATCTATCTTTCTTCGTATCATTATAAGAAGGATCGAAGAATGTTGTTACGGTATTTTGGATCTTGTTAATATCTAAAGCTCCTAGTTTAGATTTCAAAGAACCTAGAACACCGAAACCGCTAGATTCTTGTTTCGGTTCATCGTAACTTTCTGTTACCGGTCTGCTCATGTCAAAAGCTGTTTTGTAATCTGGAACTTGAGGTTGTGATGTTACATTTGAGTAAGCATGTTCAATTGGACGACTTATATCAAAAGGTGACTGTTCCGTATATTGTCCCACATTTCGTGTTACTTGGTCTTCAAGAGTGGGTCCTTGTTGAGGAGTGAACAGTGCACCTTGAAATGAACCAGTATTTATTGGGTCAATAACTGGTTTAACGTTATTACTTATAGCACCAACTCCTTCTATAGGTCCTGCATAATACTGGGGACGTTTTTTTATCATTCTGTAATTGATAGGTCCTGATGCTTTAGGAGGCTCTGACACAGATTTTGGGGGCTCTGGAGCAGGTGCTGTCTGATTGTTAATTGGTGGAAATTCTTTACTTTCTGCCGTCACGACATTTAAATCATAGAATATTGGTGGAGGCAGTGTTCGTTGAGGCGGGTTAGTTGATGAAGTCAGGTTATTAGAAGGTATAAAATCGTTTGCCGGGGTAAAAATCTGTGGTAGCATTGTTGAAGTTTTTGGTGGCAGCATTGCTCCAGGTGCTGTTGTGGGTGCTGGTGGCGTAAAAATTGATGGTGGGATTTGATTTGAAGCCTGTGCATTACTCGGAGGAAATCCCACAAAATTTGTGCTCATAGATATATTATCTGTTTGATAATTTAAAGGTGGCGTTGATGGGAATGAAGTTGCAGCACTTTTCGAAGTTGCAAAAAAAGGTGGAGCTGCTATTGGCGACTGCATTAATATTGAAGACGGAGCTCCAGATATTTCTATCGGTTTTGTCGTTCCTGATGATGTAGTAGTAATTGTACTCGATAGGAAAATAGATGGCCGAGATCTTATATCTTGTGTTTTTTCCAACGGTTGTGCACCGTGCATTGGTACTGATTGTATTGACATTGGCAGTAAATCGATAGAACTACCGAATGCTATACTTGATGAAACTGAAGAGCGTGGCGCTTGAGACGTTTGTGCATTAAATGGAGTAAACACAGACTGCATTATATCACTAGGTAACTGTTCAGACGTTTCGTATTTTTGAGGAGCAGTTGGTTTACTTGAATTAATTTCAGACGAATCCATGGGTGCTGGTACAAAAATATTTTCAGTAAATGGTGGTACTTGATGAACTTGTTTAATAATAGGCTGATTAGCGCCAATGCGCCTGGCGACTGAAGGAGGTAAAAATGGTTTTCCAGCAGCTGTTAGACTGTCCCTCCTTGGTTGATTTGCAAACATAGGCGGTGGCGGGAGTACTGAAGTTTGACTAGGATCTTGACTGAACTGGACTTGTGATGATTGTACATTACTTGGAAATACGTTTACTTCATCTCTTGTGCTAGCTTTGGGATCTGGAATGTTTTGTGCAGCCATATTATGAGAAAGTCTTTCCGTTGTGTTCACAATCTCCTCATTTGTCTTTTGTCTTGATACGTCATCACTAGCTGCTGGAGTAAAATACGTAGGCGTACTAATTTGAACTATTTGAGTTTGACCTAAACTTGAATTTTGAATGTTTTGCTCGTTGAGTAATGAAGAAGGTACAAAATATTGTGGGATGTTTTGGCTCGCAGGCAGTAAACTTTGACCGAACGGCTGGTAGGGACTCCGCGTCATATCACCCGAAGATAATCCTGGTATTTGTGCGTATTTCTTTTTTGGTGGCAAACGATAGTTGGAAGTACCTGAAACAAGAAAAAAAAACAGTTATGAATAAAGTAAGTATACATTATAACATTTAAAGATCCAAGCTGCAATTTTCCGGATGCGAGATAACCTTGATTCTTTTCTCTACTAAGTACGAAACGACAAGTCTTATAAAACGTAAGATTTTATTCGTTTTATAATAAACCCTTTAGTCATAAAACAGCTTAACTTTCCCCAAGGAACATAGGTTGGCAAATGACCATTTTTTTTTATTTATTTATCTTTCATACAAAATTTCTAATAAGCACAGCCGATTGATTACTATGGGAGATGCAATTTTTTCTTCATCTAACTTATGTTTCTTAGAGAAAGTTGTTCAGTTTCCATGGATCACTCTTCCAAAGGGTTTTAAATTAATGAAATTTCAGGGTGGTTGAAAAAAAACATCGATAAAATAAAACAAGTAAAAAAAACAAACAAAACAAAACACGATTGAGCACATCATTGTCCTATCGTGTGGTCAAAGACCGGCCTCACAAACCCTGGTGTATGTGTTTTTGAACCTCCAATAGCCTCTGACATGGCTCTAGAGGTTACGATTACTTCAGTGCAGCTGAAAAGTATAGCTTCACGTGCCTTCCGAAGCACTGAACCTTCTTACCTTCGGTGATTTTGTTTGACAGTGATTCGAACCTAGCACCTAAATGTCGGTTGATAGAAAATCAAGTTGTAATACCTATTTCAAGTTTCTAAATCAACTGGCCAATCAACAGGTTTGCCTTGGTACCATTCACAGTCTTTACTAAATTAACGAAAATACATCTAGGCCTTTTAGCGAAACCCATAACGGCTTAAATATTTGCAGTGCAAAAGGAAAATAATTAACAGATGAAAAGTTTATTTACGTGTCGACCAACCCACACTGGGCCAGCGCTAAGGCCTAATCGCTCTAATTCAGGGTAGGCTCGAGCCCTTCGGTAGGGACGTATATGAGCTGTTGATGATGACTTGAAAAAAAAAAATGTTCACATCATACACCGAGGGGCTGGATCCCAGCCTAAATTAAGCCCCCTCAGCTGCCAACTCGCTTCACCCTTTCTGTGCGATATTTTCGTACCCTAAGGTTGTCTGGAAGAGATTTCTACCCTAGCAATAAGTCCGCCATTCGACTCCTCTGTTCTAAGTCTTGTTTTTTCCTCTTGTTTATTTTTGTTGTCAATAAAGAATATTGTATTGAGTTAGATGGGGCCTTAATCTACCAAGCGGGCTGGAAGATGCAGCCCATTTTTTAGAAGTGTCAATTATGGAATGGTGGCAGTTAAATAAATAAAAATCTCAGGTTAGATTATGGCCAAAATGGCTGGTCACCAAAATTTGAGTTGAGGCAAATCGCTTCCTACAAATTATGATTCAGAGGCATCGCAGACAATGACCCACGACCACCTCACTGGTTGCTTATAAGAAGTTTACAATAAGATCGCCTATGCTACCTTAACCTCACTTTTTTTAAACTGTTAATTAGTGTCGGTGAAGTAGGTATAAAAAAAGTGTTTAGGTATAATTCATTCATTCATTCGTTGGTCACCAAATTTTAAGTTGAGGCAAATCGCTTCCTACATACAACCACGAATCAGAGACATCGCCGACGACAATGACCCAGGTCGACCCTCGCATGTCGCAATTCTCAAAAACTACATAATTGTACCAAAATCATCGTAATCACGGTGGCCAGTTATCCGTACACTCAACCGAATAATAGAGGCTTCTGTTCGTTTTAAATCACGTACATTTTACGTTTATTTTAATATCAATAAAATTATACGTGGACGTGGACATATACCACACATGCTAGGCCTATTTATAACCTCCAGTTGAATATTTTCTAAACACGGACAGCTTGCAAGATAAGTAAGTAAGATAAAAGGAGTTACATAGAAATATATATATTTAAAATGAATTTTACAGCATTACAATATAAGTAATATTGTTCTTCAGTTTTAGATAAACAGTTACAAGCCAACAAGAATTCACCCTTGACAGACAACAGTTGAAAAATCATAATGTGAAAATATATTTTAGTTGCCGGTGTACGCTTTTTTATACGGCTATTGATGATTAAGACATTTCCTTTTGTGGAGTTGTTCAGTTAGACCCAAAGACTGATTTAAGAAGGGTAGCCATAATTTTTTTTAATGTAAGTTTTTATTGGGGGAATGGGGGGGGGGGCATAGTTTCTGGTACTGTTGCTATAAGGTCAAGTTTAGTGTCATTTTCAGGTAAATCAAACATGTAGAATTCATTTCCACTATTTGATTTGCAATATTATGCATGAAAAATGTAAATTAAGTTTTTTTTTTTTAAAAAACGTCTATATCTTTTTTCATTCAATAGATAAAAAAATAAAAATTACCAATTTAGAAAGCCCAATTAATTTTCTCTTAAAAAAATATACACATAATGTATTGATTGTATTAATTTCGACGAAAAAAAATGATTACTCGACACAGTTACTAGGGGAGTTAAGTTGAAAAACCTTTAGAAAATATAACTCCGGCTTGAAACTTGGTACAGTTGCTCATGGGGTCAAAAGAGGCCGATCGAGATCGGTACTCAACGGTAGCGACCCCTCTGGGGCGGGGGGGGAGGGTCAAAGGGACGCTGCGACCGGACAATTTTCCTAAAAATTCGTATTCGATGCATGAAAATAAAGTGACCAAAAGATTTTTTTTTTATTTGAGTGCAAGGTTCAGTTTCTGGATGATATAGCAGGATGAGGAGAGTGCAGACCTCTGCACTTTTGGTACACCCTTCGGTAGGTACCAGTATCTACGCCAACCCTACGGTATCAACTCAGCCTCCGAAATTTTCCATGCTAAATTTCGCCAACTGCTGGAAGACTTGGAGGGTGTAGATTCCTTCGTCTGGGGAGCAACGAAGGAAGAGCACGACAAGCGTCTCAGAGCACTGATGGAACGGGCTAGAGAGGTGGGTATTAAATTTAATCGTAAGAAATGTGATGTGTTTGTTTCACTAAGGTAACGTATTTAGATCACACCTTCAGCGCCGACGGTATGAAGGCAGAACAGGCAAAAGTTCAGGCCATAAGTGATATGCCAAGCCCAAACGACAGACAGTCCCTAGAATGTTTTCTAGGGATGGTTAATTACGTAAGTAAATTCATACCTAACTACTCAGATTTAGCGAGTTCTCTGCGAGCACTACTAAAAAAAGACTACGAGTAGTGTTGGAGCGAAAAGGAGAAGCAAACGGTTGTAAATGAACGTCTGATATCTATAATAATTAAAATTGGCCATTAATCATCTAGTAGAGGAAACGTACTACTTTGTGTGAGTTTTCCAAGCTCTTTTAGAAGATAACAGTAATGATCGTCTTCTTTTTGGAATTCTAACTACAGAATAAAACAAAGTGTCTCTGTACAACATCTATGTAATTCCTAGCTATTCATCTCTCCCTTGCTCGTTCAACAGGGTTGTTAAAAAAATGTAGGAAATATCATTGAGTAAACAATATATTTCCTATATAGCGTATCGCCCCAGGTTTTGGCCCTCAGTCGACACAGGAATGACCCAGCCGGCACGACTGAACCTCCGACCTAAGAAAAACCCATGCTCAAATGAGGAATTGCAATTTGTCCCAGTTGCCTAAAAAGGCCTCAGGGATAATTACAATTATAATAAATGTGAATATGAAAGGAACCGTTAGTGGCTCCAAGCTACTTTAGTTAGTTAGCTAGTTAGTTGGTGGGCTCCCGATTCCGCAATTAGACTCTAAATTGGTCCGTTTTACGTTCGGTTTTGGCTGGTTACTCCAACCAGCCCAGCTCCTTCCAGAAGCTCAGAAGCCTCCTGGGACTGTCACAGGCTTCGCGGAGCAACCCCACATTCTGGAGGATTTTTGCCCGTTGGTCAGTCAACCCTACGCATTCCAGGACTACGTGGGTGACCGTTCCAGACATCCTCTGCATAGAGGGCTGTCCGTCGCGCCGATGGTGAATAGGTGTTTATTGAGAGGTATGTGACCTGTTAAACTGCCTACAACTATTCGGAGGTTTTTACGGTTTAGGCTGAGAAGTCTGTATGTTAGTCTCGGCGATAGTGTTGGGATCACCGCCTTCGACTGTCTGCAGCTTGTTAGACTAGCCCATTGGGCGTTGTGTTCGTCCCGGGTAATGTTGCGCAGCCATGTTCTCAGTTGGCTGAACGGTATCGGCAGGAGAGGCTCAGGGCCCAACACCGGAGCCTCCGATCCCTTTCTAGCCAGTTCATCAGCCGCATCATTACCCAGTGATCCGCTGTGTCCTTTTATCCATTGAAGGATGACCTTATTCTTTGCACATGCTCGTTCTAAGGCTAAGTGACATTCGAAGATAAGCACTGAGCTGCAGATGTTGCCTCGAAGTGCTTGGAGCACAGCCATGCTGTCGGAAAGTATTCTGATGGTGAAATCTTCAACCTCCCTTCTTAGGATGGCGGTGGCTGCCTCGGTAATTGCTACACATTCACATTGGAAAATAGAGGCCAGTGCCAGCCTAAGGCCAGAGATATTCTGATGTTTAAGTCTAGTGAAAATACTCCTGCTCCGGTTCCAGACTCCATTTTAGACCCATCAGTGTATATTCTTAGTTCATCCGTGCCTGAATGATCTTTACTAGCTTCAGATAGTTGGATTTCGTAGTTCTTGGTGAATATGTAGGTTTTGGGGACCCAGTCGCATGGAGCTTGGCACATTGGCTGTGATACTATAGCATCTTTCCAGAGTGCCGCGACATGGCCGTCCTGGTACATCCTTTTGCCCGAAAGTTTTAAGCGAAGGGACATCCTCGCCTCATGTTGGATCCATAGGTCCAATGGCCTAAGTCCTAAAATAATTTCCAAGGTGGCTGTCGGGGTGGTGCGCATACTGCCCGTGACTGCTGTGCAGGCAAGTCTTTGAAAGCGCTGTAGCTTGGATTTGACGGTAATTAGCTTGGTCCTGGGCCACCAAGCAATGGCACCGTATGTGATTATAGGCCGTATAACAGAAGTATATAGCCATAAGGTGATCTTCGGCGATAGACCTCAGGATTTCCCGACGAGTCTTTTACATTGCCAAAAGGTGATGCAAGCTTTTTGTAGCTTGTGGTCAATATGCTTATTCCAGAGCAACTTACTGTCAAGTGTCACTCCCAGGTACTTGACTTCATTGGTCAGGTATAGCTCGGTATTGAATAACTTTGGCAGTCTAAGCTGACCTAGGCTGCGTTTGTTTGTGAACATTATTAGCTCTGTTTTAGACGGGTTGACAGTCAGGTTGTGCTTGCTGCGCCATCGTTCAACAACCTTGAAGGCTGATCTTGTGAGATCGCATAGCACATTCTCAAAAGGTCCTCTAGTGAGAATGGCTAGGTCGTCCGCATAACCGACTGTATAGTACCCGTTGTCATTAAGATTCTCGATCAGCTCATTGACCACAATATTCCACAGGAGAGGGGAGAGGACTCCCCCTTGCGGGCAGCCTCTAGCAACTGGATTCCACTCCATGTCTTGTGAGCGCTTGGCTGATACTGGTAAAATTGGTCTTATCAAAAGCTCCTTCAATGTCAATGAAGGTGCCAAGTGTTGATTGTTTGCTTTGTAATCCTTTCTCTATGTGCGAGATTACGCTGTAGAAAGCGGATTCGGTGGATTTGCCTGAGCTGTAGGCGTGTTGATTAGTGTAAAGTGGATTTCGCAGCAAGGCATTATTCCTAATGTCCCTGTTACATAATCTCTCTAAGATTTTCAGGAGGAAGGAGGTGAGACTCTGAAGGATTTAGGCTGCGTATAATCACTTTCCAAGCTGCTTTGCTGTCTGAGGTGAGTCCTTCGTTTTGCACTCCAGAGACCTCTTCTAGGTTTATTTCGTCCCAGTACCAGGCCGAAGGCAATTGCTGATTACACGGCCAAAGCGAGACATTGGAGCCTGCGACGGGTGTGTTGACTTGAGGCGGTAAGTACATGGCGAAGCGAGAATGTGAGAAAGAGAAATATATGTATATATGTATATCGCTCGATATACACCGTGCGCGGCAGTGGCACTTGGCATGCGGTGGTCTTGAATAGCCGAGCCGATAATTGTATCTACTTGCCTACTTATTCTATAAAACACTAATGTGCGACAAGTTTATATAGC
This sequence comes from Carpatolechia fugitivella, assembly GCA_951230895.1. Classification (NCBI taxonomy): domain Eukaryota; kingdom Metazoa; phylum Arthropoda; class Insecta; order Lepidoptera; family Gelechiidae; genus Carpatolechia; species Carpatolechia fugitivella. Next base: position 3,748,397 of record OX579672.1, read on the forward strand.
TGTGCGTTGTTGGTATATAGGTTTAATAAGTAGTCTACGTTGGTGTTTAAGGTGCATACTAGTAGGTATAGGTATGAGTACCTACCTACTTAGCCAGTAGTGTGCCGCCCGGTACTACTTTATACGCAAGCACGCGAAATATCGGAAATTTGATAAAGGTGCATGAACTTCTCGCAGTCATAACTTTGGAAATACTGCACGTATTGAGGTGAAATAAAAACTAGTGTGATGTGTATGATTCAAACTTTTTTATTAGTCATATTGTGACGCGATATTAGAACCTACAGGTGTTTCTCATTATATTATACAGGGTCTTTCCCACACAGTCCACCCTATATGAAAAAATTAGATTGCTACCCTTCGTAAAATGATCTAAGGGTTCTAGGTATTCACTATGCCAAAGGAAACCTTTTAATCATCAAACGCCGTAAAATGCTGATTTATTCATTCTACAGATGCCGCTATTTGGATGTTTAGATGTTTGGATGTTTGTTCCGCTTTCACGCCTAAACTACTGGACGGATTTGGATGAAATTTGGAATAGAGATAGTTTGTACCCTGGAATAACACATAGTATACTTTTTACCGGGAAAAGTCGTATTCCCACGGGAAAATCTTACAAAAAGCGAGCGTATAGCCGCGGGCGGACCGCTAGTTATTCATACAATATCATGTTATTCACTACAAAGAGTGGGTAGAATAGAAACTAGTAGAAGAATTTAAAGAAATTTAAAGTCGTGACAAAGAGAGGGTAAAGAAATAGAACGAAAACCGGTAGTTATTTTAAATTCTAATAGATAAAATAAATTTGACGTTGATTGTACAGAAAATAAACACCAGAGTAATTTGATTCAACTTCAAACATCGCACTTGAATTAAACGTATGAGCCTGTGGGTAAAAAGAATAAATAAAAGAGAAGGCATTTTTTGCGATGATCTTCAAAATGTTAAAATTACAGTTCTGGCTAATAAGGAAGGACGTTCACCTTCTTGGGCAGTGCAAGTTACGGATTTGAGCAAGTAAAGTAGAATCATTATATCAAACGAACGCTGGACGAGACGATCTAGTCAAGAGTTTTCATGATTTAAAAAATCTTTACTGTTCGTTTCGCCTTTTAAAGATTAAAAAGGAACAGGAAATTGTCATCCTAATATTAGAGCCAAACCTCCTGTGTGGGACGCGTCAGACTTAGAAATAAAAATTCGACAGTTAAAGCGGAGAGGAGAGGAGATGTGTTTTAATAACCAATCAGATTTCGTTATTTCCATATCTCCTCTCCGCTTAGCTTCAATAACGAAATCTGATTGGTTATTCAAACACATCTTTCCTCTCCGCTTTGGTGGAAACCATATTTGATTTGATTTGTTCCTCCAATAGCTTGGCTTAACGACCACTTTCAGTGATTGCCAGAAGCAACGGTTTCACGTGCTAGCTTCAATAACGAAAGCTTCAATACACAGACAACATTTTGTTTGTCAAAAAACATTTAAAAAAAAACACTAGCGGTCACGGCCCTTAGTTAGAAACAAAAATTGATGTTAGCTGGAACTCATTTAAAAAGTTATGAATTTCCATTGTGTTTCTAATAGATATCCCTAACTTTACCCTACTTGTGCGCTAAACGCAAGATTGTTTATTTAGTTGACACGCGACACTTGTATTTCTCCCAAATCAATCAAATCAAAACGGCCCGTTGCAGTCCACTGCTGGACTATGAGCCTCCAGATTAAAAGGTTACTGTATCAGAGAGCGCTGCTGCCCGTTCCCCGTTCAATGTGTAGTCCATAAGTCGCCTCTTACGACACCCACGGGAAGAGTAGGGGTTGGTGACAAATGTATTCTACTCTGCCGTCACCACACGGCACTTCTCGACGGACAGACGGTATTTCTTCCAATCAACAAAAAAACTGAGTGTTTCGGAAGGCACGTTATCTACGGAAGCAGTCGTTACACAAGCCGTGTTAGTGGCCTATAACATAGACACCTTCACCGTTTGTGAGGTCAGTTGTCGAACTTAAAACCCACACCACGATGAAGAAGAATGTAGAGAGCTTGATAATTGAGATGTGTAGGCAATAACTATAGTAGGGGAACGGTAAGATAAAGTCTACAATGGTATCGAATCCCGCAGCGAAACTAAATTTAAATTTTATCTCAGTCTTGTCACTTTCTGTCCCACGACGATGAAAAAGAACAGGAGATTGTCAACCATTGTGAACGCCAAATTTTATAGTGCAAATGTCAAGTTTTGACGTGTGCAATGTAATTTTAAACGGCTTGTTTTAGGATCCTGCTTAAAATTGACGTTTGTGACATATTTGACGTTCAAAAGAGCCGACAATCTTCCGTCCTTTTTCATGGTCGTGGGTCAGAAAGCGATAAGACTAATATAAAATTTAAATTTAGTTTCGCTGCAGGAATTGACACTAATGTAGCCTAGGCAGGTCGATTACACCTGCTGAACCACAAAGGTATTACGACAAATCAGGACGGCGTTAAGTACTAAACGATATTTAACCATTCTTCAGTATTTCGATGCAACCTATAAATAGCGTACAAATTCCCACGGCGCGCGTGACCTCAGACCCTACGATGCGTGAGGTCACATCTCAACTGGGTAATATTGCTATTAATACTGGGTCATATCATATCGGTGAACCCTCTAGTCTAGAAGCTCGTTTGAAACAGGTACAATTTCAGAAAACTATAATTATGACATTGGTAGCGATTCACACAGTCACGCTATAATCTTTAATTAAAGTTCGTCACTCCTTTTCACCTTTTAAACAAAAAGAGACAGGAGATGGCCATTCTAATATTAGAGCTGTCAAACATCGAATTTGAACTCTGTGGACGCGTCGATTGCACAATTTTAGAGAGCACGTAAAACATCCGACTTAAAAATATCTTAATCTGACAGTTATGCCATTATTTTAGGTTATCATTCGTTCAAAATAATATCATTCGTTCATCTGAATTCATCACCTCACTTTCATTGGTCATAAAAACGAAAAGGATAGCTGGATTTTAGAATTAAAATTCGAGCATGACTTCCCGAATCGGGGCCATTATGACATAGTTATAAAATTGTATCTGTATTACTGAGACTTTTGAGGACTACCAACTTTGATATTTATTGTGCTTTTAAAATCATTGGCAACCGATCGATGTACATTCGTTAAATCCGAAAGTATATCTATGAGTACTATTATTTTATATTAAGACCCTTTGCTCTTTCATTAGCATCGACAAAATATTTTTGCTTTGGTTATAAATAATGTTGCTAATATATATAATTATCATAAAATAATGTAAAATGTGGCCGGCGAAACTAATCTATCGACTTACCAATCGAAACCTGTCGGCAAACCTATTTAATAAATAAAAAAATAAACAAAATGTATAAAATTACCAAGACTAGGAGGCATTGTCAGCGGTTCTCTAAGAGGATCTCTAGGAGGTGGTAGCACCTCTTTCACCTCCTTTGGCTCACTTGGCCTCTCAAACTGTACCTCTTGGTATCCTGAGCTCACATCGGGAGTCGGTTCCCTACTTTTCCTTGTCTGCAGCATGTTCGAAAACGAGCTAAATACTGCGCTTGCCACTTGTGGCAAAACGGTCGGTAGCTGAGAGAAATTTTGCGCTATATCTGCTGTCAAACTTTGCTGTACGTCAACTTGTTTCTCCGGTTCATTTAAATTAATCTCTTCTAAGTTTTCCTCTGTTGCTTCTAAATTTGCGCTTTTATCTTCTTTCAATGCAATGTTGAAAGGAGCGCTGACGTATCTTGTGCCGTGTAGCCGAGCGAAGTACTCATTAACGTCAAAGTCGTCTTCTGACTTCACTGAGGCTTTTGACACTGTTAACGTCGGTCTTTCGTGCGTTTCTTGAGTTTTTAGAGATTTTTGTTGGTGAATTGTGCTAGATGAGGTCGTGGGGGGTAATTGTGGTGGGTATATGTTTGAGTTTGCGTCGCCGGCTGGGTACGAGACGGCATGTTCGGTGTGCTGCAGGGCTCCCGTTTGGGGCCCGCTTTGTTGTTCTGTAACAAAAAGAAAACGTATGTTACTAATGAAAAAAAATCTAATAAAAAAATATGAACCAGAATGGAATTAATAATAATTTCCCGAGAATTTAGGTTATCTCGCTCGTCACCATATAAATTATTCTTATAAATTGAATCGAAAATCTGTTAATTCGTTGAATAATCAACTACAGGAAGAGTTTCTATTACTAGATATTAAGTATTACTAGATATTTGAATTCTAGGTCTTTTCAATTTTTAAATATCAGTTTAAGAGCTCTTTAGTGAGAAAACATCTGGTAATGCAACTTAATCGAAGGACCACCGGATATTCTTGTTCCATTTTCAAAAAGTTTCAAAACTCTACTGCAATAAATATATCTTTATCTTAGCCCAAAACTAAATGAGTTTTCACTGATAAAGTAGTACTAAAAAGCGTTTTTCCTTTCACATTTGTCATTATCATTAGTTTGTTTTACATTTCCCAATTCAGTAACGACTTTGGAAATGCCCAGGGCCCCGTTTCACGATGCAGCAAGTTACTAGTAACAAGTTACAATTAGATATTCATTGAGTAGCCAATTCGCCTAAACTGTAAGCTCTTATCGTTTCTTCTCATTGTCTACGCAATGTACATCGAACTGTACTTGTAATTTGCAACGAGTAGCTTCGAAAAACCCCCAGAACACACATTGCACTGATCCACTTTCGTCGACCAGGGGCCGCACCTTAGACAAATTGCTTGCTATTATCACTTTAAATGGTTGTACAAGATTATCAGGGTACTTGTTTGTTTGTACCAGCTCATGTATGTCAACTTCGACGTCATCAACGGCCCGAAACAGTCCACTGCTGGACTATGAGCCTAGGGTTTTGCCGTAATCTCCACGCTTGGCAGGCGGGTTGGAGATCGCAGATTAAAAAGTTACTGTATTAGAGAGCGCTGCTGCCCGTTACCTGTTCAATGTGTAGTCCCTAAGTCGCCTCTTACGACACCCACGGGAAGAGTAGGGGTTGGTGACAAATGTATTCTACTCTGCCGTCACCACACTGCCTAATGTATGTATAGTCAAACAAATTAATTGTTAAGCAGGTTGACGTTCAATAGTATTTAGTGTAGTTCAATAGTGTTTAGTCTACCAGGTGGACTGATGACCTGAGCAAGGTGGTGGCTGGATGAAGAAAGCGATCACCCGATCGTGCGTTTTGGCGTGCCCTTGGGGAGGCCTTCGTCCAGCAGTGGATTGCATGTAATAGGCTGATTGATTGATTGAGTATTTAGTAGTAGTAGAAAAGTAAAAAAAAATTACTATTTCGGAAAAGTTCCAGAACAAAAAATGCGAACTTGTTCCCCATCGGGAGACTCGAGCTTACTCCGAATAAGGGTGGTATACCACCCAACACCTGGAGACCTATAGGGTGCTAGCTCAGCCCTTTAAATTGAACAACTTTTGTTCCTAATACTCGGTTTGTTTTTTGTAAGTACATTTCTTTTGCGAATTTTGTTCAGTTGTGGGTTAAGTTGTTCAGTTTCATAGGCTGAGCTATCACTCGAAATGTTTTGCGGTTTTAACATATTGTATAAGTTTATTCGGCGCTTTTAAGGTAAAGAAACTAACATCGTAAGGGAATCGGAGTTTGCATTGCAATCCTGCGGAGTTTAATGTGAAGTGGACCAATACGCACTTGTTGGTCTATAAGATGTTCTTACGAGTATGTAATGTCATTTGAAATTCCCAATAATAAAGGCACTTTATCAATTTTATGAAAACTTATCTTAGAATAAATTAATCCTAAGTGTTTTAATCCTTCGCCTGCAGAACCCTAAAATAGCATAAACTACGCCGCCGACACCCAGAGCTATTAACGAGAAAGTGGTGCAGTCGATACTGTGACAAGTATACAAGCCTAGAATGCCACTTATACGACGACTCGCGACCGAACGAGTGACGGAGTAACAGGCGAGCGCGACAAGCGACATCCCCTGACAAATCTACAAGCCTATGAAACATGAGACGTCTTGCGAACAAGCGACTGACGAGCGACAGAGTAACATTCAAGCGCGACAACTGTCTATAAGCGACAACAGAGAGTGTCGAGAATAATAGAAACATACACTACTAAATACAACACTTACTTTAAAAAAAAAAAACGAAGCTAGTAATTTATAAATATGCTGAATCCAAAAGCTCTTCTGCGGAAAGCAGAAGCACTGACAGACAACTAGATAGCTCATATAAGGTATATCCCCAATGAGGGGTTCCAGCCTACCCTCAACTAGAATGATCGACCACGCTGACCCAGTGCAGGTTAACTAGTAGTCTAGACACTTGGTTTTTGTTCTAACGACAAAGACTCAGCGTTACAAAAGGGATAGAAATATTGAATGACGAGCGAGACAAACCTAAGTTAATCTAGTTTCTACAAAACGGCAAATCTGTCTTAATCTGCCGCGTCGATGCGAAAGGATTTCTATACTTTGCGCGCGTTTTGTATAGGCAAACCGTCGATCGCCGTCGATCATGTGGCCCGACCCTTAAGGTTAAGATACGATATTATAGCACGAGGCAGCCAGCTCTCTCGTCGCCATTCACATTTTATGCAAAGCGGGGATCAAACAAAATGGCGAATCAATCAGTGACCGGCCATTCTGCTTGACCCCCGCTTTGCACACTAAGTGAATGGCGACGAGAGAGCTGGCTGCCTCCGCCCTTTAATTGGTTAAAACCGGTAACCGTTTAACGCGAGTTAGTACAACTTGTCGCACGACTGGTCGCTTATCTAGTCGCGCCTCGGTGTACTAAGCTTGCGAAGTGCTGAGATCGTGATTCGCTAGCACTGACACCTCACAGCTTTATAAATGTAACAAATTTCACTTTATTATTTATAGATGTGGGAGTATTCCACTCAATCCACTTCGCTTCGGAAGGGTCTGTGCAAAGTTCGCGAGAGAGTCAACATTGCAATGTCTCGATTTGGTAAATCATGTTCTAATCTGAACTTCATTTCCCTAGAACCGTACCCATAATAGAATTTCATTAACAGTATCCTGGGGTGCAGGCCCAGCTCAAACAGAAAAAGAAAAAAAAACAATAAACAAAATCAACTTATTAAAGTTTTCTTACATAAATATTGGTCTCATTGAACACAATTAAGGCATATAAAATTAGGAACTTAAATAATTTTGGCAAATATTGTTTTAGTGCTCATTACAAAAGTTATCAACAATTTTAATTATTAATTTTTCATTTGTACCCCAGGGTACGGTTCTAGGGTGTCTAGCTATGCTTTCCGTTTTTATGACTAAGTAAGGACATCAGATTTTAAAAATCTTAATTTGACAGCTACGCGATTCATTTGAAACATCATTCGCTCATCTCTTTTTCATAAGTAAAGAAAGAGTTATTTACGAAAATTATTTAAAATTATTTATTCATTCATACTGTTATTCGACGTTCTTACGGTGAAAGAAAATATCGTAAAGAAACCAACATACTCCTGCGAATAGATTGTCGACCAACCCGAACTGGGCTAACATGGGCGATTTATTCAGGGTAGGCTGAGTTCTTCGGTGGTGGAGTCGCATGAGCTACTGAACTGAAATAATACCCTAAGGACTGATTGCCCTGAGTTAAGGTTCGAGCCTTATAGGATGTCTCCTTTGGTGTCCCAATTTTTAATGAAAATATCACTATGTAGTATTACAACATTACAAATACTATTAAAGGTAGGTATTTAGGTATAGTTGAAAACGTCACCCTGAAGAAACTCCTAAGTCAAACAGGAAACGACAAAGGTGCAGTCTCTGATAAATTGTTAGGATATGGTGTTAAACAAACGCGTACTGATTCATATGTTGCAGGCAAATTAACAAGTTGTAACGAGGCATTCGTCTTCTTTCCTGTTTTATGACTGGCAACCATTCTTGCTGGCAGTTTTATCTTTAATTTTAAATTAATTTTCAAATATAGATTTCTTACGTTTCGATTTTGTCTTTTTTCTGCCAAATTCTTCACTTCATGTCCTGATCTCCAACAGTGAAAAGCTGTTACTGTTACTATTTTTCCAGTTTTATAATATAAGTATAATATACATAAAAACAGTAAAATGTTACTATTTTTCCAGTTTTATAATATAAGTATAATATATAAATACATAAATACCTTTTCTTCGGACTGTGCCCTGGTTATTGCCACATAACCCTCTACAACTCTCTTCGTGTAGTGTTCAGCAGCTTCGTGGCGGCTGCTGGGCTACAAAGTGATATTGACAGGACTAGACTTTGAAATACCTTTCGTTTTTCTTCATACGGGTATACTACCTAACCATTCCTCTCCGAAGTCTCCGCTCTTAGACATGGCGACTTTCTAGAAGCAACTAGAAGAAGAATCCGGAATTTTGGGAATTGCATTTTCCGTTTGATCATTCGATTAAGGAAAATGGTAATCGCCCTAATTTAGGGTAGGATAGTCGGTCAAAAAGTCCCTTGGTAGAGGCGAAAATGAGCTGATAATAATAATGATCTTTTCTGGACTCGTAAAGGCTCTTAGCTCTTATTTCAACTATCTAAAGAGGTATGAATTATTTGTGAGTTGTCAAAGTAATGTATGATTTCGCTCGTTGTCTGCGACATGAGTGTTACTTCATTAGAAGCTTATCGTTTCCGCGCCTTCAATTTTCATTTTGGTATGTGTTTGAACATTGTGTAATATACCCGATACCTAATACTGAATACATATTACTAGAGTACTTCTTCGTCGTGTGGGTTGTAATGTGGACAACCGACCTCTAGAGTACTAAAAATCTAGTATTTTTTTACACAATACACATGTTAGTTCGACGGCCCCGTAGCCTAGCTGCCTGCGAATCACAGGGTCGCGGGTTCAAATCCCGCCCAGGGCAAACATTCGTGTGATGAGCGCTTGTGTTTGACAGACAGACGGACATGGCGAAACTATAAGTGTTACTTTTTAACTACGGAACCCTAAACAAATCTTCATTTCAGTCGTGTGTTACCAGGAACCGAGGTCGTCGTGTAACCAAAAAAGGCCTAAGGGACTGCTGTCTGTGTGAAGACAATCTTACTAACGAGCGCCAATGAGTCACGCCTAAGACGGGGTCGAGTGAGACACGTCACATATGCCGGCGCCCATGACCGCTCAATCGGACCCACCTCGAAACTGGCTATCTCCATATTGAAGGTGGAAAAGCTAATTCGGTTAAGCCACGCTTTGATCACTTGTGAGTGAGTTTAAGTAGGTTTGTAAGGAGCAATTAATCCATTTAGTATGGCTAAAAAGGCAAAATTATTTTATCGCTATAGTATAGACACTTATAGATCTAAAACGCGTTGCTTAAATAATGCAAAACCCTTTTGTCTCACAACTTTGCAAGTTTTTGTTTTCAGTTGCAATTGAATTTCAGTTTGAATGAAGTCAAGGAACAGTTGATTTAACTGCATCGACACTTAATTCTAGCTGCACTCCGACAGCATTGATTTGACGCAGCACCAGTTTGAATGAAGTCAAGGAAAAGTTGATTTAACTGCATCGACACTTAATTCTAGCTGCACTCCGACAGCATCGATTTGACGCAGCACCAGTTTGAATGAAGTCAAGGAAAAGTTGATTTAACTGCATCGACACTTAATTCTAGCTGCACTCCGACAGCATCGATTTGACGCAGCACCAGTTTGAATGAAGTCAAGGAAAAGTTGATTTAACTGCATCGACACTTAATTCTAGCTGCACTCCGACAGCATTGATTTGACGCAGCACCAGTTTGAATGAAGTCAAGGAACAGTTGATTTAACTGCATCGACACTTAATTCTAGCTGCACTCCGACAGCATTGATTTGACGCAGCACCAGTTTGAATGAAGTCAAGGAACAGTTGATTTAACTGCATCGACACTTAATTCTAGCTGCACTCCGACAGCATTGATTTGACGCAGCACCAGTTTGAATGAAGTCAAGGAACAGTTGATTTAACTGCATCGACACTTAATTCTAGCTGCACTCCGACAGCATTGATTTGACGCAGCACCAGTTTGAATGAAGTCAAGGAACAGTTGATTTAACTGCATCGACACTTAATTCTAGCTGCACTCCGACAGCATTGATTTGACGCAGCACCAGTTTGAATGAAGTCAAGGAACAGTTGATTTATAGTCCAGCAGTGGACTGTAACGGGCCGTTGATGGTAGTTAGCAACCCAAAAAAACAAAAAAACTGAATGAATGAATGATTTTTCTAAATATAAAGAAATGTAATCGTTGCTTTCTACAAAGCTTAAACAGGTGTGTCAAGAATCTAGAACGGGGGGGGACGTATATGAGCTGTTGGTGATGATGATGATACTGTAGCATCGGGCCTCGTTGGTCCGTGTGCATGTAGTTTGATACTGGCGATAATATTCCTTTTGTAATATATTCATTCGTTCTCTTTTTAACTATTCAGTTTAGAAAGAGAGCGATAGAAACTTCATACGGGCTGGGCCGTAGAGATTTGAGGTTCTCACCTGCCGTCCGCCGTCGTGTGCGGACGATTGTATGTCCCTCAGTACGAGTTCTGTGTTATTAAAAGTTAATATAAAGTTTCTGTTTTTAAAGAAGTGTCTTTTATATTTTAAGTGGCGGCTCTCTGTAGGAGAGTCGTTACAATACCTTGATAATAAAGAAAGTGCGCAAAACATTGGCTTCATTTTGCTGTAGCTGACATGGTTAGATCAGTGGTCTTTTTGATATAATATAGTTGGGTTATTATAGGATGAGTTCTGACAGCTTCAAAATTCTTCATATGATGTTAACAACTTCTTTTTATAATATTCAGTTTAAAAACCATAATAGCTAATAATTAAAAATAAAGTAACTTCACCTCTTATTTTATCATTAAACAGTATGTGATTTTACTTAATAAATAAATAAACGAAATAATATTAAAAAGTTTTTAAAATTTTAATCTGTCAGAGCTCATGCTACAGTAAACCAACTATAGTAGACTTTTTGATGAAATGAACTTTTCGACACAGTGGACTTTTTGAAAGGGACGTCCAAATAAATTGGACATTTTAATATAGTGGACATTAGATAGATAACAACACAACCACAACAACAGTCCATCACACTTAATATTATAAATGTGAAAATATATTTGGATGTTTAGATGTTTATTCCGCCTTTACGCTTTAAGTACTCAACGGAATTGGATGAAATTTGGAAAGGAGATAGTTTGTAACCTGGAATAGCACATAGGATACTTTTTACGGGAAAATCATACACAAAGCGAGCGTAGCCGCGGGCGAACCGCTATTTTTTAATATTATAGACTGTACGAGAGGCCTATGACCAGAAGTCACCTATCCCGCGACAGCCCAATGATTGATTAGGTAATGGCTCTGTATGTTTATGTAGTCATGGCATTACACTATGTAGTGTGGTTATAATAATTAGACAAGGACGGCATGATCCGCGAAAGAGAAAGGTTGTAACACGCTTTTTATCATAGTACGCATGGATGGGGTTTCGCGAGACGGAACCAGGACCTTAAAAGCCTTATTTAATTAATTTACTCAAACCTATATTTAAACATATGAAATATGTGTTTGTGGGGTTCGTTTTCGACCTTACCTCACAATATGATAATAATGATGAATATATGCAATTCTAGATAATGCTTACCTATTTATAAGTGTACATACATATTAGTTGCTCTCAAAAACCAACTTTAAATAAATTTACTAAAAAATAATATAATTATATCTTAATCTGTAAAAAATACGATCACTAACACAATATAAAAATAAATTTAGAATTAAAAAACCCCCGAAGCAAAAAAATCAAAACATTAAAAAGTCAAAAATAATACTTATTGTTGAGCCATCAAATTCAATAAAGTAACACCTATATATTTTAATTTTATTAGAGAAATTGATGGATGGCACGATTTGGTTTGCTCGTTGAAATGACGCGTCTGACTTAAGCTTAAGCGGTACCTTAAGCTTAAGTTAGACGCTACATTTGATTGACTATTTATTAATTTGTTAACATATCCATAACTTGCTTTGATACGATATTTTTTTTTAAACTTAGCGGTACCCCGACGTGACATTATAGCGTCATTTCAACGAGCAAACCAAATCGTGCCATCCATCAATTTCTCTAATAAAATTAAAATATTATAGGTGTTACTTTATTGAATTTGATGGCTCAACAATATTTTTGCTTTGGGGGTTTTTAAATTTTAAATTTATTTTTATTTCATAATTTTTAAACTTAACAAATTATGATATATGAGTACAGTTATATCTAAAAGGATCACTATCAAATTGGAGAGTATTTAATAGAGAGTACTAATGTGCTGGATATCCTGGCTACAGCATCTGCTCATCGTGTAGCCACCATTGCATTGTATCTAGAATCAAATACTGATCAAAACGAATCCAAACACGATAAATCGGCTATTATTTTTTCAAGAGTGTACTAGAGTGCTGGATATCCTGGCTGCAGCATCAGCTCATCGTGTTGCCACCATTGCAATGTATGTAGAATCAAATACTGAGCAAAACGAATCCAAACACGACATATCTGCTATTATTTTTTCAAGAGTGCTGGATATCCTGGCTGCAGCATCAGACCAATAATTCCATCATCATGCAAAGTTATATAGCATACATGAGTTTTTCAAATTTTAGGTCACACGTACGTTTAAAAGTGAAAAGTAAATACACATTATGCGTCTAAGAACCCTATCGCAGTTAACAAAAGAGCTGATGACCTTGAAACGGCTGAACCGATTTTGATGAAACATGTCTGAGAATTATCGCTAGAAAACCTGCTTTCAAATAAAAGAAACCGCATCAAAATCGGTTGACCCGTTTAAGAGCTACGGTGGCTCAGACAGACACACAGAGCGGTCAAACTTATAACACCCCTCTTTTTTGCGTCGGGGGTTAAAAACTAAAACTAAAAAAAGTAAAGAAAAATTTACTTTGCTATCTAGTTTTCATAACTGTTATTTAATTGAGAATAGAAGAGCCGGCATTGTTTAACAGGTTGATGGTAGATAAGATTATACAATTAATCAGTAACTTGACTTAAAAATTACGTAAATAGACGTGACGAATCAACAAAAAAAGAACATTTCGCTATTTCTAGTTTTGACACTGTGCAGCTACTCCAACCCGCCTGCCAAGCGTGGAGATTATGGCAAAACCCTCAACGTGGAGGAGACTCATAGTCCAGCAGTGGACTGTAACAGGCCGTTGATGTTGATGTAGATTATTAAAGCCTTTGCCTCGTTTGCTACATATTTTCCCCAACAATCCTTTTACTTTCGCTTTAAAACAGCGTCTTCCGTTCTAAATCATTATCTATTCCTATATCGGCATATCTATTTACTATGTGGGGTTAGTCAGGCATGGGCTGTGACTAATTCGTAAGTATGAGGTTATGTTTTAGAATCGTTTATCATAGCGTCGGCACTATTTATGTGTAATAGGAGAAAAAGACTAAGCGTAAGTTCTGTGTAATAGGTTCAACAAAATTAATACCTAATGTTAGATGAAGGCGGTAGATCTATGGCAAGATGAGTAAATCAGTTTCTCCAAAAGCTGACAAGGGTGAATAGAGAAAGACGCATTTAACCACCAGTGTGACTTTAGGTTAAGTAAGATGAGATACAGCAATTTAAAGCTTCATGAAACAGTAGACTATAAAGGTGCAAAGTGCGCGCTTACGGAAGACTACATTCATAAAATTTTCGTATCCAAAATTATAAGTATATGAAAAGTAAAATATATTTTTTGCGATTTCAGAAAAGTTCCAGGACAAAAGTGGTTTAGTTTAATGGGCTGAGTTACCACCTGAGAGATTTTACGTTATTTCACTAACACGTTGTATAGAAATCTGTGGTTGTTGAAGCTTGTAGCAGAAATAAGAAAAACGCAGGTTACAATTTTAGTAGAAAGTTTGAAATCAATTGACTTAGCATTAATATTTTTTTATAAATACTTAGGGAGTAAAACTTTCAACAGAACTATTGCTCGTGCTATACTTAATTCTCGTGAAAACACTAACAAAGTGTAGGTTCATATCAAGTAGCGGCATTTTCTTTCATGATTGAAGAATGTAGGTAACTGCGTGACATTTCCTAAACGTTTCTTGGAATTACAGATTACAGAGGAAACGTTTTAGTGTTTCCGTCCTTATTCAGCAAATCTAATCCTAATCGGTTTAGTCATCTCTGACTTTACTATGAGTAATTTGATGCTTTGGAAATATTTATTCGACCCAATTATCATAAAACTTTTTACTTTAATTTTATGTTTCATATTTATTAACTTTGCTCTCATAGGGTACAACATCTTAATGTTACAGAAAAGTAAGTTTCACATGATATGCTAGTTACTACAAAATATTGTTGTAAAAAATATATCTCAAACAGTAAATAATATAAGTAATACTAATTATAATTTAATACTTGCCAATTGAAGTCTCTGGCAACTCTATTGTTGACTTAAGCCACAACGAAAATCATAAAAAAGAATTTAAATAAAATGTTCACCAGTTAAATTCATTTTGGTAGCAACACACAATTTTCGAAAGGACGTCACGATGAAAAAACAAATGACAGTCTCGCAACTTAAAAAGTAACATGTTCCCAAAGAGTTCCATTTGCAAATTTCATAATTGTTTTTTCATTCTTTTATTGTAAGTGGCCAGATCCAGAGACTTTCAGTATGCCTAAGTAACTGATGAATCTCTCTGCGAGTAAACTCGCATAAAGACCCTAAAAAGGATCTTGGATGGGTTTAAGCCGCAATATAACAATCAGAAAAAATAATACTTGGTGCAAGAAAGAATAAATTCAAATAACATCATCAACATCCACTGCTGGACTATGAGCCTTCTCCACTTAAGTGGAGGGTTTTGCCATAATCTCCACGCTTGGCAGGCGGGTTGGAGATCGCAGATTAAAATGTTACTGTATCAGAGAGCGCTGCTTACGACACCCACGCCACGGGAAGAGTGGGGGTTGGTGACAAATGTATTCTACTCTGCCGTCACCACACTGCTTATTTACGGCTAAATTCAAATAAACAAGTACTATTTCTATATCAGGCCATTTATTTGCAAAATTATGTATGCAAATGCATGGAAAAAAGCAGCCAAAGTAGGATCTCCTGCCCCAGCGCAGCATAGTTACAATCTAACGATCAAGAATGATGTCAGATTCAACAGTAGGTATTTTTGTCCCTATATACGACAAATGAATAGGAAAAAGAATAAAAAACCGGCCAAGCACGTGTCGGGCCACACAAAGTGTAGGGTTCCGTAGATGTTCAATACTACTTAGGTAACTGTTTAAGACAGTTAACATTCATCTGGTAGTTGCACCAAATTTCTTACTTGTACAAGTACATTTCATAAGTTGGTCTATTATTCGGTAACCTATAAAGCCTACTTAATGTTGATAATTTTTCTTTTAAATTCACCATAATATATGCACTACTACTGTGATGTTTTTCACATTTCCAAATACAACGGTTTCGCTGGTAGGGGGGCACACTTGACTCTAGTTAGTTAGTTGGTTTCCGCAATTAGACTCTAAATTGGTCCGTTTTGCGTTCGGTTTTTGCTGGCTACTCCAACCAGCCCAGCTCCTTCCAGAAGCTCAGAAGCCTCCTGGGACCTGGGACTCTCACAGGCTTCACGGAGCGACCCCACATTCTGGAGGATTTTTGCCCGTTGGTCAATCAACCTACAACTATTCGGAAGTTTTTATGGTTTAGGCTGAGAAGTCTGTGTGTTAGTCTCGGCGATAGTGTTGGGATCACGTCATCACACTTGACTCTAATAAAAATAAGCAACGAAATATTTCTGAAACGTACCTGCACTAGCATCGAAAAATGGTTTTAGCAAACCCCCATTATTTAAAAAAAAACATCTAGTACTAAGGTCTCTGAGCTAAGCCGCGGACGGACAGAAAGACAGACAGAAAGACGGACATGGCGAAACTATAAGGGTTCCTTGTTGACTACGGAACCATAAAAAATGGCAACAAGAGATAGCCTGAGTCTGACGCATTGACAACCGTTCACACTTCTTACTCATTCACATTCTTTAAAAAGTTAACTTTATCAGATTACGATATTGTGATAGGAGATAATAATATCTCTACATTGCATAAAACCGTCCACCATTGAAATTAACATAAGACCACCTGTCCGACCCCGACGACCAGTCTGTCGTAGCCGCCGGCACCCGCGCACGTTGAACACTGGCCGCTAATAAAACATCGATAGCCTTTAAAAATAAACGAGAAAAAGAACGTAAAATTCGAATTGTGAACTACATTTTTAAGTGATTTGACTTAATAGTTTGTAACATTGTTTCGGGCACGCGTGTTACTGGCCAGTTATAATATTAAAATTATATCGTGTTTTTAAGTGAATAAAAAACATATTAATATTGTTTTTTTATAACTAGAAAGGAATTCCGTAAGAAAACCTTCGTTGTTTAATTTAAAAATTGCTCAACCGCACAGTGATTTCTTAATAAATTGTGACATACTGAATATAGGCGTTTTTTGTGAGATCGTGTTGTGATACTGAAGTGTTTGTGTTTTTAATTCTGCCAAGCCGAATCTGGACTAGCTTGGTGGACTGTTTTCGATCAGTTAGTATGTATTATTTTAAACATTTATTTTTTAATTGATAAATTTCGTACAGGTGCTGTCAGACTAGTGGCTAGCTAATTTTATTTTTCAAGAAATCAAATTATATTTTTAAGTCAAATAATATATGTTTATAATACCCAGAGACCAATAGCTTAACTAGCCCTCATTTACTACTCGCGGTCATCCACCCTTGGGTGGTAAACTAGCTTCATCCTTTCAAATAATAACAACAATAAAAAAAATAGTAAGTAAGTAACAGTAGTATTAATGGTAATAATATAGTTAGTAGTAAATAGCGTAACAGTTATTAGCTCGATACGCGACAGGAAAGTTTAAAAATTTTCCCTTGAGAGTAAAAGTAAATCTTGTTCGTTTTTCAAAATGTACTGGCTGAACTGATTTTGATGTTTAACATAGAGTTTGCTGAGAGTCTGGACAAAATAGGATACTTTTTAACGACAAGATCGAAAAGAATCAACAATCATAATTATTTAAAAAAAAAAACAAATCAAATTTTTCGATGTCATCATCACGTCAAACCTAAGTACTAAATACAATTAATAACAACATTTACTTATAACAACGACTAACCACAACATGTTTGCCGCACTCAACATCCTGTTGGTAAACAATTTCATATTCTAATTTGAAACCAGTATTCTAAGTTTATTATTAGTGTGATTTATGTGCGCGGGAGTTTCTCAAGTTGTCGCATCGACTCAAGGACTCCAGGCGTTATAAATCTTTCTTTGTCATCCGTTTTGGACTTCAGATGCCTTCAGCTTCAGACCTTACACTTTGCGGGCCCAAGAGGTATTTTTTTTTTATTTATTTAATTATTAGCCACATCAACTAAATTCTAGTACTTATGCTCAAACCTATTATAAATATGCACAGCATTCAAAATGAACATGCAGTATACAGTATTAAATTTAAAGTTAAAATAAATTGTGAAAGATAAGAAGATAAATACAAAATATATATAAATAGATCTGGTCGAATTCACTCACATTTTTCTTAGCAGTTCTGTGTTTGAGTGCAATAGGCAGGTTGGCGAATCCAGAATAGGCAGGGCTACTGTAGTCGGGTTTGATTCTTTCTGGCCAGTCTCTACTACTATACGCAACATCTACTACTATTTTCAAATGAGTCGTGTGGTGACGGCAGAGTAGAATACATTTGTCACCAACCCCTACTCTTCCCGTGGGTGTCGTAAGAGGCGACTTAGGGACTACATATTGAACAGGGAACGGGCAGCAGCGCTCTCTGATACAGTAACCTTTTAATCTGCGATTTCCAACCCGCCTGCCAAGCGTGGAGATTATGGCAAAACCAAACACTTAAGTGGAGGAGGCTCATAGTCCAGCAGTGGACTGTAACGGACCGTTGATTGATTTTAATGATGTGCATTTTTTGGTGATACCCTCTACCTACCGCCAGAGCTATTCCCCAAAATATCAACTTTGTAAATTTTAGTAATAAAACTATATTTTTATTCGATAAATGGTCGTCTACGATGTGGATTGCTACTACAGCGGCTACAGCCTTTATTTAGTATTTGAGAAACCTAAAAGTGTCATTTAAAACTTTCCATATTTCGTTTCGTTTCTAAATTTCAATTTCAAAACGTTTATTGCACACCATAATATGGTATAAAAGAGATCGTAGGTTCTATATTTAATTGGGGGCATTTTGTTATTATTTAATACAAAATATAAGTATTTTATAAATAACTATTAATATTTAAATAACCAATTGACAATTACAACAGCCGTTATATCGTGTTTCAAAACCCATTCAAATCAAAGCAATATATTACGTGGTAAACGGTCGAAGTATGACGATAACTCTGTATATACCTATTATACCTCACGATTATGATTGTTATGTGGCCAGGTCAGCAATGGGCGACCAGGCGACCAATAATGGTTTTCAAGGGTTGCTTTGAGCTCAAATACGTCCCCATCGAGCAGTGCCATAACAAGCCTTTCATGCGCGGGGTGCGAGCTTCCATATGAGCGCCTTTGGAGCTTCCATTGCACTCCCACCGAAGAAGGCTCGATCCAAGTGCGAAAAGTATGTCGAAGAGAGTGTGTAAATAACAGCTTACCAAAGGAACATGGGTCCAGAAATCCATAAACTAACTGTCCATCTAGGGAAAGCCCCATTTTATCCATTTCTCTCGTGGGAATAACTTTTTTCCCTCTGTAAAAAGTATCCTATGACAGTTCTTCTCATTTGTGAAAAAAAAAACACGTCGATGCTCTGCTCCATGAAAGAAGAAGAAACCAACCTTCGCATTTACAATAATAAAAAAAGCATCTTTCGAATTAGTTTCACACATATTTCGTTTTGTAAAAATGTACGGTTATGTACAATGGCAAGGCAAAACTTTTAGTAACGGATATGAATATGAAGAAATATTGCATAAAACTCAATATAGGTAAACTGCGCGAAAATAACTGTTATAATAATAAATTCAACGTGTTCCTACCATTCACAAAATAAGGATTTACGCCGGTTGCCGCGGTCGTGTGTATCCGTCGATAAGTAGTACGTCATGGTATTTATTTACTAGCTGCCCGTCAGCGCCTACGCAGTTTAAGTTGTGTCCTTGCACGGGCTGGATTTTAACATACGTCATGTGAGTGAAAAAATATACTTTAGTTTAAAAAAAACTAAAAGACACTCTTTTAAAGCACATCAAACTAAAATGAGAAAAATAATTCTTAATATAAGCTGAAAACAAAAATAATAATAATTATATTTATTGCAGTATCACATATATCGGTATACACAGATCTTCGCGTGGTAATTGTGACATCCTGTTAGGACATAATAATATAATTCTGAAGAGACCTCTACATAAATGCCACAGGCCGAAATTATACAATACAATACAAATATTCTATTATTTTTAAACGAAGCGAAAAATGAAAAATAATCGACCCCGGGCAGGACTCGAACCCTGAAACCGACTAATGAACGAAAAATACTAGTATTATTGTGAAAAAAAAGCGTGGGTTGCTCGATATACGAAAAATATGGCACAAAGCACCCCCGCGTTCTTTTCACAATAATACTAGAATTTTTCGTTCATTGTTGTTTTCAGCTTAGTTTGATGACTGTGGAAGCGTGTTGTTTAGTTTCTTCAATCTTTTTTTTTTTTCAAATTATTGTATTGTCACCTGTTCTTGATAAGTGTACAACGTTTAAATTAAATCTGTCCGTTTAAAGTGGGTCAAAATCGAGTCCAAATAAACACGAGTCGGTTACATACAAGCATACAGGTGAAGCTAATAAAAGCGTGTTAAAAAAAAGGGAAAGAAAACCCCTGAAGAAGTATTTTTTATAAGATTTAAGTTTCAATTAAAAATGATAGAAAGTGACAGGACAACGTTTAGTTTAGTTTAGTTGGGCGTGTGCTGAATCGACACCAATATATCACTTTTCAAACTCACAGTAAGACGTTATGAGATGAACTATCAAATCAACTTTCATCAAAGCATGTAATGTGTGTATGTGTGGATGAATGAACGTATTTTTTTTTATCACACTCAATTTCAACTCTGCTTTGATGAGCTAGTCAATCCAACAACAAACAGTACCTATATACCACACACACACATACACACACACAGTCACATACACAAACTGTTGTTTAAGATATAAGTCTCACAAAGCTTTGTTTCTTTGTTTCTTTTCTTTTTTGTAATACTGGTTGTATTATTATTAGTTTATAAGATAATTAGACGGAAGTTATTTATTTATACAAAATATAATCATGGAAGAGCGGGGCCTCCAAACACAGGCTAATTGTGCCTACATGGAGGTTTCAGTCGACCAATTTATTAATTAGGACTTTTGTTAAAGAGAAATAAACTATTTTTTTTTATACCTGCAGACTTCTCTCATTATAGATACTCGTAAAATAGTTTATGTAGGTTATTATGTAGGTCCTTAGTGAGCAGGGTTCGGGCCAGCTCCAACAGTGTCCTGATGGTGGTTGCTGACAAGGTGGACTGTCCCATCCTCAGACACTGGGTGGGACTTTTGATTAAGTCGTCTTAGTATGTAGTTAATTGAATGAAGATTATTTTATGTTATGTTATTTTATCGTATATTATCAAAATCAGTTAATGTTCTGTTACTAACTTAGGTTAAGGTTTACTAACAATAATGGACTATGTTGTCTGATGAATAAACTTATTATTATTATTATACCAAGGGAATCTTACCAACGGAAAGCCCATAACCAACCAACTCGTTTTTTTTTAATACAATGGGAATCCCAGGCAAAGGAACTACTCAGATCAGGCGTGATCGGATTTAATTGAAAAAAATAAATAAACTGACTTGAATGATTTAAATGTTGTGGTTAACACATTTCAATACAAAGCCTGCATAAGGAAGACTGGTTTCGTTGTCAATACGTCCACATAAACAAACAAAGACAAAGAAGATCACGCGCACAGATCTGTGATCGAAGCCATTTAGTTTTAATTTAAAGGGATACAGAGAAAATACTAAGGAACACTAAAATAATTTTTGCTCTATCTTTAGAATTGACCGAGTTATAAAGGTTTGAAATTCAAGATTAGACAGAGAGGCACATACCCACTTGTGACGTCAATTCTTAGTAATGCCATATAATCTCGACACAAAAAATCGTTTTGGAAAGAGACACATTTATTGAAACTTTAAAAAATCACTGTAAATTCGTTTTTCAACCGATTCAGTTTTTTTTCTTCGCGAATCGTCTGCTACTAATCTATATTTTTAAAATTTTTCATAAAATATGGTAAATTTAGGTACAGTCCGATCCCCTATTAGTCTTGAAGAGTAACCACCTAGCAAAGCCCGCTAAAACATAGCACCTAACTCGCACAATTAATTTTGACAGACGACAGACAGGCAGATGATGTCGCTGCTGTACATTGAAGCATACAAACCGAGTCATATAAAACATCATTGTACCTCGTATTCGAATGTGGTATGGTATACCTAGTTCCTTTTTCCCGGCTTCTTTTCATTTGGTGGGATCAAGTTTGCACTGTAGTTAGGTTACAAAACTAAAAATTATTCGTTGCATACGACATACGAAAACTGGCCCTTTCATTACAACACCGCGCGGTCAGCTGATCGATTTGCTATGGGAAATGCAGTGTTTTATATGTTCCTTGAAGAAAGTTGTTCAGTTTCAGGGAATGGACCCTCTCGTAAAGGTATTGAAACATATAAAAATCACGACGTATGACATTTAAAAGGGATGAATATATTTAAACGTATGAATATACAGGGTGTAAGGAAAAGTCTCATTATAAGGATATATCGTCAGTGGAAAGGTAAAAGTACTAAAGCGCCAAATTGGCGAAAATGAGTTATATATATACAGTTCGATTGCATTTTTTTTTGCGTCGATTAGTTTAGGTGATTTGTTAATTTGAGGACTTTTTTGGCATTTTTACCATCCAAAATTTTGAGTCTGATCGTTAGGCCGATGACTAAAGCGACGCCTTTTTGGTGTTAATCGTCTCTCCTCTAAAGTTGTACTTTGGCGCTTTAGTATTTTTACCTTTCCACTGACGATATCCTTTAAACAACGTAACTTTTACTATGGGGCCAACTCAGTAACTCAACAAAAAAAACAGCTGTTTAACAGCGCTGCTATTTAAGGCGAAGCCTATTCGCGTATTCACTATACATACTCCGACAATAATACAGATCATCCAAAGAAACAAAAATATCCGCGTTCACATATAGATCAACGCGATTATCACTTTCCACGACGTCATACTCGCCATATTTGTTTACATTATAGGATCTCTTTGCCTGAATGTACTTTACATGCTTTTCAAAGCACGGAAGACAAGAAATAAAAACCGCTGCTAACCGCATCGCCTCATTACTTAAAGTCCGCGCCCGCTATATTACTAATTTGATGAAGATAACCACTTACCACCACTGTGGCTCGTCCGCTCGTTTGCCTGCTTAAATAATATAAAAAAAAGACTGATAGAAAAACGATTAGGTCAGTTGAGGAAAAATATCTGACCTGTGCTCTTCGGCCATTAATGTGTGCCACAAGAAACGGTGTTAAGTTAGGGTTGCCAAGTCTTATAAAACTGTAAACAATAATAGCTACAACGATGAGCCACGCACATGGCATCGTAAAACGCAACCTTCACTGCAATTACTCTAACTTGAGACGTAGCTATACAGGGTGTAAACGGCAGGGTCCCGTTTCACGAAGCAACAATTTACTATAACTCTGTCCCAGATAGGATTGGAAAGAAGTAAAAAACTAGTAAAAAGGTTACTTTATATTCACACTTCGCGTAGACGTATTTTTAATATTCACGCAAAGTGTGTCCTAAAAAGAACTAAGAAGACAGCGGTCACAAACATTAGTACTGGTATGCACAATTTTTAACAGATTTCGAACGCACCCTTAACGTCATGTCATGAATTGAACTGTCACTGTCAGTGATTGATAAACTTCGTCACTTCACTTCCTTCTGGCTCTTGTGGTGTTTGTTTTGCTGAAGTCTGTTCTGCTATGAGCTACTCGTGTTATTTCTTGTTAAAGTTATAATGCCGGTTTGATCAAAAGGCAACCATTTCAGAAAACAAGTTAAACTAATAATTCATTAATAAGACCTACCTGAGCCTATCTACTCTTAATATTTTGAACTTGTGCTAAAATGTTTACTGTCACTGCTTCTTTTTTCCAATGTTGTATGAAATGGAGTATAGTAACAAGTTACAATTCGATATTTATTGCGTAGCCAATTCGCCTAAACTATAAGCGCTTATAATTTAATCTTATTATCTACGCAATGTACATCGAATTATACTCGTAACTTGTAGTTTCACGATTAATAACAATTTACAATTTGATATTCATGGCGTAGCCTATTCGCCTAAACTGTAAGCCCTTACAGTTTTATCTTATTGTCTACGCAATGCACATCGATTTGTACTTTGTAAATTGTGGCTTCGTGAAACGGCCCCCAATTCTTCACAAACTATCCGGTGCATTCAGTTTATCAATTTGAATCATATTATGAATTACTTTGGTCTTCACAATAAAAGAGTGCATTAAACCTAGCATTTTGAAACATAATTACAGAGTCAGTATTCGATTGTAGGGGTCTTTCTTTTTTTTATTATTATTTACCGATTATTCAGGTTGTAGTGAATAATTTAAACATAAAATTAGTGTCTGTACGCAGCGTCACGTTAAAGAATAAGAAAAAAATGTACTATGAAATAAAACGCACGCGCGCGCATTGACTTCTGTGCGGCTGCATGATATATTGCGTAGAAAAAGAATACAGAGACCCAATAGGGGATCGGACTAC
This sequence comes from Carpatolechia fugitivella, assembly GCA_951230895.1. Lineage (NCBI taxonomy): Eukaryota > Metazoa > Arthropoda > Insecta > Lepidoptera > Gelechiidae > Carpatolechia > Carpatolechia fugitivella. Next base: position 3,772,462 of record OX579672.1, read on the forward strand.
TTTTTTTATATTTTATAAATCCAAACTTCTTAGTTTCTGCTATCGAACACTAAAACAATTTTTGCTCTCTATTTTGACCGAGTTATAAAGGTTTGAAATTTTAGATTAGACAGAGAGGCACATACCCACTTGTGACGTCATTTGTTAGTAACGCCATATAATCTCTGAAATATAAATAAATATAAATATAATATTGAAACTTTAAAAAATCACTGTAAATTCGTTTTTCAACCGATTCTAATTTTTTCTTCGCATATCGTCTGCTACTAATCTATTATTTTGAAAATAATTCATAAAATATGGTAAATTTAGGAACAGTCCGATCCCCTATTACTTGGTTGAGTAAGTAAGTAAGTAAAGTAAGTAAAAACACTTTATTGCACACAAAAGGAATATAAAACGATAAAACAAAAACATATAGCTTTAGTGCGCAAAGGCGGCCTTTATCGCTTGTAGCGATCTCTTCCAGACAACCTTTGCGAAGAGGACATTCAAAAAGAAGACTGCGGTAGTGCAAGAGCAAAAAAAAAAGAGAATACAGGAGTGTAAAAATAAAATAATACAGTAAAACATATAAGTTAAAAGTACAATAAATACACAAATATATACATACAATAAACATACATAAATATATCAAAGCCATAACGGAAATACTAATGATTACAAACAGATTGTGCCAGGAGATGTTTGTGAACCTTCAATTTGAAAGAAGCTAAGCCTAGGGCCTGTCGCCTACACCCTGTATATAAACATTTTATGACATACAAATTAGTATTCAAGCTACAAATTGTCGTACAGGTATTATACGTGGAACATCTTTCCGGGTCTCAAGCTCAACATGATGTCCGTGACTCTGCCGCCTCAGTTCATTGAAAAATACCTATACCTAGCATAGAGTGTACTTCGGGGAGTGTGCTCAAGAGTTGCATGAACTCATTCCGCGTTCCCCCTTCTTCCATCGGACGTCCAGACGCACGGCAGGTTACCATCCTTTCTTGGTGACTATTCTCCGCCGTGTGGTGACGGCAGAGTAGAATACATTTGTCACCAACCCCTACTCTTCCCGTGGGTGTCGTAAGAGGCGACTTAGGGACTACACATTGAACAGGGAACGGGCAGCAGCGCTCTCTGATACAGTAACCTTTTAATCTGCGATCTCCAACCCGCCTGCCAAGCGTGGAGATTATGGCAAAACCAAACACTTAAGTGGAGGAGGCTCATAGTCCAGCAGTGGACTGTAACGGGCCGTTGATTTGATTTGATTTGATTCCTCGCTTGCGCACCAAACGCTTCTCAACATCTTTTATAATGCGTGCCGCAAAGGAGTGGAATCTCCTGCCGGCGGCGCCTGTATTTCCGAGCACATATAATCCGACTCTCTTTAAAGCCAGAGTGAATAGGCTCCTTCTGGGTAAGCTCGCTACATCGTAGATCCCATCCCTGCTCTCGGGCTGGATCGGGGTCAAGGGCAAACCAATACGATATAAAAAAAAAGAGCGTCTGTGGTCGAGTGGCTAGAGCCGCTGTCTCCTGTCCGGGAGACGCGGGTTCGATCCCCACCACGTAAGTACCAATGTGTTTTCGAATTTACAATTTCATATTAATAACACACATATCTACCGCGAAAACCTAAGAGTGTTTACAATTCATTATGTATGAGTACGTTTATTACTATAATACTTTTTACAGATATTAACTAAAGTAACTTACACAAATCCACATACACACACACACATACACACACACACACACACACCTACCTTTACACATACGTACACACCCTTACACACAAACACACACATGCACATCTATACTCACTCATGGTTAGCTGGCTTTGATACAACTTGTCATTAGGAAGAGCAGGGCCTCCTAACACAGGCTTTGCTTAACAGGAGACCCTGACAACAAAGTGTTATAGTTTTTCATAAGCAAATAAAGTTTTTTTTTTTTTTTATTATTCGACGCTCTAACGGTGAATGAAAACATCGTGATGAAACCTGCACAATCCTGCGAAGAAATTCAAAGGTTGTGTGTGAAGTCGACCAACCCGTCAACAGGTCATCATCATCAACAGCTCACATACGTCCCCACCGAGGGGCTCGAGCCTACCCGATTAGGGCGATTAGGCCTTAGTCGACCACGCTGGCACAGTGCGGTGTGTTGGTTGGTAAATACTCTGTTCAAAACGATCATACAGGACTTAATGCTTTCCGGCTACACTCGCGCTTAGCCAGTGTCTTTTTATTCACATTTTAAACAGTAAGAGGCACGTGCGCGCGCGACTCGTGACGAAGCCGAATTCCGAATTTAAATAAAAAAAACTAATAATGAGAGTGTACGATAACATCGCAACCTAATGGTATGACAATCAAATTGTTATGTCGACAAATGACAAGTTACAAATTTTTACCAAGACTTGTAAATTGGTTAAGAGCATCGATGTTGTTTGTGAAAGAGCGGGGGTGAGGGGTACGAAAATCAATAATTCCCTTGTATGGATTTTTTTTTACCTACTGACTGTACTTTGAATTAATTTAATGGACCTGTTGGGAATTCATATAAGGAAATATAAAACTTACTTCATTTATTTCATGGACCCGATGGGAAAACAAGATCAATAGAATGGTGGACTATGGGAATAAGCCGAGCCAAAACAAAAAAAAATTGAAGCAAAAATAAAATAAAATATTTTCTTCGGTTGCCAAAGATTTCAAGTATTTGCTTTGTTGGTCAAGTTTTTAAGCCACCAAATGGCTGCGCTATAACAGCTGAAACCTTACCGTGCCTTTCGAAGCAAGCAAGACGCTCTATATTAAAACCACCCATTCGCGACCTCGCCAGAGCTATAACTGTCATAATCGTACTAAATGCAGCCTGAATACTTTACTATTTTGTATGTATCCACACCATTATCGTCGCCATCGAGGGGCTTGAACCTATCCTAAATTAGGATGATCAGGTCCTGGCCAACCACGCTGGCCCAGTGTTGGTTGGTCGGCTCTTCTCCACAGATTCCGCCATTGTGTTAGTGAACTCACCCAAAAAAAATGTAATGACAGATCTAAGTGATGTAATAACATACTATGGAAATAAATAATTTTGACTTTGACTTTGACTTTCGACTTCACACACAACCTTTGAATTTCTTCGCATGAGTGTGCAGGTTTCATCACGATGAGCGTCGAATATACGAGACTTGTATGAATTTCATATTACATCACATCCCAGTAATATTATAAATTTAAAAATATATTTGTTTAGATGTTTGGACGTGTTCCGCCTTCTCAACGGATTTGGATGAAATTTGGAACGGAGATAGTCTGTAACCTGGATTAACACATAGGATACCTTTTACGGGAAAAAGTCGTATTCCCACGGGAAAATTTTACACAACGCGAGCTACATTGTTACGTGGTGGGGATCGAACCTGCTTCTCCCGAATGGAAGGCAGCGGCCCTAGCCAACACACCACGACCGGCGCTTTACTCGTACTATATGTAATATCCTTCATTATTGACCCTCTAATCAATGTAGTTTTTTTTGGCCGCTCATGATTGCCATGCCATACAATTTTGGAATACCTCGTGAGTGAACTAAGGGCCGCGGTGAGTCAGCCAGTGATTATGACAGAATGTGGACCGGGTTTTTTGTCCTCACGTTGTTTGGGGGCCCTCAGGAGAATTAGAAAAACCATCAGCTTTCGTTGAGTGATGGTGGTGGTGGTTTTTTGATAATTTATTAAAAACGACGAAAAAATTCAATATTTTTTGGTTTGGGTTTGTAGGGCCTAAAATTAAACTAGGGGGTGTGCCTTATTTTGGCGCGGCCACTAGCGAATTCCATATGTTTGATTACTGATGGTTAGACAATAATGCGTAAATTTCGGCACCAAAAAAAAAGTAGTTTAGACTTCAGAAGATAATACAAGGCGTTTTCACGCCATAATGAGGCTTATTTTGGCGCGGTCACCTGAATCTCAACATCCGCGCCACGTAGCGAGGTCTTATTATTGGGAATGATTGCCAGGAGTTCAAAAATATCGTAGAATTTACCGACCGTCTTTAATTTAAAAGATAATTACAATAACATTAGTAATGAATGATTTGAATTTGAATATAATCACAGCTCCTCGTCTATACTATCATCACATCAACATTAACGGCCGTTACAGTCCACAGCTGGACTACGAGCCTCCTCCACTTAAGTGGAGGGTTTTGCCATAATCTCCACGCTTGGCAGGCGGGTTGGAGATCGCAGAAAAAGGTTACTGTATCAGAGAGCGCTGCTGCCCGTTCCCTGTTCAATGTGTAGTCCCTAAGTCGCCTCTTACGACACCCACGGGAAGTGTAGGGGTTGGTGACTAATGTATTCTACTCTGCCGTCACCACAGGCGTCTATACTTACTATAGGGCAAGAAAAATGTACCAAGTACGTTATTTTAGTGCGTGCTCGTTATATTTTAGCTCTACGTGTATTTTTTTTAAATAATGTGCATTCTATTGAATGACAATGCCTTTCTTTATAACTATTACTTTTATTATATAAACACGCATATCCATCCTTATTATTTTTTCAAGAGAGTGACAGGTTGATAGTGCTATCAACCTGTCACCGTTTTGTATAAAAGTAAGTGGACGAGGTAGGAGAGTGGACTGAATGGGAAGATGACGAAAAGGGAAAGTGGACGAGGTCCTCCGGATTGGTCGTTTATATTATAAGTTGTCTTTCGACCCATGCTTCTTATAAAATCATGAAATAACATAAAACAATTGTCTGTACATAATTGCCGTGTGGTGACGGCAGAGTAGAATACATTTGTCACCAACCCCTACTCTTCCCGTGGGTGTCGTAAGAGGCGACTTAGGGACTACATATTGAAGAGGGAACGGGCAGCAGCGCTCTCTGATACAGTAACCTTTTAATCTGCGATCTCCAACCCGCCTGCCAAGCGTGGAGATTATGGCAAAGCCAAACAAAGTGGAGGAGGCTCATAGTCCAGCAGTGGACTGTAACGGGCCGTTGATGTTGTTGATGAATTATCTCCACAAATTGTGCACTGATTAAAAAAACTAACATTGTATTTCCACAGACTGCCTAAAGAATAAAATAACGACTTTCAACTAGTTGACCAATTTCGGCCAATCAACTCGTTGCCCACAAAAAAAAAACGGCTGCGGTTGTGGTCATTAAAATGGTAACATGAATGGATCCTAATGAAATGATCCTAAAGAACTGTACAAAAAACGTTCGATTTTGACCACACGACGACACCATAGTTTTTATATGTCTGAGTTACAGTTTTCGATTCGCCAAGAGAGTTTAGATATGTATTTACCGAATTCAGTATGTGTGTCTGAATACAATAATTCAATAATTACTTCATATTAATCCATAAAAATAAAAGCGTCAGTGGTCTAGTGGTTAGGGCCGCTGCCTCCCGTCCGGGAGTCAAAGTCAATTTTTTTTATTCGAATTAAGATTTTTACAAATAATTTTTCGACGTCAAAGCTATCATGGATGGCACGTTCACTGTATACCAGACGCGGGTTCTATCCCAACCACATACCAATGTGTTTTCGAATTTCGAATTCATATGTACGTTTATTCGACGCTCTTACGGTGAAGGGAAACATCGTGATGAAACCTGCACACTCCTGCGAAGAAATTCAAAGGTTGTATGTGAAGTTGACCAAGCCGCACTGGGCCAGCGTGGTCGACTAAGGCCTAATCGCCCTAATTCAGAGTAGGCTCGAGCCCCTCGGTGGAGACGTATATGCCACAGTCTTTCTGTCTGTCTTTAATCTTCTTTTTCTTCGCGAATACAGCTTATCACTGATTTTGATATTTGGTACAAAGACAGTTTGACACCCAAAGATGTATAATAATATAGGCTACTAAAATATTTTATTCCCAAGTGAACATAGTAGACAACGCTAGATAAAAATAAGTAGGTACCTATGAACCTAGGACTGGTATGAAATGCATCTTAGTACAGTCAGCAAAGACTTAGAGCGACCATAATAGACAGATAAAGTTTTCTCAGTTAACTATTCATGTTTTGTTATGATATGATATTTTCTATAATAATTATGAAGGTTTGTGAAATATATTTAAAAATATAACTCGGTTTCGAGTTGCATGTAAAGTCGACCAATAAATTGGTTCATCACCCTAAGGTTGAATGTCAGTTGCAAATTATAGAACAACAAAGATTATTGTCGTTTGCAGAACGATCTGTCAGATACTGAGTATAAACCTTATTGAAATTTTCGATAACTAGGAAATTGAATGAAAAATGGTAAACCACTTTCTTGGTCGACCTTACATAAAGCTACCTTTGCTGACACTGCGAGGAGAAAGCGCGTATCATCCAAGTACAGAAACTGACAATTATTTATACATTGCTTGTCAATACATGCAACTGACGTAACAGCAGACCACATGGCAGAAGGCCGGCGCGGGCGCGGCGTGACTTTTGCAATGTTTAATAACAAAATAAAACCAGCTCAGCTGTAGGTCACTGCGCTAACTAGTTACATTTGTTTGCCACTGGCGCATAACTAGACATACGTGTTTATAAAAATAAGGTTTCTGTAGCTATTTAAGACTATAGAAGTATATGGAAGTTGATATTTTTAACGACAAACCCTATAAATTTAAGAAAAAAATTATAACTTATCTTGATTTATTCTGATCTCAATAGTATTATACTGAAATATAGGTAAGTATATTTTATTTAGTACTGAGGCACAATATGTTTGCTTATTTATAGGATAAGATGTAAACTCATACTTTTGTAATTTTATCTTAATTTGCTACATAGAACTATTGTTGTTAAGTAGTAACCACTTAGATTTATATAGATATCTGTGTATGTTGTGGTTACCCATAACTGAATGAGCATCTAACACTTTTGTACTTTAAAATATTATTTGTAAAGGTGCATCATTCGTCGGTAATCCTAAAACAATAAATAAATAAAAAAGGCTAGGAATATGGACGAGGAAAATCGCAGCGAAAACCTAGCTGAATTGTGTCAAATGGAAATATTAGGCTAAAGACAGTTTGTGCTTACTTTCGTCTAAGCATAAAACTTAATAATCATACGCATTGCAACTTTTGTAAAGCAAAACCGTAAAAATGAGAGCATTAAGAAACTAAAATTAGAATTAAGTCTCAAAGCTGATCAGCAAAATAGATTCGAGACATCAAAATTAAAAAAAAAAAAACAAAATTACAGAAAAACAAAAAACAAAATAAACAAAAAAAAAACAAAAATTTTGCACACGAATTACATAAACTAATTTGTTTCTTTTTTCATCTATTCCAGATCAATAATGTGTTAGCAGTTTCAAAAAATCACCAAATATGGCGTTAACACAAACAAACATAGCTTTAATTCTAATAATAAGCATTATTGGGCACAACTGTGACACTGTAACCGACATCAAAGCAGACATGTTACTAAGAGGTAGTGGAGAAGAAATAACTCCTGAAGATATCGAAACAACATACAGAGAAATAGAACCAGATAGAACAATAAGAGAAGAATTGAAGAAAGCTATAGAAACCAAAGAAGATGATGACATAAGTACTACAGAACTACCAGTCGGTATTACGGAAGAAAACCAAGAATTCAAAGATGAATTATATAGCACAACTGTAATAGATACGACGGAATACAATAATGTTGATAGAAGTGAAGATAGTTTTGATAATATAAGCAACAATGACTCCACGGTAAGTGTAAACTATGGCGAAGACAATAGATTAGTAGATCAGTAGATTCAAGGCAGAATAATCAACAAATTACATGATATAAAGTGCTCAGCTCTGTCTACTTCCGTTTGATAAGTTTATTCATGGCGTGTATTTTGACTAGAACTTAAAGAATGTCTAGTGACTAGAATAGAAACACAATGTAGCAGATTTTCACTGTCGCGCTCCAATCCTTAATTTAAGTTCAACCGTTCTTTTCTCCTTTTAAAGATTAATAAAAAGGGACAGGGGATGTCTATCCTAATTTTAGATCTGTCAAACATCGAATTTTGGAATGGACGCGTCGATTGCACAATATTAGAGAGCACGTAAAACATCCAACTCAAAAATTATCTCTGACAGCTACGCCCTATCCCTACGCCCATCATAGTATTTTCTTTGACAGAGTGAAACAACACCACCATGCACATCAACGATCAAGGTGGGAGAGGATATAGAGGCAGGAGGAGGTTCGGCAGTTGTCAGCCTTGACGACGACCGTGACATCAGCCCTCGAGTTCCCAAGCTCACTGAGACATGTACGTATATTTACATAAATCGATTTTTGCATACGAAAAAGGTGTTTTGAATTATTTTTGTTATCTTTCGTTCTATTTGTTTGTATCATCATCGCCATCATTACAGCTGAAAGACAGATATTAGTTGTATATAAAATCGAAATACTTTATTTAAATATGGACACTGTTAAGTGTATATCAATCTTGCTGTCTGAATAGTCTATTCATTTTCAGAGCTTTAAAGAGACCAACATAGTCCCTGAATCGGTTTAACTTGATTTTCCAACAACAGCTTAGCGAGCTTTCTGAAGCCCGGAAGACGTTGTGCACGAGCTGCTTATACAATTTGCAAACCGTAGACTCTTGCATGACGCAAATATAAAAACTCTTGAATGCAAACCATCAATGTTTATCTTTCTAGCCGAACCAAAGCAACAAGACAAGAGGAATTTCGACACCAAGCCGACCTCAACTCCATCAGCCAGCAAGAGTTCCACCCTCAAGGGCTGGTTGCAGGACACCTGGCTTCGCCCGCCTGCTGGTATCCTGGTACCGCTCCGACCGATGGCTTTGAACAGAGCTCTGGCCGTGTGGAATGACCTGACTGTCGACGGACTCAACGTTACTGACATCGTCGTGATTGGATACGACACCAATGGTGAGATGACTTCTAGATTCTTAATTTAATTTGCACAGCAGGAAGACGTGCAAGGATAAGAAACACTTATAATATACCTTACAAGCACATTGTGACAGATATGGTGTAGTAACTAGGGCTGCTGATTTCCACACGGCAGACGCCGATTCAATTCCAACTATGTATAAAGATATTGTTTTCAAATTACGAATTCATTCATATGTACGTTAATTTGACGCTCATTCGGTGAAAGAAATCATCGTGATGAAATTGATTGATAGGTGGTCGACTACAGCCGGGTCACTCCAATTTAGGGCGGGCTTGAACTTCTCGATGGAAACGTATTGCTGATAATACAACATGACAACATGACACATATGCTGCTGATGGTTTTCATATTGAAAGATAAAAGCAACCTGGAAGTAAATTCGAAGATGAACTTACTACTTTTATTTACAGGAAATGTAATAATAAGACTGGTCAATAGCTAAGTGCGTGTACTTGGTCACTAATGAGACGTGGACAATGAGATGATTACGAAACGTCACTGTATTAATGCCTTTGGATAATAGGGAAAGGTATCGCGAGTTATGAGCGGTGACCTTAGATGTCCGTCGAGTCCGTATTTCTCTCACTCACTCACTAAGTAAAACTGAACAACTTTTGTATAGAACTTTCAAAATTCTCAAAAGGAACACATAATTAACTCGATTTCCATAGTAATGGTTGTAGTTCCAATTTTGGCTATTTCACAATACGATGGTAGCGGTAGGTCTGTGGTTGGGAAGCGATCGGATTGCCACTGCGCTGGCATCCGACTTTACATGTTTTTACACTTGTTTGTGTCTGTTTGTTACTATGTTATGTACCTGTTTTGTTTTTGTTTAATGTTCTATACTGTGTGCTGTAAATAAATGTATTCTACTTCTCATTTTTATATTCTTATTCTTATGATGACGACGACTGCTCAGTTCGCATAAAAATGCAATTAATTTTGAGATTTTTGAAAAAGTTTCACGGACTGGACGTGTAAAGAAGGAATATTATAAAATCTTTTATTTATGATTTTTAAAATGGGAACATGATATAATATTGAACAGAACGAACAACCACTCGAGAGATGTAGCATTATTTAGTTAAGTTCTGAAAAGATGAGCGTAATCTTTATAAAGACACAAAATATTTAAATGCAATCGAAGATAATAAAGATAATTAAATGTAAATCAATTCACATGTGACAGTTATGTATGATATTGATTATTTCCGCCTCAACGAGGAAAACTGTATTTGCATCATTATTCTTGGGGATATACTTATAATATCTATACCTATAGTTAGTAAATACCTTAATACTCGCAATTAAAAATGACAGACAATTTAAATGCAAATTTATATATATATATATACACTATTATATACACATTTGAATAGACGAGTGAAGTTATACATGACACAGTCTGCTGATTCAATAAATAAATAAAATAAAATAAAAAAAATACGTGGGGAAAAATATCAATAATAATAATAATATCAATCATCTGAAGTTGTGGCGAATACGTCTTGCCTTTGAGTAATCATCAATAGCTTGTATGTATACGTCCCCAAAGGGGGGCTGGAGCCTACCCTAAATTAAGGAGATCAGGCCTTTGTCGACCACGCTTGGTCAGTATGGGTTTATCGACTTCACACACGACCTTTAAATTTCTTCGCAGGAGTGTGTAGGTTTCCTCACGGTGGTCCCTTCACTGTAAGAGCGTCGATTAAACGTACGTACGTACAGTAGACAGCACATCAAGCTATACATTTTTGTTGCAAACTAGGCCGTATTACCAACGCGCAAGATACCCCGGTGTATAGCTTGATGAGCTGTTCACTGTACATTACATTATGAGTTCGGAATTCAAAAATACATTGGTGCGTAGTGGGGATGGAACCCGCGTCTCTCGAACGGGAGGCAGCGGTCCTAGCCGCTACAGCACCGACACTACCTATACCTTATAATAATATACTTTGGAATACGTGGGGCATACTGAAAGTCTCTACATCTGGTCACTTATAATAAAAAAATGAAAAAACAATTATGGAATTCGAAAATGGAACTCTTTGGGAACTTGTTCCTTTTTAATTTGCGAGACTGTCATTTGTTTTTTCATTGTGACGTCCATTCGAAAATTGTGTGTCGCAATCAAAATTAATTTAACTCGTGAACGAACATTTTCGTTCAATTATTTTCGTTGTGGACAAGGGAGTTGTCAGAGACTTCAATTTGCATTCTGTGATGAAGCACCATGTCGCAGCTCTGTGTATTCATGGTTTGGAGAATTTTGACGTGGACGTGATCATCTCCATGACGTTAAAGACAAACTTAGAGGCACACGTTTTACGAGCCCTGAATCGGCGGTGAATGCGTTCCATGAAGCCATTGAAGATGTCCCTAAGGAGTCTTGGTCCAACTGCTTTGTAGAGTGGTTTCAGCGAATGCATTAATTGCGAGGGATACTTTGAAAAACAATAAATGTATCGTTAGTCTTTATATATTACATCTAGTCTTATTTATCTAGAAACTTTTAGTATGCCCTAAGTATTATTTATAAATACTTTAAGATCGCACATATCCAAGGGTCCAAGATCCTCTTTGGGTTACTGAGTCATCGTAGTAAGTAATTATAAATACTCAAAGGACTATACAGGCTACGGGCTGTAGTGTGTGTGTGTGTGTGTGTGTGTGTGTGTGTGTGAGAGAGAGTGTGTTACAATTATCCACCTTACCACAAAACATTATCTCTCGTCTGATTCTTCCAACGAGCCAACGGCACGACGTTTACTAAATATTCAATAATTACCTGCAACAAATTAAAATTTACATTACAATAAACAGCTGCCACAACTTATTGTACACACATGTTTGTTAGTATTAATATTTATTTTTACATAAAATACAAGTCAAGACTTCTGCTGCTAAAATTTTGACAGCGCCGTCTCCTTTGTGAAGTGGTCATTTTATTATAATGTACAAGAGGACATCTAAAGGAGTGGCCATTTTGAATTGTGGCCTAACACCGACGAAAGGATTTCAATTAATGTTTATTTTTGTCAAGTAGTCCCAAAAATAAATTTAAAAGCGTATCTTCCTTCATGTAACTAAGCGAAACTTGCTAAATCGCACATGGCGAGTTTTTATTTCTACATTTTGTAACTTTTAGTGATATTTACTTAATTTATGCAAAAAATAATAATAAATACAAAAACACCGGACAGGAAACGCAAATAAGGCCGAAACTCAACCTCCGAATTTGGATCATTGAATATAAAATGTCCCAAAAAGGATCAAAATCTTAAGAATCCATTAAGGTTGTTCAACTTGAACGTTTTATTAAGGCTTTCATGGAAAAAATAAGTGGCAATAATGTCAAAGTCAAGGTTGGTCGATGCAATTAAAGTTGCAAGAATAATACTTGAACACAGGGATATAGCGTATGATTCAGTTTTTAAACCCCTATTACAAACAAATAAAGTCTCGCCTCTTTCACAGGGAGGTAGGCAGAGACCGCGTCCTACAACTTGCAATGCACCAGACACACTTCTTTCGCTCACTTCATGCATACTCGTCGGTTTGGGGAACATTCTCGATCTGATTGTTGAACGTTCCCTTAGCCTTCCTATTTTTTAACATTTCCATTCACTCTTGCCATGTCAATTTAAATCCCTCCCTTCGCGACTGATTTAGCTTTGCTTCAAGATCAACGGCCCGTTACAGTCCACTGCTGGACTATGAGCCTTCTCCACTTAAGTGGAGGGTTTTGCCATAATCTCCACGCTTAGCAGGCGCTTAGCTTTGCTTAGCTAATAGATAATAAGAGAAGGCATAATGAAAATAAATCAAATAAGACAACACATACTAAATGATAAATAATAAATCGATGACTCATTGTCGAAAAATGTTTCACTAGAAAGGAAAATCCGTGTTACCAAGTTAATAAAATATTAAGGAGGACTCAAAGTGAAAAAAAAAACTTTTTAATACGGAATTTCCAGATATTTCCTTGAAGAGCCTTATTATACTGTTCTTGGCGATCCTTCAACTTAGTAATAGCACAGAATTAATATAGTATTTTAAAAATAAAGAAAGACAGACGAACTTAATTTTAGATCCCATCAAAACTGACCTTAAGATCTAAATTTGAATGTGTTTATTTCAGTTTTTTCTTTAACTCAAAGGACAGACTTAATTTTTGGTTTCGAGTATTACTAGAAAAATTAGGGACGTTTGGTACCTTCCAATGTAGTTTTCGGGCAAAAACCCTCAAATAACAAGATTATTTATGCAACCTTGACTGGTGAATGTAAATTGTAAGTGTAACATTATGTAATGCCCGTTCCGCCCCAGTTGGTCGGAATGACTAGACTAGAGAACCCTTGGCTCGATGTTTGGAAAGGTTACCAACAAAATAAAAAACAAAATTGATCTAATCGGAACTTATGAAATGGTAGGAGACTACGAGTTTCATGGTGTTATAGCAGTGGCTGTTAAAGTCTTTGCACAAAATATTATATCTAAACAATTTGCTACTCTACTGATATTCACAGTTTTCTTAAAGCCTCTTCAGTTCTATAACTCGAAACAATAAAAGATTGTTGATAATACATCATATCGATATCTGTCTTTGGCCAGAGACGCTGGGTCCTAGGTGATCTTTAGAAGTGTCAGCTAAAGCAATTTCCGAGTTTGCACCACCCAATCAGAATTCAGAATCAAGGAATCACTCAAAATAAAAAATTTAAATAGTTCTTCTCAAATAGAGAATTACGTGGAATCAATACCCTCTTTTTTATTTTTATACAAAATTTTAAGCGCCACCTGAAGCTCTGTCCCCCCTGAAAAATGTGAAACGAGCGTGACACTTAGTTTTGCTTTCCGAAACGTTGAATTAATATAAATCTGGAATTTGTTTGACAGGAGTAAACTGGAGATCCAGACACAATCTGCAACCGACGAGGAACAATGCTGGACAAAAAACCGTCTCCGAAGCCTTGTCCAAGCTGCTGCTCAAGTATCAGGTGAGTTATCACTGTCGTATTATCTTGATTTCTCCACTTGCATCCTTTTTTTTCTAATGTACTAGGTACACCGCCTTTTGCTGTGTAAAGTGGTAATTAGTGGGCGCGGACTTGACTCCTTGATATCCAGTTATCCTCACAGATTTTTTAATTTAGTCTACTGACCCAGACGATCTGTTAAAATTTCAATACACCACCGTGAAATTTAACTGGTTCATTTTCGTTAAAAGGAATGTTCAGTCAATGGACTAAACAACTGAACAACTTTCCCCAAGGACCATGGTCTGGCAAATGAAAAAATATATTGTTTCCCTCATAGTCAATCGATCAGGTGTCCGCGCGGTGTTGTATTAACGGGTCATATATTTTTTTCATCTTACAGCCATCACATTTCCGAAGAAGGATGGTCTACTAAAATTTCTTTAAGGTCAACGGCAGCTGCACATTCATAATCGAAAGAAATAGTACCATCCACAGGCTCTTTATTAGAGTCGGTTACGTCACCAATGAAGACCGTATCGAATCTGTCAACGTCTGGCTTCAGACTAGCTGTCAACAGATGTATTATGTTATGATGTCGTTACGAGCGTATTATGTGAATTGTATGAATTTGTATGAACTTGTTTGTTAAGCGTGACAGACGCTTCTTAAGCGTCATTTATTATGATTCTTTGTTAGATGTTTGGAGAGGATAAGTCAATGATAAAGTTATCTTAATCAACTTTTTTTTCAATTTTGTCACTGTACATTGTCATTTTGTTTAGAGAGACCATCCTAAAAATATTATTTGCATGTTAATCTATTGAATAATTATTATCCTTTCCCTGCACTCCTTTTTTATTTTTGTCGTATTTTGTTTACGGTTAACTCCTTTGTTAGTTTAGAATTCTAGATATTTTTTTAAGGAACCTATTTATTAAAGAGCAATAGAGTAAGTAAAGTGGGTAAGGTTCGAATTATTAGGTCTTCTGGCAGTTACGAACGCCATCAAAAAAAAATTAGCAAGAATTAATTATTTCAGCAGAAAGACGTCCACAGCTGGACAAAACCCTCTCAAGGATCTCCACAACGACCGGTCCTACGCTGCTTGCACCAAGCGAAATTCACAAAAATATTGACTGACGTTAATGCTGATGAACATTGAATAGCCAGTGTTAGTTTTCTAATTTCGAATCTCAATTCTTTCCATAGGATGTGCACTCTGACACGAACACGGATGGCACCATGAGGGCTCTGGCATCAGCTGCCAAGCTCGTTCCTTACGACAGCGCTCTCTTCGTGGTGACGGACAAAGGAGCCGGAGACGCGGAGAGATTGCCACTAGCACTGCGGGCTCTTGTGGAAAAACGACTAAAGGTATGGCTTCTAATTCTGGATCATATCAGAAGATCAATAAAACTGCTGAGGGTTTTGCTTCTAGTGGATTAGATTAGAAGATCAATTTGTTTTACGAGTCATCATCAATAATTGATGTCAACTCAGCAGGTTCTTAGGTAGTAAGAGGGCATTGTCATTTTTGGTTGTTATAATTATTATAACGCAGTCGCCACCCAAGAAAATCTTGTGAATTTTGGAGCCTATAGTTATTTCCGTGAGTAGACAGAATGGCTACGTTTCTCTCGTTACCTTGAAATTTTCGACTTGAAATCTTGTTATTATTGAGCATACCTCTTATCTGTTTTTTAATTTAGGTATACACGATCTGGACAGATCCAGCTCATCCGTCTCAAGAGTCGGAGCATCAGCTGCAGGGTCTGAGGAACGTCTCCAAGCATACCGAGGGTGAAGTGTTACCTTACTCCCTTCAGGTCATGGTAAGATTGCTTAAACTATTTTTTCCTTTAGCTCATACAAAATTCCATGTATCCACTGATAACATTCCTTTGGGAAATAAAGTCTATGATAGACAGATTCATGATCGATAGCTACATACTGACTTCGACTAAATTCGTCAGGCAAAGGCTGTTGAGTTATCTAGGAAATTCGGTCAAACTGATGTCAAAAGTTAACCGGAAAATAAGTAACCATAAAATAAAGTAGACGGCAATATTTTAACTGTGAAAGTATAGGAAGATAAATAATCTTCCCGCTCGCTCATAAAATTCAAAAAGATTTATGTTGTGATGATACAATATGAAAGTTGCGATAGACTTTCATGATCTAGCCAGCTATACAACGTGTTACAAAAAATACCAAAAAAAAAAAATATTTTTGTCAAAGGCATTAAATTAAAATTTTCCCATCTCTAGTGATCAGCTGTGTCAAAGAATATTCGGCCAGATATGTAATTTTAGGTCAAAGTGCCTATTTTTACCACTATGGTTAAAAATGATTAAATATTACTTGTACCATAACATTCATATTAGAACAATTAAATTCACAATGAAAAAACTACAAATAAATAAAAAAAGCCTTGTTAAATAATTGTTATGAAATAAATAATTATTGAAATAATGAACTAAATATTTCAAAATAATATTTATGTTTGTAAATACGTAAACAAGGTAATTAAGGCAAAAAAGATCAATTTATTTAAGTACATCTCTTTTAAAAATGTAGGCACAAATGGTGTACAAATACTTTTCCGTTCTGTGAATCGATAGTCTATATTTTAGATGCCAATTGACACTAGAGATGGGAAAATTTTAATTAAATGCCTGTGACGTTGTAGTTAGACGCTAGTTCGTTAAATGATGTTAGATTTTTTTACATTAATCTGCGTAAGTAAAATAACAACATCAGGCAGGATTGATTGAAAAAATAATATGTGGGGACATAACTAGGTAAACGTAGAGGTAATTCACAAATGGGAGCCTTGGGAAGAATGCAGGTACCCATCGACAGCCGACGCAGACGAGAGGCATAGAAAACGATTGCTAGATGACCTGGACACATTCAAGGAGAAATGGAGTGAAGTGGCCTTGGACCGAGATCTGTGGAGGGAAAAAAGAGAGGCTTTTACCCAGCAGTGGGACGAATAAAGATATAAAAAAAAAATAAGTAGGATAGTGTAACAGTAACTGGAAATAAAGTAACAAAAACAACCGGAAACTTAGCTCATTGGCGTTCCTATTTTAAGGCTGATTATTATCAAACAACAATTTTACAATATTCACTAGATACAGACAATATAAATGTGATAGTTTTATAACTGTTGAATGTTTATTCCAGGATGTGGAAGCTAACACAGAATCAGTTCAACGATGGGAGGCCTTGGAAGCTCCACAGGCAAGAAAGAGCAAGGCTCACGACTTGACTGAAGAAGACCAGTTGGATGTGAGTTTATTCCTATTAAATAATAATACGTCTTTTATAAAAGTACGTAACGGGCGCTCGAATATATGGAGCTACATACGCAGAGAAACTGGCTGCGTCAGTGTAAGATAAGAACACACTCGAAGATTATACTGCGTGGCAAACTAATTGCTCCATATTTTGATTATCTGGACCGACCCAGAAGTAATGATTAAATAAATAAATGCAAATTAAAAAAAAAAATGTAAATGCTTGTTTATGTTTATGATGAAATGTTCAGACTAGGCAGTGAAACTTCTCGGCAAAGTTTCCAAAGATCTACATTACTTTTGATTCCTCGCTTTTTGTCGGAACATGTCACCCTAAGTATTTGGTGTTACAAATCTTAAGTAACGTAGCTTAACTCTATCAACAAACAACAATCTAACAATTTCGAAAGACTAACTATTTATTTTCTTCCAGACTCTACTTGTGCGAAGAGGGGGAGGGGAAGCAATCTCCCTAGGAGTACCTGTTGAAAATGGAGTGTCATCCCTCAGGATCTTCATAGAGGGTCTGGTGGAGCATGCAGTATTGTACCCACCAAATGATGGTGAGTTTTTAATAACCTATATTGATTTCTTACCAAATTATGTCAGCCAACCCACAACGATATATAATGAAGATATGAACCACAACAATATAGTTGACAACTTAGCGATCCATCTATACCCTGGTTAGGTCTAAGGACTTAACCGTATGTGATCCGCAAAAATTACAGTAAAACTACCTTTTATTAGTGGCACATGTTGTTTATCAGCTCAATAGAGTGATCAGGTCGTAGTCGACCACGCTGCCCGCTGGCCCAGTGTGGTATGGTATACAATATGAGTGATTCATACTCGGGCTTGAATTAAAGCCGTGTTTCCATTATGCAAGTAGCCTGCATGCAGGCTGCAAATTGCATGCAGGTAGTTTTGAACTTGTAAACATAATGCGCAACTGACGCTTGTCTGCGCAAGTGATATGCAAGTTGCGCGCGCAAGTGCCACAGCACGTCTCCCATCCATGTTAAACACTGGTGCTTGTCCTGGTTCGGACACTTGCATGACAATAAAAACTTGCATGCGAGGTTCAAGTTCTATAAATTAAAGTTTACAATTCAAGTAACTTGTACGCAAGTGTGACGTCATACTTGCATGCAAGCACTTGCACAATGGAAACGCGCCTTAAAGATATTTTAAAGATTTTTAAAGCTTCTGGGGCACGTTACAATACACAGGCTCATGATTTTTTAATTCCCGCAGCTCCTCAAGTGGACCTGTACAACGAGTCTTCAGTACTGGCCTTCTCGCCACAGTCCAGGACTGATGGATTGTCTCCGCGCGACGTGCACTTGGTGTTTCCTGGAGCTAACGTGGAAGATGATATGTGAGTCTTTCTATGTTGATTTTGATTGGACATACCTCGGAAATACCTAGAGAACTGTGAACACTAGCGCCACTTGGATAAAAAATCATAACTTAGTGAAAAACACAAAATATCAAAAATATGAACGATCAAATTGTTTCATTAGTCTTGTTGTATTTTTAGAATTGATAAATTCAGTTATCTATTGTTAATTGTAGTAACAGATAGCGAAAGTGCTAATTACGGCCGTTTTTAGCACTTTCGCTATCTCTTACTACACCGTACAAGATTTTATAAAATTCGGTATTTCTAAAAATAAGTACCTGGTCTACACTTTAAAATGATCGTCCACTTTTTTAATATATTTAGTTTTTTCGGAGTAATGATTTGTTTTCGAAGTGGCGCTAGTGCGCAGTCAGGTAGCCCCTTAAATAGGTTACTCTGTCCTATGGAATAATTCGCAAATCTGGCAAAATATAAACCAAATATTTGTGAGTGCGCGCGCATTAGCTGCTAATTCCTGAGGTCTACCTAAATGCTTTTATATAGCAGCCTTTGGCCATTGGGTCATAAAAGTTCTTGGGTAGCTACCACGTAATGGAAATCGCAGCGTTGGCAGGCACTTCACAAGGAGGTCCGACGATTTGGTGAAGGTTGCGGGAAGCCGCTGGGTGCTTTATCCAGCAGTGGACCTCTTTCGGCATTATCACCCTAACTTCTTTCCTTTCCAGGCTCCTGGTGCGACCGATGAAGACGGTAGGCTCGGAATCTCCTCTACCAACAGTTGGCGTATGGCATCTGTCAGTGCGGTGTGATACTTGCGACTACAGGCTGTGCATGGCGGCCCGCTCACACATACACTTCCATGCGCGCAAGCAACATGGGTCAGGTAAGAGTGATTCAGGCTCCTGGTGAGTGAGACCGATGGAAACATAGTGGGCATTTGGCATCTGTCAGTGTCTCTGTCGTGGCCATATCGTAGAATTGGCCACATAATGAAATTGTCGATCATTTCATTAAATTTTCACTGTCCATTGGCCACATCATGATGTGCCCTGGCCCTGGCCAGATCAATGATAAGAAATCGTTTGTCGATATATTCAACTAAAAACGCAGCTACTTCATGAAATGGTCAAGATTATTTGATCATATCATAAAATTATTACATTTATTGCCGATAGAGGCGCTGGAAGCACATTGTTTATGTGCCAACATGGCGGCCGTGTTATTTCACGCAGTGAAAAAGTAAATAATTCGTTATTAAAATGAGGAAGAAAAAAAGAGTTATGATGAAAAAGTACTCTGAAAATGTCTGTCGGACTTAGGGAAAAATAAGTACCAAACATAATTTAGATTCTTATTAAATATTTCATGGACGCCCTATTTTCACGATATGGCCAATCGTGGACGACAAAATAGTGAAATGCTCACGATTTAATGATCTGGTCAAATTTAGTTGCCCACATCATGAAATGATCGAAAATTTCATGATGTGGTCAATTCTACGATATGGCCACGACATCTCTACACAGACGGAGAGCAAAATGGATGTTCGAATGCAGTTCTTGAGTGTACACTTTGCATTCTAGCTGATGCAGAAAGTATATCTCATTCATTCATTCATTCTGTTTTGATGCAGCCTTAATACAGGTTGTACTAGCGGTTGTAGTAACCTCAACGTGCTTTTATGCAGTGCGAAATATTTTCTTTTTTAAATTCTATCTAACGTTCGCACTAGATGGCGTGTATCTATATCTATAGACCTGCCATAGTCTAATAGAAAAAAAAACAGGAAGTATTGTTTTTTGTTGAAAACAATACTTGTACAAGCCAAAGTAACAATACTTGGAAGCTTATTGTTAGCCTCAGATGTTTTATGTTTGTATTATTTACGTAATTTTTAGTGCTGTTAGCTTCCCTACAATATTATAATAAAATACATAAACATGAAGAAATTAAACAGAAATCCTTATTCGAATAAAAAAGTAATTAGAATAAATATCACACTGGCAAATATCAGAAATGAACACAAATCAAATCAAAATAAAGATGAAAGAAAAAATAAAAAAAAAATGTTACCTTATAAAAGCCTGCCAACAGCGTCTTCTCGAAATGTCACGCGGCGGGCCAAGGGCGTGTCGCACACTTCCACGCACATTTCTCAAAGTGTTGCGTAAGAAACCAGTCCTTTTTTTGCAATAAAACAAACCGTACTTAAACCAACATGGTTGACATTGAAAACTATTTTATAAGTATTCAAATTATTGGTATTTTTAGATGATTTTTAGTCGTTATTTTACCAAACAAAAGTACAATCCAAACAATTAAAAATAAATTTACAAATCATGTCTTTGTTATTTATAACTAACTAGTCACTGGTAACTATAAAACCCAAAAATATGTGCATT
The DNA here is from genome assembly GCA_951230895.1 of Carpatolechia fugitivella. Taxonomy (NCBI): domain Eukaryota; kingdom Metazoa; phylum Arthropoda; class Insecta; order Lepidoptera; family Gelechiidae; genus Carpatolechia; species Carpatolechia fugitivella. The sequence continues at coordinate 3,793,485 of OX579672.1, forward strand.
ATCCGAAAAAAAAAAAAAAAAGATTTTGTTTTAGATTGCATTTTGTTCTGGAGTTTGTACTGAGCTATATTATTATAAGTCATTCTTGCGTCAAACGTAGATTAGAAGATTAGCATTGATTACAGTTTAGGTATAACAGAGTACTTAAATATCGTTAAATATAATTTAATCTTTAGTTATTTATTAATTTATCATGATAGACTTTGGAGTCCTTGTTTGTGCCTGTTAGAAATACTGATCAACATCCAAGCGTGAGAAATTTGTTATATTTTTTTTAGAAAAAAAAAAAGTTTTAAATTAATAAGTAATGTTTTTAAGGTACACATTATTTTTCGACATACACTACACATTAATGATGGAGACACATGTTTATGTTTTTTTTTTACAACAAAGTTATTAGTTAACATCCTAATAAACTAAATAATTAGTTCGTCTGAAAGGTCTAGTCTAGTTAAAAGACGGATGAGTGATTGTAAGGAGCGGCCTCCTTTGAGGTGACTGGCTGTTCGTTTAGTTCGATTGGATTTGAATATTTTGAAATACGAATGGTTCTTTTTTGTTGTTATGACTCGGGACGTCAACGGTCTTCCGGGCAGATGATATTTTTTTCGCAGAGCTAATAAAGATAATAAATACCCGTTATAATTTACCAGCGTTCTTCAATTTAGAGCTTAGCGCCCATCTGGCTACTGCCCCCCGCTTTATTGTACCGTATTCACGTCTCTTGAAAGTTTTAAAAATTCAATTGATAGCTGCGTTTCCCCTATATATATATTATATTAACAAAATTAAGCATCGCTGGAATTCAACAGAAGTATCGGTTGAGTAAAAATGTCACATTATCACATAGTAACATCATTGTGACGCCATCATTAGATCAGCTGAAAGGGGATACTTCTGGACTACCTTTGCCTACGATCTTCAAAACACTCTTGAAAGGGCACTCGATAAGAAACACTGTCTCACACAATTTTACATACACTTGGACATATAATTTAGCAACCACTTTTATTTATTTATCAAGAAGAATTATGTCAATTACACTACAACGTATATTACAATTAAAATTGAGCAAAAGTTATAGCGACGTTCGTAAAACTGAACATGTAGTAATTGTATAAAAAAAACTTAAAACGCTAGCACCAAAAGCACACAAATTAACACGAAAATAATAAAATGCTACCGCCGTCTTCGACAACGCGGAAACAACTAAAACAGAATAAGGTCAATTATTATCACCAATAAGCTATATTTACAAATATATTTTATCAATCAATATCACAATGATATGTACTGTCGGGCAAAAAAGTGGTATGATTAGGTTAAAAATCAGATTTCAAAAAATATACAAGTATAAAGAGTATAAATTGGACATTTTAGATATAGGAGTTTTTCACAGCATTTTAGCTTCACGATCATCTTCGGAGGCTAAGATGGTGTACCTTTTCATTTTAGATAGTATTAAGAAATAGTAATTATTTTTCTTGTATTTACTTTTATAAGATTAGGGCAAAATAGGGCTGACATGATCACTGTAGGTGATTAAAAGTCCCTAATAAATTACAGAATAAAAAAAAAACGAACGTAGTATTCAAATCATTGTAGAGACAATGTCCTTGAGTCAGGATGTCATGCTATAATTCTAATTTTAATATCCAGCCATCCTTTTCGTTTTTATGACCAATGAAAGAGAGGTGATGAACGAATGATATTAATTTGAACGAATGATAACCTAAAATAAGGGCATAGCTGTCAGTTTAAGAGAATTTTAAGTCGCATGTTAAAAGTAAAGTTTGAAAGTGCTCTCTAAAATTGTGCAATCGACACGGCCATAAGGTTCAAATTCGATATTTGACAGCTCTAATATTAGAATGGCCATCTCCTGTCCCTTTTCAATCTTTAAAAGGTAAAAAGGACAGACTAACTTAAATTAAGGATTAGAGCGTGACAGTGTGAATCGGGGCCAATGAGCTTGTAGCGACAACAGTTAAAATAAAACTCAAGATTGACTTTTCAAATCACAATAATCGAGTTCCTTTCACTTAACAACCCAAATAAATAAAATATAAAGACCATCCTTTTTTTATTAAAAAAAGTACCAGCTTGAACTTTATATTTTTTTATACAAAAATGACATCGACAGTGCATTATACGTCATCGTCATCGTCGATGACGATCGCAGTATCGCAGTAGGTATAACTAAGTATAACCTTGTAACCATCAACATAATAATAATAAAACATATTATTTGCTTGTACAACCATTTTGAATGGATTGCACACTTCCGTTAGAAAATTGCTATGAAAATTGTTGAAGGGATTGTGGAATTTGCATCTTGCTGAAGGAATTCAAAAGAGGAAATAATTAGAAAAAAATTTAAATTTTTTGTACGGTTAAAGTTTTAAAATGACAAATTCTTAAAATGACAATCAAGTAGAAATACCGATTCCATAATTTATAGATACTGCTAAAAACAAATAATTTAGAATTTATAAGCAATAATATTTACTTGCCGATAACACTTTAAGATGTTTAATTTTGCAAAATATTCAATTTATTTCAGAGACAGACAGAGTTATAGAATTTGATATATTATATTACATATTCGTCATACCTATTAATGCTTGTTTATAACTGCATACAAACGTGCAAGCGGAGAAAGATAGTAAACATTTCGTCATAGCTAATCAGGAAGCTGATTGACGAACGAGGTTACAAGTTACCACATAATTTATCGGACTTATTGCGATATCCTAGCCAACCCTTATGTAATAAATAGCCAGAGGTGTGGCACAGAACAGCAGAATGCACAGTACTAAAAAATACGGAGCCCCTTCAAAAGGGGGGGGGGGGGGGGGCTTACAAAAAATGCTAATGGTGAAAGCAAAGCAACCTTAAAACCCAAAAAATAAAATATCAAAAATCTCCAACAAACAAACCCAGACATCTTTTAATTTAACCCAGTTCATATTCCGATAAGTGGACAAAGTAATGGATATTTAGAACGCGCTTGAAGATAATAACAAAATATAACAAGGAAAAAACGCTATCGAAAACCTAAATGACAAGGCTTGGTATATTTATCAATTTTGAATGTCTCGGATAACATCTAATAAGCTTTTTCTTCCTTGGCAGACACCCTCAGCATCCGAGTAGCAGGCCCGGTGGCAAGCGTTCGGGAAACTGTTCTTATCGACGAGTACGGGGTGGAGTTAGCTAAACTGCCTTTTAAGTAAGTTGCGGATTAATCCTTGATTTATTATTATTATTTTATGGAGGTAGGTACCGTCAAATCAGCAGTGGCCAGGTCGACTAACAAGAGAAATGCTAGAGCGTCTAGTTTTGGCCTCTGAGTGCAACGACGGTCAACAATCTATCAATGATGTTCATTGTACCCTGGACAACGGCTTAACGTGCCTTTAGAGGCATACGGCAAACACACACTGCAAGTTTAATAAAAAGGATGGGTCTATCGGAAAACCATTACTGTAGATTCTATGCTTATAAAAACAAAACTTTGCGAAATTTTCTCTATCAATGTGATGTCTTTGAGTAGGATTCAGGCGCTGAAATGGCCTAAATATGCCATCTACGAAGCTCGGACTCCAAGCCGAAAGTTTTGAAGAAAGTCTCTGGAATAACCAATCTAAAGAATAGCTGTCTACAGTAGATCTTTCAGACAGCAGTGTTCGTTGTTGAATTATTCCTTCTTCTTCGTCACAAATGATAAGCATGTCTAATAAATTCCAGCTACCAACCACAGCCGATAGCGGAGAATGGTCAGGAGTCACCCAGGGAAGACTCCCCATCGGATCTGGTCGCTGAAGTCGCTCTGCCAGCTGTGAAGGGGTCCAGGGTCTACGCCAAGATTGTCGGCAGAGACGTCAGAGGTAATGGACATGCACATTGTCTTTCCACCACTGTGAACGAGGAAAAAGACCCGAAACAGAGGCTGGTAGTGTGTCTGCCTTCTATGCCGAAAATTCTGGGTTAAATCCTCGTTCAGGCAGATATAGGTAAGCTGCTCTTATATGGTCCCCACCAAGGGGCTAGAGCCTACCCTGGGCAAACAAGCTTTGGTCGGCCACGCTGGCTCCACACAGCCTTTAAATTTCTTCGCAGATCTGTGCGACTTTCCTTCACCGCAAAAGCGTCGAGCCAACAACGTAGCCTATACTCCCGACAATGAATGATTTCTTAAAATACTGCTGCAATATTAACTCTGCTGTAACATTTCCAGGAGAGCCCTTCACCCGTCTGTCGGGTCCGTTAATGAACCAGGAGGTGCGCCTGAGCAGATCGGCGTCGATAACGTTCCCGGAGTCCTACAACGACCTGGAGAGAGCTGAGGAGATCAACTCGCGAGTATACAAGAGCAGACTACAGTACAATGAAAGCAGTATACTGCCTTACAATAGAGCTGTCTCACAAGTAAGGCGAAGACCGATTGCTTGTTTCTTTTTTAAATAAGTATAACACAGTTGCCGAAACCTGCAGTAATGATCTAATCTAAACCTGTCCATCTTTGTCTTATTCGTTTTTTGAGTTATGAAAGGCAATCATTATCCTGATGAAGGGTCTCATCTTGAGTTTCTTTTTCTTGTCTCTACATTCTTTCTAAAATTGTGCCAATCCTTAAACTCCAAATTCGAAGTTAACCCAAATATACGTCATCCATCCGATGATACGAGATGAAATAGTAAAAAAAATAATCTATGCAATATTTTTGTTTTTGTTAAAAGGTGATGAGCCAACTAGGCGCCTTGCTGACCACGGTGCAAATAGGACTCAGTACGAGATTGTATGGAGCGCCTGGAGACACGTTACAGGTGAAAAGAGTACCGTAATGGAGGAAATGGTTCAACAAGAACCGTTTTTGAATTGAAATATGAATTTGAAGAAGCAAGCGAAGTAATCTTTAATAGGGGATCGGACTACTTTTTCTTCTTAGTTTCTGCTACCGAACACTAAAATAATTTTTGCTCTATCTTTAAAATTTACCGAGTTATAAAGGTTTGAATTTCAAGATTAGACAGAGAGGCACATACCCACTTGTGACGTCACTTGTTAGTAACACCATATAATTTCCGTACAAAAAATCGTTTTTGAAAGAGACAGACATATTGAAACTTTAAAAAATCACTGTAAATTCGTTTTTCAACCGATTCTGTTTTTTTCTTCGCGAATCATCTGCTAATAATCTATGTTTTAAAAAATAATTCATAAAATATGGTAAATTCATGAAATATGGTGAACAGTCCCATCCCTTTTTCTACAATGCTCTGCGTGTCCAGTACAATAATACCTTCAGGGGTTTGTTGGGGCTACACTGGCGCTGCAGTGCGTTAGGGATGTTTGCGGACCACAGTACAGATGGCTTCCAGGCCATTCTGCGCAAACGAGTGGCCTCCCTGTGGTCTCGAATTAAGTGTAGTACCAACAAGCTCCTGAGGGTCATTGCGGACAGAGTGGATGGTCTAATACTGAGGCATTGGTCATCCCTACATGTGCAGAACAATATTAATTTTAAATTCTACTAACATAGCTATAAGACATGGCACTTTGGTATTAGCAGTTAGTCAGTTCGGGAAAAATACACGTGTCAAGATACTAGCCTCTACTATTATACTCCATTTCATATAACATTGAAAAAAAAAAGAAACAGTGACAGTAAACATTTTAGCACAAGTTCAAAATATTAAGAGTAGATAGGCTCAGTTAGGTCTTATTAATGAATTATTAGATTAACTTGTTTTCTGTAATGGTTGCCTTTTGATATTAATCAAACCAGTATTATAACAACTTTAACAAGAAATAACACCAGTAGCTCATAGCAGAACAGACTTCAGCAACGCAAAACAACACAAAAGCCGGAGGGAAGTGAAGTGACGAAATTTATCAATCACTGACAGTGACAGTTCAATTCATGACGTTAAGGGTGCGTTCGAAATCTGTTAAAAACCGTGCGTATCAGTACTAATATTTATGACCGCTGTCTTCTTAGGACACACTTTGCGTGAATATTAAAAATACGTATTACGCGAAGTGTGAATATAAAGTAACCTTTTTACTAGTTTTTTACTTCTTTCCAATCCTATCTGGGACAGAGTATAGATGACTGTTGCTCTAGCTAGAGTCTAGATTAAATTGAAAAAGGGTACCCAAAATTTATGGTAGGGCCATAGTTTCTATTTCGTGGATAGGATAAGTAAGTATACTTCATACAGAGGACCCCTAGGGGGCCGTTTCACGAAGCTACAAGTTACAAATTACAAACGTACAATTCGATGTACGTACATAGCGTAGACAATGAGATAAAACGCTAAGGGCTTACAGTTTAGGCGAATTGGCTACGCAATGAATATCAAATCGTAACTTCTTACGTGTAAATTGTTGCTTCGTGAAACGGGATCCAGGAAACAATTATGTTACTGTTATTCTCTATACTTAACCGTTTCATTTTTTCAGTTACATTTCGAAGTGACTAACTACAGGGAGCAATCTGTCAGTTTCACCTTCCAAGCGGTCGGAGAGCTGAGGTTCTTGAGGAGCATCAGCCCTTTATCGTAAGTATCATTCCATTTAAAAACAAACACGTATAACACTTGTCCTGTATTGGAAAAAATAAATTTGCAGCCACATTTTGAAGACAATCATTGGTTGCACAAAAAGAAGAAATATAGACGTAGATGTAAGTTGTTACATCAACAGCTCAAATACGTCCCCACCGAGAGGATCGAGCCTACCCTGGATTAGGGCGATTAGGTTTTAGTCGACCACGCTGGCCCAGTGCGGGTTGGTCGATTTCACACACAACCTTTGAATTTCTTCGCAGAAGTGTGCAGGTTTCATCACGGTGGTTTCCTTCACCATAACAGCGTCGAATGAACGTACATATGAATTCGTAATTCGAAAACACGGTGGTGGGGATCGAACCCGCGTCTACCGGACGGGAGGCAGCGGCCCTAGCCACTAGACCACCGACGCTCTAAACAACTTAAGATTGATCAAAATGCTTTTTTTAGGCAAACGATAGCATCAGGCCAGACAGCCAATGTGATAGTAACGGTTGGCATCACTGCAAATGCGCAGCCAGGAGCGAGAGACCTCATCACGTTTACCGCCATCAGCAGTAAGTAATACTTTTAGTTCATTTCGACAAGAGAAATGAGCGTTGTATTTTAAGCTTGTCTATCGAAACTGTAAATTCAAGTTGCTGCAGTAACAGCCTTCGTGGCCGAGTGACGAGTGATAGAGATTTCGACGCCCATTACGAAGGTTCCGGGTTCGATTCCCGGTGGGGACACTGTCAAGCAAAAATCTCTTTGTGAGACTTTCCCAGTTTGGTTAGGACATTGCAGGCTGGATCACCTGATTGTACGAAAAGAAAGATGATTCCGTGCTTCTTCTCGTTACATGAGCGAAGTCAGTGGCCTTTGGCGGCTCTTTAACACTGACACTAGGGTTTGTGAGGTCGGTTGTCGACCTTACAACCCACACGATGATGATCATGAGTTGCTGCAGTTAACAGCTTCTGCGGCCAAGCAGTAAGTAAGGTGTTCGGCTCACTTTAAGGAGGTTCCCGCTTCAAATCCTTTGTGAGATAGTCCTTAGTTAGGACTTTGCAAGCAGTATTAGATACCTGATTGTCCGAAAAGTAAACTGCTTTCATGCTTTCGGAATTCTCGTATATCGCCAAGTCAAGCAAAAAAGCGGCACGGCCGTACCGTCCTTTTCTCGAAACAGTTCAGGCCATTTTCGACCCCTATAACTTCGTTGTGGATAAAACTAGAAGTCTGAATTTTCAGTAACCAAGCAGGCATTGTATAAACACGGTATATTTCAAATTTCATCCAATTTGAACCAGTAGTTTAAGAATTATTATCTTTTTTCGGAAGACTCGTTTAGCCGTTGGTCTTGGCTATTATCTACTGTAATAACTCACTCTCTATGAGACGAGAAATTGCGGATCTATCTTATTTACTTAAAATCACCACTAACAAAATTGATTCCCCAGATCTGCTTTCCAAAATTTTTGTCCGAACCCCCAGACTGACCTTACGTAATAGCGCTCCCATCCATCTTCCCTCAGTGTCTACGAACTACCGTCAAAATTCATTTCTTTTGCGTGCAAGCAGCAATTTTAATAAATTGTGCCAAGAATTTGACCTGGACCTATTTAATACTGGTTCCGATTCGGCGAGACATCTGCTAAATAAAAAATTTTTTTTGTAACTGAACAATCTGTTTGCGAGCTAGTATCAGGCCTATGAGTGTACGATCTTATGTGTTTTTTTATGTTCTGGCATCTACATGTGGACACTTTTTGGTACTACTGTATTTACTATTAAGTTAACTTTAGCTGTTGGTCTTCCTATTATTAATAAATAAATAATGGTTAAATGAGCCATGACAGAAGCTATGACTCAAAAACTCTGACACCAGGCTTTGTGAGCTTGGTCATTGACCTTACTACAACCTACATGATATAAAAATAAAAGAAATGCTGCATTGATTTAGTATCAAATTAACATCCTCTATTTCCAGGTCTAGAGCAAGTGTCGATATCGACGTACGTATACGTGACCAACGTTGGGCAGAGCATCACGGACGTGTGGGCTCCCGAGCTCAGACACAACTTCCAGGGCTCCTGCATCGGGAGACAGGGCAACGACTGTGCGCAGCACATCTGGTCGGCTACCGTTATCGCCAGAGATTCCAATTCTGGTATGCTTATAGACCCGAAACCCTGCGTAGGCAGTGGCTTGCTACCCGCTATGAGCTGTAGACCTCGCGAGTATATTTTTTTTTTCCAATTGGCTGATTTATGATTTTTTTAAGATTACAACCCTCATAACTCCGTCATTTTTTTTAATTTCCAAAAACTTACTCTACAAAAAAATCTATATATTTATCGAACCTGCTCACGAAATTTCAAGAGAATCGGTTGAGAAATACGACCTGTAGAAGAGAACAAACAAACAGACAGATGGACATACAAAAACAATTTTGGCCAAGCGAAACGGAGACGCCTCGCGCTCGTTCCGTCAATAAGCAAAGTCCAATAATTCATGCAGGCTTCACACACAACTTTTTTATTTATTCGATTTTCAAATAAACCTGCATATAAATTTAAAAAAAAGGCATAGCGTTCGATGTGCGACTTCAAATTCAGAAGGAAGTAAACCACATATTGAACGAATACTTCTATGTTCTGTTAAAAATATTTTGTTGTCTTTTCGAAAAAGGTACCGCTATATCAAGATAGCTAGAGCACATTGTGTAGTGAACTCACCCAAAAAAATGTAATGACGAAACCAAGAGATGTAACATTTTTCACATGAGTAAACAGATTACCTCTGAATCTCATTTTGATTACCGGCTTAGACCAGAATAAAGACTTTCGATTTGGAACTGAATGGATTATCGGAAATAAACATACACAATTTAAACAAACCTAACAATCTTTTTCTTGACAGGGTTGCTTCGCCTATCATCAGTACCTATCGGGCTGATATACGACAGCAACTTCATCGCGGGATCTCGCGAGGAAGTGGTGGCAGTCTACCGAGCCACTTGCTGCGCGCCCAGGGTCGTCGTCACCGCCGTAGACGCCTACGGGAACGCTAACAGCTACGTCATCGACATATCCGGTAAGGGGTCTCGACTTTTTTGTAATTCATCTGCTTCTCATTTATACCGAAGTGATACAGCGCTGCTGGACGATAGGGGGTAACAAAGAGCCGCCGGGCGCCCTTAGATTGGTACACTGTCCCGGATAAGGCAGAACGAGTTGTTCTTTTGTCTTGGGCAAAAGCCGGGTGTGGTTATTGCAGAACATTTCGTTCTGAGGGGTTAGGAAGGCCAAGACGATCCTTCAAAAACTTTTAAAATCTTGATAAAAAAGAGGGGTGTTGTAAGTCTGCGTTCTATGGCATAGCCTCTGAACGAATGGACGGGTTTTAATGAGTTTTCTCCTATTTGAAAGCTGGTTTAAGATCTTCGACAAGAATTTCTCCAACGATTTTTGTTTTTAATTTATGATATGTTAATTCCATAGGCTACCTAACGGAGGCGGGAATTGCGGCCATAGTCGTGGGAGTGTTGCTATTCATCGCGCTCATCGCCCTCATAGTGGTCCTGATCTACTGGTGCGTGAAGAAGCGGCGAGATTCACAAGAGTTGCCCTACAGTACCACCACTCGTAGTTCCAGGAACTTAAGCTAGATGGCGCTCAAATTGGTAGGTTGACAAGTTAGCAGTGATTGTTGGGAATTTACGGGTTTTGCTTGCGAATTTTATTGCAGGGTGAGCCACTACTTGACAAATGTGGTCCGCATCCACCAAACGTGCCTTAAAGATTTTTTGAAATGGATTCCACTAGTGTATAATATGTTAAATATTGAAGATCAGTAACAACAACAATAGAAGGACAAAATCAATGCCTATAAAGTAGAAAATTTGTGTCCCAGTCTCAATCTTAAAGATATAAAATATAACATTTAAATTATATTTTTAGAAATCAATATTGGGATTATGGAAAGTGTTTAACCTCAAGTTCTTTACAAGATTAACTTGTACCAACAGTCTGCGTTAACTTGTCAAAGTATATTAAAGAGTGATACAGAATCAGGTATTCCAATAGTTAATAATTTCCCAGTACATGTTAATTCATTGTTAATAATAAATTATTAATCAACGAGAAAGTTTGTAATAAGTTTAAGATAAGAAAGATTAAGACAAAATTTTAAGGTATTTATAAATAGTTTATTTGGGAAAGCTAAAAGTATAACTTCAGTGCAAAGTACAATACTTGATAGTGGTAGCAAAACACACTGTCACGCTCTAATCCATAATTTAAGTTTGTCAGTCCTTTTCACCTTTTAAAGATTAAAAAGGGACAGGAGATGGCCATCCTAATCTTAGAGCTGTCAAAGATTTGAACCTTATGGACACGTCGATTAAACAATTTTAAAGAGCATTAAAAACACCCAACTTAAAAATCTCTCAATCTGACAGCTTATGCCGTTATTTTAGGTTATCATTCATTCAAAATAATATCATTCGTTCATAGGAATTCATCACCTCTCTTTTATTCGTGGAAACGAAAAGGATAGCTGGATTTTAAAATTAGAATTAGAGCATGACTTCCCGAATCGGTACCAGTATGCATTAAAGTTATAATTCTGACTTCACATCACCAAATACAGCTATCCATTGTAGATAAGTAATAAGAAAAATTAAGATTTAAGCTATTGCCACTTTGTGTACAATTTTTTACATTTAAGTAGGGTAGTGATGAGAATTTATATTTTGTATTAAATTAAAATAGACTAAATTATAGTCAATAAAGTTTATTTCTGTGATTGACAAATTTTTAAGAATATATTTTGCTGTTTTAATTTTCTTTTATTCTTCCTGAATAATAGCAATTTATTGGACTTTTTTATGATGTCATTGTATTTCGAAATATTTAATATTTTAGTATTAAATCTGAATATTTTTGAGTGCAAACATTTTTGTATTTCAAAAATATTTTATAGTTCTATAAAGTTTTGTTTAAAGTATTTTGTAATAATAAGTGCCTAATTGTTTTTTACCATACGGGTAGTACAATAATTTTAATTTAGGTATAAACATTGTGTTTCAGCCAAAAGTATTGAGCCATACTTAATGTCTTTATTTTACAAATAAATTAAAATTGTAGATATTGCAGAGTTTTATTTGAAAACTATTATGTCTGTTCACACAAGTACATACTTTAAAATATGTAAGTACCTACCTACCTAGCTCTTGACAGCCGTATGAATACTTGCAAATTAATGGTAACATGGATTCAGCTATACCTGCAGTATGTTAGATTTGCAGTTTAGTTTATTTATCATTTGAAGTTTGCAGTTGTGAACAAACAATATATGGCAAGACACACTCACATTTCCTAAAACATTGAGAAACTGCTGAACCTTCTTGCATTTTGTATCAAATACTACTTGGAACTCACTAAACTCCGGTGTGAACCCGCTTTCAAAAGGCGGCTTCTTACATGTCCTATACAAGAATGACATGGTGACAGTTTTCGCTTATCATCTATGGAGGTTGGCCTGATTAGATTTTATCATAATTTATATAATATTTAGCGATATCACGTCACTGTAATCACTGGTGCACTAGGTCGTCCACTGCACGATATGCGAGTCCACGGAAATAGCGCAAAAAATGCAGAAAACCGACAGATTCATAGCGAAAACTGGCGAACTATGCGCGCGTGCGTTACGCGGTTTCAAGGTCGGATTTGACATGTTGTACGCATCGCACTACGTTATAAATAAAAAACAGCACTCACCTGGTCGTGTGATCACTTCCTGGCTCAGAGAAACGGGCAATAACACGGCATTATGTGTCAAATCCTCGATGGACAATCCCGTCACAGCCGTCGACAGGAGCGGGTTTTTAACAACGTTCCTGTTGTGATGGTCACCGAAACTTTTGTCCGTCATCTCTTATTGAAACAAATAACCGGCAGAAACACGAATTTTCACCAATTTACACATTTGGAGGTCACAAAAAGTAAATTTAATTAAATGAAGTTACGTGTCACTTGCATATTTATTTGACATTTTGTTGACTTGTTGACAAAGACATATTTTCTTTTTTGATTCGAATGTGTTTTTTTTTATATTGAATAAAAATCTTTAGATGCTTTTTAAAAATAATTTGTAAACAAATTATTTATTAAGATAATATTTCTATAAATAATTTTACACAAAATATTTAGAATTATGCAATTTTACTAAAAAAATATTTAATTTAATCAAAATCTGTAACATTCTTCGCAAATAGAACCATATTACGATTCTATTCACGCAGCTAAAATATCGGCCATTTACATACGAAATTCACACTTTCTACAATCGAACGTACAAAATCAATGCGGTTTTTCTGCGTAAAATATGTAATGTGCCAGAAAAACACACAAAATGTCATTTCATAAAGCGTTTTTTTTTTTTATCTCTGTACTGCTGTCTATCTATGCTGTGTTATTCTCCGGATTTCTCCTCAGCATTGTAACGTGTGTTTGTTTTGATTGCAAATTATTTCAATTTTCCTTCATTTATTCCTACCAAAAGCACTAATACCATGTCAAATAAGCCAGAAGAACCTCCGCCGCCTAAGAAGCGGTATAGGCGTGAAGAGAAGTCGTCAGAAACTGAGGAGGACCTCGATAACTATGAGCCTTATGTGCCAGTGAGAGAACGCAAAAAGGAGAAGTTACTGAAGCTAGGACGACTTACCCAAGTCGCCGCTGAAGCCGCCGCGGAGACCAAGAGCTCCAGCGACAATGATCCAGACGACGATAGTAAGTTATTCCTTCCTAAAATACTCGTAAAATATAACCAACCAACTTGTCCTTACAGTTTTTTTGTAAGTACATCAACGTAACATACTTCAACAGCTTATATACGTCCGTTTTTTTGTAAGTACCGAGAAAGATTTCACGGTTTACTCTGTATTTAATTTCATCTTGTTAATTTTTTTTCTTATTCTCCTCCTTCCAGCATCTCAAGAAGAATGGGGCCGGCGCTATGATGTCTCCCTTCTCGACCAGCACAGTGAACTCAAGCGCATTGCGGAGGCTCGGGCGCTGTCTGCAGCCGAGAGACAGGCCCGTGAGGAACAGCATATCTTGGAGAGTGTGGCACAGGCCAAGGCGCTAATGGGAGTGGCTGAGCTTGCTAAAGGTAAATGAATGGAATGGTATATAAACTGTACTTAGATATTTAGACAACATTTATTTGATAATTAAACAAACACATACCTACTGTTAACATAATAAGGCAAAACTAGGCCCATTCAACAGCAGCTCATATACGTCCCCACCGAGAGGCTCGACCCATTAAAATGAATTAATTTTGTTTTGAAGAAAAAAAAACATACTAAAAGAAAGGAAGAATAAAATTTTAATCTCTTGCCATTTTTACACATTTTAAAACAGCTATGATAAGACCCACTAAACTATTTGTCAAAGGTGAAAGTAAGCTTTTTTTAGACGTTCAGTTTCAATTGCATTATTTAACTTACAATGTGTAATTCAATTAATTTTATAGTTTGCTGGTATTAGAAACTATATTATCATTTTCTTTTACTAAATTGTATACCCATATTTTGTAGAATAAATGTTATATTATATTAAACTCCCAGGTATCCAATACTCGGACCCCATCAAGACGTCCTGGCATCCCCCTCGGAGTGTTTTAGAGAGAGGAGAGGAGCACCATAACAGAGTGCGAGAGCAACTGAGGATCGACACAGAGGGGGTAGACGTGCCACCTCCCATACGGACCTTCCAACACATGAAGCTGCCAAAAGGTAAGTCACCTGATAGCTAAAACCTGTAACATTTAAAGAAACTCCAATGTAGATGAGTTTAGTAACAAGTAGTAACCTCATGATTTCCTTTATGTATATTTTTAATTACAATTATGTTATAATTATATTATAATTATGTGTAAAATTTATCCTTAAATAAGTAACATAAGTTTCTTGTTTTTTTTGGGCGGTCTTTTCTTGATTGTGTAAAATGATTCGTTTTGAATATGTACGAGGGCTGATTGATAAGTTTCCGAAACGACAAAGAAAAACTTTAAAAATCTATTTAAAATAAATTTATTTCTCAATGTAGTTTCCTTTTCCCCACACGCAAAATAGGCGCATCAGACGTCGGTTTGCGGAAACCAGCCCGCTATACCATACCATACCAACGTAGTTTCCTTCTACCTCGATGCATTTAGTCCAGCGCTTCTCCAATGCCGTTACACCAGTTTGATAAAATGTTTTCTCCAACCCCTCAAAATACTCGTCCATGGCAACAATGACTTCTTCATTTGATGAAAATCTCTGGCCACCTAACCATTTCTTCAGGTTTGGGAATAAGTGGAAGTCACACGGGGCCAGATCCGGGGAATAGGGTGGATGCGGTAGCAATTCGAACCGCAATTCATGGAGTTTGGCGACTGCAACCATTGACGTGTGTGCAGGTGCGTTGTCATGGTGAAACAAAACTCTTTTCTTGGCCAAATGTGGTAGTTTTTTCTGGATTTCTTCACTTAATTTTTGCAGCAAGCTTGCGTAGTACTCTCCATTTATTGTTTTTCCTTTTTGCAGATAATCCACTAAAATAATCCCTCGAGCATCCCAAAAAACAGTCGCCATCACTTTGCCGGCCGACAAAACCGTTTTTGCTTTCTTCGGCGCAGGTCTTCCGCTCTCAGTCCACTGCTTAGATTGTTCTTTTGTCTCGGGAGTATAATGATGTATCCAGGTTTCATCGACTGTTACATAACGCCGCGAAAACTCGTTAGGATCTCGGTTAAACAGCGCCAAACACTCCGATGAATCGTCCACTCGACGTTGCTTTTGGTCAACAGTGAGCAAACGCGGCACCCATCGCGCGCAAAGCTTTTTCATTCCCAAATGTTGGTGCAAAATATTAAAAACGCGTTCAGATGAAATGCTCACCATCTCTGCTATCTCTCGCAACTTCAAGCGCCGATCATTCAATACAATTTTGTGAATTTTTTTGATCATGTCCGGATTCGTGACTTCATTTGGACGGCCAGACCTGTGGGCGTCTTCGCAGCTCTGTCTTCCACGTTTAAAATCAGTTACCCAGGTGTGAATTGTACTCAATGCAGGAGCAGAATTACCTAAAACACTGTCTAGCTTGGTTTTAATCTGGGTTGCTGTTTTCTGTTTTAAAACGTAAAACTTTATCACCGCACGAATTTCGTTTCTTTCCATTGTTAAGAAAATTTACGACAGAGAAAGTTCTACGTCCTATCAAACAAATTCCACCAGTTCGATTAAATTCAAATTTGGCGTTCTATTTTCAAAAAGATGCCAAAATATAATGTAATATTTTTTTTTTGCGTATCATTTTTTTAAGTTCGTCGTTTCGGCCAGTTATCAATAAGCCCAGGTACATAAAAATATGATTATAGTATGTTAAAACCTAACCTCACTGTCATTCCCCAGGCATCCTCCGCGGTCTGGAAGCTAAAGGCATAAAGCGTCCGACCCCAATCCAAGCCCAAGGCATACCCTGCGTGCTGTCAGGTCGCGACATGATCGGCATAGCCTTCACCGGCTCCGGGAAGACCCTCGTCTTTGCTCTACCCATACTAGCCTTCTGCTTGGAGCAGGAACTGAAGATGCCATTCATCAAGTGAGACCTTCATCCTTAAAACTTCTTGTCATATTGTCAGGACGCAACATGAACGGCATAGAATAGAAAAGAATATACTTTATTTACTTGAGACCTGGCACACTAGATAATGCTCATCATGTTTTTCCATCAAGTTAGTACTCGATGATGTAAAGATTTCAAAAAAAACAACACCTCTTTTGATCTCCTGCATAAAACGGTCCAGGATATGCTCAGGCAAACTTATCTATAAGTATCTAAGAAGCCAATCCTGTTCTGAACCTCCACAAATGGGTCCCATCTTGGTATCCTATTACGTAAGCTTGGAGCGGCGCGTGCTCGTACTATTTACCCAGTTTGGTTAGGACATTGCAGGCTGAATCACCCATCATTCTCCTGCCCTGTTCCCTTTATTTGGGGTCGGCGCAATATGTCCTCCTCCATTCATCCCTGTCAGACGTCACATCACTATTCACTCCCGTGTCCCGTGTCAGTGTGTAAGAAACACATATCATCTTTCACGCAATCCATCCATACTTTTCTGGGTCTACCCTTACCTGCTTTTCCATTCACTCTCATATCTAGCATACGTCTGGTGGTATGGGATTCCTCTCTTCGCATCACATGCCCATACCACGACAGTCTGTTACTCCTCAACTTGTCCACTATGGGTGCCACTTTCAAGCTTCCTCTTACATACTCATTTCTTATTCTGTCTTTCCTCGTCACACCACACATCCATCTTAACATTCGCATCTCAGCTACATGTCTTTCATCCATGTCCTTAACGGCCCAACACTCAGATCCATACATGACGACAGGTCTTATAAATTTTTTCCTCTAATTTTAAAGGGAATCGGGAGTCGCAAATGGTCCCTGTGAGCTATCGCCATTTGATCCATCCCACATTCACTCTATTTTTAACGTCCCGATCGATCTCACCGTCGTTCTGAATGGCTGAACCAAGGTACCGGAAATCGGAGCAAACTGGTAGGGGTGCACCATCGAGCGCAATGGGCAGAAAGCTGGAGAGACCGCCGAAATCACAGAACATGTATTCAGTTTTGGTTCTGCTGATCTTCAAGCCAACACTCTCCAGTCTCTGCTGCCATTTCCCCAATTTACTCTGAACCTCAAGTCCATCTTCCCCGACGAGTACGATATCATCGGCAAACAGCATGCACCAGGGCGCCTCATCCTGCAAGTCCGATGTCAAGGCATCCATTATCAGGAGGAAGAGGTACGGGCTTAGCGCCGATCCTTGGTGCAAGCCTACAGCTACATCAAACTCGCCGGAGGTGCCAGCGGCCGACCGGACGTGCGTGCTAGGTCGACTGTACATTGCACGTATCAACTCAACATACTTCTCAGGCACACCTTTCTCTCTCAGGGCCCACCACAAAACCCTACGAGGTACCCAGTCATATGCCTTTTCGAGGTCAATGAACACCATGTGCAAGTTCTTTCTTACACGCCTGTACTTCTCTAGCAATTGCCGGAGCGCAAATATGGCATCCGCTGTTCCTCGACCAGGCATAAAACCGAATTGGTTTTGTGAAAGGATCATGCCCAGTAATGGTACCAAAAAGTCTCATGCATCACTATGAAATAAAAACCAAAATTTAATTCATACTTTTATAGTCATTTTGGGTAAAAGAATCAAGAATTTGAATAGGGAATAGGCTTGTGTCAACTAACAATGATCTCAATGGATGAATGTTTCTAGACGTAAATTGTAATATTTAAACAGGGAAAACCGAAATAATTCCACATAAAAATTAATGATTATTGTTATTTTTATAAATTAAAATCAAATAAATACCCCTCCTGGCCCCTCCGCTGTGAACGTCAATCAGAACGTATTACGTCTTTTTTTTTTTTTTTTTTTTTGACGATGACCTAATGCTTGTGTCGCAAAATCGACGTATCAAGCGTAACCGGACTTTTGGGGGAGCGGAAGGCTCTTACCCCTAGTATTATAGCAACAGCCTAAGGGCGCCCACTTGGGGTCGTATTACGTCACATAGTGGTATGCCGCCATTGTTGTTTTGACGCTTGGTTAACTTTTTCATACAACAGCACAAGTGAACACAATCGTTTGCCACTATGTGACGTCATTCACGACGCTATGACACTTTCTTGTGTTTTTACGCCAGATTAAAAATATTTTCGTTTTTTCGACTTTTGGGCGGGAAACTGAAAAGTTGTAAAAATTGTTTGCTCTATTTATTTTATTCATTATTGTCTCATATTAGTACCTATAGTTTATGTAATTCTGTTTTCTATTATGAGTGTATATATTTCCATCGAGTAGGGTAAGTTTTTCTATTCTGTTGGTGGGAGCTTCCTCTATAATGGACCCCTCCAATAGGAGGGAGTCCACTTCAGACCAATCTTCAATTGACTTACTGGTGGCGGCAGCTAACAAAGTTGAAAAGGATCGCAAGATTCAATCCGTTAGCTTTAAGAAAAAGAATGACAAGAAATTGTCTAAAAAAGTCCTGCTACTTGACCCTTCAATGTTAAATTTAAAAAATACTTCTTTGGTCCCAACCACGACTCAACAAGTACCAACGCAAGAAGTTTCATCTGTCGCAAGCATGGATACGTCAGTTTCACCTGCTAAAGAAAATTTCAGAAGGTTATATGAACCAAATGACCCAGGTCCATATGTTGTTCATGTTCAGTTCCAAGAAGATGAAAACAAAAAAGGTGCTACTTTGCACCCACTTGATTTTTCCTATTTTCTTCATAAAAATGGAATGAGGAACATCATAGAAAATGGTGTAAAACGTATAGGACGCAATCGTCTTTCCATCTTGTTTTCTAGTGGTAGGGAGGCAAATGCTTTTATTCAAAATGAAATTCTGGCAAAAAATAAAAAATATATTGCTTCAATTCCAACATTCAACATCTGCCGAATGGGCATTGTAAAGGGTGTGCCCGAGGATTGGACACATGAAGATATTTTATCAATTATAAGAGTTCCTGATGGCTTTGGGGCTATCATTCGTTCCCGTCGCATGTGTAGGAAGTCTATTACTTCTTCAGGGGTTGAGTGGATTCCAACTCAATCTGTCACTTTGACTTTTGATGGCCAATGTCTTCCTCCAAGAGTATTTGCTTTTTATTCCTCCTTGCCTGTGGAAAAATATATTTTACCAACAATCCAATGTTTTCACTGCTGCCGTTTTGGGCATACAAGAGATAAATGCAGAAGTCAACCCAGGTGTTTGAAATGTGGTGAGGACCATGATGGCAGATCATGTAATTTAGAGGCTTTCCATTGTATAAATTGCTCTGGTTCACACAAAGCCACTGATAATAATAATAATAATAATAATAATAATAAACGTTTATTTCAAGAAACAAGTCTCATAAAATGTTAGTAAAATTTAAAAAACTTAGCCTATTGTTAGTAAGGACACAAAATAAAACATAGTAGAAAGAAACGGTGCTGTCAAATAAACGGCACTGGTGTGACATGCAGGCTACAACAGTGCCGCACATATGGACAGTCCAGTCTCGCGGCAATCATGGCCAGGACGGTGTTGGCGCTGGCCCGCACCCTGCTCACGAGAGACGCGCACCGCTTGCGCATTGTAGCAAAGAAGCAATCGGCGCGCGCCTCCGCGAACATGCCTGAGGCGCTGCAGTAGCGAGGCAGCCCCACCACCGCCCTGAACGCGTTATTAAACTGGACGCGGAGAGCGTTATATGATTTCTGTGTATAGTCTGCCCACAGGCTGCACGTGTACAGGGAAGTACAGTACGCTCTGAAGAGCGTGACTTTTACCTCCCCGGAGCAACGCGCAAACCTGCGGGCTATCATGTTAGCTCTTACTGACAACGCTCTCCGCTCCCGTTTGATGTCAACATTGTCCTTGAGGTCGGCAGTGACTAAGTGGCCCAGATATTTGAATTGACTCACCCTGACTAGGGGGACGCCATACAACTTGATGGGTGGCACTGCAGAGGGACTTAACCTGCCGGCCTCAAAGACCATGAATTGACTTTTGGTCACATTATATTTTAGACCATGGTTCCGAGCGTACTCCTCGCAGATCTGCAGCAGTTGTCTCAGCCCACAGACCGATGCGCTCAGCAGCACCATGTCATCCGCATAGCTGAGATTATTGACACAGATATCGTCAATATGACAGCCAATCCTGGTGCTGCTGAGCGCAACGATCAATGCGTCCATGTATAAATTAAATAGTGCGGGTGAGGTCAAACCCCCCTGCCTCACACCGCACTCCAGCTGGTAAGGTTCGGACATGGCGCCGGCCCATCTCACGCTATTGACCTGGTGGCCATACCAATACTTGAAAATTTTTACAAGCTCCTGCGGTAGGTTAATCTCCTCAAGCTTTTTCCACAAGATATCGTATGACACCAGATCAAAAGCTTTTGACAGGTCGAGGAAACAGGCATACACCGGAGTTCGTCGAGCTGTGTAATACCTGACAGTGTGCTTGAGACTCAGTATAGCGCTTTCTGTAGAGAGTTTAGGACGGAACCCAAATTGGTTGTCGTGTAACACAAGATACTTACTTAACTGCGTCTCAAGCAAACCGTCAAGCACTTTTGCTATGATAGTTGCAAGTGAAATAGGCCTGTAGTTACTCTTGTCAGAAACATCTCCAGTTTTATTTTTCACTACAGGCACAACAACGGTTTTCATTAGCTCAGAGGGCAAATAGGCATGACTCACGCACAACGAGTAGAACATTGCAAGAACCCTTGCTATGTGAGGACCTGCATGCTGGAGATGCTCAATACTCAGGCCGTCATGCCCGGGTGATTTACCACTAGTCATAGATCTTATAGCCTTAGTGACATCTTTGGCAACAAATCTTATTTCTACTTCCCCGGACGGAGCCTCAGTACCAAGCACCTCCCGCGCAGCCGACCCCAAAGGGGACTGTACACGAAATAAATCGGAGAATAAGTTTGCAATGTCCTTAGGGTCATTTACACCATCAACACTCACCGGAAGGCCAGGCCGTGCGTTCAATTTGTTAGTCGTTTTCCAAAAACTTCTGAAATCACGTCCCGAGTGGTGCGAAGCTAGAATATTCATTTTAATTTGATCTTGGTGATCTTGACACCATTTTAAACGAGACTTGAATATCCTTCGCTTTTCACACATCGCATTATACATAGGACCAGATTTGGGCCTACCACAGGACACCCACTCTAGAAACTGCGACCTGGCGTCCCGATGAGCCTCCCCAACGTGCCGGTTCCACCCCACTACGCGCGAGCCACTCCCACGCCTTTGGGTCCTATTTCCTCGACCGTCCGCCGCTGCACTGCTAAGAGCACTAACAATGCTCGAATAGAGGTCATCGAGTACAAGCTTATGTCCAGGGTCGTTACAGTAACGATCAGCACATGTACTAAAATTACTAGGAAAATCTATACATTTCAGTTTATTGTTACATAATACACTGTAGGCATGAATTTCTTCCTTATTTCTTTCTCCCCAGACTACAGACTTATCAATTTTTATTGTGGTTGAGAGTTTTGGGGTAAGTATGTTTAAATTACATTCGAGTATAATCGGAAAATGGTCAGACCATGACGTATCATATTTTACATACACTTTAGACACGGATTGTTTAACTGATTCTGTCACAATACAGTGATCCAACCATCTTTCCGACCCCCACGCTTCACTAATAAAAGTATAAGTACCTGAAGATATACCTAACATTTCAATATCAATACAGGTCCAGCACTGCTCTTTGCAGTAATCTAGAAGCTCATCACAAAATAACTCGTACGGATGAGCATTAAAATCACCCATAATAAATACTGATTCTATGCCGTACTCATCCACAATAGCGCTTACCGTACTAAGACAATCCGTGAATTCAGGCAAATGGTTCGAATCATCCGTAGGCATATAAACTGTTATCACAATAAAAGGCCGGTCGTTCGTCACTATTTTAATAGCACACACACGTACATTATCGCATTGCAATACCGACACACTTTGAAAAACACTACTTCTCCATAAAAGTGCGACGCCGCCGTACGGTCTTCCACGCAGCATACCTGTAGTTGTATCCACAGCTGATGTGCCAGTGTATCCAAAATCTCTGTTTATAGTACTAAGATACGAAACCTCGTGAGGCAACAACCATGTTTCTTGAAGAGCGATTAAATCACACGTATTACATAATGCCTTAACGCTATCAATAGAACGTTTTACACTCTTGCAATTGTAGCTAGCAAAACTATAAGACCGCTTATCCATTATGAATCCTGTTTGGGGCCGTTCACAGAGGTAGTAGCTCTGTTATTAACAATTTGTTTGTAGTGTACAAAACGCCTGAAAATTATACCCGAAGGCCAAATTTTCTCATCCAAGTATAAAGATAACTTTTGGTGGGATACGAATATTTTAAAAGCATTGTGTTCGGTCTGTTTTTTAGTGTTTATTTTTCCCAAAGTAACCACTTCATTGGTTTTACTGTGTATGTAATCTATTATGTCCTGTTCGACTGTGTCTTTATGGACATTGGTAATAAAGATAGGAATTTTCGCATCAGCCGCCTTGAAGTTACATTCGGTATCTTTTGCAACACCCTTCTTACCAAGATAACGATAATTTATCTTTGTCTTCCGTTTACTTTTGTTTAAAACTAACTGCCAGTCGGAAGTGTTTTCGCCCCCTACGTCCACGTATTTATTCTGCGCTTCTTTACCACTAGAACGCTCCGTTTCAATCAGCTGACGCTCGGCGGCGACGGGCTGCACCTGCGCGGGCGGGGGTTCTAGCGGCGGCGGCATACAGATACTGGCCGTCGCCGGCGCTGACGTCATAGCAGCTGTGTCTAAACCGTTATCGCATGGGCTCGACGCGGCGTCAGGTACTTCGTGACTACCAAGTAACGTTCGTTGGGTTAAAGAATCACGCTCATCTGACTGGATACTCGTCCGCTCGATATTTCGATATTGTAGGGCATCGTTACTATTTTCAAAATATGTTTGTCGCGCACACCCTCCTGTTTTATTTAATGTTGAGTTTTGTTCATGCGAGAGCCCTATAGGGCCGCTGTCTAAACACCAAGCTCCGCGTCGTACGTTAATGTTACTTACGGGTATATTAAACGTAGAAGTACTTTTTATTCGTAGGTGCTCAGATTTTAATTCTTCAAGCTGATCTAGAGTAGCATAAGTTGATTTCACCTCTTTTATTTCAGCTTGAACTCGTTGAATATCTCTTAACAATTTGGAGCAATCCAAGTGATCGAAAGTTAATGGGGGTAGTTTATTTAGGTTTCGAGCAACAAACACAGGGATATCGTCAAGTTCCGCCGATTTAAACACAGCAATGATGTCCTCCAGGTTGCGCTTCTCCTTTCCCTTTCGTTTTCGCATTTTGTTGCGTTGATTTGTCGAAATTGATTCATAGAATAAAGCTTTCGATTTTGTAATTTCGTCACTAGTAAACGACGAAGTACACAGTTTCACCATTGTTTCTTCATCCACTAACGAAACTTTATTCTGGATATACGTTAACATCTCGTCGATAACAATGTTACACGTATTGCACTTTAGCGTATTCGTCATGTTGATTGCTTTACGTACGAAATATTCGTCGCAATTGAATAAAAATTGTCCAGAGTTTTTGAGGCAAGTAAACATCAAAAGACATATGTCTGATAAAAATGAATCTTATCTTGAAGCTTCCAAGTCTTTTCCGCCATCGTTTTCTGAAATAGTTGCTTCTCAGTCCTCTTCCCAAGAGTCTTATTCTTATTCATCTTCTACTGAAAACAAAAAAGTATGGCAGAAAAAAACTGTAATAAGTCAGCCTAAAACAAGAAAACCTATAAATAAGGGTTATGATCAAGAAGCTAATAAAAATTTAATAAATTCTTTTAAAGAACCTTCTCAGAATAATGGCTGTGGCTTAGTTGAAAATCCATCAGAATCCTCTAAGGAGGCATCTTCTCTTCATGAGCTTTTATCTCAATTAGTGAATATTATTCTTAACTCCTTTCTACCGTACAACACAGCTTTATCTCTTGTCAATACAATCTCAATAGCCATCCTTAATCTTAAACATGGACAATCTGATTCAGTGGAATGCCAGAAGCGTCAGATCTAAACACACTGAACTAGTTTATTTAATAAATAAATACAATCCTTCCATTCTGGCCATCTCCGAGACATGGTTGGGGCCTGGTTCCCATGATAGAGTTCCAGGTTTCAACCTCATCAGGGCTGACCGGAGGGATGGTTATGGAGGAGCCGCGCTCCTCATAAAAAGAAATTATTTATTTAATTGCTTAACATTACCTGTATATAACAATGAACATCTGGATATAGTAGCAGCACAGGTGGCAGGAACTACTTATGTTTCTGTGTATATTTCTGAGAAAGATATAACAGTAATTCCAATTTAAAAAAATATAATACAAGGTTTGCAGTCTCCTGTTGTTATTTTGGGCGACTTTAATGGCCACCATTCCTCGTGGGGTGCTCCGAGAGATGATAGTTTTGGCATTCGTGTTGCAGATTTACTCGATGAATTAAATCTTGGTGTGTTAAATGATGGCTCTCCAACTCGTCGACCGATTCCTGGTCAAGCACGCAGCTATGTCGACCTTTCCATTTGTTCTCCTGGTGTAATGTCACTCATTACCTGGAATATTCTAAATTTATCATACGGCAGTGATCATTATCCCATTATTATATCGTTTCCAAAGTCCAACAACAGTTGTACTGAAGCTTTACCTCCTTTACAGAAATTCAGATTGACTAAGGATAAGTGGGAAGATTTTTCTGTTTCGTTAAATAATAAAATGTCTCATTTTCAAGTTGTCTCCGAAGATAATATTGTTGATAGTTACAATAACTTAATCTCAAATATCCTATTATCAGCTGAAGAATCATTTCCAATTAAAAATGTTGCCAGAAATAAAATTCCATCTCCTCCTTGGTGGGACAAGGAATGCACAGAACTTGTAAAAAAAAGAAATGACGCGGAACTACTTGTTCATGATTTTGTTGATTTAGCTACTTTTAATAACTTCAAAAATCAGGAAGCAGCTGCTAAGCAACTTTTACGAAAGAAAAAGCGGAAAGGGTGGAAGTCTTTTTGCGAGTCTATTTCGCCGAACACTCGATTATCTTTGATATGGAATAGTGTCCGGCGGTTTAGAACTTCATTGAGGGCTTCCTCTGTTTCTGCTTTATCACTTGATTGGGTTCCTTCGTTCTTCAGTTCTCTTGCAGTCGATTTTGTTCCTTCTTCAGATCAAATTCCATTTACATATTCTTCTATAAATTCTGGCTATCTAAACGAACCTTTCACCATGCAGGAATTACTATTTGTCTTAAAACGGGTGTCAGATTCAACGCCAGGCGATGATGGCATTCCATACTCTTTTATAGCTAACTCAAATGAATCTACCAAGTCAGTTTATCTCAATATTATAAACGTTATAGTAGCGACTGGTAATATACCTCCCGCTTGGAAACATCACCTTATCGTTCCATTGTTAAAACCTAATAAGGATCCTTTATTAGCTTCCTCTTATAGACCAGTTGCATTGGCATCCACTCTGTGTAAGTTAACAGAACATTTGATTAAAAATAGATTGGAGTGGCATTTGGAGCACAATAAATTACTTTCTGTGTCCCAATACGGGTTTAGAAAGGGCAAAAGCGTAACAGACAACCATTCTCTTTTGACAACTGACGTTCTTGTTGCTTTTTCCAAAAATTAAGTGGTGACGGCTGCCTTCTTGGATGTAAGTTCTGCATACGACAAGGTCGATTTAATAATTTTAAAACAAAAGTTGTTAGACATAAATTTTCCACTCAAATTTGTAAATTTTATATTTAATTTATATACTGGTAGGTCCATATCAATTCGTCTTGCAGGTGTAAGTGATTCTCGCAGGACAGTTTGGAAAGGTGTTCCTCAGGGATCTGTCCTTAGTCCTCTTTTGTATGATGTATATACTAGGGATTTAGATAATGCAATTGCTGGTTGTAATATCCTACAATATGCAGATGATATTCTTGTTTATGCCTGTCACAAGTCTATTGATCAAGCAACAATTGCCTTGCAATCTGACCTGGAAAGTATACAGCTGTGGATGGCTAATCATAATTTGGCTTTATCCCCCACTAAATGTCCTTTTTTGATTTTTTCTCGTAAGAGGGTAGTTCCTGATGTTAATATTTCAATAAATCAAGTAGTTATTCCTAAAGTTCCCGAAGTTATGTTTTTGGGTAAAAAATTCGACTCAAAACTAAATGGAGTAGCTCATGTGAACCATATTGTTCATAAGTGTGAAAAAAGTATTTCTGTATTGAGGGCCTTGTCGAGTGTCTGGTGGGGTGCTCATCCATCATCTCAAAGACTCGTGTATAACGCTTTAATTAGAAGTATTTTGGATTATGGCTCATTTTTATTACCTCCCGCTAGTAAAGGGGTCCTTCGTAAGTTGGACCTGATTCAATCGAAAAGTCTTCGTATAGTGGTGGGCGCTATGAAATCAACCCCAATCAACGCTCTTCAGGTTGAATGTTGTGATCCTCCTCTGGAGTTGAGAAGACAATTCTTGTCAGACAACTACATTTTTAAAACTAGTCAAATTGTAAATCATCCTGTTTTATGTAAAATTGAACAACTTAGATCTTTAATCGATTCCAACAATAGTTACTGGGCTCGTAAAACTGTCCCCCATATTTATAACAGTTACACAAAACTATTAGACTATAGACCATGTTTAAAAACTTTTCCTTGTCATCCATTGTTTTACTGGCCATATGAAACAGTAATTTACACTCCTAAAATTTATCTGTCTATTGGTGTGCAAAAGGAATCAGTCGTAGCAAATTCATTAGTGTTGGATTTTATTAATTAAAATTATCCGAATTCTGAAATTTTCTACACGGATGCATCAAAAACACCTTTATCTTCTGGGGGTGAAGGTGTTGGTGCTGCGTTCTTGCATAAAAATACAGGGTTTTTTAAACTGTTTAAATATGATAACATTGTATCAAATTATACTGCAGAAGCTTTGGCTATATTAGAGTGTATAAATTTCATAATTTGTAAGGAATTTAAGGAATCGTTAATTTTTACTGACTCATTAAGTTGTCTGAACTCGCTTTTATCGAACCCTTTTAATAAAAATTCGTTTTCTCCTCTATTACTTGAAATTAAAAATAGGCTGTTGGTTTGTTCCAACCAATCTCTTAAGGTTTCGTTGGCTTGGATTCCCGGTCATTCGGGAATTGAAGGTAACGAAGCGGTTGATGGGTTGGCCAAGCTAGCAGCCTCACAGGGCAAACTTGATAAAAATTCTATATACACCCATGATTTACTCACTTCTTCTCGCTCTGTTCTTCTCCAAAGTTGGAGGGATTTGTGGTCAAATCCCTCCAAAGGCAAACATTTCAAAAATCTTCAGCCTAATATTCCTTCGCGGCCGTGGTTTAGTAAAGTGATTTTGGACAAATGTACTTCATCTATCATTTCTCGTCTCCGGTTCGGCCATTGTTGCTGTTCGGCTCACTTGGCTAGACTTTCCATTCTTGATAATTCAGCTTGTGAATGTGGTTTAGGTTTAGGTGACGTTGACCACATTCTCTTCACATGTTCAAAATATCAGTCAGTCTCATTGTATGATATTCTTATTTCATTGAAAGCTCCATTACCTGTAAATACTTCTTGCATATTGTCCCTTTTTAATAAATTGTACATAAAAAGTCTTTGTACATATTTAAAACACCATAATATTCGTCTGTAAATATACACTATCTTATTTACATTACTCATGTATATATTGTTAATAAATTATATTACCCGACGCTGGCAAAATGTCCCCAAAAATGGGTAGACGGTTGCTATAAAAGAAAAAAAAAAAAAATCTTAAAACTTAAAATATGTGTTTTAAATATAATTTTTATCATGAAATATAATTTTTTTGGGGTAATACAGGTACTAAACTAACGGAATAAGCCATTTTTGAAATTTACGACACAGGCCTATACTAATTTAGTTATATAAAGTCACTAAATGTTTCCAGAATTTAATGACATCTATAACTCATGGTTTGCCATTTTTTTTATCGGCAAAGGTTTGTCATACAAACAGTACCTATGTAAATATGTTTTAATAAATAAACTCTATTACTTAAAATATAATAAATAAACGTTTATTTCCATAACATTATTTAGTTTTGTCTAAAAATAATAATGATTTGTGTTATTTAATTAAAAAAATCCGTTTATTTGGTATTTTAAAAACTTGGCTGTATGAGCTTTAGCGTCTTTGCCAACATTTTCACGCAGCTATGGCAAAAAAATAATCCGCGCGCCATTTTTCTCAAATCTTTTCTTTGTAAGTATTTTTATTCTGTTTCCTCGCAAGTGTGTTGAAAAACGTCGTAATGTACTATTGTTTGTGCCTGTAACTGTGAGTAGATTGTGTGTTAAAGCGTTGAGTCGAGCCTATGTTCCTCCGCTTTAGCTACTATTTTACGTACAATACAAATACGTTACGTATTTCGGGAAAGGACCCTAGTTTCTTGTTCGCTGGCCGCTACCGCCGCCTGTTTGTTGAGTTAGACAAAAGTAACAGTGATAATGTCGGGTGATACTGAAAGACATGTCCTGAGTAATATCCGAATGTGACGATGTATCAACTGTTCCTTTTTTATACCGCGTAATAGGCGTACATATTCTATGGAACAAGTCGGCGATGCCATGGTGGAGATATTGCGTCATTGGATAACTCCCACTGAGGTAGGTAACTAATAAATATTCTTTTTTCTTAAATAAAATAAGCACGTTCATTGCCGCCCTTGGACATTCACAGTAACAGGGGAATTGCCAATGCATTGGCGGCGTCTTGAAACTAATCTAGTTTACATGTTCAAGTATGTTTTATGTAATATAGGCCTCGATTCGGGATGTCACGCTCTAATCTTTAATTTAAGTTAGTCTGTCCTTTTTACCTTTTAAAGATTGAAAAGGGACAGGAGATGGCCATCCTAATATTAGAGCTGTCAAACATCGAATTTGAACCTTATGGCCGTGTCGATTGCACAATTTTAGAGAGCACATAAAACATGCGACTTAAAAATCTCTTAAACTGACAGCTATGCGTTTATTTTAAGTTAGCATTCGTTCAAATTAATATCATTCGTTCATCACCTCTCTTTCATTGGTCATGAAAACGAAAAGGATAGCTGGGTTTTAAAATTTGAATTATAGCATGACATCCCGAATCGAGGCCATAGTCAGAGAGTCATCTTCGGGGCGGTGTTCAATGTCCAGCGATGGACGCCTTTCTGCTGATAATAATGAAGGTGATGAAATATAGTTAACATGAAATATTTTATTCCAGTTGGTTCCAGAAGGCGTTGTTTGTATGAAATGCTTTGTGTTGCTTCAACAAAGAGCTACAAGTAATGAAGACAATTACCTTCATTGGGACATCGGAGTGTTTGTTTTACTTGTGGAGAATCAATCGTAAGAGCAACGAGAACTTATTCAGTGAGACCTGACCGGCCAGAGAGAGATGTCTTGTTAAGACGACGGGTTCCATTGCATATGGTTTGTTAATCATATTTTATATTTTAATGTTACTTGTAGATATTCCTTTTTCAACTAGAGAAAACCTCCACTATCAAATATCTCGGAGTCATTCTGGATGACAAACTAAACTGACAAATAAAAAATAAATGATATAAAAATGCCCCTCTTTTGTTTTTATTTCTTCCTACGAATATTACTACTACTACAGTTTAAAACAGCCCACCACTGAACTAAGGCCTTTCCCTTGAGAAAAAAGACAATGTAACTGAAGATTCAATGTGTAAGCAGGTACTTTTGAGGTTATTTTTTGTCCACGATGATATCTAGAAAACTCTTATTCGGAGTGAAAAATAACTTTCATGGAAAATATCATGGAATATATTCTTTATAATTTTCAAGTTTAGGTTTGATGCAACATGAGACGCGGGTCCATATACCCGTGGGCATGATCCTTTCGCTCTCTTCTCTTATTCTTCGTTCTATCACTTTTTCCCACACTTTCATACTGTGTGACATTAGCTTTATTCCTCGATAGTTACCGCAGTCCTGTACATCACCCTTATTTTTAAATATAGGCACAAGTGTACTATTGCACCACTCTTCCGGGATCGCCCCTTCTTGCAGCAACTTATAGAAGAATAAAGCCAACCACTTATATCCATCCACATTCAGTAACTTCCATACTTCAACTGGTATTCCGTCTGGCCCCATAGCTTTACCATTCTTCATACTTTTTACAGCAGCTTTGACTTCCATGCTCATCTTTCTCACTAGACCTTTATTTTTTGGTGGATCATTTAAAGTTCCACTCCATATGTTCTCCTCATTCATCAGTCTTTCAAAATACCCCTTCCATCGGTCTTTTATATCCTCATCATTCGTCAGTACTTTCCCATTTTAATCTTTTATACATTTCACATGCATAATATCTCTTGCATTCTTTTCTCTTGCTTTTGCCAGTCGGTATAGCTGTTTTTGGCCTTTAGGAGTATCGAGAGCATCGTAGATTTTATCTTGGGCCTCTGCTCTGGCAATAGCAACAGCCTTTTTAGCTTTTCTTTTATACTCTTGGTATACTGACTTTTTTGCATTCTTTTCGCTTTCATTCCTGACATCCACTACCTGGCATTCCTTAAATGCTACTTTCTTCTCTTTCAACACCATTTGTACTTCTTTATTCCACCACCAAGTTTCCTTTTCAACCATTCCTTTCCCTTTAGCTTCCCCAAGAACATCCTTTGCTATACCTTTTATGAATCCTGCCATCTCATTCCAGCACTCATTTACACCTTTGTCTTCCATACTCCCCATTTCTATCCTCATTCATCAGTCTTTCAAAATACCCCTTCCATCGGTCTTTTATATCCTCATCATTCGTCAGTACTTTCCCATTTTAATCTTTTATACATTTCACATGCATAATATCTCTTGCATTCTTTTCTCTTGCTTTTGCCAGTCGGTATAGCTGTTTTTGGCCTTTAGGAGTATCGAGAGCATCGTAGATTTTATCTTGGGCCTCTGCTCTGGCAATAGCAACAGCCTTTTTAGCTTTTCTTTTACACTCTTGGTATACTGACTTTTTTGCATTCTTTTCGCTTTCATTCCTGACATCCACTACCTGGCATTCCTTAAATGCTACTTTCTTCTCTTTCAACACCATTTGTACTTCTTTGTTCCACCACCAAGTTTCCTTTTCAACCATTCCTTTCCCTTTAGCTTCCCCAAGAACATCCTTGGCTATACCTTTTATGAATCCTGCCATCTCATTCCAGCACTCATTTACACCTTTGTCTTCCATACTCCCCATTTCTATCATCCTCTCTACAACCCTTTCCCTGAATTTGTCTGCCTGCTGCTTCTTCTCCAACATATGCCATTTAATTCTTGGAGCACGATATAATTTGCTCCTATTTGATTGGGCAGTTATTTGAACTGTCATAACTAACAGCCTATGTTGGGAAACTAAAGCCTCGCCCGGTAGCACTTTGCAGTCTTTAACACATTTGAGCATACTTCTCTTCACTAGAAAGTAGTCAATTTGTGTTCTGTGGTGGCCACTTTTATAGGTTTTGGAACCACGTGTTTGTTATGGCCAGGTCAAAGGCTGAAGCAGCTTGCAGCAAATTTTCTCCCTCATTGTTTCGGCTACCGAAACCGAATCCTCCGTGCACTCTTTCATAATCACAATTATATTTCCCTACATGCCCATCTGATGCAGGCTGAATCACCCAATTGTCTGAAACTTGTCAAACTGACTTGCCATCGACTCGCTAAGAATATCTGATCGATAAATGTCAGTGGACTACAATGAAGAAGAAGAATGAACGAACGCTCAAACCAGTCTTTCAAAAACACACGAAACACTCAAGTAATAGGGAATATGCACGTTTTTTTTAACTCATTAATCGATATATTTCAAGTTCCAGATAAACACATAAAAAGATTTTTTTCAAATATCTTGCTCAGAAACAAATTTATAAGGCTTCAAAGTTGATGGTTAGACAGAGAGGTCCGACATGACCATTGACGTCATTGGTCACGCGGGCCATACATCCGCCATAGAAAATTTTGTTTTCGTTGATGATGAAAAGAAGGACAGATATATTTGTTTAATAATGTTGTATCTAGTTTGTTTTTCGATCAATTTCGATTCTGTTTTTGTATACTTTCAGATGAGCTATGAAAAAAACTAATATTTTTTTTATGCATATTCCCTATTATAATAGGGGATCGGACTGTTCGCCATACTTTAAGAAGTCACCATATTTTATTAATTATTTTTAAAATATAGGTTAGTAACAGACGATTCGCGAAGAAAAAAACAGAATCGGTTGAAAAACGAATTTACAGTGATTTTTTAAAGTTTCAATATGTCTGTCCCTTTCAAAAACGATTTTTTGTATGGTGATTATATGGCATAAATGACGTCACAAGTGGGTATGTGCCTCTCTGTCTAATCTTGAATTTCAAACCTTCATAACTCAGTAAATTTTAAAGATAGAGCAAATATTATTTTAGTGTTCGATAGCAAAAACTAAGAAGTTTGGATTTATAAAATAAAAAAAAAGTAGTCCCATCCCCAATATTTCTAACTCTACTTGAGTGTTTCCTTTTGAAATAATACAATACAATATGAACTCTTTATTGCACACTAAAACAATTACAACATATAGTACATAGAAAACGGCGCTAAGCATTATCGCTTTGAACAATTTCTTCCAGGCAACCCATCAATGCACGCAGCGCTCTCTGATACAGTAACCTTTTAATCTGCGATCTCCAACCCGCCTGCCAAGCGTGTTCATAGTCTAGCAGTGGACTGTAACGGGCCGTTGTTTTTTTTTTTTATTTAAACCTATCAATGTGGGAATTTTTATATTAGGCACGGGAAGGTAGGTGCTCATCATCATCATTTCAGCCTGTTAAAGTCCACTGCTGAACATAGGCCTCTCCAATCGCACTCCAGCGCGACCGGTCCATGTCGTCCAGTCGTCGGACCAGGTCGTCGGTCCATCTCGTAGGTGGCCGTCCCATACTGCGCTTGCCAGTACGTGGTCTCCATTCAAGGACTTTCTTGCCCCATCGGCCATCCGATCTTCGCGCTATGTGGCCTGCCCATTGCCACTTCAGCTCGCTTATCCTTCAAACTATGTCAGCAACTTTGGTTCTTTTACGGATCTCCTCATTTCTGACTCGATCTCGTAGAGAAATACCAAGCATAGCCCTCTCCATAGCTCGCTGCGCGACACTGAGCCTCTGAAAAAGTCCTTTTGTGAAGCACCACGTCTCAGAGCCGTAGTCATCACTGGTAACACACACTAGTTGTGCACCTTAGTCTTCAGGCACTGAGGGATTTTGAACGAGAAGACGTTGTGTAATTTACCGAACGCTGCCCAACCTAGTTGGATCCGTCTACTGACCTCTCTCTCAAAATTGGACTTACCTAATCGGACTGCCTGTTCCAGGTATATATATTCGTCAACAACTTCGAGGTGCTCATACTACCTACTAAATAAAAATAAAATAAATATGGCAATAGATACAAATATAAAAATAAATAAACACATCATTCAATTTATTTACATAAGTAAATAATAATCAAGAAGAAGAAGTTGAGTAAAATTTATCGCAAGTCAACTCCAGGGCCCTTTCTCCCCCAGGAACGAGGGTCCGTACGGTCTTATCATCTGTCCGTCGCGCGAGCTGGCCAAGCAGACGCACGACATCGTCCAGCACTTCGTCAAACACCTCAAGATCACCGGCATGCCTGAGATACGCTCCTGCCTCGCTATTGGAGGTACGCTTTTATACTAATTCAAATACGTAGATAGCTCTGTAAGAAAACTGATAAATAGACGAGTGATGGATCAAAGCAGAATCTAAACTACTGGGTTTACAAATTAAAGAAAAGTAGGTTGTTCTAAGCGAGAGAGCGGTTGTGGTTGCGGTTGCGGTTGTTGGCGTTTATTATTAAGCGAGAGCGTCGGTGGTATAGTGGCTATCCGGGAGACGCGGGTTCGATCCCCACCACGTACCAATGTGTTTTCGAATTTCGAATCCATATGTACGTTTATTCGACGCTCTTACGGTGAAGGAAAACATCGTGATGAAACCTGCACACTCCTGCGAAGAAATTCAAAGGTTGTGACTTGTGTGTGAAGTCGACCAACCCGCACTGGGCCAGCGTGGTCGACTACGGCCTAATCACTCTAAATCAGGGTAGGCTCGAGCCCCTCGGTGGGGACGTACGAAGAGGGATCAAAAAGTAGTGAGAATGAAATAGAATATAATGACTATTGATAACTTAATAATTTATTTTTCTACATAGTCTCCGAGTCTCTCTACACACCGAGTCCAGAGCTTTTCCAAGGCTTCAATCCCTTTAAAAAAAAAGTTTTGTCTTGGTCCTGCAAAAAGCTCTCCACGGCATCCATCACCTCGTTATCGTCTTCGTACCTGTTTCCCCTTAGGTATTCTTTCAATTTGGGGAACAGATAAAAATCGCTAGGCGCACTCTGGTGAATAAGAGGGGTGGTCAACCAATTCGAAGCCAGCTTGCTGAATGGCAGCCATCGCAACTGCCGACCTGTGCGCGGGTGCGTTGTCGTGATGAAACAGCACGCCCCTTCGAAGTTTCCCTCTCCTTTTCTCTTTGATGGCATTCCTCAACTTGGGAATTAAAGCTGCATAATATTGGCCTGTAATAGTGGTTCCACGCTAATCAATCAAAAATATCCCTTCTGAGTCCCAAAATATTGAGGCCATAACCTTGCCAGCCGATGCCACGGCACGAAACTTCTTCGGGGTCGGTGATGATGGCCGTTTCCATTGCGAAGATTGCTGTTTTGTCTCAGGATCAAAATGATGGACCCATGTTTCGTCCATTGTTACGAAACGAGACAAAAAGTTCTCAGAATCTTCTTGAAACTTGTCCAACAATATCTTCGAAATGTCAAGTCGATTTTGTTTCTGACTGTCGGTTAACATTCTCGGCACCCATCTTGCGGAAACTTTTCTCATATTCAAAGACTGTTTCAATATGGATTGAATACTTCCATATGAAATGCCTGCTTCTTGAATTAAGTATCGGATGGTAACTCTTCGATCGCTCAATACAATTTTCTCGACTTTCGCAACATTTTCTTGGGTGACTGACGTCGATGGACGGCCGCAACGATGTTCGTCTTCCGTGCTCGTTCTCCCTACTCGAAATTGAGAAGCCCACCTTGCGACAGTAGAATACGGCGGAGCAGACTCTCCTAATGTTGCCTGCAAATCGCAATGAATCTCTTGAGTCCTCGCACTTCGTTTTTCTACATTTTCGAGAACACGTTCCGACACGAAGCAAACAAATGACTACATTCAGAAAAAAACAAAAGAGAATCGAAGATTTTTTTTCTTTATTAATATTACAAATATGTATCTGAGCTATGCCTGCCAGTATTTTTTTTTTCTTACCAAGGAGTATGTCGTTCTCACTACTTTTTGATCCCTCCTCGTATATGAGCTGTTGATGTTGAAATACGTATATTGTGTGTAGGAGTGGCGGTATCGGAGTGCATGGAGGTGGTGCAAAGAGGAGTTCACATCATGGTGGCCACGCCCGGACGACTCATGGACATGCTCGACAAGAAAATGGTACGAATGGTTTCTATTTAATTCATAGAAGCTTTACAACTGCCCTCTAAGTCTCCTAAGAGTTTCTATCTAGATAAAAGACTTACTTCGTTACTTACTATTCTTTGAAAGTCTTTTGGAAAACAGACCTTTTGGTCTTTTGGTAGACTTTTGTCTACCAAAATATAACCAATCTCTTCACCCGACCCGACCGGTCAAGCCCAAAGGCGGCAACATATAAGCAAGATGGCCACGTCTGTCGCAGAACCGACGAGCGTTGGAGCAGACGGGTTCTCGAATGGAGACCGCGTCTCGGGAAACGTAGTGTGGGACGCCCCCCTACCAGGTGGACTGATGACCTGAGGAAGGTCGCTGGTGGTGGCTGGATGACGAAAGCGGGTGATCGTGCGCTTTGGCGTGCCCGAGGGGAGGCAGCAGTCCAGCAGTGGACTGCAATAGGCTGATTGATTGAAGTTTGAATGAAACGCCGTCGTTTTAAACGCAAGCCAAGCAGACAAGCCGCACGCGCAGGAAAGGAAATTACTTACTTCGATGGCTCAGCGACCCGAAGTGGATCTCGGCCTCCGACAGTAAAGCACGCCATTCTAATCTGTTTAGTGCCAGGTCTGACCAGTCGGGCACATCCAGTTCTTAGGTCTTTGGCGACTTCCTCCTTCCAACGGTACTTCGGGGCGACCGGAGGGTTGGCCAAATTGAAACTTTATATTTGTTTTCCAGGTCCGTTTGTCAGTATGCCGCTACCTGTGCCTGGACGAAGCCGATCGCATGGTGGACCTGGGCTTCGAGGAGGACGTCAGGACCATCTTCAGCTACTTCAGCGGACAGCGGCAGACGCTGCTGTTCAGCGCCACCATGCCCAAGAAGATACAGAACTTCGCCAAGTAAGATAATATAAAAAAAAAACAAATCAACGGCCCGTTACAGTTCACTGCTGGACTATGAGCCTCCTCCACTTAAGTGTTTGGTTTTGCCATAATCTCCACGCTTGGCAGGCGGGTTGGAGATCGCAGATTAAAAGGTTACTGTATCAGAAGCGCTGCTGCCCGTTCCCTGATAATATATCATCTAAAAATTAAAAACAGCAGCGTTTTTTCATTTACTTCATATGAAATAATTTCAATGTTGTTAGTGCAGTACGTATTTCACTTTACTTGTCTACGATATACGATTTGGATATTAAATATTATACCCCATTTCATATAACATTGGAAAAAAGAAGCAGTGACAGTAAACATTTTAGCACAAGTTCAAAATATTAAGAGTTTATAGCCTCAGTCTAACTAAATATTAAGTTTAAAAAAAACATTACCAACATAATATGTGGGACTAAAATTAACCAAAATTGTATGTAAGTATAAATTGGTTCGTTGGGGCAAAGTAGACATCGAAATTTTAACAAGTCGATTCGGCCCCACTAGAGTGGCGCTTTGGATGGCAAAGTCGACCAATTCAAATATCTCTTCCTAGTTCTGTACCAGGGAAAGTAGCAGGGAAAACATATAATTTTAAACTTTCGCGGTAAGCCCGTAAAATGTCTCATAAATCTCAGGGAAAACATTTTTATAATAGAGAATCTCACTGCCATTTTCTCTCGTTAGAGGCACTACTTTTTTTTTTTTTTTTATTGGTATGGTGCGGTTTGCACATCGCCACAGTCATTTTGTTAAAAAGGAGGAAACGTATAATGTATTATAAATATTGAATTAGGATCGGAATTTGGATAGGTTTCAGAAGGGATTATTATAGGAAAATAAACAGTAGGTAAAAGAGGAAATTACATGACGTAAATGGCAGTTTTTTAATTTTTAAATACTGTTTTACGGCTCTGGGATCGGAACCTTTTTGACGTAAATGGAAGTTGACAGCAATAATGTTGCCGATGCGGATATTTTTTTTACTGCCTTACACGGTGGCGCCATCTCCAAATAGCTTTGCGTATGCAACCAATGGGGTTGTAGGGTTGCTGTATAATATAGTATCGCAACACTAGTAGAATTTATATGATATGTTGGGAGAGGACGACCAAAGAAAAGATGAATGGATTGTGTAAAAGATGATATGTTCAGGAAGGATGCGAGTGTTGAAATGACGGCTGATAGGGATGAATGGAGGAAGAAAACATACTGCGCCGACCCCAAATGATCGGATAAGGGCAAGCGAATGATAATTCTCCCCCCCCCCCCAGATCAGCCCTAGTAGCCCCAGTGACCGTGAACGTGGGTCGCGCTGGGGCCGCAGCCCTCCGCGTCCGCCAGGACCTGGAGCCGTGCGGGGAGGCTCGGGCCCACCACTTGCTGCAGGCGCTGCAGAAGACGCCGCCGCCGGTGCTGGTCTTCGCTGAGAGGAAGCAGGATGTGGATGCCATACACGAATATCTGCTGCTTAAAGGTAAAAATAATAAAAAAAAAGGTAGAAAGCGTCGGTAGTCTAGTGGCTAGGGCCGCTGCCTCCCGTCCGGGAGATGCGGGTTCGATCCCAATACGAACCAATGTGTTTTCGAATTCATATGTACGTTAATTCGACGCTCTTACGGTGGAGGAAAACATCGTGATGAAACCTGCACACCTCGGCTTTTTCGATATATGATAAGATTAATTTTGTAATTGACAATATTTTATTTAAAAAAGGAAACGCAAAAGATGCGACGACTGTGGAGTTTCTTCGGTGAGCTCTTCTCCACAGATTCCGCCATTGTGTTAGTGAACTCACCCAAAAAATGTAATGACGGATCTAAGTAATGTAATAATCCTATGGAAATAAATAATTTTGACTTTGACTCAAAAGCAATCTTCACGAGTACCCATCCCCGTGCCCGCTACATTATCAAGACCGCGCCCGCTATATTACTTCAAGTCCGCGCCCGCTATGTTACTTCAAGTCCGCGCCCGCTATGTTACTTCAAGTCCGCGCCCGCTATGTTACTTCAAGTCCGCGCCCGCTATGTTTCTTCAAGTCCGCGCCCGCTATATTACTTCAAGTCCGCGCCCGCTATGTTACTTCAAGTCCGCGCCCGCTATGTTACTTCAAGTCCGCGCCCGCTATGTTACTTCAAGTCCGCGCCCGCTATGTTACTTCAAGTCCGCGCCCGCTATGTTACTTCAAGTCCGCGCCCGCTATGTTACTTCAAGTCCGCGCCCGCTACATTACTTCAAGTCCGCGCCCGCTATGTTACTTCAAGTCCGCGCCCGCTATGTTTCTTCAAGTCCGCGCCCGCTATGTTACTTCAAGTCCGCGCCCGCTATGTTTCTTCAAGTCCGCGCCCGCTATATTACTTCAAGTCCGCGCCCGCTATGTTTCTTCAAGTCCGCGCCCGCTATGTTTCTTCAAGTCCGCGCCCGCTATATTACTTCAAGTCCGCGCCCGCTATGTTTCTTCAAGTCCGCGCCCGCTATGTTACTTCAAGTCCGCGCCCGCTATGTTTCTTCAAGTCCGCGCCCGCTATGTTTCTTCAAGTCCGCGCCCGCTATATTACTTAAAGTCCGCGCCCGCTATGTTACTTCAAGTCCGCGCCCGCTATGTTACTTCAAGTCCGCGCCCGCTATGTTACTTCAAGTCCGCGCCCGCTATGTTACTTCAAGTCCGCGCCCGCTATGTTTCTTCAAGTCCGCGCCCGCTATATTACTTCAAGTCCGCGCCCACTAAAACATCAACAATAAATTTAATTTTGTTATAAATCATACAATTTAATTTACCCTGGGTGACCCTCTGGGACCTCTTGTGTTCAGCTTGGCCATCAATAGGTTGATACATTCTTTAGAGGCTCCCCTTAATCTGTGGTACCTTGATGATGGTACTGTTGGCGGCCCACCTGATGTCGTTGCCAGGGACCTTGCAGCGCTTATACCAGGGCTGAAGGAGCTGGGCTTGGTAGTAAACAGCTCAAAATGTGAGCTCTTTCCATGTAGTGCTGTTGCACTTACGAGCTGTACCGGACTCAGAGACCTTGTTCCCGGTATCAAAGTTCTGGACCGGCTAGATTTTGAGCTGTTGGGGGCCCCAGTTCTCCAGGAGGCGGTTCCTGAGGCGTTGCTGGGTAAAAGGCTGGGTAATTATACGAGGCGCGGAAACACTTGCTGCAGTTGCCTCCCCACGTGGCTTTGACTCTCTTTAGGAGCTGTCTTTCTCTGCTAAAGCTGGTGTACGTTATGAGAACTGCTCCGACCTGGTTGTTTCCGGATGAGGTCACACTACTGGACGATGACCTCAGGAACACTCTGGGCAGCATCCTTAATGTGCACCTTAACGACTCACAGTGGGTGCAGGCCTCTTTACCCGTGCGTCACGGAGGAGTCAGAGGAGGTGTCAGGAGGATGCGGGATGTGGGTGTGCCGGCTTTCTTGGCCTCAGCTGTGTAGATTTCCGCGGCACCACATGCTCAATGATATTATCCGGCGTGCCTTAGTGTCTGCCGAGATCCCCTGCACTCTGGAGCCACCGGGTCTTAGTCGCCTAGACGGAAAGCGTCCGGATGGGCTTACTTTGGTACCGTGGGAGAAGGGGCGTTGCCTTGTCTGGGACGCCACGTGCGTCAGCACCTTTGCGGCGTCACATCTGCCGCGGACAACGCGTGGGGCAGGCTCGGCTGCGGAGTGGGCTGCCTCCCAGAAGCGGCTCAAATATGAAAATTTGACGCAGTCATACCATTTTGTTCCATTCGCGGTGGAGGTTGCAGGGTCTTGGTGTGCTGCAGCCAAAGATTTTGTAAAGGAAATGGGGCGGCGGTTGCGACAAAATGGAGCTGACCCCCGCGCCGAGTCGTATCTGGTACAGCACATCTCGCTGGCTATCCAACGAGGCAATGCCGCCAGCGTGATGGGCACATTCCCGCCGGGTACGATTCGGGGTGGTTTGTTTATTTAAGTAGGTAAGTTTAAGTTTCAGTTTTAAGTTTGACATGTTATATATTTTTATTTAATAAACAGTTATTTTATGTCTATTTAATTTATATTTATGTATGTCAAACTTCAAATTCTTTTTCCGTGGTTTAGAAGTTAAAACAGTGCGTGGCAGTGGGCTGACCACCCGACGAGCGTTGGAGCAGACGGGTTCTCGAATGGAGACCGCGTCTCGGGAAACGTAGTGTGGAGAAGCCCCCCTGCCAGGTGGACTGATGACCTGAGGAAGGTCGCTGGTGGTGGCTGGATGACGAAAGCGGGTGATCGTGCGCTTTGGCGTACCCTTGGGGAGGCACGCGTCCAGCAGTGGACTGCAATAGGCTGATTGATTGATTGAAGCGTTAAATAATGTAGATCATGTATTTGTTCCAGGAGTGGAAGCGGTGGCTATCCACGGTGGTAAGGATCAGGAAGAGCGGTCGCGCGCTGTGGAGGCCTTCAGGAGGGGTGAGAAAGATGTTCTCGTTGCCACTGATGTCGCCAGCAAAGGTGAGTCAGAATCAATTCATTTTCCCAAACATACATTTAATTTATATGTTTGGGCCGTGGACACACACATACTTACTCACACACACACACACACCCACACACACACCCACACACACACACCCACACACACATACACACACACACATATCTCACTACATATTATACATTAATATACACCCATACGTGTTCATGTTTTTATGTTTACCTTATACTTAATGCTCACTCACTCAGACTCACTGCCTCCCAAGACACAAGTTTAATCTTAGTTTGGGAGACAGGGATTGAAATATTTACTTTTGCAAACGGTTGATTTTCCTAATGGCCGTATGGTGACGGCAGAGTATTCTACATTTGTCACCAACCCCTACTCTTCCCGTGGGTGTCGTAAGAGGCGATTTAGGGACTACACATTGAACAGGGAACGGGCAGCAGCGCTCTCTGATACAGTAACCTTTTAATCTGCGATCTCCAACCCGCCTGCCAAGCGTGGAGATTATGGCAAAACCAAACACGCGGAGTGGAGGAGGCTCATAGTCCAGCAGTGGACTGTAACGGGCCGTTGATGTTGATGAATACAAAATCATCATCATTAAAAAGTAACACTTTCCTTGCCCAGGTCTGGACTTCCCGAACATCCAGCACGTGATAAACTACGACATGCCCGAAGACATCGAGAACTACGTGCACCGCATCGGGCGCACGGGCCGCGCCGGCGGGATAGGGCTCGCCACCACGCTGCTGCCCAGAGCAGCAAGACCACAAGATGC
Source organism: Carpatolechia fugitivella (assembly GCA_951230895.1). Taxonomy (NCBI): domain Eukaryota; kingdom Metazoa; phylum Arthropoda; class Insecta; order Lepidoptera; family Gelechiidae; genus Carpatolechia; species Carpatolechia fugitivella. The sequence goes on from OX579672.1 coordinate 3,835,553, forward strand.
CTCTGTGCTCAGAGACTTGGCGCCTCTACTGCTAGAGGCTGGCCAGAAGGTAAAAACTGTCTACTCCATCTGTATCCATTTTAGAAGGTTATTTGATGAAACAGTTCCAAGAGTGATAAATAGATGGCGTTGTATTACTCTACTGTGGAGCGCGGCTAGATGCCTCTGTGCTTAGAGACTTGGCACCTTTACTGCAAAAGGCTGGGTAAAATGCAAGTTGACGAAGGAAGGAATATGTCTCATAGGTGGCGCTAAGGAGTCTTGAATCGTGATAACAGGGTACTACTTAATTTTCGGTCAATATGTTGAGAATGAGTAATTATCGGTCGTACGGGCCGGGCGGGAGGACAAGGATTGGCTACGACTTTAAAGCCGAGGGCGGCTAGACCTCAAGATGCTTCTGTGCTTAGGGACTTGACACCTTTGTTGCAAGAAGCTGGGCAGAAGAAAAGACTGTTTACAGTGTCGAATAGATGGCAGAAGTTTAGTTGATCAGACAGTTCCACAAGTGTAAAGTAGATGGCGTTAGTTTTACTTCTACTTTACGCTATTGCTATATACTATACGTCACTTGCTGTACTAAAACAAACCTTATCCCCTTTTGTTAGGTGCCAGCGTTCCTCCTGGAGATGATCGGCGAGGAGGCGCCCGCGTACGCCGGCCCCGGCTGCTCCTACTGCGGGGGGCTCGGGCATCGCATCACGGGTACGTACATACCACACTTGCTTAGCCATAAGACCCTGTATAGTACGACACAAACGAGAATTTATCAACAGCTTATACTTCCAAGCAAGGCTGGAAACCGGTATTTTTTTAACCTGATGAATTTCGGTTTCAAACCAGATCCCAGGCAAATCACTCGTAAAGCGAAACCGACTTACGAGCGATATCGCTTCTGGGATAAACCTGGTTAATCCCAAGCAGCGCGTGACGAGTAAAGCACGATGCTCCATCTCTTTTTCTTGTGCATAAATTGTGAATAAATGCAGCGAAACCAGATCGAGAACCAAAGAGTGAAGCAAATCAGTCTGATATTCGAGCAGGAATCAAAATGAAAATGCTCTATGATCAGAACCGAAAAAAATACCGCTTCTTGCGAGCCGAATTGTAATGAAAAAGCTCTTCTTAAAATGTATGGACATGCGCGAAAACTGGTTTGAAAATTCAACCAGGTATTCAAGCGTTGCTTCCAAGAGGCTCAAGCCTACCCTGCATTAGGGAATAATGAAGAAAGTAAGTTCTTTACCAATGTCCACACTAACCCTGCGTTCCGAGACGCGCTGAAATCGATTAAAGCACCCGTAATCGCGTTCCGAATTACTGGCAGCTGTCAAAACTCATACGTTCTTTTGCTTTTCTGATCGCTGACAGCGCTGAAAGTCTGAATCGGAATACGCTCTCAGTAAAACGGCAGTGATTGGTGAGCAGCAACAGTATTGCCAATTAACTCCATAAAACGTCATAATTTTTTGTATTTTTTGTCTCCTCTTTTTCCTCGGGTAATTAATTAAGCCCAAGTCACACAGAGCGGGAGCGGCGCGGTCCGGGGCCGGGAAAGCGGGAGTTTGTATGGCGCGGCGTAGCACCGTCCCGCTCCCCGGCCCCGGACCGCGCCGCTCCCACTCTGTGTGGCCGAGGCTTTATGCTTTATCATGAAATTGAATGCCAATGAACTCCGTTCAGTGCCCTCGTTTGTTGTGTACTCTTTTGTATCGTAACTCGTTTATTTATTGGCTTTAAAGGCAAAACAATCTTGATAAGTACCACCGATCAAAAGACAACGTTTCGTTTACAACGTCTCAGCATTGTTCTTAACTAGCTGTCCGCCCGCGGCTACGCTCGCGCTATGTAAGATTTTCCCGTGGGAATAAGACATTTTCCCGTAAAATGTATCCTATATGTTAATCCAGGATACAAACTATCCCCATTCCAAATTTCATCCAAATCTGTCCAGTAGTTTAGGCATGAAAGTGGAACAAACATCCAAATATATTTTCACATTTATTATATTAGTATGATAAGAGAAATAATTAAAAGTTTATCTAGATAAAAAGTTATATCTAAATTGAAAGGCGTTTTGGACAATCAGAAAATCACGCTCAATTCTTCATATAAGTTCTTCCGTCCTTTTCGCTTTTCAAAAAATAAAACGAGACAGGAGATAGACATCCTAATATTAGAGCTGTCAAACATGGAACCTTATGAACCCCTAGATGACATAATTTTAGGGCGTCGTTGTTTAAAATATTCTTAACTAGCTTTCCGCCCGCGGCTACGCTCGCGTTGTTCAAGATTTTTCCCGCGGGATTAAGACTTTTCCCGGTAAAAAGTATCCGTCAAATAGTTTAGGCGTGAAAGCAGAACAAACATCTAAATAATTGTCACAAATTTCACATTTATAATATTAGTGTGATTTAACAGTTACTCCCTTATTAATTGAAAATAATAACATTAATTCCTCCAAATTCATCTCCTTTCTTTAATTGGTCATAAAAACGATGGCTTATAGAGAACATAACTGTCTGATTCGGGATCATTATTGCCTATTTATCACATGAAACAATGACCTCATTGGCATAAATAATTTCCAGAATGTCCAAAGCTGGAAGCGGTCCAGAACAAGCAAGCGTCAAACATCGGCCGACGAGACTACCTCGCGAACACCGCAGCGGACTATTAGAACATTCCCATCACAGCACCAGCGACTTGTGGCATCTCTTACTCCTGTTTCATCGTGTGGATTGTACGGTCGACAATGGGGGATTTTCAGACAGCTCTTTAAAAAATAAAAATAATAGGTCTATAGGGATGCAAGATTTCCTGCTTTGAATCGATTTTATGAATCGTAAGCCTTTGAATCGATTCTTGGATCGGATCGTATGTTCTTGAATCGATCTCATGAAAATCGAATCGTATATCATATTATTATTTGTATGACATAAAACACTTTTTACATAATAAAATTTATACCTCTAGCTAATATCAAATCGTTCCTCATACTGCCCAGGCTGATATTTTGTGCAATCTTTATTTTTTAGCAACTAGCAATGTAGACAAGGTTGAATAGTATCGATATTTTTGTCAATTAATGCCTTTTTGCCAGCCGAAGCAAATTAATCACACTAGATAGTACTATGTTTAAAAATATGACCTAGGTGATTCGATTCTCCCTACATTTGATTCGATTCACTTAGAGATCGCATTTAAATCAATCGATTCAAAAATCGCAAGTCCGTATGCCATTGAATCGATCTTCACAAAAATCGAATCGTAACCTGCATCCCTAAGTTATAATCTTCTTCTTCTTATCGAGTCGATTCGGTGACTATTTATGGTGGAGGAGCAGTCCTCCGCCACAGACACGGCTGCGTCCGTGGCGTTGTACAGGTCCTGGCGTGTGCAGGTGCTAGGACACGCTGGGCAGGATCATAAATGGGCCATTGTTTGAAGAGAGATGATTCTAATAAAGAGGATAGATGGCGCCAGGTGTATCTACTTCGTGGTTTTTTTTTAAATCCTTTTATAGTACTGGGTGACTCGCCGGATTTCTTCGGATCCATGAATCGTCAACGCCATCTACCGAAGTTTTATGAACTATTTTTTTTAATTCTGGCTCTGGAATGACTGTCGGAAAATCCCACATTAGGGATATATACACAATTTTTTAAATTCATCATTAGAAATATTTCAAGTTCCAGATAAACACATAAAAAATATTTTTTCAAATATCTTGCTCAGTAACAAAGTTATAAGGCTTCAAAGTTGATGGTTAGACAGAGAGGTGATATGTGACGTCATATTACAAGCGGGCCATATATTATATAGTGACAGATACATTTGTTTAATTAATGATACTAATAATAATGACAAAAAATATTAATGAAATAAATAAGGAGCAAGAGTAAATAAAAGAAAAAACAACATGGGATAAGTTGAAAATTATTTATTTTACATTGTTATGTACGATTTCCGGAAGAATGTCATCAACATCAATGACAACTATCATTGTTTGCGAACACTGATTTTTGACATTTTTTTGCAGCGCGTACTTTACTGTGTGAGTATAGACAGCGATAGATAGTGAGCGAGATAAAAAAAAAAAAAAAATTTTTATTTCAGACTTTTCAATCCATAATTGTGTTAGTAGTGCTTAAGCCTAAGTTAATATTAGGAGAGAGAACTGTGACAGACCGCATACTGTGACAGACAGCTGTTAATCAGCCAACTCCTACACGAGTTACATGTAAAAAAGTAAATCTTTCCATTAACAAAGAATCCAATCTTCCCCCAACCATTTTCAAAATCCTATTGGAGCTTGCCCGCACCCTGCTCACCAGGGATGTAGATAGCATGCGAGCGGACTCCATTTTCAGATCTATTCTTTATCTGCACGGGTTATATCTAGTTTGTTTTTCGATCAATTTCGATTACTATTTCGATTTTTGTATACTTTCAGACGAACAATGAAAAAATAAACAATACTTTTTATGCATATTCTCTATTGACCTCACAAACCTTGGTGTCAGTGTTATAAAGCCATCAAAGAGCAAATATTTGTATTAAGTAACTTTCATTATCTTGTAAATAAATAGCTGTAATTTAACAAAATGGTGTCTTTTAATGAGTAAACAATTTATGCCTTTAGTTATCTTTGGTCCCCTACCCTAGGAGAGATTCCTTGATGGGTACATCCATCCCAAACTTTAGCACAGGATCAACTTATACGACTGTTGCGCGGGTATTTTCGGGTTTTGTGAATATGCCTATGCCTAAGGTTGCCTGGAGGTTGCCAATCTGTACGTAACACGTGCACCCAAAGAGATCCGACCTCCTTCGCTGCGCTCCTTGAGTTTTTACATCAATACTTATTTTCTCCTTGTCAATCGGCAAAGTGCGCAAGGGCGTCGATAAGTGTGGCCCGGCCCGACCTTCGATCACAGAAGGGACCCCGACGGCCCGACCCTGAAGGTGCCAATCTTTTTCACTTCTTAATTTTACCAATAAATATTACTTCTTTTTTTATTACGGATTTGTGAAATGGATTATGGCGTCATTGATAAAAAAAACTTCTATTTATTGCTACTCCACAGCGGATGACTCTAGCTAATTTTTTAGAGAGATACTCGCCAATAGATGGCGCTAAAAGGTAGCTGCCATCTTATTAAAAATTAGGTTCGGCGTCTGTATTTCCGAGCACATATAATCCGACTCTTTAAAGCCAGAGTGAATAGGCTACTTCTAGGTAAGCTCGCTACATCGTAGATCCCATCCCTGCTCTCGGGCTGGATCGGGGTCAAGAGCAAACCCCAAGCAAACCCATACAATATAAAAAAAAAATAGATCTTTCATAGCACTCCAAGGTAAAGTTCTATTACGTTCTATTGAAAAATGGTTTTAGATTTCAGATTCCACTTCTATCTGTTTACAAATTTACGCAAATTTCCGACATTTTTATTTATTTTATATTTATATTTTGTGAAAGAAATAGATAGCGCAGGCCTTTGCCTAACTCCTTTAATAAAAACATATACTTTGTCTATGGCTTTCTTTTACTATAGCAACATTTACTATTTGTCGATTACAGTGGAAACATCGATTTGATACTGATTAATCGATATTTATAGACTAGTCAAAAACTGTTTTTACCAAATAATTTTCTTAAACGAGCTGATATATTTATGAAAATGAAATAATAAACAAACAGTTTTCAAATCGAATCCTAAATTATAAATTGCTTTGCTTATAAAAGTAAAAATAAGACTGATACACATTAAAATATCGATATTAATAATCGATTTCACTATATCTGTCGATTACAGTACAGTGTTGCCATTTTCAAAGCAAATGGAAAATTACATCACCATTTCATGGCACGCCATTTGATAATTTTTCGACTTTTGTGTGACAGCACGTCATTTTCGACATTTGATTGATAATTTTCTAAAGATCCATCAAATTAGTTTGTTTGAAAGTTAGTTTGGGCGCTAAATGGATGCGTTATAATATTTACATGGTAGGATAACGATGTGATAGCTTGGAGTCCATATTTGGAGGTCGCAGTAAGGGCCACCATGACGGCCCAAAAATGTGTAGTTGAAGGCTGCAATCTCGAGTACGATGTTATTTGCAGCTTTTCCTTCTACAAGTAAGTGTTTTCATCCACAAAATTCGTGTAAACATTGCTTGTAGTGCCTTAGAAATTGCCTCTAAAAATGCGTCGTAGATGGGCCCCCTGCATCTTAGTTAATGCATGTGTGTACATTTGATGTTCCTCAAATTCCCGCCCTATCCAAATTCACGTAGATTTGCCTTAGATTCGTCTTAACACAATTCTGTAGTTCACTGCATTATTTAGCATAATAGATGCATAACTATATACTTGCATAACAATAGTATATGTATTGGTTATTAAGGAAATTTGTTGATAGTGAGTTCTTATCTGCAACAATACTGTGCTAATGTAGCAGCATGTGTTAAATTATTGTAGCGGTAAGGGCTAGGAAATCAAAAGCAATGTCAAGGATATTAAGAATAAGTTTGTATTCACCTATAAGATGAGTTTCCTATAGAATACAATCATAGAATATAACCTATTAAAAATAAATTTCATGTTAGTTCAAAAGTTTATTTTCAAATGCAATCAAATACCAAGTTTTACTTATTAGATAAATAAGTCATAAAATCCTATATTTCTTCAAGAAGCTCCATATTATATTGTCTGCTTCTCTCAACTTTTTTTTTCAACTTTAAAACAATCATTATCGTCACATGTCATTTCAATTTTGTCTCTTGTTTTTCTGCCAGCTATATGACATGTTGATGGTGAAGCAACAATACCACATACATAACCAACAATAGTAAATAACATAGATCTATAAAAAACAGCAAAACTTAGATATTGCATCTATGGACTGCTTTAACTTATAGTATAGACACATATAAAATAACCCTCTGTGTCTCTTACATTAAGGAATTACATACCAGTAATATAACAGAAAGAATATTCTTCACATGAATCTGGGAACACAATAATGTTATATATAAAGTGAGGTAGGTCAAATTAAGGCAATTGTCATAATTAGATTTAGGGAAAAAAGAAAACTATCACGTAATATAGTTGGGTTATTATAGGATGAGTTCTGACAGCTTCAAAATTCTTCATACAACGTTAACAACTTTTTTTATAATATTCAGTTTAAGAACCATAATAGCTAATAATTAAAAATAAAGTAACTTCACCTCTTATTTTATCACTAAACAGTATGTAATTTTACTTAAAAAATAAATAAATAAACAAAATAATATTAAAAAGTTTTTAAAATTTTAATCTGTCTGAGCTCATCCTACAGTAACCCAACTATAGTAGTTAAATCCTTGCCTGCCAGCATTAAAAAGGAATCAGCTTTGAACACCAAATAGTATAAACATATGTCATCTTTACTAAAATATCATTGGGGTAACATTTGTTATTTGTACATTACCAGTAACATCTTGTCAATTTTTGTAGTTATGTATCTCCAACAAGACTGCAATTTTTTTAGTCTTGTTATTTGTCTGTCCCTTTAGTCATAAATAAAATAAAATAAATAAATATGTGGGGACATCTTCACACACGGCTATCTGATCCCAAACTAAGCAGAGCTTGTACTATGGGTACCAGACAGCTGATATACATTACATAAATAGATAAATACATACATATATAGATAAACAACAACCAGACACAAGTGCTCATCACACAAATGTTTGCCCTGGGCGGGATTCGAACCCGCGACCCTGTGCGTCGGAGGCAGATACACTACCTGGGCTACGGAGCCGTCAACTACTTTCAACAATGTTTTCAAAAAGTACTATTTTCTCTAATAAGTATTTTCAGAACCTATAACTTTACGCATTGTTATAACTTCGTATTTGTATAACTTTGTATTATGTATGTATAATAACTTCGTAATAATATAATCCAGATAAGGGTAAATATTTCATATGAAACTGAGATTTTTTGTTAATCTAAAGTAGCAAAATTAAAAACTGTGATAGCTTTTTCTATAAAAAGAAAGGTTGTCTGGAAGAGATCGCTATTAGCGATAAGGCCGCCTTTGCGCACATTTTATAATAATGTTTTCTTTATGTGTCCCATATGTGTTATGCAATAAAGTGTTACTTACTTACTTACTTACTTTTTAACATTATCTACCTTTATCTTGCAATAACATTAACTAAGATCTAAACATTGAATTATAATTTCTAAAATTTGCATGATACATTTCTAAATTGTAAAATTATTCAAAAGAACAATATTCAATATTCAATGACCTAACAATAATTTTAAAATAGAAAATATTTCTAAATATAATAGCATTGTTTGAATATTGGCAAGTACATTATAATGATTTGAATTGGTAATAATTTTGTCTTGCCTAATATTTTTAGGTTCTTTAAATATTATTCTAAGGGAAAAAATATACAGAAAAGTATCTAGAAATTTAGGTATCCTAAATAATTCATAATAAGCAGTTTGTTAATATTCTGTACAAGTTTTATAACTATAATCCAAACTAATGAATAAATTAGCAATATGAGTCACATAAGAACTTTCTGTATGTAGAAACTTTCATTTGGTAATAAAAACAAGCTCATCAGTATACCATGGTTTGTTTATCAGTGTCAACACAACATCCGAGGTTGATGGCAAACGGCAGGAGTGGATCGACGGTGCGATGCACGAGGAAAGCGAGTGCCTATGGCGACACGTCAGCCTGCAGCTGTGCGGGTAAGAGATCGCTTTAGCCTGGACTGGCAATAGATCCTTCTCGGGTTGCAGTGGTCATCGGGGCATTATTGCCTAATCCCCTCCCTTCAAATCAATCATAACTGTAGCCTGGAAAGAGAGATAGAGATAGCCTGCAGCTCTGCTCAAACTGATGGGGAAGTAGCTTATTGAAGAAAAACAAGCAAAAAAGAACAAAAAAAGCAAGCAAAGAAGTTAAGCCATTCATCAATGGCCCGTTACAGTCCACTGCTGGACTACGAGCCTCCTCCACTTAAGTGTTTGGTTTTGCCATAATCTCCACGCTTGGCAGGCGGGTTGGAGATAGCAGATTAAAAGGTTACTGTATCAGAGAGCGCTGCTGCCCGTTCCCTGTTCAATGTGTAGTCCCTAAGTCGCCTCTTACGACACCCACGGGAAGAGTAGGGGTTGATGACAAATGTATTCTACTCTGCCGTCACCACACGGCGTAAGTGCTTCCTCCTCGGACCAACCGCCCACTGGACACCACATTCTGTATAATTTACTAGCAAACTAATTACAAGAAAGCTGTGGTTTGGGGGCGCGGGGAACACGTCGTGATTGGTTCATCTCGCTTACGCAACGTATTGACAGGTCTCATAATTGGTCGAAACTGAAGTGAGCCGCGAGGTATTGGCCGCCCAGAGATAAAAAATGCACCTATGTGTTTCGGAAAGTTTCGCCCTGACATAAATGGTGTCCAGTGCGTGGTTGGTCCGAGAGTTACTTCCGTACGCCAGTTTTAGGCCCCTTAACTCATTTAAAACACCTTTCTTCGGCCAGCATTCTTTTTTCATTTACTTTTGTACAATGTTGTTTGTAGGTACCACTTCGAGTTGGATGCTCAGGGTCTGTGGATCGACTCCCCGATGCTGCCCGAGTTGCTGACTCGCAAGGACCCGCCTCTCGAGCCGCAGACGCCGCACGATAAGAAAGGTGACATTTATATACCTACTAACAGATATAGAATACCTAATCCACGGACGAAAGACCGCGGACCTAGCCACTATACCACTGACTCCGACGCTCTTTCGTCCGGGAGACGAGTTCGGTCCCCACCACGTACTAATGTGTTTTAGAATTTATTGACCGAGCGAGTGCGAAGCGCAAACAAAGCGTCTCCGGTCCAGCTTAGTCAAATTTGCTTTTGTATGTCAGTCTGGTCTGTCTGTTTGTTCCACTCTACAGGCCGCGTTTCTCAACCGTTTCTCGTAAAATTTTGTAAGCAGGTTCGAGAAATATATAGATTTTTTTTATCGAGTCAGTTTTTGGAAATTATATACGGAGTTAAAAGGGTTAAAACCTATGAAAAAAAAAACATCATGAATGCTGCAGACAGCTCACAGAGCCACTAGTTTGTAGCTAATGTTTTAGACGCTTAGTGACTCACCACACTAATCTTCGCAGAATCTGCTTGGGCCTTCTAAACTCTAGCAACATAAAGCTTATGATGGGCTCAAGCCGATTTTGCGTTTTTAGTGAGGTGAGTAAAGCTCTTTGCTAACTAGGTTTTATTTTATTTATACCGAATTACGTACAGTCAGTTGCAAAAGTGAGGTCATATCACGTGTTCATCTTTTCATTATTATGACCTTTATTGCATATTATTATTTATATTAATAAACACCCGTACACACCATGCGTTAATACAAAATCCAAGAAAAAATTACTATTAGAAAATAAGTTATTTCAAAGTATAAAAACACGTGATATGACCCCACTTTTGAAGGTGACCGTACATTACGGAAAACTTAATTTTTTTCAAGGCAAAATTTCTTAAGAAATTCATCTTTAAGATTTGAAGCAATCCGACCAATACAGGCGCAAAGATAAAGAATTTTTCACATACACACATGCAAAGAAATTTAAAGGTTGTGTGTGAAGCCGATGAGCGTTGGAGCAGACGGGTTCTCGAATGGAGACCACGTCTCGGGAAATGCCAGGTGGACTGATGACCTGAGGAAGGTCGCTGGTGGTGGCTGGATGAGGCAGCAGTCCAGCAGTGGACTGCAATAGGCTGATTGATTGATTGATTGTGTGAAGCGTGGTGGCCTAATCACCCTAAGATCCGTTTCGCACTATATCCGATACGAATCTGCGAAAATAAGGTCCGGCGTGGTCGTGACATATTTGTATGGTCCATCCGTCATCCGAACCCGAATTTTCAGTTGTACGGTGGCCGAGTGTTCGAGATATCGACGCCCATTACGGAAGCTCCGGGTTCGATTCCCGGTGGGCACACTGTCAAGTTTGATTAGGACATTGCAGGCTGATTCACCTGATGTCCGAAAAGAATTATGATTCCGTGCTTCGGAAGTCACGTTAAGCCGTTGGTCCCGGCTACTATCTAGTCGTTACATGAGCCATGTCAGTGGCCTTTGGCGGCTCTATAACTGATACAAGGGTTTGTGAGGATGGTTGTTGACCTAACCACACGATGAAGAAGAGAAGGGTAGGCTAGAGCCCCTTGCGTATGTCGGCAACTATACTCACCGGCACATCTAACCGCCAACTCTTGTATTTCGGGTTAATTTTAAATTACGCTTATTGTTATACATTACAATTTAATCATTGATAATTTTACGATAAATTAAACACACTTAAATAAACATTAAATTAACTACTTTTTAACTAACATCAGCTGTAACTAATAGAAATATAAAGAATCACGAGTATTCCCTGAAATGAAGGGTGGGCGGTTAGATGTGCCGGTGAGTGTATAATAGGCCTAAGTCCAGCCGCGGTCATCTGATGATGATAATGAAGATGATGATGATGATTGTAATAAGGCGGGTGGTTGCAGGCGCGGCGTCGGTTAAAGGCGGAGGCTTCCAGGGCTTATTTGAGTCGTTTGTACGCACGCCGTCGTCAGGTATGCCACCCGCCTTAATTTTAGCGAAGCGTTGGCCAAATTATTAGGGTGCGTTTATTCCATAGAACTACACGACTCCAAGAAAACAACATTTTTTTTTCATACGTAATCTGTAACAAAAATAATCTGGGGCTATTTTTGTCGTATCTTACTCATGTTTCTTGGGGAAGGTTGTTTTTACATATTAAAATACTAACTGAATATATTCTAATAATTTTGCCAATGTTCTGCCGAACATCCTCTATGGGGTGGCCAACTTGGTTAGACCCAAGTTCTACTGTTCACTGACGAGACCCTATGTGATCTACCAATTACATACTTCTTGAAATCTTAAATGAAACAGCATAGTTCAGTACACAAATAATTATATTTTTTCCTTTGCCACTATCGACTAGACTAATAGTCGCGATCGACCGGTTGGCTACCCCTGGCTCTATACTATAGTAGATAAATTAGAAACTGCATAGAATATCTAATAATTAAAAGCAGAAAATGAAAATTTTTGTCGATCTTTGCCAGGACTCGAACCTGCATTAGCAGGCAAGTCCTCTGAGCATTAAAGTAAAAAGCAGTGAAAAATTTCGTCGACCTTTCACAGAGCTTAGTGGTATAATTGGTAATGCGCCTGTTTCTGTCCCGGATAGCTAAGGTGATGCAGGTTTGAGCCCTGTTTTCTGCTGTTTTCTGCTTTATAATTAATTTTGTTATACCCAGTTTATAGGAAGAGCCCTGACAGATTAAAATTTTAAAAACTAATATTATTTCGTTTATTTATTAAGTAAAATTACTGTATAAATAAATTAGTAAGAGGTGAAGTTACTTTTTTTCTGTTCTTAAACTGAATATTATAAAAACGCGCCACCGCCACTAAATGGCGCGCTTGACTCTATGCGACGTACTATTAAGGTTTATATTGGTGTCAATTCCCGCTGCGAAACTTAACTTAAATTGAATATTAGTCTTGTCACTTTCTGACCCACGACTATGAAAAAGGACAGGCGATGTCAACCATTGTGAGCGCCAAATTTTAGCGCAAATGTCAAGTTTTGACGTGTGCAATGTAATTTTAAACGGCTTGTTTTAGGATCCCGTTTAAAATTGACGTTTGTGACATTAAATTTGTTAGGTATAGCAATACCTATACTCCTTACTCTGTTATTTAAAAATGCTGGCATGTGATAAATGCACACTGGCAGCTTTATTTTGTTCTAGAATTGTATTTTCAAATGATTTCGAAACATGTCGGTTTTGAATGTCATTTTGACTCAGTCTAATATTAAAAAGCCCTTGGATAACGATTTGCAATATATTAACATTCATTTTAAATAAAACATTGTTTTCCCCATAAATAATATCTTGTTTATTTTACACAACCCCACCACCACAATAAAATTTGTCGTTCAGAAGAGCCGACAATCTCCCGTCCTTTTTCATCGTCGTGGGTCAGAAAGTGACTTCGCTGCGGGAATTGACACCATTGTGTTACTTTGACTATCCGCCTCCGTCATACGTCCTCGCCACGCCACTTCTGTATAAACCATGCCTTATGTCACCCCGTGTCCCGCAAACTACCGGCACCTACTCAGTTATGCGTTGACTGTAATATAGTTGTTAAGTTGGCAGCCATGAGGTCGTATGAAAACTGACAACAGGGATAGTCGGGCTGGTCACTATTTATACGGGATCGGACTACTTTTTTTTAAATCAAAACTTTTTAGTTTCTGCTATCGAACACTAAACGAATTATTGCTCTATCTTTAAAATTGACCGAGTTATAAAGGTTTGAAATTCAAGATTAGACAGAGATGCACATACCCACTTGTGACGTCATTTGTCAGTAACGCCATATAATCTCCATACCAAAAACCGTTATTGAAAGAGAAAGACATTTTAAAAAATCACTGTAAATTCGTTTTTCAACCGATTCTGTAATTTTCTTCGCGAATGGTCTGCTACTAATCTATATTTTAAAAACAATTAATAAAATATGGTAAATTAAGGACAGTCCGATCCCCTATTATAACAGAGAGCATTCTGTTTCAGAATACAATTTCTGTGAACAAAAATAAAATAAAAATCCATTTATTCATCCACACATGCTTAAATGAAATAACTGTTACAGTTGGATGAATAGGCTATGTCAGCTAGGCTGCTTTTCAGATATCACCTGGATAAGTGGTTGAGACAGAATAACAATAAAAGTGCTTGTGATAGTGGACAGGGACTTTAAGAACTTATACAGCCTAGACACAGGCACATCAGCGAGTGGCTGCTCATCAACGGCCCGTTACAGTCCACTGCTGGACTATGAGCCTCCTTAAGTGGAGGGTTTTGCCGTAATCTCCACGCTTGACAGGCGGGTTGGAGATCGCAGATTAAAAGGATACTGTATCAAAAAGCGCTGCTGCCCATTCCCTGTTTAATGTGTAGTCCCTAAGTCGCCTCTTACGACACCCACGGGAAGAGTAGGGATTGGTGACAAATGTATTCTACTCTGCCGTCACCATACGGCGTAAGTGGCTGCTCGCCTATTAAAATATAATAATAATCTAGTTGCTAGTACTAGTAAGGACTAAAAACTAATTTAAAACAGTGTCCTGGCTTTATGTGATGATTTTATTATGTACATAATTTCAGTGGCTGAAACGATTCGTTTGGAGCACAATTACAGCGCAGAGCCGAGCAGTGCGCCGCGCGAGGACCCGGCCAGCGTGTCACGCCTCAACGTGAGACATCTCGTCGACACGCTCGGATACCTGTATGTCGCATAGCTCCCTCTCTTTCTACCCGCCTGAGACTATATCCTTCTATATTTCTCATTCTTACACGCTTACAGTATGATCTAGGCAGTGTTTTATACCTCAACGTGAGACATCTCGTCGACACGCTCGGATACTTGTATGTCGCATAGCTCCCTCTCTTTCTACCCGCCTGAGACTATATCCTTCTATATTTCTCATTCTTACACGCTTACAGTATGATCTAGGCAGTGTTTTATACCTCAACGTGAGACATCTCGTCGACACGCTCGGATACTTGTATGTCGCATAGCTCCCTCTCTTTCTACCCGCCTGAGACTATATCCTATATTTCTCACTCTTACACGCTTACAGTATGATGATTCAAAATAATGATCGTTGGATTGAATGGAGAACACCGATAGGTTCTTATTTCACATTAAATTTTATATCATGTACATTACATTACTTTTTATTTCACTTCAATACATGCAATATTACTGAAGTTATGACCGCGAGAAGTTCCAAGCGCGTGACGTCATATGCGTGCAGTGTAGCAGTGTTTGCGGGCGGCGATGCGTGCATATGACGTCAATATGACATCACAGCTACCACTCGCCTCGTGCGGAAGGGTGCACATTGATCGTTAATAACTCAGTCATTTAAAAAAAAAAGTAAAAACGCAGTATTTTTTATAGAACATTTTGGCATTTTCAGCTGAAATCGTCGGTCAGACCCATTGCAAGAAAAAAAAGGTCTCGATATTTATCATTCTATTCCTACAAATTGTCGCGTAAACACAGACAAATTCGAAATGGTGCTTCAGTTTACGAAGTAATTCGAACTCGACTCGTATTCGACTTATATGGAAAATCACGACAAATAATATGGGGTGACGTCACGCCGTGCTATGATTGCTTCTATACAATTTTTTTTGTTTTATTTGTATCTTGCTGTCCGCCCGCGGCTACGCTCGCGTTATGTAAAATTTTTCCCGTAGGAATAAGACTTTCCCCCGTAAAAAGTATCCTGTTAATCTAAGGAACAAACTATCTCCATTCACATCCTAAACCGTTCAGTAGTTTACAGCAGAACAAACATCTAAATATCATTTATCTAAAAACACCACTTTTATAATACTAGTGTGATAGACAATAAATCTTTGCCGTATGCCCGATTTATACGATAGATTACCTGTTGACGTATTTCATATTATTGATGATTCAAACACTTGTTCCACATACTTGGGTTACTGTAGGATGAGCTCTGACAGATTAAAATTTTAAAAACTTTTTAATTTTATTTCGTTTATTTATTAGGTAAAATTACATACTGTTTAATGATAAAATAAGAGGTGAAGTTACTTTGTTTTAAAATTTTAGCTATTATGGTTTTTAAACTGAATATTATAAAAAAAAGGTTGTTAACGTCGTATGAAAAATTTTGCAGCTGTCAGAACTCATCCTATAATAACCCGACTATAATCATTATATTGCACAGATGAACTTTGTAACTAATATTATGTAGTTTTATAACCCTGAAGATGCTGTGAAGAGAAACCGGGCGGGTTCATTTAATTATAAATATGTGGAATGAGCCTAAGTGTTTGAATCATCAATAATACTATAGAGTTTCACCATAGTAGAAAGAGTGCTAAGTAGGTTATCTTCATACAAACGCACCGCGTGCGGCTTGTATGTGTGCGGCCATAATATCTATGCGTCGCCGCACGCACACATACAAGCCGCGCGCGGTGCGTTTGTATGAAGATAACCTACTTAGCACTCTTTCTACTATGGTTTCACCAAGTGCCAACAATCGCAAGTACACATTATCATGAACGCATTCCAGGTCTTTGAAGAACCTGCAGCGCAAGCAGCTGTGGGTGGTGAAGGTGGAGACGGACTCGGCCGAGGCGTCCATCACGCAGGCCGAGCAGGTCATCGCCAAGATGTCCACCGAACCCAAACACGTCGTCGAGGTACGGTACTGTAGCGGCTGTAGCCACCTTGGCTACAGCCGCTACTTAAAATATAAAAGACACTTTTATAACACGATAACTATTTATTAAATCACAATTTACACAGCACACGTACTGAAAGTCATACAATCGTCCGCACTCGACGGCGGACGGCAGACGAGAACGTCAAACTTCCACGGCCCCAGCCCGTCTGAAGTTTCTATCGTTCTCTTTCTAAACTGAATAGTTAAAAAGAGAACGAATATATTGCAAAAAGAATACTATCGCCAGTATCAAACTACATAGCACTCGGACCAACGAGGCCCGATGCTACAACTACCCCCGGTCTCCCCTGAAAAAAATTTTTTTGGTTGAAGACCCAAAAAATTTTTTTTTGCTAGTTACAATCTACTAGTAACTAACTACCTACCTAAGAGAGGGAAAAATTCACTTAATAAAAATCTAATTAAAAAAAACAATGGAAGACTTAGATCCTGGACTTAGCTAAAGTCTAATTACCAGAAAAATATTTTCTAATAATTTTTCTAAATAAAAAAACCTCTCCAAAAATACTTAAAACAGGACCCATATCTTACCATCCTAAACCAAAGCTAACAGCTACCTCAATTACAAGATGCAAACCCTAACCTGAATCTATAAAATTCTTCAAAGACATAGCATGCAAAATTTAAAATGAAATTTAAAACATTTAAGTTAACGATAAAAAAAAAAAATCAAGATAATCAAAACAATGTTAACACCAATCACAATACTCAAGAATCTCAAGAATTAAATTATATTTAATTTAAAAGCAAAATAGAAAAAGAAGTTAAGGTGTTAAAATTGAAGCTATGTTTCCAAAGAAAGAGAAGTTAACATCCCACTAACAAAAAAGAATACAACCAATTATGCATAACGCATATAGAAAAAACAATCAAATGAGCTAAGATATAAATGTTGTTTTTTTATATGAAAAATTATTTTCTTTTCATTCAGGCATCACTGATGTCCTGAAGTACATCTCGCGTCAGTAAGGAGGTGTAGAAGAAAATATTAATGATTGTTTAAATATAAAAGTTTTATCAGCCCGCACATGAAACAAATAATAGGATTAATACATAGAAAAAACAATATAGTAACAACAATATCAAGATAACTAGCGACTAGGAAGAAAAATAATTATTTAGACTAAGATACAAGTACATTACATTAATGCCTTCTTACAAGAAACAACCTCATATTCAAATTATTAAATATATGGATTTGAAAATGACAACCACTTGGATTGGCATATATAATGAATTGAAAAAATTACCTATCACTTCTCCCCATATCCTAATACCATACCTCATCATAACCCATAGAAATCTCAACCTTTTACTAACCTAGAAAAGGACAGATAGAATACGTGTGATCCTAAACAGACCACCCTACAAAGCTCCTATGTCTCTTAAAGCAGGTGTATCAACTGTGCCTAATCAGCCAACTAACAGCGCAAACAATCTCAACCTAACCATCGTACACGAAACCTCAACTACCTCATTTACCAAACCACTTAGAAAAACATACAAACAATTCGTAAAAACTAGTGACAATAATGCATTTATGTTTTATTTTATATTATGCAGGTCACCCAAGCATAACCCCAAAAGAAATTACCTACCTCAATACAATAAAAGGGAATTCAATATAAATAAAAATAAATACGTAAACATCTGTTTACAAAAGTGACAGACCAAACATTCAAATAGTTGAACTGTAAAGAATTAAATAAAATATCTGTCATTTTTGAAACTATTTCCCTTTCCAACTTTAATGATTCCAACACCAACGTGAAATCTTTTCCAAACTAGAGGAAGAAAATATTTATTTTAAAATCTGTAGTTGGTCTAGTTTCAGTTCATATGTTGACATTTGCCTCTTAAGCAACCTATTCTCTTCAAGGAATATATCTAGCAACTTTTCGGCCCGTTCCAATTTAATTTCTAAGTGTGAGATCTTTTCTTTAAGTATTGATCCATTTTGTTCTGGATCTGTACCCAATACAGGACAACTGTAGTGTAATCTAGCTTTATATCGCAAACAATCGCCATCTTGTTGGTCGTCATTTAGTAGAGTTGCAAAACTGTTATGAGTCGGCACATTAATGACGTAATTAGCGTCATGCTCTTCATGAACTTCGATTTCCGAGTTTATATGATGCCTTGAACTATTAAGTAAATTATTTGACACATCAGTCAACGGAGAGATCTCTTGATCAATTCCAATCGGTTCAGCGCTCTTTTCAGTCATGGAGTTACTATGCTGAAAGATGGTTTCCAACTTGCTAGGTGTAGAGTGCTTTGGTGAAGTTTTCTTTTTTCGTCTTGTGACATTTTCGTTACCTGACTCTATTTCTTCATGCGCTGAGTTATTATTTGTTGTTTCTACTTTATTTGAAGGATTTTGACTTGTTTTTTCTTCTGAGGATGATAATTTTGCATGTACATATGTAATGGTAGTGGAGGTGGTAGTGAAGGAGGTTGTGGTGTTTTTCGTACTGGTGACGGCGGAGGTGGTGTTAATGCGACCCATGTTCTTATTAGGGCGTTCTTTGTCTTTGGATTTTGTCGTAGTCGGTGGCGTTGAAGACAAACTATTTTTCTTCGTTTTCAGTTTGGTTATACACGCTGAACATCTCCATCCCTGTTTTTTTTCCATTGTCATAAGGGCAAATAGTTTCTCCGAAATGTAAGTGCAAGTAACATGATGTGGTAGATTGCATGAGGAACATTTTAGTAGCTGTCTGTTAGTAATGCAATTTTTACATTTAGCACAAGTTGGAGCCATGTCTTTGGTTTAAATTTTCCCGCCGCGCCGACAGATATCAGCGAAAATCAATAGTTCCGCTACTCATTAACAGATGGCGTTGATTAGTAACGCCCTCTTGTTAGCTTGATATGAAGCTATATAGTTCGTTAGATCCTCAATAGATGGCACTAAATATCAGTAACGCCCTCTATGCATTCAACTGCGTAGTTTTACCTTAATACCAATAATGATCAGCTGATTGGTAGGCCTGTGTGACGTAGGTTTGTTTACTTCATAATTTAAAATGCCGTAACGAATATTTGCAGATAGAAAAGCGGTTCTTCAGGGCCTGTTTAAGGGTTAAGTTGTAAATAAAATTTTCAAAAAGGCACTGTAGAAGACGGAGAATTGAACTCACGACTCGTGCGTCTCAGACCGCTGTACTAGCCACTGGGCTATTTGGGTTGGTAGCAATCTGGTGAAAAGTTCTATCTGTTGTTGCCGTTGTTGGTAGGGACACAAGGCAAAATAATTCGTTATGTTAGTTTAAAAGTTTCTTAAAATCACAGTCACAAAATATCACGTAGATGTTGGTTTATGATCACTGTACAAAATCACTAAGACGCATAATAAATGGATGTAATCTTAATCACTTTTTAGCCGAAAATTGACATCAATTTTCAAGTCTTGTTTTCACTCATAAATACTCGGAATTTTTAGTCACAAACACTTGTGTATATGAGTTGTATCAATCTTAACAATATTTCACTGCAGTTAGTACTTATAAACAATTAATTATTTTTTAAAGAAAAATCAATCAAGTGGACAATGTTTACTTAGTAGCGCCCTCTGGCGGAATAAAGCAAGACCAAATCATTAGGCTCAAACTGTTTTACTACCGTCTTTTTGTCAAACAGCCTTTTTTGTCTAAAATGTGCTTTATTAATCCCGGAAATCGCCCGCCGAGATAAGTCTAACCAAGTCAATTTTTTGGTTCAAAGTGTTAACATTTTCAGTCCCATTAATTCCTAAATCCATATCAAGCACCGTACGCGGTTCCCTACCATACAAAAGAAGATGAGGAATTACCCCTGTCGAAGCTTGGGTACTAGAATTATAAGAAAAAACCAACATCGAAAGATAACGGCACCAATCACGCTGGTCGGAAGATATAAACTTAGAAAGCATAGAAAGGAGCGTCCTATTAAAACGTTCAACTAGGCCATTCGTCTGTGGATGAAAAGAAGTAGTATGGATAAGCCTAGCACCAAAAAACTCAACCGCTTCTTTCACCAACCTTGAAGTAAAAACCGTACCTCGATCGGTAACAATCTCTTGAACTCCTCCAAACCTACAGAATATTTCATCTGTGAGAAAATCTACAATGACGTCAGACGTAACACGAGGAACAGCTTTACAAACAGCATAGCGAGAAACATACTCCAAAGCAACAATCACAAATCTATTGCCCTGAGAAGAAGTTCGAAAAGGACCAACAACATCGACACCAACCTTTTCCATCAAACCTGACACCGAAATAGGCAACAATGGTGCTAAGGTGATACCTCCTTTTCTTTCTTGGCATAAAATACAAGAACGGATATACAACTCAATCTCTTTATCCGCATTAGACATGAAGAATCTAGAGCGAAACCTACTTAAGGTCTTAGAAAACCCTAAATGACCACCTGTCCACGCATCATCATGCAACTCCTTCATCACATCTGTAAACAAACTACCTGGTAAGACAAGAACATCTTTCAAAACACCCTGTCTCAAAACTCTTTTATATAACAACCTATTTCTTAAGAAAAAACCTTTATGTCTATGATTCCGCTCCAAAATATTAATTACATTACAACAAAAACTGTCAGACATTTGCCTGTCATGAATTGACGTTGACTCAATTCGAAAAATTTCTAAACCGTCATGTTTGAAATCCGAAATATAAGGGTTAGGTTCCACTGGAACCAACGGATTCCTACTCAAAAAATCAGCAACCACATTATCTTTACCATGACAAAAAACTATTTGAAAATCCCACTCTTGGATTGCAAGTGCCCACCGAGCTAAACGTCCCGTCATATCTTTTTTAGACTGTAACCAACAAAGAGCTTTATGATCCGTAGCTACTTGAAAAGAAGAGCCCCATAAATAAGTTCTAAAATATTTTAACGCCCAAACCAAAGAAAGACATTCGCGTTCTGTTACTGAGTAACGGACTTCCGCAGATGACAATTTCCTTGAAGCGTAAGCAATGGGATGCATGACTCCTTCAAATTCCTGCATCAGCGTTGCTCCTAAAGCCTCGTCTGATGCATCAACCATCAAACGCGTAACAACATTGTTATTCGCCTGAAAATACCTCAGTATCGGGGGATTCACCAATTTATCTTTAATTAAATTAAAAGCATGTTGGCAATTATCAGACCAAATGAATTTAACCCCTTTTTTAAGCAATTTTACTAAAGGTAAGGTAATTTCCGCAAAATTTTCCACAAATTTACGATAATAGGAAAATAAACCCAAGAGTTTTTTAACATCCTTAATGCATTTAGGCTCAACAACATTGCGAATAGACTCAATTTTGGTCAGATCGGGTTTTATACCATTACCCGAAATGTGGTAGCCTAAAACATTTAATTCTGTTAACCCAAATTTACATTTAGATGGCTTGAAAGTTAAATTAGCTGCGCGGAAACGCTCAAATAGCTTAGACAGCGAATTCGTAAACTCTTCGAATGTCTTGCCATAAACTATTATATTATCAACATATACAACAGCATTTTTATATCGTAAATCCCCTATCGCCTTATCCATCATGCGCTGGAAAACTGCTTGGCTGGTTTTCAACCCAAAAGGAACTACCTTAAATTGATAAAGTCCAGTAGGAGTAATAAAAGCTGAATAAAAAATAAAAGTTGAATAATTTCTCCAGCTCTTCATAAGTTTTTGCCTGGGATTCTATCGTTCTGTAGAAAGAAAGAGCCGGCCCCTGCAGGTACGTGCTTATCACCGCCATCTTTTCTTCTTGTGACAACTTCTTGAGGACTGCCAATCGATTGAAGCGTTTGAAGAATTCCTCAGAATCTTGGCGAAAGCCATTGAAGCATATGACAGACTCCATAATCATTTAATATTCTCCACTTATTTATTTAATATTCTCCACTTACTTGGTATTCTCCACTTCTATTTCAAACAATTTTCTTTTTGTTTTTTTTTTTTGTTCTATTCTAGAACTATTCAGCAATCTTCTATCCGCTGTCACTCTCACTTCAAAGAGAGTGAGGGGTAATATAAGAGGGTTAACAGTTCCTCTTTAGAATCAGTTATTAATTCTGTGTGTTTGGGGGCGCGTACCAGGTCTGGGTGTCTCCACCACTGTAGCGGCTGTAGCCACCTTGGCTACAACTCGCTACTTAAAATATAAAAGACACTTTTATAACACGATAACTATTTATTAAATCACAATTTACACAGCACACGTACTGAAAGTCATACAATCGTCCGCACTCGACGGCGGACGGCAGATGAGAACGTCAAACTTCCACGGCCCCAGCCCGTCTGAAGTTTCTATCGTTCTCTTTCTAAACTGAATAGTTAAAAAGAGAACGAATATATTGCAAAAAGAATACTATCGCCAGTATCAAACTACATAGCACTCGGACCAACGAGGCCCGATGCTACAGTACACTAACTATACAACTAGCATCAACAGCTCATATACGTCCCCACCGAGGGGCTCGAGCCTACCCTGATTTAGAGTGAATAGGCCTGAGTCGACCACGCTGGCCCAGTGCGGGTTGGTCGACTTCACACATCAACATCAACGGCTGGTTACTGTCTTGGCAGGCGGGTTGGAGATCGCAGATTAAAAGGTTACTGTATCAGAGAGCGCTGCTGCCCGTTCCCTGTTCAATGTGTAGTCCCTGAAGGGCCACGCAGCTCAGTGCCGTGTCAGGGACGGGGCCGGAACGTGGCAAATATTATAGAAAATGTATGTACCGATATTAGACTCGTGACGATGACGATTTTCTATGACATTTGCCACGTTCCGGCCCCGTCCCTGACACAGCACTGAGCTGGGTGGATAGACCTTAAGTCGCCTCTTACGACACCCACGGGAAGAGTAGAGGTTGGTGACAAATGTATTCTACTCTGCCGTCACCACACGGCTTCTTCAATTTCTTCGCAGGAGTGTGCAGGTTTCATCACGATATTTCCTTCACCGTAAGAGCGTCGAATAAAAGTACATATGAATTCGAAATTCGGAAACACATTGGCACGTGGCGGGGATCAAACCCACGTCTCCCGGACGGAAGACAGGCGCCCTAACCACCACCAACGTTATTACGTCCCCAGTACTATGCAAATTAATCATTATTGACACCAAGAATTCACGCAATATACAAAACAGTCTAGAATTTATTGCTATGGTAGCAGTTTCGTCCAAGCAACCTTTGCGTAAGAAATTCTTCTTAGTCAGTTTTTTTTTAAGTTATTATCTAGCTGTTTTCTTACTTTCCAGATCATCCCTCACACTTCAACTTCGACAGCCGAAACGTCGTCGGGCGAGTCCCAAAGCGAAGTCCTAGAGATGATCGAAGACTCCCCCATACCCGACAACTTCATCTACGAAATAGCCGAGGAGCAGGAGATCACCATGGACGAGGTCAAAGAAATCCCCCCCGCGCCGAAACAGTGGGCCGTCAACATCATACCCGAAGACACCAAACCCAAATACGCCTACATCAAGCACTGCGCCACCGGCAAAAAGAAACGCCACTTCACAGCCGACATGAACGAAATCACCCTACAAGGCGACTTCGAAAACTACTACATACTACCAGATGTAGACCCCTCGGTCGGAGTCGAGATCACGACCAGCTACGAGCCAGAGAACTACATCGTGGAAGAATACCAACACTTAGTGCTGGATGAGCGTCCGAAGAAACGGGCGGGGAACGCGGACCCGAGTAAGAAGAGGAAGAAGAAGGTGACGCCGATGAAGGAGGTGAAGGCGATACAGATCAAGAACGAGATCGCCGAGGACTGGGTCGTGCAGAACGATATCGCCTACGACCAAGATGGCGACGACTACGATGATAAAAAAGGTAGGGTCCGACGAAAAAATAAGAGATATCTCGGCTACGACTTCGTTACTTAGACGGTTGTTCCCCGAATGTCGGTATTTGGTTTCTTGTTCACTTTTGGATTTCGATAACATTTCAAACAATGATATTATAAGTAAAAAGGCGTAGATATGTCACTTACAAGGCAAACGGTGTTTTAACATGGCACAAAACTTAGACAAGGACGGCAAGTCTAAGCATAAGTGGAAAAAGAGACAAAGCGACGCGTGGCTAAGGTCAGGGCCCCGTTTCACAAAAGCAACAAGTTACAATTTGATATACATTGCGTAGCTAATTCGCCTAAACTGTAAGCCCTTATCGTTTTATCTAATCGTCTACGCAATGTACGTCGAATTGTAATTGTAATTTGTAACTTGTAGCTTCGTGAAGCCGCCCCCTAGGTTGGCTGATTAGCCAACTTTTGGTGTGCCCCTTTGTGAGCGCGTATGACTTATCTACGCCTCTTTACCGAGTATATCAATGATTTCAAAGTTCTCGCGACACAGCTGAATTTCCTTTTGTTTTTTTTTTTAGTTAGACTTTTAAAATGTCCATAAATGTTATGTGAAAGCTTCACTCATAATCATGATGATATATTTTAAATAAAATCAGAATTAAAAAATTATATTCTGTATTTGAATGCTATAATAAATTATTCCCAAAACATATTGTTAAGTAATGCTAAAACGTTTATCTTTATCTTGGTATTTTATATCAATCATGATAATTAGCAATAAAAAAGTTTAAATTATGTGGAAGATATTTCATAAAATTATGGGCCAGTTTGTCTTTTTTTTTTTTAATGTAGCCGTATTCGTGTCCCACTGCTGGGCAAAGGCCTCCCCTCGTTTTCGCCAACTGTCTCAATCTTGAGCCTCCAGATGCCAAGCCTTGTGGAAACTGTCAATGTCGTCTCGCCGTCGTCTCCGGTCGGCCTCGACGGCGACGACCCTCCTCCGGCACCCATTCCGTGGCAATTCCAGCCCACCTACCCGGGTGCATGCGGCAGACATGTCCTGCCCAATCCCACTTCAGCTTTGCGGACTTTTGTCCAACATCTTGGATGCCAGTTTTGGAACGTAGTTCTGTATTTCGAATACGGTCTATTCTTTTTACTCGCAGGATGCTACGCTCCATGGCACGTTGGCAAACCTTGAGTCTGGACTTTTGCGCTTCTGTCAAAGACCATGTTTGTGCACCATAAGTTAAGATGGGCAAGATACACATGTCGACCAATTTCCGCTTTAGTGATAGTGGAAGATTTCCTTTCATTAGCTCCTTCATGGACCAGTAGCTCTTCCAGGCGTTTTGGACACGTCTGTCAATCTCTTTATCTTGCCTGTTATCGAAGGATGCTATCTGGCCCAAGTAGGTATATTCGTTAACATAATGTATTACTTGCC
Organism: Carpatolechia fugitivella; assembly: GCA_951230895.1. NCBI lineage: Eukaryota > Metazoa > Arthropoda > Insecta > Lepidoptera > Gelechiidae > Carpatolechia > Carpatolechia fugitivella. The sequence goes on from OX579672.1 coordinate 3,861,236, forward strand.
CATCCACGCTGATCTTTCGTTTAGTGCTATTGCACATAAGTTGGGTCTTTGACATATTCATTTTAAGTCCAACCTCAAGGCTTGCCACGCTAATGTCCTGCAGCATAGTTTCAAGTTCCGCGGCTGAAGTAGAAAACAAGACAATGTCGTCCGCAAAACGAAGGTTGGTCAGACGTTTGCTGTTGACAGTTATCCCTTTGTTTGACCATGATGGCGAAAGCTCTTTAAAAATCTCCTCTAGAACAGAGGTGAAAAGCTTTGGTGATAGCGGGTCGCCCTGCTTGACACCTCGGCGTATTTGAAATAATGGTCCTGGATTCTGCAACTGAATATTAGCTGTACTGTATTAGTAGATAGTCTTTAGGAGATTGATGTATGTATGGTCAATATGTTGTTGTTCCAGTGCTGCAAACAGACAAAAATTTTGACATTTGGCGAATGGGCCAATGTTGCAATCGTTTTTTTTGTTCATGTTTTATTTGTATTTTTACACTGGCAACGAAACGCTGCAAATATAGATGAATGTTTGATATAGATGAATGTTTGAACTATCAAAGGCTTTTGTGTAATCGATGAAAGCTAAATAGTGGTTTATTAAATTCGTTAAATTTTTCTATTATTTGATTAGGAGTATGAAGGTGGTCCGTCGTGGAAAAACTAGGACGAAATCCGGCTTGTTCAGTCAAAATGATAAGAATAAGAAGACATAATAATAGCGTACTTTAGATTATTATTTATTTTATAAACGACATCTAAGCAAAACGAAAATACTTCAAATACATTTCATCTGAATGGGGGATTTTCCAACAGCTTTAAAAAAAAAATAGTTCATAAAACTTCGATAGATGGCGTTGACGATTCGTGGATGAAGAAATCCGTTGAGCCACCCAGGGCCATAAAAGGATTTAAAAAAATATATTCCACGAAGTACACCTGGCGCCGTCTATCGTCTTAATTAGAACTATTATTTTTTTAAAGCTGTCAGAAAATCCCCCATTACATTATTGCTGCATAACATTTATGGTACTTCTCAAACCCTTGTTTCTATACGTAGGACCAGGACAATATTAATTCGTTTTTTTTTTATTCCACAGACGCCCCCATTTTATAAAGCTTGTAGCCCGCAGTGTTCCCACTGTGTTGCCAGTAACAGTGTCCAACTGTGTTGCCAGTCGATGATGTTTTATAAAACGGGGTCAAGAAGTTCTGGTGGGTGGGAAGCTGTGTGCGGGTAAAAGGGCGTAGATAGAGAAAGTGATAAGATTAAGAGTTTGTCAGCCGTGCTTCTTCTTTGGTGTGCAATGCGATTAAAATAGAAATGGGTCAGTCGCGGCATTAAATAGCAATGCGTTTGTAACGTCTTTATCTAAGACCAACTTCAATGGGGGATTTCCAGACAGCCAATTAAAAAAAATAGTTCAAAAAAATTCGATAGATGGCGTTGACGATTCGTGGATCCGAAGAAATTCGGCGAGTCGCCCATGGTTATAAAAAAGAATGCACGAAGTACACCTGGCGCCATCTTATCGTCTTAATTAGAACTATTATTTTTATTTTAGAACTATCAGAAAATCCCCCATTCAGTATGGTGTGGGGAAAAAAGGATTTTAAAAAATTGAACATTTGTTTGGCAAGACTTGTTGAGGTTATTCTATGTTTTTTTTAAATAATCTATCATAAATAACCGATTACGCCGCTGCGCTGTGCGCTCTATACCTATTGGTATGTTTAAACAAAAAAATAAGAATTATATTATTATAATCAGCCTGTAATGTCCCACTGCTGGGCAAAGGCCTCCCCATTGTTCCGAAGTGTTAAATATTTTAGATTCATTGAAAACAACCAAAAACGTAAACCTTACGGCGGGACTTGAAATGACAATGAGTCATTGTTACTTGATTTTTTTTAAATAAATTATTATTATTAACCCACGACTTTCGGCCTATACGCAGCCAATGTGCTTACCAACTACACCACGGAGGGCATAGCGGCAGCGCCGAAATTCGTTCTTGCTTGTTTTCTATGAAATGATGACGTCATCACAATAGGGAACCACTTGGCACGTTACAACTTACAACGTGCTTAGCTTTTATAAGAAGTGATATTATTGCCCTGTAATGTGGATGTACGATACATAAAATACTATCTACAACTATCGAACTACATAAAACTAAGATACCTATTATTTTCTCCACTATACTTTTTTATGCACACAGTACGAGTTTTAGTGAAGTGAGCGTTAGAGAACTGTTATTTTAATCGCATTGTACTATAGTGTTTTAATGTTGAACCGGGGTCATGAAGCTCCAATTCCAATGAATTTAACGCTAGCACCACTTCGACAAAACGCCGTAAGCCAGAAAACAGTATAATCAGAAATATGGATGTACGGTACGGATGGTTAGGTCTTGTAGAATACTTTAGGGCAGAAAAATCAATAAAATATGGTTTATTATTGAGTTACGAAGCGAGTTAGTAAACTAAATTTTAGTGAAGGTGTTAAGAGGACAGAAACCAAAATGTTTGTCTTCTGGGCTTCAAAATATTATTATAATATTGACTGTTTTGAGTTGTCTGTGATAAGGATATCGCATAAATGTTGGAATTTTAGTATCAAAGTTCTTATTACTTTCGTCAGAATGTATTTGGCAACACTAGTTTTGGCGTTATCAATCGATTGAAAGTCTTACAAAACATTATTTTTTTACATTTATTTTGATACTCCCATATAGGCGGCTAAATTCATTATATGAAGTGATGAAGAAGATTGAATTGATTAATTAATAAATACAAGTCGTTTATATTTCTGATATATTGTGTGATCTCGGAGTTTCTGGTTTTTATCGAAGCGGCAGTGCGCGGTCGGGCAGCGCCCTATGCATGTTATATTTGTACATATTGAAATGCACAAGTTTTTAAAATATTTTTTACCACTTTTGCCCTTAAAAAAGCGATTTATTTCCAAGTTCGACTCCAATGAGCTCAGGATGGATCGTGTCAACTCGCTAAAAGTGTTCCAAATACTGATATTTAGTTAATTTTAAGATTTTAAATAAAGAAAGAAATCTTGTTAGTTGGTTATTGTGTTATTAAATATAATAAAAATATTATTTTACTTTATAAATAGCTGGGATTGTACACCGTTGTGTTTTATTGATGAAGTTGCCAATGTTTTGGCTAGTCAGTACATAGTAAAATAACGAAGTGGGTTTCTTGAAAAAATGCCGTGTCGGGATACGGAATCAAATCTTTTTTGGACTGTAAAAACTGTTGGGAAGCGACAGACCTCGCAAGACTGACTAAATATCATAATATTAATTTCTACTGGGAAATGAGATGTTTTTTTTTTGCGCGTTGATTTATTTCTCAATCTTGTGAGCTTTGTCTTTCCTTTATTCGTTCTATTGAAATTTGTAAACAGCTTTTTTATCAACGCACCCGATATTTGCTACTAAGGAAATGGACTGATGAGATGTGTGGAAAAAAATGAATTTTATAAAGTTAGCCTTTGCCTTGTATATGCTTGTATTAAAAAAGTCTGGGCCGAAAAATAAACAATACCCACTTGTTACTAGAATTGTGGTAGCGATAGTCCGAAAATAAGTCGTTCTATCAATCAATAGTCATCGAAACTACGAGTATTGATTTGACACATGACATATAGTATCAATTTACAATATCAATAGTATTATCAAGTGTCGATAGTTTCTATATAAATATCGATAGTATCGGATTGAATGCCGATATTTTCGATAAAACTCGACTGTTTTTCAAGATCGACTATCGATAACAACAACACTACTTATTAGAATGGATCAACTTAATTGATAAGTCAGTTAAATATAAACATTGAATGTTTTTATAATACGGACAATATTTCTGATTATTATTTATTTTTCACTCCAGATATTTCATTTATTCATCATTTTCATTTATCATGGAAAATTGTTAGAATTAAAATAAATCAGAGTACCTATCTTAGCATTGTTTTTTTATTTACTTATTTATCTTCGTTGTGGGTGTGGTGATGTAACTGGCATGCTTCCCGGACAGTGGCCATCTCAACCTTCCGGATAAGTTAAACCTGGAAGAAATTACTACCTTGACAATAAGGTCACCCATCTGTACACTCTTCCTGATATCCAGGGCCGCTCGAACCGATAATGTTTTCTTAGGCGATTTTATTAATTTTTATAAAATATTTTGTATTTTTGTACAGGTTAGTTCATTCGTTAGTTCGGAAATAAAATAGTTGACAGAACTTCTTGGTTTCGAGTAGCCCTGGCTGGATACATACATTTTTTTTTATTTGGGTCAAGAAACAGTATTACAATATGTATAAATACCTTACAGTGGCGAAGGGTCCATACAAGCCGATTCCCCTCGGCTTACCTTTCGAAAATCTGCTCTAACAGCCTCTAATGCTGATAATAATTAACGTACACGCGAGCGCAAGATACATTGCTTTTTTTAATACAAGTCGAGGCGGACGGCGCTCTACAAGCACGTCAATGTATATTCGATCACGCACGAGTCGCACGACCGACCGAGTTCGTGAATTGCCGTATACTCTGTCTCTGGCGCTCCAAGGGTTTACTTCCATATTTGCCTTCTCACGCGCATGTTGCCGGCGCTGTCAGTTTGATTTGAAACACATCCATAAAATGGCGCCATAGAAGCCGAGACGGGTCGGCTTCCCATAATTTCTTTCTCTTTCTAACTGACTATTGCTGATCAACTGACTATTTTATTACTTGTGCTCACAGTTTTGAAAACAAAAAGCATGTCATTTAGTTAGTAGGCCGCGCTCTCCCGGCTTACCTTTGTCAAAATTTCACCCTTCGCCACTGATACCTTATCAAACTTAAACAAGCAACAAAAGCCAATAACAATAATAAATGTGATACCAGCGCCGTTAACCACAAAATACTATAGTGTATAAAAACAAAACAGACAAAGATGGTAAGTTTTCTAATTTACTATGCATGACTGAGAGATTGGGCTGTTATACCTGGGCTGATTGATAACTGGCCGAAACGACGAACTTAAAAAAATGATACGCAAAAAAATAATATTACATTATATTTTGGCATCTTTTTGAAAATAGAACGCCAAATTTGAATTTAATCGAACTGGTGGAATTTGTTTGATAGGACGTAGAACTTTCTATGTCGTAAATTTTCTTAGCAATGGAAAGAAACGAAATTCGTGCGGTGATAAAGTTTTACGTTTTAAAACAGAAAACAGCAACCCAGATTAAAACCAAGCTAGACAGTGTTTTAGGTAATTCTGCTCCTGCATTGAGTACAATTCACACCTGGGTAACTGATTTTAAACGTGGAAGACAGAGCTGCGAAGACGCCACAGGTCTGGCCGTCCAAATGAAGTCACGAATCCGGACATGATCAAAAAAATTCACAAAATTGTATTGAATGATCGGCGCTTGAAGTTGCGAGAGATAGCAGAGATGGTGAGCATTTCATCTGAACGCGTTTTTAATATTTTGCACCAACATTTGGGAATGAAAAAGCTTTGCGCACGATGGGTGCCGCGTTTGCTCACTGTTGACCAAAAGCAACGTGGAGTGGACGATTCATCGGAGTGTTTGGCGCTGTTTAACCGAGATCTTAACGAGTTTTCGCAGCGTTATGTAACAGTCGATGAAACCTGGATACATCATTATACTCCCGAGACAAAAGAACAATCTAAGCAGTGGACTGAGAGCGGAAGACCTGCGCCGAAGAAAGCAAAAACGGTTTTGTCGGCCGGCAAAGTGATGGCGACTGTTTTTTGGGATGCTCGAGGGATTATTTTAGTGGATTATCTGCAAAAAGGAAAAACAATAAATGGAGAGTACTACGCAAGCTTGCTGCAAAAATTAAGTGAAGAAATTCAGAAAAAACGACCACATTTGGCCAAGAAAAAAGTTTTGTTCCACCATGACAACGCACCTGCACACACGTCAATGGTTGCAGTCGCCAAACTCCATGAATTGCGGTTCGAATTGCTACCGCATCCACCCTATTCCCCGGATCTGGCCCCGTGTGACTTCCACTTATTCCCAAACCTGAAGAAATGGTTAAGTGGCCAGAGATTTTCATCAAATGAAGAAGTCATTGTTGCCGTGGACGAGTATTTTGAGGGGTTGGAGAAAACATTTTATCAAACTGGTGTAACGGCATTGGAGAAGCGCTGGACTAAATGCATCGAGGTAGAAGGAAACTACGTTGAGAAATAAATTTATTTTAAATAGATTTTTAAAGTTTTTCTTTGTCGTTTCGGAAACTTATCAATCAGCCCTCGTATACATTGTAGTCTCTTAAGGATAACAGCGGACAACTCTTGTGTTCAACATTGAAATATAAAGTAAACGGTACTACAACCTACTACCTAGATATCTTCATACTGAGTAGTAGGAAAAAAGTAATCAAAATAAAAAAAAATTATTCACACATTACTAGTAACTACAAGGTGTCCAAAAAGGGTATTTGCACTTTTAAATATCAATAAATCGTCTTAATGAGGGTAGATAACAAAAAAATATATAATGTCATACGTGGAATTTATTGGAAATTTAGTTGCAATGGATTCGTATACCGGAGCTCAGCGTGCATTTTGTGTACGAGCTTATTATCAAAACAATAATTCGATAATAACAGCTCGCCGCTTATATCGCGCGCAATTCAATGTACGGGACATTTCTTTATCTCCCAGTGCGAATATCATTAGAAAATGGATTAAGACATTTGAGGCTACAGGGTCAACTTTAAAAAACTTTGATTGCGGACGTCCGAGAGAAATAAGGCTACCTGCAATTATTCAAGAAGTTCACGAGTCGGTAAGGCAAGATCCCTCACTATCACTGCGAAAGCGAAGTCAATCGTAAACATTGCAAAATTAACATTGCACTTGATTTTAAAGAAGGATTTGCATTTACGTGCTTACAAGTACAAGATTCAATTAGTGCAAGAATTAAAACCCACAGATTATGAACAGCGACTAAATTTTGTTCAGGAGATGTTTGCGCGCTTTACCAACTTCAACAATGTCTTGTTTAGCGATGAAGCAAATTTCCACTTAAATGGCCATGTCAATAAACAAAACTGTCGCTATTGGTGTGATAAAAATCCTCGTTATAAGCCTATGCGTCCACTTCACAGCCCTAATGGCTGGTTTACACCGTATTAAGATGTTAAGTAGCAACTAAATTTAAAGCGACTAAATTTTAAGAAAGTGTTTACACGTCATTTTAGTAGTTAAACTCTTTAGTTAGCCCAAGATGGACGATCAACAGCGAATTCAAATCTGTAATAAATATTATAAATAAAATAATAAAGTATAATAAAATATTTATTTTTATATAATTAATATTATATTATTGTTTATTTTTTTATATTATATTATTATTATTTTTAATGATTAATATTTAATATTAATAATATATTAATCATTAATGTTTTTATACCATTAATTATGTTTTCATACCTATATAATAATATTTATTTAAATATATCCAAAAAATAAACATAAAACGCTCGCACTTAACTTCGCACTTCGCATTTAACTTAAAATTAACTAAATCGCGCCTTTCCAAACGTGTCACGTGGCAGGCCACGCCCACCAACTTACCCGAAAAATAGAAAAAGTTCTAATCTACTTGTTTACTTGCACACTAAATTTTAACTTGCAACTTACTACTAAATTCGCTGTTTACACGCATTAAGTTGCTTAAAATTAAGGTAAAATTTAGTTAACTACTAAACAACTTAATACGTGTAAACCAGCCATAATGCGTGTAAACAGCTGCAACGCCCTCTGGTGGTAGACCACCAGAGGGCGTTGCAGCTGCCAGAAACTCATCCCAAGGGCTTGTACCAAAAAGTGTTTTCTTTCTCAATCATCATCAACAGCTCTTAACCCACCGAAGGGCTCGAGCCGAACTCGATTTGCAAAATGAGAATAATTAAAAAATTAATTAGTCTTATTGATAATATTTTATTCTTTTTAATTAAAAATGTTTGGTGTTCAACTGAAACAATAAAAAAATGCCAATTTTTTTTTACTCACTATGAATACTTTTTATAATGCAAAGTCCTCAGAGCGAGTTACGAACAAAACAAGTTGTGACTTCTACCCTTTTTTGTGTCAGGGAATTCAATATTTTAGATTAGTTAGCTGTCTATAATCTCGCGATCACTGATGTTTTTTGACCCCTCATCATGGCTGCTCGCACTTTTGCACTCAGCGCAGGAATACGGTCGATCATCCAATCTAGCGTGTAACCTCACGTCACCGTTCAAAGAAAACTGCTTGTTACAAACGTTGCAGTTGTATCGTTCATCCGTGTGCACCCTCATATGCTTTGACAAGTTGCCGATTTGCTTGTTGCATATCTTACAAGTGTAAGGTTTTATCCCTGTATGGATCCGTTTGTGCCTCTTCAATTGGCCGGTCTCTCTAAACGCCCGTTTGCACACGTCACATTCAAACGGTTTCTCATTAGTGTGTATACGTTTGTGTATTTTTAGGTAACCATTGTCAGAGAACCTCTTCTTGCATATTTCACAAGAGTAAGGCTTGGCTCCGGTGTGAGTTCGCTCATGAAGTTTGAAACTTGCCATCTGAGCGAATGTTCTCGAGCAAAAACTACATGTGTACGGTTTGAAACCAGTGTGGACTCTCATGTGCACTTTCAGTGTCGTGTAGGCTGTGAAGTTCTTCTTGCAAACTTCACAGGAGAAAGGTTTCTCACCACTATGCACCCTTTCGTGTATCGTCAAATAGCTTTTACTTGAAAACTGTTTGTTACAGATATTGCACGAATGTGGTTTCAAGCCGGCGTGTATTATAAATATGTGTCGTTTTAAATGTGTCCGTTGTGGGAACCTCCTACCGCACACATCACATACGTAAGGTCGTTCGCCTGTGTGGGTTAAAATGTGTGACTTCAACGTCTGATTATGACCAAACGCCTTCGAACAAATATTACAGGAATACTTCCTCTCACCGGAGTGCACTTTCAAATGCTCCTTTAAACCTTTCTTCCGTTGGAATTCTTTCTCACAAAAGCCGCATTTGAATTTCTGTTCGAAGTGAAATTTCAAATGAGTTTTCAACTTTGACGGTTTATCAAATATCTCTTTGTTGCATATTTTACATGGATACTTTCCGTTTTCTACGTGGTGTTGGCTGATGTGTTTGGTCAAGTCTATGTTGAGCCCGTACTCAGAGTTGCATAGGAAGCAGCGGTACAACTTCTCTCCATTGTGTATTTTCATGTGCATCTCCAAAGAACCATTGTAGGAGAACTGTTTTTCACAGAAATCGCAAGAATATTTCTTTTTCGTCTTCTTAGGTTGAATGCTTGATTTATCTGAAAACAAAAAAGTCATAGCTATTCCACTAATAAGTATTTTACTCGGAGCATAGCGCGCCAACTCGCCATGTCGTCACAAATCGTCTTATTCGCAACTGATCCCATTCGTAATTCATCGCAAGGAGGATATTATGGAAAAATTCTTTAGTTCACCCTCACGGTATAATTATTATTATAATTATTTATGTAGGTACATAACAGCACAATATTTTGAATTAATTTATTATCAAACTCCTTAAGACGAGATGCAAATGGGACAACTCGCAAATAGGACGAAATACAAATAGAACAACACGTGAATGGGACGAATCGCGAACGGGACGAGTTGCAAACATAACAAACTGCGAACGGGACCAGTTGCGAATGGACGACTCGCTACCCAACCCGAAGGCCTATAATGATAATCAGCCAATAGCGCAACTCACCGCTGCCCGGCGGCGAGCGGCGCGGCGCGGAGGGCGACTGCTCGCGCGCCGCACAGTGATTCGTCTAGAACAAGCTGACTGGACAAAAACCATGTCTCAGTTTCCCAGAAATTTTTATTCCTAGTAATAGTTAACACATAGGTAACAACAATCCCAGGAATAATTAGAGTCTACCCTCATTAGTTTATGAGCATTGAGAACGAGTATTTAAGGTAAGGGGTATTTTTGTATGCAATTACTTGCAAAAACGTCTCGGTCGTGTTAATTTCTCTCTGTTTTATGGTGCTTTGTATATAATTTTTGTGAAATGGATTTGAATCTTGAGGGTGAGTAGTATATTTTGATACTAAATTAATTGGTATAACTTACTATTATAATTTGTAAAAAAATATGTATTTCAAAAAAACTTGTGATTTTGCCTTGTTTTCAAACTTTAAAGGTCAAAAAGTTACATGTACAAACCTGTACAAATTCTACGCAATATTTTTTATGGTACCTTTAAGTGTGTAGATTCTTTCCATAAAAAAATCCATTGCGACTTTTTTGCACAACTAATTTTTTTTATTTTTTTTTTAGGTCGCGTTTATAAAATCTCAAGAAAGGATTTTTTCGAGGAATGGCTAAGACACCCTAAGGACAAACGCAACGAAGAGATATTTCGTTTAGTTTCCCTGCGGAACGATCTAACTGGTGTGACTGAGAGTTCTATACGTGAAATGAAGCTCACTATTGCCAAGTATGGGTCACAAATTCTGAAGAAGTGGGATAGCTGCGCAAGGAATCGCGACCGTTTCCTAGTCAAAAAAAAACAATGAAGAGTGGCTGGAAGGTCCCGATAGTTCATTTGATATCTTCGTTCAGCCTTCAGTACAACCATCGACCTCAACAAGCGTTCCTGCTGGTCCAGGCCGACCACATTTAGGTTTCCATGAAGCTAGCACGAAGACCAAACGGCGAAGGATTGATGATTTGTTATCAAACCGAAGCACAGAAGAACTCGTGTATGCAGCAGAAGTATCGACAAGGCTATCGGGGCAACGGAATGTAGCTCGGGTTATCAAAGAAGTGACCAGTAGTGATCCTGATAAGTGCAGTGTGATTTTGAAAAAACTGAAAGTGACGAGACAATGCCTAGGTGTTTGAGCAATGAAGAAGCATTAGCTTACTATGTAGACGCAAAGTGCACAAGTCACGCTTATAAACAGACACGGAAGTGGAGCTTCAAAGCGGGTCAAAAGGTATTTCCGTCGTATTATAGTGTTAGAAAAGCAAAACTAGCTTGCCTGCCTCTAGACTAGAAGAACAAACTGTTGTGAATGAAACTCGTGCTGAAATAAAATTGCAAGCAGTTTTAGATAAAACTGCTCAGCGTTTGGTAGCAGCACTACATGAAGTTTTCTGTTGCTTGTCGTGTTCTTCTTTCACGCTCATTAGCAAATGGGGTTGTGATGGAAGTTCAGGTCGTAGCACTTATAAGCAAAAATTTACCGATGCAGCTAACACCGATGGGTTTTTGTTTGTATTTTCATTCGTTCCTCTTCGATTACTTGATGAAAAGAACAATATTGTGTGGCAGAACCCTCGTCCATCTTCAAGTGTGAATTGTCGGCCAATAAAGTTTATTTTTGCCAAAGAAACCAAAGAGCTTACTGTTTTAGAAACCAACAATATTTTAGAAGAAATAAACAATTTATTGCCGACAGTTTGCAAGTTTCAAGAGAACGAGTTATCTGTCACACATGAATTGCTTTCAACTATGGTTGATAGGAAAGTTTGCAATGCTATGACTGAAACAAAATCTACACAGACATGTTATATTTGTAATGCAACTCCTAAGCTGATGAATGATGAAGGCAGAGAGTTTACGGTTGACAAAAGTAAGCTCTGTTTTGGTTTATCTACATTGCATGCTTGGATCCGTACCTTTGAATGCTTGCTCCACATTAGTTATCGACTTGATGTAAAGCAATGGAGGCTAAACAAAAATATTAAAGCTAGTGTGGATCAGCGTTCAGATGAAATAAAACATCAATTTAAAAGTAGAATGGGGTTGATTGTTGATAAACCAAAACCAGGCTACGGAAATTCTAATGACGGAAATACCGCTCGCAGATTTTTCGATAATGCTGAACTAAGTGCTGAGATCACAGGGTTAGATGCCGAATTGATAAAAAAAAATGATATATTACTCCGTGCTTTGTCTTCGGGATATGATATAAATTAAGATAAATTTAAAAATTTTTGCCTTAGAGACCAAAAATCATTACTTGAATCTTTATTCGTGGTATAACATGCCTGTAACTGTTCACAAAATACTTCTGCATAGTTCTGAGTTTATCAAGACGTTTCATTTGCCTATGGGACAACTTTCTGAGGAGGCACAAGAAGCTCGTAATAAGGACTGCAGAAGATTTCGTGAGCATAATACACGGAAGTGTTCGCGTATTGCCACTAATAAAGATTTGTTAAATATTTTATTAATTACATCTGACCCTGTAATTAACAGTTTAAGAGAAGTGCCTCGAAAAAAATGCAGTAAGCTCCTCCCTTCCGAGGTTCTAGATTTATTAAATTCGCCTAGAGTAACAGTAGATAAGGTTCTAGTTATTGTAAGCAAATTGATCATGATCATGATTATTCAATAAATGATTCCAGTGAAAGGGATGAAGATGATTAGGTAAATGTTTTCTCATGACATTTGAGTACATTAAATATCATTAGAAGACAATAATAGTAATCGTTTTTTATTGTAAAGTAAATTAGTAGGTAATTTTCGTTCGTATTTAATTTTAATTAGTTTCTATTTGTATTATGACTTTTTACGCTAGTTTACAGTTTATTATGTGTGTATATATATCTGTCATTCACTTTTTTATACCTATATATTTTTATATACATGCCGATAATGAACCTCCTTCTATATAAATAGATCTTTTTTAATCAAGTTATTTTTTATTTCAATTTCCTAACTAAATAATTACTTCTTAATTATTTTTATCTTGTTAGAATCCATAAAAATGTGAAACTGAATAAAACAAATCATGCAGAAACTAAAAAGCACCAAAAATTAACTAAAATAATTTTGTCCAGTCAGCTTGTTCTAGACGAATCACTGTGCGCCGTCGACCATACGCAAGCGCCCGACCACTCTGCAACACGAAAAAAGAAAGTAGATATTTTTTATTTTATTTAGAAATATTGTTTTTGTTCATAGAAAGGGTCTGACCAACGATATTGGCTGAAAATGCCAAAATGTTCTATAAAAAATTACAATAAATACTGTTTTTATTTTTTTATATCTTTAAAAATGACTGAGTTATTAACGATCAAAGTGCACACTTCCGCACGAGGTGAGCGGTAGCTGTGACGTCATATGCACGCAACGTTCCTATTACACCGCCCGCAACCGCCTGCATATGACGTCACACGCTCGGAACTTCTCGCTGTGATAACTTTGGTAATATTGCATGTATTGAAGTGAAATAAAAAGTAATGTAATATACATGATATAAACTTTAATATAAAGCATGTTTTAATGTGAAATAAGAACCTATCGGTGTTCTCCAGTTTTATAAATAAGATATTGATGATGATTCATAGAGAAGAACCAAAAACGTGAACCTTCGTTCCATACGCTGCCAACGTCGATCATCTTTCTTTTCGGACAATCAGGTGATTCTTCCTGCAATGTCCTAACCAAACTGGGGAAAGTCTCACCAAGATATTTTTGCTTGACAGTGTCCCCACCGGGAATCGAACCCGGAACCTCCGTAATGGGCGTCGAAATCTCGACCAGAGGCTGTTAATGTTGTAAACTAGTGATAATAATGAGTAAAAGGATGGTATGGAGGCTGGAACCAATTAATTACTTAACACTTAATAATACTAAAAACAATTTAATTAATCTTTGTAGTTAATTCGAATAACTAAATTTACTATACAGCAATAGTTATAGTCGCTGCATAATAATAATAAGTTAAAAATTATTACATCTATTCTACTCGTTAAGGTTCTATAGATATTCTATCTAGTACAAAAATGTTGGTAGGTATTTAATTATTATTTAATTTTATTCGAGATCGAAATCAAAGGAGTACAACTTCTGTTTCACTGTACCTGAAAGGCCTTCTGTAATAGTGTCAAGTTCAGCTTTAACCGCGACGGTGAAGTCGTCGACCGGGTCCGAGAGGACGGGGGGGGGGGGGGGGGGGTATAATATTATTTTTATTTTATTTGGAAAACCAACAGCAATAATAACAATATAATATAACGAATGTTAACACAGAAAGCCAATTATAGGTTTTCACTAATAGCACTTGGTTATCTAGTTAATGTGCGTATAAAAAGATTTAAAAACACGTTCACACAACAGAAACAAAAAGAAAAAAGGAAGAGAACAGTAAGTGAATACAACTTTCAAATTATGAAACCTAAAGATTTTGGTAAAAATGCATTTAAAGTACAGGCTACCTGCAATTATTCAAGAAGTTCACGAGTCGGTAAGGCAAGATCCCTCACTATCACTGCGAAAGCGAAGTCAATCCGTAAACATTGCAAAATTAACATTGCACTTGATTTTAAAGAAGGATTTGCATTTACGTGCTTACAAGTACAAGATTCAATTAGTGCAAGAATTAAAACCCACAGATTATGAACAGCGACTAAATTTTATTCAGGAGATGTTTGCGCGCTTTACCAACTTCAACAATGTCTTGTTTAGCGATGAAGCAAATTTCCACTTAAATGGCCATGTCAATAAACAAAACTGTCGCTATTGGTGTGATAAAAATCCTCGTTATAAGCATATGCGTCCACTTCACAGCCCTAATGGCTGGTTTACACCGTATTAAGATGTTAAGTAGCAACTAAATTTAAAGCGACTAAATTTTAAGAAAGTGTTTACACGTCATTTTAGTAGTTAAACTCTTTAGTTAGCCCAAGATGGACGATCAACAGCGAATTCAAATCTGTAATAAATATTATAAATAAAATAATAAAGTATAATAAAATATTTATTTTTATATAATTAATATTATATTATTGTTTATTTTTTTATATTATATTATTATTATTTTTAATGATTAATATTTAATATTAATAATATATTAATCATTAATGTTTTTATACCATTAATTATGTTTTCATACCTATATAATAATATTTATTTAAATATATCCAAAAAATAAACATAAAACGCTCGCACTTAACTTCGCACTTCGCATTTAACTTAAAATTAACTAAATCGCGCCTTTCCAAACGTGTCAAGTGGCAGGCCACGCCCACCAACTTACCCGAAAAATAGAAAAAGTTCTAATCTACTTGTTTACTTGCACACTAAATTTTAACTTGCAACTTACTACTAAATTCGCTGTTTACACGCATTAAGTTGCTTAAAATTAAGGTAAAATTTAGTTAACTACTAAACAACTTAATACGTGTAAACCAGCCATAATGCGTGTAAACAGCTGCAACGCCCTCTGGTGGTAGACCACCAGAGGGCGTTGCAGCTGCCAGAAACTCATCCCAAGGGCTTGTACCAAAAAGTGTTTTCTTTCTCAATCATCATCAACAGCTCTTAACCCACCGAAGGGCTCGAGCCGAACTCGATTTGCAAAATGAGAATAATTAAAAAATTAATTAGTCTTATTGATAATATTTTATTCTTTTTAATTAAAAATGTTTGATGTTCAACTGAAACAATAAAAAAATGCCAATTTTTTTTTACTCACTATGAATACTTTTTATAATGCAAAGTCCTCAGAGCGAGTTACGAACAAAACAAGTTGTGACTTCTACCCTTTTTTGTGTCAGGGAATTCAATATTTTAGATTAGTTAGCTGTCTGTAATCTCACGATCACTGATGTTTTTTGACCCCTCATCATGGCTGCTCGCACTTTTGCACTCAGCGCAGGAATACGGTCGATCATCCAATCTAGCGTGTAACCTCACGTCACCGTTCAAAGAAAACTGCTTGTTACAAACGTTGCAGTTGTATCGTTCATCCGTGTGCACCCTCATATGCTTTGACAAGTTGCCGATTTGCTTGTTGCATATCTTACAAGTGTAAGGTTTTATCCCTGTATGGATCCGTTTGTGCCTCTTCAATTGGCCGGTCTCTCTAAACGCCCGTTTGCACACGTCACATTCAAACGGTTTCTCATTAGTGTGTATACGTTTGTGTATTTTTAGGTAACCATTGTCAGAGAACCTCTTCTTGCATATTTCACAAGAGTAAGGCTTGGCTCCGGTGTGAGTTCGCTCATGAAGTTTGAAACTTGCCATCTGAGCGAATGTTCTCGAGCAAAAACTACATGTGTACGGTTTGAAACCAGTGTGGACTCTCATGTGCACTTTCAGTGTCGTGTAGGCTGTGAAGTTCTTCTTGCAAACTTCACAGGAGAAAGGTTTCTCACCACTATGCACCCTTTCGTGTATCGTCAAATAGCTTTTACTTGAAAACTGTTTGTTACAGATATTGCACGAATGTGGTTTCAAGCCGGCGTGTATTATAAATATGTGTCGTTTTAAATGTGTCCGTTGTGGGAACCTCCTACCGCACACATCACATACGTAAGGTCGTTCGCCTGTGTGGGTTAAAATGTGTGACTTCAACGTCTGATTATGACCAAACGCCTTCGAACAAATATTACAGGAATACTTCCTCTCACCGGAGTGCACTTTCAAATGCTCCTTTAAACCTTTCTTCCGTTGGAATTCTTTCTCACAAAAGCCGCATTTGAATTTCTGTTCGAAGTGAAATTTCAAATGAGTTTTCAACTTTGACGGTTTATCAAATATCTCTTTGTTGCATATTTTACATGGATACTTTCCGTTTTCTACGTGGTGTTGGCTGATGTGTTTGGTCAAGTCTATGTTGAGCCCGTACTCAGAGTTGCATAGGAAGCAGCGGTACAACTTCTCTCCATTGTGTATTTTCATGTGCATCTCCAAAGAACCATTGTAGGAGAACTGTTTTTCACAGAAATCGCAAGAATATTTCTTTTTCGTCTTCTTAGGTTGAATGCTTGATTTATCTGAAAACAAAAAAATAAGTAATGAGCTATTCCACTAATAAGTATTTTACTCGGAGCATAGCGCGCTGTCCCGCTCGCAAACTCGCCATGTCGTCACAAATCGTCTTATTCGCAACTTATCCCATTCGTAATTCATCGCAAGGAGGATATTATGGGAAAATTCTTTAGTTCACCATCACGGTATAATTATTATTATAATTATTTATGTAGGTACTTAACAGCATAATATTTTGAATTAATTTATCATCAAACTCCTTAAGACGAGATGCAAATGGGACAACTCGCAAATAGGACGAAATACAAATAGAACAACACGCGAATGGGACGAATCGCGAACGGGACGAGTTGCAAACAGAACAAACTGCGAACGGGACCAGTTGCGAATGGACGACTCGCTACCCAACCCGAAGGCCTATAATGATAATCAGCCAATAGCGCAACTCACCGCTGCCCGGCGGCGAGCGGCGCGGCGCGGAGGGCGACTGCTCGCGCGCCGTCGACCATACGCAAGAGCCCGACCACTCTGCAACACGAAAAAATAAAGTAGGTATTTTTTATTTTATTTAGAAATATTGTTTTTGTTCATAGAAAGGGTCTGACCAACGATATTGGCTGAAAATGCCAAAATGTTCTATAAAAAATTACAAAAAATACTGTTTTTATTTTTTTATATCTTTAAAAATGACTGAGTTATTAACGATCAAAGTGCACACTTCCGCACGAGGTGAGTGGTAGCTGTGACGTCATATGCACGCAACGTTCCTATTACACCGCCCGCAACCGCCTGCATATGACGTCACACGCTCGGAACTTCTCGCGGTGATAACTTTGGTAATATTGCATGTATTGAAGTGAAATAAAAAGTAATATAATGTACATGATATAAACTTTAATATAAAGCATGTTTTAATGTGAAATAAGAACCTATCGGTCTTCTCCAGTTTTATAAAAAAGATATTCATGATGATTCATAGAGAAGAACCAAAAACGTGAACCTTCGTTCCATACGCTGCCAACGTCGATCATCTTTCTTTTCGGACAATCTGGTGATTCTTCCTGCAATGTCCTAACCAAACTGGGGAAAGTCTCACCAAGATATTTTTGCTTGACAGTGTCCCCACCGGGAATCGAACCCGGAACCTCCGTAATGGGCGTCGAAATCTCGACCAGAGGCTGTTAATGTTGTAAACTAGTGATAATAATGAGTAAAAGGATGGTATGGAGGCTGGAACCAATTAATTACTTAACACTTAATAATACTAAAAACAATTTAATTAATCTTTGTAGTTAATTCGAATAACTAAATTTACTATACAGCAATAGTTATAGTCGCTGCATAATAATAATAAGTTAAAAATTATTACATCTATTCTACTCGTTAAGGTTCTATAGATATTCTATCTAGTACAAAAATGTTGGTAGGTATTTAATTATTATTTAATTTTATTCGAGATCGAAATCAAAGGAGTACAACTTCTGTTTCACTGTACCTGAAAGGCCTTCTGTAATAGTGTCAAGTTCAGCTTTAACCGCGACGGTGAAGTCGTCGACCGGGTCCGAGAGGACGGGGGGGGGGGTATAATATTATTTTTATTTTATTTGGAAAACCAACAGCAATAATAACAATATAATATAACGAATGTTAACACAGAAAGCCAATTATAGGTTTTCACTAATAGCACTTGGTTATCTAGTTAATGTGCATATAAAAAGATTTAAAAACACGTTCACACAACAGAAACAAAAAGAAAAAAGGAAGAGAACAGTAAGTGAATACAACTTTCAAATTATGAAACCTAAAGATTTTGGTAAAAATGCATTTAAAGTAGGTAATACTAAAAACACTGCATTTACTTATCAATATGCAAGCGCTTAACCGATGGAATCAAACGCTTTCCTGATAAGTGATCGTCTCGCCGATTCAACACTAGTATTGAATAAATCAAAATCACACCTTTCGTCGCAAAATGTCCCACAGGTTGAAACCACTGCTCACACGCCACATGTGCGTATTTTGTCTATAATTAGTGTAAGTACTTGGAAGGTATAATGGTGGATTAAAACGCAAGGGTTTAGTAGGAACTCTCAAGCTCACCTGGGAGCAAATATAACCCATGCAGATAAAGAATAGATATGAAAATGGCGTCCACTCAGATGCTATCTCGCTCACAATCTATCGCTGTCTATACTCACACAGTGAAGTACGCGAAGCAAAAAAAAAATGATAATAATCAGGGGTTGGATTTAGAAACCGAGAGGGCTTAACTGAATCCCGCTACATCGATTTAACCTTCAGGGGAGTTCGAAAATAAGTTAATGAAAATATAAATTTCCTATCATTCATGCCCTTGCTCCTTTTTTATTTTATTAATATTTTTTTACATTATTATTAGTATCATTAATTAATAATAATAATAATAAACCCGTCCCGTCCCGTTTTAAATCATAATAATAAAAAAGAATAATTAATAACAAAAAGTCTGTAGGAAAAATAAAAATCGATTTTTGAGAACTTGTTTTGCCAACCGTACCATAAGTAAGTACCCACCGCCATTTTCATATCTATTTTTCATCTGCATGGGTTATAACTCGCATTGTGTGATTGTTTCGTACCTTCATTTATGTCCTCTTCTTTCTTCACCACAGTAGGAAATGGTTCTGATCCTGAAACAGTAAAAATAATTGCAAGATTTAGGCGCCATATCAATGTCATCAATATCAACGGCCCGTTACAGTCCACTGCTGGACTATGAGCCTCCTCCACTTAAGTAGAGGGTTTTGCCATAATCTCCACGCTTGGCAGGAGGGTTGGAGATCGCAGATTAAAAGGTTACTGTATCAGAGAGCGCTGCTGCCCGTTCCCTGTTCAATGTGTAGTCCCTAAGTCGCCTCTTACGACACCCACGGGAAGAGTAGGGGTTGGTGACAAATGTATTCTACTCTGCCGTCACCACGCGGCACGGCACGGCATATCAATGTGTTCTATTATAATTTTTCTTTCAAAATAATTTCATTTCCGATGATGACGAATGCAAGTATATGTCATTCATTCATTCATTCAATATTGATCAAAATAAAAAAGTTCAAAGTAGGTAGGGTATGGTATAATATAATTCCAATTTCTTTATTTTTGTAATTTAAACTGTACGGTCGTTGATAAACGGGGTTATATCACACGCACTTTATACTCGTACTTAAAAATACTTATTTACCAAAAGCCATTTAAAGCAATTTTTTTTTTCATTATTCCACAAATAATAAATAATAATAAAATAAATAAAATAACTTTTATTACTTAAGTTTACATTAAGAAGTTGTTGACGGGGCCTCCCAGTAAGTAATTGTAAAATACTTGTAGTGGGAGTGCTCCGCTCTTCCACATGAACATACAGCTTGTCAAAAAAGAGTTTGGAGCGGTGACAGGTGGAACTAAATATTTAGTTTGCTGCCATTCATGCTGGGTTACTTTTTATTATCCCATTGGTATGCCATGTTGATTCTTATTCGTTAATTTTACAATATTTTATAAATTAAGTAATTTTTCCTTTCCTATTTGATTACAAGTGCGATAGAAGCGCCCTCATTTTTTCCAAACTCCTTTTTGGCAAGCTGTAACAAAATTATAAACTTTTAATTAATAACAATAGGTAAAAATAAAATCTGATCATAAATCTAAGAAGTACCCAAAATTTTGTGAGTGTGTGTGTGTGTGTGTGTATGATGTTGTGAGTGTGTGTGAGACGTGTGTGTGTAAAGATAGGTTAGCTTTAGAAGTTGTACCTAGATTCAACCACCTATGGCTGTTATATTTGTAGATGAAGTGTATAGGGAAAAATTATAAAAAGGGTTAATAATATTTCAAAACATAGGCACACTATTTAGAATCTGACTGCACATAAACCAGATTATCACCTGCAGTGCAGTATTCGGCAAATTTCTCCTCGCAGGCTTGCACTTGTCTCCGGAACAGCAGAGCGTCGCGGAGCCGCGGGACGCACGCACCACATATGCAGTACGTATAAGCTGAATCACCATCTGATGTCCTCGGGGTGATCTGTTACACGGAAAATAAATATTGTATTACATAGCGGTGGTCTAGTGGCTAGGGCGGCTGCCTCCCGTCTGTCCAGGAGACGCGGGTTCGATCCTCATTACGTACCAATGTATTTTCGAATTCATTATGTACAGTCGCTTGCAAAAGTGGATATCACGTGTTTTTATACTTTGAAATAACTTATTTTCTAATAGGTGATATGACTCCACTTTTGCAAGCGACCGTACGTTTATTCGACGCTGAAGGAAAACATCGTGATGAAACCGTGAGCATCAGAATGGCTGGTTGTCTGTGGCGTTGGTCTATGAGAGTTGATTCGATAATTGCTACATAATTGTTTATATTTTGCTACATATAATAAATAATTGCTACATAGGATATATATTTAGAAATACACTCCTGGGAAGAAATTCTAAGGTTGTTTGTGAAGTGGACCAACCCCCACTGGGCCAGCATGGTCGACTAAGACCTAATCGCCCTAGTTTGGTGGGGATGTATATGAGCTGTTGATGATGATGATAATTATGATATTTTTTTAGAAATAAGTTGGCCTGGTTGTATTGTTTTTCTTTGGTGTCATCTTCTTTATCATGTACAATAAATTGGTTGATTAAAAATAATATTATTTCCCATTACAGGACTTCATTAATTAAGTCATCTATATGAAATTAAAAGCATAAACATATTGGTATTAAATAATCATCAGAGCATAACAATCCCATTAGCAAAATTTAAATTTTACCTAGGTATATTATTATGCAATGGAATTAAAACACGAATAGTACTCAGAGGTACAAAAAGCACCATATTGTAGTGTTGCCGCTCGATAGAACAATATCGATAGCCTGTTGATAGTTTAAGTAAAAATTATAGTTGTTTTAGAGCAATACTTGATAAGCAGCAATACTATCGATACTATTGGTGACAAAGGCCACTATCGATAGTACAAAACTATAGATGGTATCGATGACGAAGGTCACTATCGATAGTTTATGCAATATTGAGGAACAATACTATCGATAGTATCGATAGATTTTTCGTGTTCAACGATCGATACTATCGATAGTATTGCTGCTTAGCAATAGTATTGCACTAAAAGAACTATCGAAGGGCCTATCGATCGATAGGTTACATGCTTTTGCCATTCTACTATCGATAGTTCGGCAACACTACCATATTATCCACACTCAATTGGTTTGAAGTTAGCCACAAGCCCGCAGTATTGTTCTTATTGACCGAGCGAGCGAAGCGTCTCTGCTTCAGCTTGGCCAAAATTGCTTTTGTATGTCTGTTTCTGTGTGTCTGTTTGTTCCACTCTACAGGTAGCGTTTCTCAACCGATTCTCGTGAAATTTTGTGAGCAGGTTCAATAAATTAATCAAATTTTTTCGTCGAGTCAGTTTTTGGAAATTTAAAAAAATGACGGAGTTATGGGGGTTGCCAGCTTACAAAGTCTACCGCTGAAGCTGTTTTCCTCTACAGGTCACATTGCTCAATTAAAATAAAATAAAATATTAAATAAATTTCAAAAGTTCAGGGATCTTTGTGGAGAAAAAATAAAAATAAATATAAAGAGACATACAGACTCGCGAGGTCTACAGCTGTGTGTTCTTGTTCCATGTTAACTCCTTAGGATACAATACATTTTGTTATAATATAAGGTAGGTAGATGACGATTGTTTGTGAGCAGGCCACCGGCCCATGTAAGGCAGTGAGAATAGATCGCTCGTCTTGTCAATACGTTTTTTATTTAACAGCCAAAATCTTAAGACGACACGACACGAAATAACAGTGGCGACGAATATCTACGCGTGTGGTATTTTATAAAGATGGCAAAAGTGTCGGTTGGATTATTAAACGTGTTTAATCATGAGATTTTTGAGTGGGCTTTGTACAAAGGACGCCTAGAGCAATGGTTCCTTGCTAATGACATAACGTCAGACACGGATAAAGCTGGTGCTAAACGACGAGCTATTCTACTCAGCAGTCTAGCAGAAAATACATATAGACTCATCAGAGACTTGGCGTTACCAAGTGACGTCGGCGAGCTGAGTTACGATGAAGTAACGACACTACTAGACGGCCATTTTAAAATTAAAACGTGTGGTTTTGCGGAACGTCATCGATTTCACAACGCGGTACAAGAACCGAACGAGTTGTTAGCTTAATGGGCGGCTCGGGTTCGCGGTTTGGCTATGCACTGCGGGTTTGCTACCAGTGTATTAAACGAGGAGCTGCGTGATCGATTCGTTATCGGCATGGTCGGGGGTCCAGAACGAGATCGGTTATTTAGCGAGCCATTAGAAGGACTGACGCTGGAGAAGGCTCTGCAGTTAGCAGAGAACATTCGTTGCGCCAGAGAGGGAGCACGAAGTGGAGCAAACACTAGCAACGCCGGTGCAGGGGGCGCACCGCTCGACGTGCACAAAATGGAAGCGCGCGCCGGTGGCGGGGAGCAGCGTCCCGGGCGGGCGGTTCTCCGGTTAAATGTAGTGTGTGCAATTATTACGGTCATAGTGGCGAAGTGTGTAAATTTAAAAGTTACGTATGTAAAAAATGTGGTTTAAAAGGCCATTTAAGACGAGCTTGTAAAAAGAGCGGGATGTCACAGCATTTCTTGCAATGTTGTGCGGATGATGGAGAGGATGATGGTAAGCAGCTTGTTTTTAATATTCGTTGTGCTAACGGGGAGCCAATGTAGGAGTCGATAGTGGTAGGCAATGTTAAATTGGAGTTTGAGATAGATACCGGTTCGGCCGTTACAGCTTTTTCCGACAGTGCTTATAAAAAATATTTTTCAGATTACACTTTAAAGAAAAGTAGTAAAATTTTACAAAGTTATAACGGTTCTCCTATCAAGATTCTAGGCGTGTTGAGTTTGCCATTTAGATACAAAAGTCAAACGGAGACCATTGTTGTGTATGTGATTGAAGCGGGCGGACCGCCGCTTCTTGGTCGTGATTTCATTGAAAAATTTCATTTACAGGTTTGTAAAATTAACAATTGTGAACTTTTTCTTGACAGTGAACGATTATTTAAGAAATTTCCAAATCTATTTTCGGAAAAATTGGGATGTTGTAAGGGTGTAGAAATCAAACTCAATTTAAAGCCGGATTCACAGCCGATTTATTATAAATCGCGGCCAGTACCGTTAGCACTGAGAACTAAATCGGAAGATGAGATTAACCGTCTAGTGGAAGCGGACATTATAGAACCGGTTACATTTTCGGAATACGCTAGCCCGGTAGTCCCGGTATTAAAACCCGACGGTTCCCTACGGTTATGCGCGGATTATTCGGTTACACTTAATAAACTATTACAAGTAGAAAAATACCCTTTACCTAGGATAGAGGAGTTATTTGCACAATTATACGGTGGGTTGCAGTTCAGTAAATTAGACTTATCTAGTGCGTATAATCAGTTAAAATTACACAGTGATTCACAAATGCTAACTTGTATTAATACACATAAGGGCTTGTATAAATATAAGCGGTTAGTGTTCGGTTTGTCAAGTGCACCTGCGATCTTCCAGCGCACGTTAGAGAATTTGTTATCAGGAATAGAAGGGGTACTCATATTTCTTGATGACATTTTAATTACTGGAAGAAATAAAGAAGAACACTTTCAAAGATTGCATCAGGTATTTTCGAGACTGGAGCAAGCAGGTTTAGTTTTAAAAAAAGAGAAGTGTAGTTTTTTCCAAGAAACAGTTTCTTATCTCGGCTATGTCATTGATAAACACGGATTGCATAAATCACAAGAAAAAGTGAAAGCTATTGAAGACGCAAAAAGACCTGAAAACGTAACTGAGCTAAAATCTTTTATAGGGCTAGTTAATTATTACAGAAGTTTTGTCAAGAATGCGTCGAGTATAATGTGTCCATTGCATTCGTTATTAAAAAAAAATTGTAAATGGATATGGACAGATGCACACGAAAAAGCTTTTCTTTTAATAAAAAAAGAATTGTCCTCAGACAAAACGCTAGCGCATTTTAATCCTACCGCTAAGCTTATTTTAACAGTTGACGCATCGCCGTACGGTTTAGGAGCTATTTTATCACAGGAAGAAAACGGCGTGGAAAAACCTATTTCATTCGTTTCACGGTCTTTCTTTCTTTTGTCGGTCGTTCTTTTATATTATTATTATTATTATTTATTTGTCTTCGGCGGAAAAACAATACAGTCAAATACAAAAGGAGGCCACGGCTATCATTTTTGGAGTTCGCAAGTTCCATCATTACTTGTATGGCAGGGCCGAACCTTTTGTATTGAAAACTGATCATAAGCCATTATTGTCAATTTTTAGTCCGAGCAAAGGAGTGCCCGAAGTAACAGCGAATAGGTTACAGCGTTACGCTTTGTTTTTGTCAGCGTATAATTACGTGATTGAGTACGTCGATAGCGCGCACAACTCTGCAGATTTCCTAAGTCGTTCTATGCCTAGCGATAAGGAAACGGGTTCTGGTCTGTCAGCTGACACGGACCGTCACGTGGACGTAGCTACTTACATGAACTTCGTGTGGCGCGCGGACTCGTCTCTCCTTCGGCTCGACGACGTTAGGCGGGCAACCGAACAAGATGCAGAGTTGTCGCAATTAAAAACGTTTATTGAAAATAGTTGGCCGGAAAAGATTTACAAACCCGTGTTTAAGCCGTATTTCGATTGCAGACATGAATTAGCGCTAGAAAACGGGTGTATAGTCAGAGGCTATAAATTAGTAGTACCTCAATCGTTGAGAGGTGTTGTTTTGAAGGAGCTTCACGCTGGGCACATCGGTATAGCAAAAATGAAGTGCGAGGCTCGCTCGCGGTTTTGGTGGCCGGGGCTGGCCGCGCAGCTGGAGCGCGCAGCAGCCGCGTGTGACGTGTGTGCGCGCCTCCGCCCCGCGCCTGCGCGCGCGCCCCTCACTCCGTGGCCCTATCCTGACCAACCATGGCAGAGAGGGCATATAGATTTTTTGGGGCCTTTTCATAACAAAACCTATTTAATAGCTGTTGATGCATACTCAAAGTGGGTAGAAGTCTTTGATGTGAGTGGGGGTTACAGTAGTAGGGTCGTGATAGAAAAGTTATGCGAGCTTATGTCGAGGTTTGGTTTGATTAATACGATCTGCAGTGACAATGGAACTTCTTTTGTTTCCCAGGAATTTAAACACTTCTGCACCTCGAATGGCATTACTCATTTAACATCACCTACATACCACCCGGCTAGTAACGGCCAAGCCGAAAGCTATGTTAAAATTGTAAAAAAAGCCATCAAATCGATTTTGCTTTCAGGTACGAGTAGCAAAGAGATCAATATTAAATTGAACGAATTTTTATTTTACCATCGTAATTCTATTCACTCGTCCACGGATCGCTCTCCTGCTCAGCTCCTTTTTGGTAGGAATTTACGTTCGCGGCTGGATTTAATTAGACCTTCATCACCTTCTTCACCATCCGACACAGCGCTTGCAATAACCGTTACCCAAAAACAGTACTTACAGGCTAAATATTATCGCGGGAAGAGGAATATAGACTTTAAAATAGGACAGTTAGTTTGGATTAAAAGGAATATCAGTCAACAATCAACATGGATAAAAGGAATAGTTCACAAGAAAATAGGAAAATCGGCATATCTGATTAAACTGTGTGGAGAAGAGAAAATCATTAAAAGGCACAAAAATCAGATGTATGAAGTTGTTTCGCTCACGAATGCCGCTGATGAAGCAGAACCGCCAGCTACACCTCCCGAGATGTCACAGTCTGTGGAGGAGGAATGTGGGTTGACAAAAGAACCTTCACTTCAGGATGAAGAAGTTGCCGAGTTTTTACCGCCGGTGGTTTGGTTGGAAAAACAATTGGCGAATAGCGAGATACCGTGTCCCAGTGGCGAGAGACCTACTGAACCC
Organism: Carpatolechia fugitivella; assembly: GCA_951230895.1. NCBI lineage: Eukaryota > Metazoa > Arthropoda > Insecta > Lepidoptera > Gelechiidae > Carpatolechia > Carpatolechia fugitivella. The sequence continues at coordinate 3,888,016 of OX579672.1, forward strand.
GATGTCGTGAACGACACCACACCTGATCCCCTGCTTCTACAAGCGGATACCAGCACCGAGCAGGTTCCCGGGTTCAGTGAGGAGCGTAGCGTTAACGCTGACGGAGAGACGTCGTCAATGGTTTCACCAAGCATCTCGCGATCGGCGGCCGAGGCTAGCGGTGCCGCAGACCAAGTAAATGAGCCAGATGTTGCAGTGCAGCCGACAGACAATGAGTCTGCCGTTTTGAGACTTCTTCGTCCGCGGTTTAACATAGATTATAGGCAATATTTTTAATTTGAATGTTAATTAAGAAACTATTGGTGGAGGGATGTTATAATATAAGGTAGGTAGATGACGATTGTTTGTAAGCAGGCCACCGGCCCATGTAAGGCAGTGAGAATAGATCGCTCGTCTTGTCAATACGTTTTTTATTTAACAGCCAAAATCTTAAGACGACACGACACGAAATAACACATTTAAAACTACTAATGTATTGTATCCTACCCGATATGACTATGACTAAGGGGGTAACCAGCCCGATATGACTATGACCGATATGACTATGACCCGATATGACTATGACCCGATATGACTATGACTAAGGGGGTACCGCTCCGTGAGAAGAGAACCTGAAGATTCCCCTTCCCGAAGTTCTCCCCCCCCGTCCGATGTTCCTAAGATGTCGTTGGTACATAATACAATCAACAGCATAACCATTTTGGCACTACAGCTGTGAAACCCTAAGTTAAAAAGTGATTGTTTTTGACAGCCCATAGCTCCAATATCCCATTGATTAGGATGTTGCAACCTTGGTACGTTTATTTAGATAATTCTAGGGAATTTTTGGGCACACAGTTTGATCATATTGATTGCACTTAGATTTTTGGGTGAATGATGATACCATCTCCTTTCAATAATTACTAGATAGCTGTTTATTAGTATATAATTTACACTATATTTTAGGTAGGTACGTGTTTACTGACTAATGTGACGTGCTAGTCATCCAAATAAAGTCTACATGGTTCACTCGCACATATACGCATGTGTAAAAAGGAGAAGGCATTTTAAACTCACTAGGCACTTCATTTGTGGGGCTCTGTGTGCGCTACTACAACAAAATACCAGATGAGATCTTAGTTTTACCAGAAAAAAGTTTTAAAATTTGGGTAAAACAGACCCTTTGTAATAAAGCTTACTATAAGTTAGACGATTATTTAAATGGCAAAGAGGCTTGGTGTTCGGATGGTCCAGCATGGCACAGGAAACATTAACAATGTGTATTGTAAACAATATTTTATTTAAAAAAAAAGGACATAAGTTACAAGTCCTGTAGTTTCTTCTGGCCGTTCTTCTCCACAGAAGGCATACACTTGTAGTGAACAGGCCATCTTGCTTTGACGTCGAAAAATTATTTTGTTAAATCTTACTTTTCTTCGTATCTTTATCTTTAAACGCGACGGCTGTATGAAGTGTCCGGGATGTGCTTGAAGTCTTGAACAGAACTCTCCTACTAGTAAATAAATATTAGGGATATGTGGAACAGGGGTGCCTAGTAGCCTGCTGAGAGTCCCTATACCATCTGCAAAGCATCTTCCTAGCAGAAATACTTACAATAATGTTGAAAGCTTCCCTCAACATAACAGAGTAGGTTTCACTGTCGTCACCATCGGAATACGAAGCGCCGAGACTCTTGACATCTCCACGAGCGTGGCAGCAGCGGCACAAACCGATAATATTCCACGCTTCAGACATAGCTCACTTAAATACTTATAAAATCTAGAAATAACAAGAAAAGAAAAGTGCAATATTTTCAGCGAAATACTTTTTTTTTTTATTTAAGGCAAAATTTATGGCCCGGTTACTAGAACTTTAAGCAAAGTCTTTTTTAAATTTAACTGTCACTTCACTCGCCCTGCGTTCCGAGACGCGCTGAAATTAATTAAAGTACCCGTAATCGCGTTCTGAATCATTATCAGATACATTTTTTTGCTTTTCTGAACTGAAAGTCTGATTCAGAATGCGCCCTCCTAAGATTTACAATTTATTGAAGGTGTTTTTAATATATTTATACAATGGATAATAGTATTTATGTCGCCGTAAGATAGTAATAGCCGTAATAATATGATCATATCACTAAGGATATGATCATATTCACGGAGACAATTGTATTTGTCTCCGTGATCATATACCGGATGATAGTCATATTTTAGAGCATTCAGTCTGTCACAGAAACTATTATATAAGCTTGTGATGGATTACACCACAGGATTACACACATCCAATAATATCATTGCACAGTTGTACACATCTCATCACATCCGTCATCAAAATAATTTTCAGAAATTTGGTAGTAGTTAAACTTGTTATTAGTAAATTGTTGCTTCGTGAAACGGGGCCCTGGTAGTAAGAACTAAGGCAACAAAGAATAATTTAATTATGTAGGTTTTGATGTGTAGGTAAAGGTAAAAATTAAAAAGCTTTTAACTTATTTTACTATTTATTTAAATACCAACAAATTCACAAGTTAATCGACTAGAAAACAATACATACTTAAACAAATCAGTCTTATTTACAAATATTATTAAATTTTAATCCATTTCTTCTATTGTTGGGCCCTCATTTTGTTGGTATCGCGGTCCTCCACGCATGCCCCCAGGCATTCCTCCCATACCGCCGGGCATTCCTCCCATCCCGCCGGGCATTCCTCCCATCCCGCCGGGCATTCCTCTCATACCGCCGGGCATTCCTCCCATACCGCCGGGCATTCCTCCCATACCGCCGGGCATTCCTCCCATACCGCCGGGCATTCCTCCCATACCGCCGGGCATTCCTCCCATACCGCCGGGCATTCCTCCCATACCGCCGGGCATTCCTCCCATACCGCCGGGCATTCCTCCCATACCGCCGGGCATTCCTCCCATACCGCCGGGCATTCCTCCCATACCGCCGGGCATTCCTCCTTGTGGCATATCACCTCTCTGACCACCACCGTGCATCTTCGTCATTATTGATGAGCACACCCTCTGAACCTCCTTCAGTTTATGTTCAAACTCTTCTTTCTCGGCCAAGATGTTGTTATCGAGCCATTTGAGGGTGTCATCGCATTCCCTTCGAGCCGTCTCCTTGTCCTGCTCGCTCAACTTGTCACCAGCTTCATCCAGCGCTTGTTTCACGCTGAACACGTAACTCTCCAATTGATTGCGAGCACTGACGCGTTCCCTTTGCTTCTCATCTTCCTCTTTGTATTTCTCTGCTTCTGCCAACATCCTGTCGATCTCCGCTTGAGAAAGACGACCTCTGTCATTCTTGATGACGATGTTCTTGCTTCTTCCAGTGGAGCTTTCTTTGGCAGAGACGTTCAGAATTCCGTTTGCGTCAATATCGAAGGTGACGTCGACTTTTGGCACACCACGCGGTGCAGGAGGGATTCCGGTCAAATCGAATCTGCCCAGTAGATTGTTGTCCTTAGTCATCGCTCTCTCGCCTTCATAGACCTGGATGGTGACGGCTGGCTGGTTATCCGAATAAGTTGTGAAGGTTTGAGACTGTTTGCATGGGATCTTGCTATTGCGTTCGATGATCTTCGTCATGACTCCTCCAGCGGTCTCGATGCCCAACGATAGTGGCGCAACATCCACCAAAAGGACATCTTGGATTCTGGTGTCGGTAGATCCTGATAGAATTGCGGCTTGAACAGCTGCTCCGTAAGCTACAGCCTCGTCTGGGTTGATAGACATATTCAGTTTCTTGCCGCAGAAGAAGTCCTGTAGAAGTTTCTGGATCTTTGGGATTCTAGTCGAGCCTCCTACTAGGACGACATCGTGGATTTGACTCTTATCCATTTTGGCGTCTCTCAGGGCTTTTTCGACCGGCTGGAGCGTACCACGGAATAAGTCTGAGCAGAGTTCTTCGAAGCGAGCCCGCGATACTCTCGTGTAGAAGTCCACTCCTTCATGAAGAGCGTCGATTTCAATCGTTGCTTCAGTACTTGATGATAGTGTACGTTTAGCTCGCTCAGCGGCTGTGCGTAATCGCCGCAACGCTCTAGCGTTTGCCTTCAAATCTTTCCTAAACTTCCTCTTGAACTCGTCGGCTAGATGATTCACCATGCGATTGTCGAAATCTTCACCCCCCAAATGTGTATCGCCTGCCGTTGCCTTCACTTCAAACAACGAGCCTTCGTCGATGGTAAGTATGGAAACGTCGAATGTGCCGCCACCAAGATCGAATATTAGAACGTTCCGCTCGCCTTTCAAGTTCTTATCTAAGCCGTATGCCAAGGCAGCGGCCGTGGGCTCGTTGATGATGCGTAGAACGTTCAAACCAGCGATCGCTCCTGCATCCTTGGTAGCCTGGCGTTGCGCGTCGTTGAAATATGCCGGGACCGTGATGACCGCATCCCGGACTGTGCTTCCAAGATACGCTTCTGCAGTTTCCTTCATCTTCGTCAGAACCATGCTGCTGATCTCCTCCGGCGCGAAACGTTTCACTTCCCCTTTGAATTCGACTTGAATTTTCGGCTTTCCGCAATCACTGATGACTTTGAAAGGCCAGTGTTTCATGTCCGCTTGTATCTTCGGGTCGTCGAATTTCCTGCCGATGAGTCGTTTCGCGTCGAACACTGTGTTGTTGGGGTTCAAAGCAACTTGGTTCTTCGCCGCATCGCCGATCAGTCGCTCTGTGTCAGTAAACGCGACGTACGATGGTGTTGTTCTGTTTCCTTGGTCGTTCGCGATGATATCCACGTTCCCATGTTGCCAAACACCGACGCAGGAATAGGTGGTTCCAAGATCAATTCCTACAGCTGGCATTTTCGTTCGTAGATTGTTTCTTCTTCACTTACAAATTCACTTAAAAAACTCGTAGATTTATTTTCTTGCTCGGTATTCACCGCTCAAGTTTTCGCTTTCGTATTTCAAATTGTACTGAATACGCGGGCAACGCTCGGCGCTTATATACCCGACCAATCAGACTCCAGAATGTTCCACATTATTCTCGCAAACCAATCGAGTACGTTCGAGAAAATTCACTACATTTTAGACGGAGATAGAACAATATGTTAGAAAGTGATAGAGGATATAAGTATACCATAGTAAAAAAATCAGTGCAAAATTTTGCTCATGGCACTGATAAAAATAATGTGCACTGGCAACACTGTGGTATCTTTCTCTTTCTTTCTTATAGTACTTTGTATATCACACTCTCTCTGTCACACATCAGGTAAAATGTTCAGCGGGCTATTCACGTACTAAGTTGAATGAATCATTTTACAGATTATTTTACTAAGTATAATTAAAGGGGTTTGAAGATTTTTGTATGGAGCCTGGCTTAGTGCTCATTTTCGTGTTGTTATTTGTTGTTATTTTTTCAAAATGGCGGCGCACGATATATCCAATATATATCGATTGAGGATACTTATATAAACAAAAAATCATAAGGGTCAATATATCCTAAAGTGTCATGTTACAGAGTTATTTGCAAAAAAAGTTCGTTGCAACTGTTTAATGGGAAAGAGAACACTCGGGTGCTGTGCTCACGTGATGTGTATTATTTGGTACATGGCGTGGGCCCGGCACCAAGAAACACCCTTTCAACAACCAGCAGCCTTCTTGGATGAAGGTATTTTATCCGATGAAGATCAAAACTGAATGCAGTATCACATATTCTAGGTTTTTGGTTCGGATGGTCTTTCAATATTATGTATAAAAGTATGTGAAAATGATTTTGTGAATTGTTATAGTTTTTATAAAGGACTACATTTTACCCATTATTTGTTATTTTATATATATTTCAGATATGTTAGGTTAATAAAATTCGTAACATTTCATGAACATTTCCGCAAAAAATTATGTACTTAGTGTTGGTACAAAACTGACTTACGAGAATTGTTCAAAAATCGTAAATATTACTACTACTGTATTAACATGACCCTAATATTTTGTTAATAAAAAACAAATATATGTATGACAACTGTAACGATTGATTACGCACAAAATTATTAATGCAATGGAAATGAGGCTAATCCTATAAGAAATGAAAGAAATAATGAATTTATATGATTTTGTATTCGAACGCAACTAACTCAAGCAAAACTACAAAAGACAGCGACGTAAATCACAAGGAGTAAAAAAACTACACAATCTATCAAAAACAGCAAGGAGTCTGCGACAACTGTGTTCGATTACATTTTGTAAATACTGCTGAAATTAATTTTTGTTATTCAATAGTCAGGCTGCATAATATATTTTTTATGTAAAAATAAGCCACATTTTTAGTAGAGTGGTAGATTTCATCATTTGTCTTCAGGAGAAATCATCAATCTTTAAAGGATTAAAGCATGTAAATATGAATATAATACAATACTGATTTAAAATATAATATTATTTTGTATTATTTATTTATTTTTTATTTAACTTTTTATAATTATTATAAATTGATATATCTTCAATTATGATATTGTCTACATACAATCGTTTAGTATGTTAAGAGAGATCAAGCATAAAGATAAAAATACTGATGTAGGTATGTGTATTCTTTTACTTCCTAAATCATCTTTCTTGGATCAATCAATAGATGGCTGTAAAATGCTTGTTTTATTGATTCGTATTTACATCTTGATTGTAAAAACTGGAAAGACTTAACGGATTTTATAATGAATTGCATACAAACTTTTTAAACATAGTTACACTTTATACAATAAATAAATAAAATGTTAAAAGTCCGCTTGCTAAAATATTATCATCATCGATCTTTTTTTGCAAATAACTCTGTAACGTGACACTTTAGGATATATTGACCTCAATGTTTTTTTGTTTGTATAAGTATCCCTAATCGATATTTGTAGGATTTAACGTGCGCCACCATTTTGATAAAATAACAACAATAACAACAACATGACTAAGCCAAAATCTTCAAACCCCTTTATTACACGATAAAAAATTATTTTACGAGAGAAATGCAAAAATAATAAATCTATTCTGATACTTATACAACAAAGTAGTCTACCTACCTACTTTAATGGTGGATGGATTTATTGGTATTGGTAGTAATTATTTTAAAATGTTTGTCTCCATTTAACTCCTTTATTTGACTTGTCACTTGTTATCAATAAATTGAGTATTGAGTAAGTATTCCTCCATGTTATAACAGAAAACTAGTTAATTGTCTTCGTAAATTAATTATTAAATATTTTTGTTTCCTTCCTACAAATATTTATAGATAACTTATCACTGGCGGCTGACGGCAGTTGTTTTTAAAAAACGACGAGATTACTTTTACAATACTTTATTAAAAGTTCTGCAGTGCAAATAATGTAATTAAAATAAAATTATTAATAATAGCTCAATGATTATTACTAATATTATATCTAAATGATCAGGATTGGTTGAACTGTCCTTCCACTTCTACGATTGGAGTAATAAAGGCGTCGCGTCGGTAACTGTCTAAAATGTGCCACGGTAACATCACTTTAACACATCAGCACATTCCACGATCAGGCGATGAGTTTCTGGAATAATCCGATGAAATTGCCGACAATCGAAGGTTGCGCAATATTGGTGTGGCAAAGTTAGGGTTCAAACCCGTAACAGGTACCTCTTCTTATTGTGTGCGCAAAGTAATTTGTAACAAATCTTGGTATGATATGAATTAGGAAGGTACTCAATGCAGGTATTTATAAGAAAGGGAGTCAACCAACCATCATTACACATGTCATTCACCGAAAAAACCGATTATAAACTATTTAATTGTGTGAAGGCTATAAATAAATACGCTTACAAAATATGTTTTCTTGATTCTGTGTACAATAAACGGTTAAATAAATAAATGTTTTACTAACATCTGTGCTAGAAGTGATTTCGAATTATATTACCAAACAAAAAGAAATACTCGGTTTAAGTTCCAGGGCCTACTGTATTATAGGTGATATTGGTATAAAATAAATGCCACGTAATTTTGATAATTGTTCTTCTATGGCCCGCTTTATATTCGTTTGCACGATTTTTATAGATAGACAAGGACAAAGTATACAAGACAAAAAGAGATACTATGATATTCTCGAAATTTCTTGAACGTACTAGATGGCGCTGTTTTGAAACTGCCAATATGGAATGATCGAGAGTTTTCTGTAAGTTACTAGATGGCACTACCGTGAAGTATAAATACTGAGGAAAGCGCGGCAAGAGCATGAAGTTTGAATCGAGCATTCAAAGCGATAACAAGTCTTGAGAGCGAAGCGAATCGAAGCTCCTAGTGTTTACTAACTTCAGTGAAGTCAGTGATTACCTGAAGAAAAATGTCTCTTCTGCCATACTTATTCGACTACGACTGGCCGTCTTCTTCTCCTTGGCTTCAGCATCGTCGCCACCGAGGGCAACCATACAACCAAGATTTGGTTTCTGCTGACGATTTACTATCTCCTGACTTCTACCGTCCTTGGAAGCAACTATCTCAAGCAGTTCAAGACCTCGGCTCCAGCATCAAGTCGGATCAGGATAAATTCCAAGTCAACGTGGACGTGCAGCATTTCGCGCCAGAAGAAATATCCGTGAAAGCAGTTGATGGTCAGATTATTGTTGAAGGGAAGCATGAAGAGAAACGTGACGAACATGGGTACGTGTCGCGACAGTTCGTCAGGAAGTACGCGTTGCCGGAAAGTTGTGAGGTGGACAATGTGCAGTCGCGGCTGTCTTCGGACGGGGTGTTGACCATCACGGCTCCGAGGCATCTGGCTGTGAAAGGAGAACGAGCAGTTCCTATCCAGCACACTGGACCAGTCAGAAAGGAGATCAAAGACTCTCCACCCACAGTGGAGGCCAAGAAGTAATTTCTTTTTTTTTTTGTTAAGAGACTTTTTCAATCGGATACCTGCATTCTTTTAGGTAGCTTTTGAGGACTGATTTGTTGTTACTATGTTAATTTTAAGTTCTTGTGCGAGTGTGAGGTTGGCGTTTTGTGGTTTAACAGTAAATAAAGATTAAAATAAATAAAAAAATATCTTTTATTTTCCCCGATTTAGGTCCATTGCTTTCCATTCCCTATCTATGCTAGTACAAGCAAAGAAGATGGTACAGGGTACAAATAACTAACTACGTACTGAGATACTTTACAGTGTATACTAATAAAAACAAAATTAGGATAGTTTAGGTATGCCTACTACGAGAAGGGCAGCCAAACAAATATATTGCTAAGGCCGCGTTTCCATTATACAAGTAACTTGCATGCAAGGTGCAAGTTGCATGCAACTTGAGTAATGGAAACGTAAACTTGTATGCAGGCTGCAAGTTGCATGCAAGTAGTTTTGAACTTGTAAACATAATGCGCAAGTGACGATTGTCTGCGCAAGTGATATGCAACTTGCATGCAAGTTTCAAATTAAAGTTTACAATACAAGTAACTTGTACGCAAGTGTGACGTCATACTTGCATGCAAGAACTTGCACAATGGAAACGCGCCTTAAGGTGAAAAAATAAATGATAATATATAACGTTTAGCAATTCGGCAGCTGCTTTGGTTGTTGGTAGTGTACTCTGTAGTCCTTCAGGTTCATCTGGACAACTGTGCCATTTCATCCACTGTGTCAATAGAACAACAATTTCATTTCTCCTATTTCCCAAAAGGACGAGCTGCTCTTACTATACACTTTGGAGCTGCTGCTGTGCTGGCAACAAGGAATACTATACTCTTACTGGCTGGCAAACGAAAATTCGCGTAGACCGTATATTAGGTACCTAGTCTGTGGCTACTGCTACTTTTTTGCACTATGGGCACAGAATTAATATATTACTATGGGGTTTAGGTCCATGGACGGGCACAGATTCATTTATCGGGCTGGCTGGAGCCCGCAGCCGCTGCTGGCTTGACTGGACAGTTATGCACTACTCGTCGACAGATGGCGTTGTATGTAGCTTTTGAAGAATTTTCATTAGTCAAATGCGTAAATTGGAATGGAAATGATGCGCTAACTTGCCAGAAGTAAATATTTCAGGAAAACTTGGTATTATTAGTATCGAGTTTAAAGTGAGATACGAGGCAGAATATCCATTGCTGTTGTGCTAAAAAGAGAAAGAACTATACACAAGTGAACAGAAATGAAACAGTTACCTACCCGATGAGTTTTTATGGTAACTAGACCTTGCAAACAAAAATGTCAAATCAAAATATTTCGTGAAATCCGTAATAATTTCACAATTCTTGCAAATAATTACAGAAATACTGTTATTATCAGTATGAGTCAGTAGGTAACAGTTTTATTTACAACAAAGACGTGTGTTAGTTAATATTGCTTCGTAACTTTCGCGTAATATGTACCTTAGTGCGTAAACAGTCGTTATTTGTTCAGATGTAATTTTACTCATATTTTACGTCATAGGGGATTGTTTGGCAGTGTTTCTTGTTTTCAAACAGTTGTGTTGATTCAGAATCGGCCCGCGTTGGCAACAGGACCGCTCTTGATCGTGACCTTGAGTTGGCTAACAGCTGTTTGGTAAGTACCCTTTGATCCAATATCATTTAAAAAAATAAATACAATTTCTTCGTTATAATGTTCTCATTATTACAAAGTTTAGGTAATTTCTCAAATGAATTTTTCATAACATTAGTGATATTGACCACAGTAACTGTATGAATAGCGTCTGTAGTAAGTAGGAAGGTTGACCTTTCTAATACTTATTGCAATATAGGAAACAATGTTAGTTTATTTATTTATTTATTTATTAAAAACTAATAATTTGTAACATACCATGCATTATAAGATTATCTGGAATGGAAAAACTATAAACTACTTACTTATACTTTAAAATTGTTCAAAGCATTCAAAGCAGAATGTTTTTTAACACATATGTATTTTGTTATTTTATTGGTTCAAACAAATTTTTCCTACAGAGATATTATAGTCAATTATGTTGCGTCATCCTTAAATTTCTACTTTTAAAGTCGGGCCACAATATGAAGCGACTTTTGAAGGATGTCATTGTGACGTAAATAGTGATGCCCCATACGTAGTGTAATGACTTTGTCTAGTATCTAGTATTTCAGTCAGACCTTTTCATTTCTTATATTTACTTACAAAGTTGCTTACCTATTTGAAATTTATTATTTTGGCCGGTCACTGATTAATTCGCCATTCTGTTTGACCCCCGCTTTGCGCATAAAGTGAATGGCGACGAGAGAGCTGGCTGCCTCGTGCTATAAGATCGTATCTTAACCGTCTGTAACACCCTTAAAAAGAGAATGTCATAGCCGCAACCTAATGCCAAATAAACATGCTGATTATTCTGCAAGTGTTCTGACAGGAAGTCGAGAAGCAATGCCAAATGTTGCTCACATTTCATCTCATTTCTCTCAACACTTGCCAATATTTTTTAATGCATTTTTTATTATACTAGACAAGACTGAAGTCATACAAACTCAAGCTATTTATAACTTGCTAACACGATGCCTGCTACTACATCGGTGGAGGGTGCTAAGACTGCAGTGCGGGTAAACCTGCCTCGCTAATGTGACTGCGCGGCTCCTACGTCGTAGGTGCGCTGTTACCAAATTCCTCGAACGTATGCGGCGCACCTACCGAGGCGGGTGGATTACTGCGTTTTTTTTTTTCAGCAGCCAAAGTGCCAAAGCATAAAGCGCCCACTACACTCTCGTCCGAAGTTCTTCGACGAAGTGTCAAATTGATGTCAAAGTGAAGCCCGAAACGAAGCGAAGTTGCACGAAGTGCCTCTCCCGTGAAATTTACATAGTTTTGTTCCCGCCGTGTAGTGATAGTACCCGTCAAACTGAACAACTTTTCAGGAAAAAAAAAATTCCTGCGACAAAAAAAATTTTTGGTCTCCATACAAAGTGAGACTCCCGACCGACCCATTTTGTATGGAGAGACCAAAAATTTTTTTGTCACAGGAATTTTTTTTTCGTGAAAAGTTGTTCAGTTTGACGGGTACTATCACTACACGGCGGGAACAAAACGATGTAAATTTCATGTTGTATACTCTCGTCCTCGGTCTACTTTGATCAACTTCGCGAGTAGTGTAGTGGACGTTTTATATTTACAAATCCAAGTCTTAGTCCACTTATGTATTCTATCTATCTAGCCCACATCTACCCACTGCTGAGTATAGGCCTCTTCTTTATTGCGCCATTTTTCACGGTCCTGTGCAGTGTCCAGTTGTGTATTACCACTTTGAGTGTACCAATATCTTTGTATTCATGACACGTACTGTACTTATCAGTCCAATTGAAATAATATGATTGCTTATTCAGAGATAAAATACATATCAACAAAACATCAGTGTGAATGACCTAAATGATCTTGGCATTATACCAAGATTTCAATGTCACTATCAAAAGCAACATATAAAAAAAAAACTGGTATGGATTGCGGGATTTTTGGAATTATTAATACTAGTTTGTCTACACCGGCCTGCAAAACTAAGTACTATAATACCTACACTTTAAAATTGTATTTTTCAACTGCTATAACAGTTAGGGATTTGAAATAAAAAACGTTTTTTAGTAAATTTTATCAGCTTTGAAACTAGTAAACTAATAATTAGTACCATTTTTAGCTAAGTGTAAAAAAAAACAATTAACATTTTATAAGTGTGTTTTATATGTTTTTTTTAGTATGATGCTAAGTTTTGCAGGCCAGTGTATTGTTTATTACATACAAACTAACTATTCGCCTACGGCTCTGCTCGCGTCATGTAATATTTTTCCCATGGGAATAAGACGTAAAGAGTAACCAATGTGTTAATCCAGGGTATAGACTGCTCCACCCCTTTCATCGAAATCCATTTAGTAGTTTAGCGTGAAAGATGAACAAACATCCCATTTAGTGACTTTTAAAAGGCAAGTTCTTTCCTACGCTGATTCACCTAAAACAACAGACAAATGCATGTCTAACAAAGTGTGCAATAAAATTTGTAGTAAGTCTAAGAAGTTTATTATCAGGGAACTGGCACAATAACATCACATATGTTGCATTCATTAATGTATTCAGGGCTCAAGTATGTATGTGAGCTTCTTTATTTTATTCCACCATAACTTCTAAATGCCTGAACGGATTTGTATGGCGCTTCTTTAGAATCCGCGCAGCAGTCCGCATGATACTGGCTATAATTTTTGGTACGACAGTCGTTTTATTATTAGATTATTATTAATTAACAAAAAGCTTGTTGTTTTTACAGAGCCAGCCATGGATTCATTCTTCAGCCTGTTCGACCCTTCGGACGGTCAAGGCAAGCAATCCAACAAGATTAAAACAGAGCAGGATAATGTAAAGAAAAAAACGGAAGGGCCCAAAGGTCAGTTTGTTATTTAATTTTAAATCCAAAGTGTCCGCCCGCGGTTATATTAGAATAAGAATCCAAAGGCTCCGCCCGCGGTTATATCAGAATAAGAATCCAAAGTGTCCGCCCGTGGTTATATCAGAATAAGAATCCAAAGTGTCTGCCCGCGGTTATATCAGAATAAGAATCCAAAGTGTCCGCCCGTGGTTATATCAGAATAAGAATCCAAAGTGTCCGCCCGCGGTTATATCAGAATAAGAATCCAAAGTGTCTGCCCGCGGTTATATCAGAATAAGAATCCAAAGTGTCCGCCCGCGGTTATATTAGAATAAGAATCCAAAGTGTCCGCCCGCGGTTATATCAGAATAAGAATCCAAAGTGTCCGCCCGTGGTTATATCAGAATAAGAATCCAAAGTGTCCGCCCGTGGTTATATCAGAATAAGAATCCAAAGTGTCCGCCCGCGGTTATATCAGAATAAGAATCCAAAGTGTCTGCCCGCGGTTATATCAGAATAAGAATCCAAAGTGTCCGCCCGTGGTTATATTAGAATAAGAATCCAAAGTATCCGCCCGCGGTTATATCAGAATAAGAATCCAAAGTGTCCGCCCGCGGTTATATCAGAATAAGAATCCAAAGTGTCTGCCCGCGGTTATATCAGAATAAGAATCCAAAGTGTCCGCCCGCGGTTATATCAGAATAAGAATCCAAAGTTTCCGCCCGCGGTTATATCAGAATAAGAATCCAAAGTGTCTGCCCGCGGTTATATCAGAATAAGAATCCAAAGTGTCCGCCCGCGGTTATATCAGAATAAGAATCCAAAGTGTCCGCCCGCGGTTATATCAGAATAAGAATCCAAAGTGTCCGCCCGCGGTTATATCAGAATAAGAATCCAAAGTGTCCGCCCGTGGTTATATCAGAATAAGAATCCAAAGTGTCTGCCTGCGGTTATATCAGAATAAGAATCCAAAGTATCCGCCCGCGGTTATATCAGAATAAGAATCCAAAGTGTCCGCCCGTGGTTATATCAGAATAAGAATCCAAAGTGTCTGCCCGCGGTTATATCAGAATAAGAATCCAAAGTGTCCGCCCGCGGTTATATCAGAATAAGAATACAAAGTGTCCGCCCGCGGTTATATCAGAATAAGAATCCAAAGTGTCTGCCCGCGGTTATATCAGAATAAGAATCCAAAGTGTCCGCCCGCGGTTATATCAGAATAAGAATCCAAAGTGTCCGCCCGCGGTTATATCAGAATAAGAATCAAAAGTGTCTGCCCGCGGTTATATCAGAATAAGAATCCATAGTGTCCGCCCGCGGTTATATCAGAATAAGAAACCAAAGTGTCCGCCCGTGGTTATATCAGAATAAGAATCCAAAGTGTCCGCCCGCGGTTATATCAGAATAAGAATCCAAAGTGTCTGCCCGCGGTTATATCAGAATAAGAATCCAAAGTGTCCGCCCGCGGTTATATCAGAATAAGAATCAAAAGTGTATGCCCGCGGTTATATCAGAATAAGAATCCATAGTGTCCGCCCGCGGTTATATCAGAATAAGAATCCATAGTGTCCGCCCGTGGTTATATCAGAATAAGAATCCAAAGTGTCCGCCCGCGGTTATATCAGAATAAGAATCCAAAGTGTCCGCCCGTGGTTATATCAGAATAAGAATAATTTATTTGTGGGACATCACAACACAGAACACATATATAAAGAATACAGTACATAATGCAACCGAAAATATAGATATGTTAATACAAAAACAACACACGTCTGCGTTGTCTATGAATTATACAACGCAAACAAAGACATCCCTGTTTCTAAAACAACGAAGGAAGTCTATAAGCGCTAAGGGAGGTACATTTACCGTTCCAAGCGATGACGATACATGGCGCCGTTAATTTTTTAAGCTCACTGAATAAGTTTTTACACGCGGCAAAAGCTGTCCTTTGTCGCGCTCTGGATCAAAACCTATCTCTGGATTAAAACCTACAGCCATGTCAGAGATCTTCGGTGGCTCTATAACTCTGACACCAGGGCTTGTGAGGTCTGTTGTCCAACCCATACGATAAGAAGAAGCTGCAGTAAACATGCACATTTTTTAAAAATTCATTAATCGAAATATTTCAAGTTCCAGATAAACACATAAAAATAATTTTTCAAATATCTTGCTCAGAAACAAAGTTATAAGGCTTCAAAGTTGATGGTTAGACGAGACATATGTCACGCGGACCATACATCCGCATTTTGTTTTCGTAAGAGGGACAGATATATTTGTTTATAAATGTTGTATCTAGTTTGTTTTTCGATCAATTTCGATTAGTTGGTTTTTCGATCAATTTGACTGTCAGTTTTCTATTTTTGCATACTATCAGATGAACTATGAAAAAACCTAATACTTTTTTTATGCATATTCATTCCCTATTCTATTTATGTCCCTTAGGCCGTCGTCGAGGGCGCAAATGCGTCGGCAAGCAGTCGCCATTGCCCGAAGAGTCGTCGTTCCTGTGTGAACCTCAACTCTCTGGCGAAATGCACGCCAATGGGGGCTATATCGACAGCTACATCGCACTGCCTAAACATGGTAAGGTTTACACTAAACATAAAATGTGTTAGAAATAACGCAACATCTCTCCCAAACAACGTTTGCTCAACATGCTTCAAAAATTCGCGATTTATTCTTTTTTAACTTCCTTACAATTTGAAATTGTTTTTTTTGTATAAACATTTAATTTATTTTCGCAAATATAGAAAATTAGCAAGTCGAAAGTGGACATTTCATAAGCTAAGCTACCTACCAAAGGGTTTTCCGTTTAGTAACTTTTTCGTCGTCCTAGCGTTTTCCCGGCCTAGTGCTGGGGTCCGCTTTCCTACTCAATCTTCTCCACTTTGCCCGGTCTTCGGCATCCTTAGGTGTGAGATTGTTCTCTTCCATATCCGCTTTCACGACGTCCAGCCAGCGCTTTTTAGGCCTACCACGTGATCTAGGGCCCTGGACAGTGAGGTCGAGGCATCTTTTTCCTACGTAGTCTGACGGTCTGCGGCTTATATGGCCATACCATCGGATACGACTTTACTGAAGTTTATCCGTTACGTCACGGACTCCGAGACTGCCACGGATGTGTTCGTTACGAATGCGATCTAATCGCGTAACGCTACACATCCATTAAATTTTCCGTTTAGTAACTAACACGTTATAAACTTTCAAGACTTGAGGTTTATCAAGACTTGGGACTTTATAAATCACAAATATTCTTCTAAAAATATGTTTTCAGATGGCACCTCTAAAACCGATTTGGATAACAAACCAAAGCGTCGCAACTCAGGCCGCAAAAATCGCAGAAAAAAGAACAAAATATCGCCAGCCAAAGACATGCTACCCGCAAACGCTTGGAGTAACACCACAGACAACATAAACCCAGATGTGTCTAAGAATATAAATTTGAACAATCAACTATCAAAGATTAAAAATTGCAACGAGACTGTAGGCAAGAATGTCAACGACTTAAGCGATTATAAGAAAACTAAGAGGAAAAATTCCATTGATGGGTTTGAAGATGATGATGCAGCGGAGTCGTTTGAGAAAAAATCAGTGTATAATGTAATAGACAAGCTAGAGAAAGTCAGTCTAAAAGACGACATGTATTTGTCCGGGGAATTTAACGCGGAGGATTTGGAAAATGATTGTTTTTATAGTTCAGATGATCTGGACGAGTGCTTTGACGATACGTAAGTCTTTCAACTTCATTATTTTCAAACAATAAACAATTAAGAAACTTTATTATTTTGACTGAACATTTTGCCACCATTTTATAGTAAATTTAATAGTGAAATAAAGAAAAATAATATTTCATATAAAATCTGTTTTGCGAGTAGTTTGACCTTTACACTAAAAAGTATGGCGATTGTCATATATGTTTCAGTACCAGGCGTAGCCGGGTAGAAAAGCTAGTAATAATATAAAGTTTGTTTGTCTACAGAACATCAGAGCCAGAGGATTCTGACGAAGAGGCGTATGGCAGTCTGCCACCGGAGCCGCGCTTTGGGAATGTTGAGTACAAGCTTCAGCTAGTGCAACCTTGCGAGAGGAGGTTCCAGCATCTAGTCACACAGGTAGTACACACAAGGCCGTTAGCTATGGAAATTAGGATGTATCCTACAAAATGCGCCAAGTAACCTACCAACTACACCAAGTATCCTACAAACTGCGCCAAGTTTCCTACCAACTGTGCGAAGTATCCTACAAACTGCGCGAAGTATCCTACAAACTGCGCCAAGTATCCTACTAACTGCGCCAAGTATCCTACCAACTGCGCCAAGTATCCTACAAACTGCGCCAAGTATCCTGCCAACTGCGTCAAGTATCCTGCAAACTGCGCCAAGTATCCTACCAACTGTGTAATGTACACACAAGATAGGACTACTTATGACGTATTCGATCAACCATCATGTAGATTAACAAGTATTCTACCAAAAACTACGTCAAATTTATTTAGTGATGCAGCCACGATGACGTATTTTCAAATGTAGTTTGTTCAGTTGCAATAAGCTTTGCATTCTTCTTTCTGGCAAAGTCCTGGGCTAGGTAGCGTTATATGAGCCATGTTAGTGGATTTTAACGGCTCTATATTACACGTTGATGTAGAAGAAGACAATTTGGTATAATGTATTCTATGCTATATTGTAGCAGTAGTCCAGTAAATCAGTTAGGGAAAATAGCTTAAACGCAGTTCAAGAAGAATTGGAGGTATTAAATAATAAAAAAATATTGAGACACGTGATTTGTGCTGCATTTAATTTTGTCAAAGTCAAAGTCAAAATTATTTATTTCCATAATCACTTAGATCCGTCATTACATTTTTTTTTTGGGTGAGTTCACCAACACAATGGCGGAATCTGTGGAGAAGAGCTCACCGAAGAAACTCCACAGTCGTTGCATCTTTTGCGTTTCCTTTTTTAAATAAAATATTGTCAATTACAAAATTAATGCTTATTATATATCGAAAAAGCCTGCTACTCAAACAATCTATTCCCATGGACATCTGTCTTCTAAGTAATCAGATATACTATAGTAACCTTTTTTATACAATTTCTGTTTTATAATTATTTTAAACTTGTCTAAAGGCAAATTTTTAATATCAGTAGGGACCTTATTGTAATAGCGTATACAATTGCCTTTAAAAGAATTACAAATTTAATGTAGTCGGCTGACATACGCAACCAACTTGTCTTTAGTCTTTTGTTAGTTAATAGTTAATGTGTGCTTCCGTTATTATTTCAAGTATAGGTGACAGAGCAAACGCGAAGCGTCTCCGTTTCAGCTTGGCCAAAATTGCTTTCGTCTGCCGTTCTGTTTGTTCTCCTCTACGCGACCTGCGTTTCTCAACCGATTCACGTGAAATTTTGTGAGCAGATTCGATATAATTATATAGATTTTTTTTGTCGAGTCTTTTTGGAAATAAAAAAAATACAGAGTTTGACTCGCGAGGTCTACAGCTCACAGAGCAACTAGTTTTAAATAATATTTCGAGGTGCTGCTAAGCTAACAATCTTATCCAAAATACAGGCTCGGCCTACTTGGGATACCTATGGATTTAGCTAATTTATGACAATATCTTTTAAACAAATATTTTAAAATACATTTTTCTGTGACAAAGTGATGACGTTAACCTTTAACATTTGTTTAACCCCAGCTAAAATGGCGCCTCCGCTCTGGCGGCGGCAGCGCAGTTTACGTGGTAGGCGTGCGGGATTGCGGCGCGCTGCGCGGCTTGCGCGCCCGGGCCCTGCGCGCGTCGCTGCACACGCTGCGGCGCATGGCGCGCGCGCTCGACGCCTCGCTCGCACACGTCACCGCGCGGAGGGTTCACGCGCATCGCGCCGTCGCTGAAGTCTACATTAGGAAGGTAACTATGAGACACTTAGCCAATCCATACAAACGCCGCGTTTGAATGAGGGATTTCTCTTGATTTCTTCGCATCTACCGAAGTTTTATGAAAAAATTTTTTTTAATTGGCTGGCAGAAAATCCCCCATTCTAGAGAGAACGTAAAAAACGACTAATCAATCTCAAAATCTTAACTGGTTGTATCGGGACCAATTAAGTCAGTGAGGGCTACATAAGATCAAAAAGAGCTACATTAAGTCAACAAGGGCAAGGTAGCAAGGTTCCTATGCGTCGCTGCACACGCTCCGGCGCGGAGGGTTCGCGCGCATCGCGCCGCCGTCGCCGAGGTGCATACTAGAAAGGCCTCCTATCAAAGGTAACTGTGAGACAATTTAAATTCGTCCGACCTTTTCACTCTTTAAAGATTAAAAGAGACAAGACATGGCTATGCTAACATAGGAGCTGTTAAACATCTAAATTGAATCTAAGGGACCTGTCGATTGCACTCTAGAGAGCACGTAAATATTTGAATTAAAAACTCGTAATTTGACAGCCTCGCCCTTGTTTTGAGGTTATCATTCATCACACTTCACACTTATATTATGATGATTCGGCACGGCACGGTACGGCTACAACTATCTTACTGCGACAGACACGTACATAGTAATAACAAGAGGTGCGCGCGTGCGATCCGAGTGCAGTCGATACGAGTCGTGGCGTTAGAGCAACTCCCCCCGCCCCCGACATACTCCGCCTCTCACGCCTGCGCCGCAACTCCCCCCGCCCCCCGACACACTCCGCCTCTCACGCCTGCGCCGCAACTCCCCCCGCCCCCCGACACACTCCGCCTCTCCCGCCTGCGCCGCAACTCCCCCCGCCCCCCGACACACTCCGCCTCTCACGCCTGCGCCGCAACTCCCCCCGCCCCCCGACACACTCCGCCTCTCCCGCCTGCGCCGCAACTCCCCCCGCCCCCCGACACACTCCGCCTCTCACGCCTGCGCCGCAACTCCCCCCGCCCCCCGACACACTCCGCCTCTCACGCCTGCGCCGCAACTCCCCCCGCCCCCCGACACACTCCGCCTCTCCCGCCTGCGCCGCAACTCCCCCCGCCCCCCGACACACTCCGCCTCTCACGCCTGCGCCGCAACTCCCCCCGCCCCCCGACACACTCCGCCTCTCACGCCTGCGCCGCAACTCCCCCCGCCCCCCGACACACTCCGCCTCTCACGCCTGCGCCGCAACTCCCCCCGCCCCCCGACACACTCCGCCTCTCACGCCTGCGCCGCAACTCCCCCCGCCCCCCGACACACTCCGCCTCTCCCGACTGCGCCGCAACTCCCCCCGCCCCCCGACACACTCCGCCTCTCACGCCTGCGCCGCAACTCCCCCCGCCCCCCGACACACTCCGCCTCTCACGCCTGCGCCGCAACTCCCCCCGCCCCCCGACACACTCCGCCTCTCACGCCTGCGCCGCAACTCCCCCCGCCCCCCGACACACTCCGCCTCTCACGCCTGCGCCGCAACTCCCCCCGCCCCCCGACACACTCCGCCTCTCACGCCTGCGCCGCAACTCCCCCCGCCCCCCGACACACTCCGCCTCTCACGCCTGCGCCGCAACTCCCCCCGCCCCCCGACACACTCCGCCTCTCCCGACTGCGCCGCAACTCCCCCCGCCCCCCGACACACTCCGCCTCTCACGCCTGCGCCGCAACTCCCCCCGCCCCCCGACACACTCCGCCTCTCACGCCTGCGCCGCAACTCCCCCCGCCCCCCGACACACTCCGCCTCTCACGCCTGCGCCGCAACTCCCCCCGCCCCCCGACACACTCCGCCTCTCACGCCTGCGCCGCAACTCCCCCCGCCCCCCGACACACTCCGCCTCTCACGCCTGCGCCGCAACTCCCCCCGCCCCCTGACACACTCCGCCTCTCACGCCTGCGCCGCAACTCCCCCCGCCCCCTGACACACTCCGCCTCTCACGCCTGCGCTATATACTACTATCAGGCGAACGTAATCTCAGACTCCGTATTTTTGAAAATTACGTAATATGATATAGATGAATGGCGTAGACCTCGCGAGTCTGTATATATCTTTTCAAATTTTTTTTCTCGACAAACATCCCCAACCCCATGATTTTTTTTTATTTTTTATATTTCTTTTTTTTTTTTTTTTCATTTCATTTTATTTTATTTTAAGAAATGTGACCTGTAGAGAAAAACAGCCTCAGCGGTAGACCTTGTAAGCTGGCAACCCCCATAACTCCGTCATTTTTTAAAATTTCCAAAAACTGACTCGAGAAACGCGACCTGTAGAGTGAAACAAACAAACAAACAAATCCACAAACAAACAGATGAACATACAAAATTAAATTTGGCCAAGCTGAAGCAGAGACGCTTCGCTCGCTCGGTCAACTAATATCAGGCGAGCGTAATCTCATAATCCGTATTTTTGAAAATTACGTAATATGAATTAGATGAATGGCGGACAGCTAGTTCAAAATAATATCAATCGTTCATCTGAAATAATCTCCTCTCTTTCATTGGTCATGGATTTTAACTACCTCTCAGATATTGTCAACTTGTCCACAGCTGGCCGACAAGCTACAGAGTGTGGAGTTGCGGGTGGCGGTGCTGGGAGCGAACGAAGCCGGGAAGTCCACCATCATCGGAGTACTCACGCAGGGTATGTGGGACATAACATAAGCAACATTTGTATAGTGAAAACAATGTGATTAACAGTAATTTATATAGGTTGATTCTGTGTTCGTAGTGTGGTAACTCAGGCCGTGAAATAGGGGAACGGACTACTTTTTTTTTAATTTTATAAATCCAAACTTCTTAGTTTCTGCTATCGAACACTAAAATAATTTTTGTTCTATCTTTAAAATTTACTGAGTTATAAAGGTTTGAAATTCAAGATTAGACAGAGAGGCCCACTTGTGACGTCATTTGTTAGTAATGCCATATGATCTCCATACAAAAAATTGATTTTGAAAGAGACAGATACTATATTGAAACTTTAAAAAATCACTGTAAATTAGTTTTTCAACCGATTCTGTTTTTTTCTTCGCCAATCGTCTGCTACTAATCTATATTTTAAAAATAATTCATAAAATATGGTAAATTCATAAAATATGGTAAACAGTCCGATCCCCTATTGAACAACTTTTCAAAACATGTAATGATTTTTCATAGAATAGAATAGATATTTGATTTATTGTTTTTCCTTTTAACAAAAAAAATACACTATGTCCGCTGTGGGTTACATATGTCCTAAAGATCTGGTAACTTAATATATGTTTGGTATTCTAATACGAATGCTTTGGAAACCATTTAAGATTCAAAATAGGGGATCGGACTGTTCACAATATTTTATGAATTTACCATATTTTATGAATTATTTTTAAAATATAGTTTAGTAGCAGACGATTCGCGAAGAAAAAAACAGAATCGGTTGAAAAACGAATTTACAGTGATTTTTTAAAGTTTCAATATGTCTGTCTCTTTCAAAAAGATTTTTTGTATGGAGATTATATGACGTTACTAGCAAGTGACGTCACAAGTGGGTATGTGCCTCTCTGTCTAATCTTGAATTTCAAACCTTTATAACTCGGTCAATTTTAAAGATAGAGCAAAAATTCTTTTCGTGTTCGATAGCAGACACTAAGAAGTTTGGATTTATAAAATAAAAAAAAAGTGGTCCGATCCCATATTTAATTTATTATTGGAAATCTAGGAGGGTCGCGCCGCTTGCTAACGCTATTTCTTCTTTCCACTTTGCCATTTTCATACAATTTGACTTGGTAACTAGTATTTTTCGAGATTTTGGAGAAGTCTTGAACAGAGTTCAGTTTGAGGGAGAGCGCCCGAGAGGTTTTGTTTTTTACTAGCGTTCCGCCCGCGAGTACGCTCGCTTTGTGTAAAATTTTCCCGTGGGAATAAGACTTTTTCCGTAACAAGTATCCTATGTCCTATATCCAGGTTACAAACTCTCCATTCCAAATTTCATCCAAATCCGTCGAGTATAAAGTACTCGAGCGTGAAAGCGGAACAAACATTCAAACCTCTAAACATCCAAATATATTTTCGCATTTATAAAATAAATAGTGTGTTTAAAATATTTTCGTGAAAGCTTACAGAACTAGTCCAACAGACTTACATGCTAGTATTTAATTCTATTTTTTTTAAACATCTCACACACGCCCATCTGATCCCAAACTAAGCAGAGCTTGTACGATGCGTACCAGACAGCTGATACACATTACATGAATAGATCAATAAACCGCGAGACATAAAACGTTACCGCCAATAGTAACGTAATAGTTCTTATCTTCGCGCGATATAAACTTGGATACTATTGGCGGTCACTTTATACAGCATGAAATTTACATCGCTTTGTTCCCGCCGTGTAGTGATAGTACCCGTCAAACTGAACAACTTTGCACGAAAAAAAAAAATTTCAGAGACAAAAAAATTTTTAGTCTCCATACAAAATGGGTCGCTCGGGAGTCTCACTTTGTATGGAGAGACCAACAATTTTCTTGTCGCAGGAATTTTATTTCATGAAAAGTTGTTCAGTTTGACGGGTACTATCACTACACGGCGGGAACAAAACGATGTAAATTTCACGGTGTATAGATAAATACATACTTATATGGATAAAGATTATTTCTATTTCTGAACAACAACCGGACACAAGGTAAACACAAGTGCTCATCACACGAATGTTTGCCCTGGGCGGGATTCGAAACCGCGACCCTGTGCGTCGGAGGCAGATACACTACCACCTGGGCTACGGAGCCGTCAAATATTAAATATTCTATAACGCGCTTGTACAGAGGACAAAGGATATAGTCAGGCCAGGCCGCTTGAAACGGTTTCAATTTTCTCAAGAGATTTTTTATATTATTGTATGAAATTTTGTTTACATGGTTATAGTTTACCGAACTGCACAATTATGCGAAATTTCATGACAAAGCATAAATACAAAATACAAATACAAATATTCTTTATTGACACCAATCAAAATAATTACCAGAGAAAACTTAATCCGTTTCAAGCAGCCTAGCCTTACTGTATTCTTTGTCCTCTGTACATATTCCACAACGCTTCTGTGTTGTGCAAGCAAAGCTTTAATAATAATAATAAAAAATAATAATAATAATAAGTTTATTGAACCAAAAGATAGAAGAGTACATAATATTTATGCTGCATTACACGAAGGTACAAGAAATTAACAATAGAGATACCCTGTTCTTTAAACTAAGATGATTTCTTGTATTTTAAGGAACAGTGTTCGACCGTGGGTTTGACTTAATATACCTTACTAATTACAAAGAAATATAAATGCACATAAAAGTTAGTACATACTTATACCCAGACATCTATCGCGGGTGATAATGTATGTGTGATTGGACTGATGGGGTTTATGTGTATTCTGCGATTATCGTTTTTCTTTTTAGGTTACTAAAACTCCATAATATACTGCCTAATGTAGTTTCAGCGCGAGCTCCTAGCCTACGCTCTGCTCACCCCTTTAACGTTGTCACCTTCCGTCATTGGTTAGGGACACATCACAATTTTAATTTTAATTTAAAATGCCTTATTTTGTTATTTTACACTGATCTTTTTTTTTGTATTAATTTATATTTTTGTGAAAATAAACGATTATTACCGTGTGGTGACGGCAGAGTACCGGGTGTCCAAAAAGGGTGTTGGCAGTTTACACCCAAAAATTATATGTGAAAATAATAATAATAATAAATAATATATATTTTTTTATTATTTAAGATTATTATTATTATTATTATTTTATTTTATATAATATTTCATAATTTTATTACTATTTGCAACTAAGTACATACAATGGAAAGTTTACGACAAAAAATTATGTTGTCCAAATGACGTCTTAATAACCCTTACGTTAACTAAACCCTTACGTTCTATCTAATCCACCATTATACCTTCCAAATACTCACACTAATTATAGAAAAAATACGTACATGTGGCGTGCGAGCAGTGCCTTCAATAACCTGTGTAAGGACTGCGATTTCGATTTATTCAATACTGGTGTTGAATCGGCGAGACGATCACTTATCAAGAAAGCGTTTGGTTCCATCTGTTGAGTGTTTTTTTTTTTTTTGATTAGTATAGTTTTTATTTTTACCTACTTTAAGTGTACTATTAACAAGTTTTTTTTTTGTGTACTTATTTCTGCTGTGCGAACGTGTTTTATTTTTTAGATCTTTGCACATTAATTTACGTAACCAAGCGCTATTAGTGAAAACCTATAATTGGCTTTCTGTGATAACATTAGTTATATTATATTGTTATTCATGCTGTTGGTTTTCCAAATAAATAAAAAATAAAATAAAAATAAAATAAAATAAATAAAAATTAATCCATTTTTTAATGATATTCGCACTGGAAGATAAAGAAATGTCCCGTACATTGAACTGCGCGCGATATAAGCGGCGAGCTGTTATTATCGAATTATTGTTTTGATAATAAGCTCGTACACAAAATGTGCGCTGAGCTCCAGTATACGAATCCATTTCAACTAAATTTCCAATAAATTCCACGTATGACATTATACTTGTTTTTTCTATCTACCCTCATTAAGACGATTTATTGATATTTAAAAGCGCGAATACCCTTTTTAGACACCCTTTAGAATACATTAGTCACCAACCCCTACTCTTCCCGTGGGTGTCGTAAGAGGCGACTTAGGGACTACACATTGAACAGGGAACGGGCAGCAGCGCTCTCTGATACAGTAACCTTTTAATCTGCTATCTCCAACCCGCCTGCCAAGCGTGGAGATTATGGCAAAACCAAACACGCGGAGTGGAGGAGGCTCATAGTCCAGCAGTGGACTGTAACGGGCCGTTGATTATTAACGATGAGACCGTGACTTTACTATATGTTTGCAGGCGAGTTGGACAACGGTCGCGGCAGTGCGCGCCTCAACATGTTCCGACATCTGCACGAGGTGAAGAGCGGCAGGACGTCCTCCTTGAGCCACGAGATACTCGGGTTTGATGCCCAGGTCGGTCACTACCAAAATTTAAAACAATCATAGAATACAATCTTATTTACATACGGAGCTGAGACGTGGAACATGACGGTAAAGCTGGCCCACCGGCTACGTGTCACACAGCGAGCTATGGAAAGATCTATGCTTGGTATTTCGCTACGGGATAAAATCCGAAACGAAATCATCCGGCAGAGGACCAAGGTGGTTGATATCGTCCAGAAATGTAGCAAGCTGAAGTGTTTGTGGGCTGGCCACGTCTGTCGCAGAACCGACGAGCGTTGGAGCAGACGGGTTCTCGAATGGAGACCGCGTCTCGGGAAACGTAGTGTGGGACGCCCCCCTGCCAGGTGGACTGATGACCTGAGGAAGGTCGCTGGTGGTGGCTGGATGACGAAAGCGGGTGATCGTGCGCTTTGGCGTGCCCTTGGGGAGGCACGCGTCCAGCAGTGGACTGCAATAGGCTGATTGATTGATTGATATTTCGTAGATACTAAACTTTTGTGGCACCATAGTTCCAGTTTTATTCACTACTAGTGACAAATTAAATGCATGGTTTCAATTTAGAACTTTCCTCTTAGGGCAACGTGGTAAACTACGGTTGTTCAGAGCTGATGACTGCCGAGCGAATCGGCGAGCGGAGCGCCAAGCTGGTCTCCTTCCTCGACCTGGCGGGGCACACCAAGTATCAGCGGACCACGCTGCACGGGCTCTCGGGGTACTCCCCACACTACGCCATGCTTGTCGTGAGTATAAACATTTATATTCTATGCAAAATACAACATAGATCGTTAATGAATGTCAAGAACAGAGTGAGACCCAATATGCTGCCCTGGGGGACGCACTACGCCATGCTTGTGGTGAGTAAAACCAATACACAAACTAACATAACACTAAATAGATCGTTAATGAATGTCAAGAACAGAGTGAGACCCAATATGCTGGCCTGGGGGACGCACTACGCCATGCTTGTGGTGAGTAAAACCAATACACAAACTAACATAACACTACATAGATCGTTAAAGAATGTCAAGAACAGAGTGAGACCCAATATGCTGCCCTGGGGGACGCACTACGCCATGCTTGTGGTGAGTAAAACCAATACACAAACTAACATAACACTACATAGATCGTTAAAGAATGTCAAGAACAGAGTGAGACCCAATATCCTGCCCTGGGGGACGCACTACGCCATGCTTGTGGTGAGTAAAACCAATACACAAACTAACATAACACTACATAGATCGTTAAAGAATGTCAAGAACAGAGTGAGACCCAATATGCTGCCCTGGGGGACGCACTACGCCATGCTTGTGGTGAGTAAAACCAATACACAAACTAACATAACACTACATAGATCGTTAAAGAATGTCAAGAACAGAGTGAGACCCAATATCCTGCCCTGGGGGACGCACTACGCCATGCTTGTGGTGAGTAAAACCAATACACAAACTAACATAACACTACATAGATCGTTAAAGAATGTCAAGAACAGAGTGAGACCCAATATGCTGCCCTGGGGGACGCACTACGCCATGCTTGTGGTGAGTAAAACCAATACACAAACTAACATAACACTACATAGATCGTTAAAGAATGTCAAGAACAGAGTGAGACCCAATATGCTGCCCTGGGGCACACCAAGGGTAGGTTTATAATAATAATAATAATATAATAATAATATATTTTTATTTGCAAGAACATGGTAATACATGGTGTTACATATAAGGTTTGGAGTGTCCTATGTTCTACCTCTATTGTCAGGCATGCAAATGTTAGTTATTTTTAAGTCAATTAGAAAATTACAAAATTCATCCGATATTATTTTAAAATTGTTAACTAAGTATATTACAAATACAGACACACATAACTATAATTATTTAGGGTTGCAAATATTCCCCAACTGCATAAAAACGTTTTTCACTCAGCCATTTCGTCAAAGATCTTTTAAACATGTTAATATTATCCAACACTTTAATATCCTCCGGTAATTTGTTATACAGCTGAATACACATATTAAAACAGTTTTTTTTATAAATAAAAGTACGACATCTTGGGGCATGTAGAGCATAGGCATATTGCGATCGAACTCGTTTGCCTATTACTTCAGAGTATAATTTAAAATATTTAGGGTGCTGTTTTACCATGCAGCAAACGTCTCTGATATACATACATGGTAGAGGAAGTATATTTAATTTAGTAAATAGTGGCTTACAGCTTTCCCAAAAACCTGCTTTACTTATAGCCCTTATACATTTTTTTTGTAGTTTAAAAACTTTATCAGCATCTACCGAGTTTCCCCACAAAATCAGTCCATAACTAAGCACCGAAGAAACATAGCCGTGGTAGGCTGTCAGGGCTGCTTCCGTTGAAATAGTTTGACGCAATCTTTTGAGGGCAAAGACAAATCGATCCAATCGTTTACATATTTGGTCGACATGCTCTTTCCAGTTGAGGTGTTTGTCAACCATTATTCCTAGGAATTTATGGAAGTCAACTTGTTCTAAGTTATAGTTATCAAATTGAATATGCAATGGTCTAAGTTTTGTATTATACGATTGAAATGTCATAGTTTTTGTTTTAGTTATATTTATTTGTAAGTCGTTTTCTTTTAGCCAATCAATAGTGTGATTGAGGGCTTCATTAGCATTTGATTCCAAAGTATTAATGTCATTAGATTTTATTAAGATTGTTATATCATCGGCAAATAATATAGTTTGGTTGGTGGTGATATTTGGTAGATCATTTACGTATAATAAAAATAATAAAAATAACAATGGTGCTAGAACTCCCCCCTGCGGAACCCCTCTATTAATATTTTTTTGCTCTGATTTATATTTTAGTTTTATCATTGCTTTTCTATCAGGTGTTATTTTGGATATTTCAGTGTATTGTTTTCTATTAGAGAGATAACAAGTGAGCCAGTCATGCGCCTTTCCTCTAATGCCGTAGAGATGTAGTTTACTTAGAAGTTTATTATGGTTAACAAAATCAAAAGCTTTGCTCATATCGAGATAAATAGAAGCTATTTTTTCTCCTTTATTAATACATTCAGTTACTGACTTAACCAATTCAAAACAAGCTAATGTGGTAGAGCTGCCTTTTCGAAAACCAAATTGATTTGGGCGCAAAACATTAAATTTAGAGAGAAAACTAATAAGTCTATCATACATAGCCTTTTCTAGTATTTTGGAAAATATTGATAACAAAGAGATTGGTCTATAATTGCTTGGGTCTAATTTATCACCTTTTTTATATAGTGGTTTAACTAAAGCTGTTTTCAATTTATTTGGAAAAATACCCTGACTAAAAGATAAATTGACAATATGTGTAATAGGTCGACTCAAAATTGAGGCACATAATTTTATTATTTTCGTTGATATATCATCAAATCCGGTTGCATTGCTATTTTTCAATCCCATAATTATCCTAAAGACTTCATTTTCAAGAATTGGTGTTAAAAAAATTGTATTTGGATTAGAATTAAGTGTATTATTTGGAATTTTATGTCGGGGATTATTTGAGTTAGATTTATTTGTTACATGTATAAAATGATCATTAAGAATGTCACAGATTTTTTGAGGTTCATCAATAATGTCACCATTAAATTTTATTGAGTTAATGTCATTGCTATTTCTATTATAGGAAAATGTTTTAGAGATAGTGTTCCACACCGCTTTGGGATTTTTTCCGTTACGGGTAATATAATTTTGATTACTTATTTTTTGAGCCCTTAGCAAACATTTTTTAAAGAGTTTATTGTATCTTTTATACTTTATTTTTTTTAAGGATTGTCCTGCACGTGAATGTGTGTATTCAAAATATAATTTTCGTTTAGTTACACATGACCTTCTTAACCCTTTAGTTAACCATGTCAGTCTTGATAGTCGATTATTTATTTTAACTTTGATAAACGGAAAGCACAGATCATAAAAAAGACGGAAAGAGTCATAAAATTTATCAAATGCATCAGATGCATCATTACAATCCAACACCTCCTGAAAGGATAGAGCTGAAATACAGCTAGAAAACTTATCCTGGTTTTCTTTACTATAGTCTCTCTTATATTCAAACCATGTTGAAAATGTATTACGTTTTTTAATGTTAATAGTGATTGTTTGTGCCGTATCATGATCAGACAAGTAAAGTTTGTGTGTGTTGCCAACAACATTCTTTTGATTACTGGCAATTTGGTCTATACAGGATTTTTTCCTTGTTGGAGATTTAATATGTGCTTGAAAATTATGTTGACTTAAAGTGCTGATAAGATGAGTTGTGACAGGAGTACTTTTTAGTATATCTATATTCCAGTCTCCACACATTACAATTTTCTTCCGTCCGTATTTTTCAGTTAATTGGTGAAGAAGGTTATCAAGCTTATAGAGAAAAATTCCAGTATGCGATTTTGTTTGATTTGGAACTCTATAAATAACTATTACTATCAAATTTAGGCCGACAACTTCAATTCCACAAGATTCAAAGTATGAGTTTGCAACCATAGGTGTCAGTAGATTTAATGGTTTTGTATCCATTGACTTTTTAACCATTATGCAGCTGCCTCCTCGACTTTTACCCCTACAAAATGATGCGACCAGTTTATAATTGTTTAGCTTTATATTATTTTCAGAACCCAGTTTAACGAAACTTTCACTAAAG
The DNA here is from genome assembly GCA_951230895.1 of Carpatolechia fugitivella. Taxonomy (NCBI): domain Eukaryota; kingdom Metazoa; phylum Arthropoda; class Insecta; order Lepidoptera; family Gelechiidae; genus Carpatolechia; species Carpatolechia fugitivella. The sequence goes on from OX579672.1 coordinate 3,918,854, forward strand.
CAAAGAATGTCTGGATCCTGATTTCTGTTACAGAATTCTGAAAGAGTAACTTCTAATAAATCTGATTTATTCAAAATGCCAGCTATATTTTGATGAAAAATTACCAATTTATCCATGTCTTTTTGAGGTTGTAGAAGTGGCTGAGCAAAAAGCGAATTATTACTATTATTAGGATCGAAATAAGCAATTAATTACACTTTCATTTTTGTTTATAGAGTTCTGTTCAAGTATTGAGTTATCTATATTTTTACAAACTTTGGTAATATTTGTTAAATAATCTATATGATATCTTAAAAAATCGATTTCTACATTTAGTTTAAAACAAAGTTGATTCTTAGTTAAAGCAAATCTATCAGCTTCTGTACTTATAAAATTACAGTTCAAATGGTTATGTGCAATTAGTTGAAGCTGACTATTTAATAGTTGTACATTGAGAACTCTATTAAATTTGATTCCTATTAGAAAGATCTTATTTTTTTCAAATTTACATATTGTATTGCATAACTCTGTGTATAACATATAAGGATTCTTGTCATTTGAACCTATGGATAGGATTATTATATCGTTCGGGTCTACGCGTTTTTCCATGTTCCCTAAACTTCTTAGTATTTCCGTACTGTTCGCCTGAGGCATGACAGTTCCTATAATGTTGTATTCGTCATTCCACTTCCCGCTTCTTGATTGTCTCAGGCTAATTGCCAGACCCCTTGCTTGCTGATCACCAAAAATGTATATGTTTGGTTTGTCTTTAGGATTTCGGGCAATTTTCTTCACATGATGAGTGACTTTTTGTGGGGTTGATGTAATTTTTGGCTGAGTTGTATTATGAGGCTTTTCTGATATTGATGTAGAGTCTTGAAGAAATAGGTTCTCAGGGTGTAGTTTATTATGTACTATTCTTGGGTTCTGTTTCTTATTTGTACTGTTGATTTTTTTGTCAGTGGTTGATATACATATAGATTTTAGATGGTTTATGGTAGAATCTTTACGAGTAAGTTTATTTTTCAGCGTTATATTTTCATGAAGCAGGTTTTGAATTTCTAGGTCAGCCGATTTAAGTTCGTCTACAAGTTCAGATATCCTTTTTTCCAATTGCTCTATTTTCCCGTAGTGATTTGAGCCTATTTCAGGACAGCTTCTATTTTTATTGAAATTGGTTGATTCAACCGACATTTCTTCCTGGTCATCAAGGTCAAGGTACTCAAAGGAATTTTCTGTCGGTATGTTAATTATATGTCTTTTCCGTTGCGTAATATTATCAACCAGAGATGTGTCACATGAGCTGTCTTGCTGTGTGGATTTTTGGACCTGTGAACTATTTTTATTGGTGGACAAACGTTCCTCAGTCAACTCTACCTCTTTAACGTTTTCTTCATGTTTTGTAAGATCCTTCATTGATTGATTTTCAGCTCTTAAGTTTTTGTTTGGTGTTAGTGTTCCATCTGATGGTTTTAATTGAGTTTCATCAGATACCATAGGACTAGCAATAGTAGATGGTGAGGACAATAACTGTAAAGGTGATGTAGACTTACGAGCTAAAATTTTTTTAGCAACTTTCTGGTTACTGGACTTAGATTGTGTGCTTTCATTTCTGGCATAGCATGGCTTACACTTCCAATTTGCTTTGTCTTTCTTTAGATTGAAAAGTGTCGTAGACACACTTGCACATTCCAGACAGTACGTATATTTACATGTTTTGCACTTTAGGTAATCTTTTCTAATAATTTTCTTTTTACATTTCGCACATAGGTCCATGATAGATGTAGCAAATTTATTTGGCGCCATCTGTTGTATGCAGCTTGAAGTTCTATTGACGCTTGTTGTTTAACGGATCTAGCATAATATTATTTCCGTCAAGGATGTATAGATATCAAGTTATTGATGCGATGGTGTTTCAAATTCCAAAAATTTCACGGTGATGCGAACTAGCAACCTCTCATGTACAGTCCAATTATTAGTCAAGAACTAGACCACGCAATTTAAAAACACAAAAAGATTTCAGTGAGCGTAGTCGCGAACCAGCGTCCAGTGACGCAGCGTTCAATATTCAAGCCACCGGGCCACGAGAGCCGATGGAGAAGGAGGTGAAATTTGCTTTCTATTGATAAATATTGTCTGGCGTTTCAATAAGACAGTTCAAACGTTATTTTAATTTAAAAATAACCACTTAAACAAAAACACAAATATCACTTTTGTATTGTTTTACGTTGATTGAGCACTTCCACTAAAATGTCTAGTCAAAATGTTAAAACAATATCGAGTTATTGACCGATTATTGCGATCATATTTTAATAGTTATTTACACACACTAAACTAAAAATTGAACGCCACAAACACTTGTGCATGCTATTTGTAGTACTATTTAGAGATTTGCACTGCGATGTAACCGTAAATTAAACTATTTCTATTTTTAAAATAATTACTTCGTGGAGACAGTGTTTACTTGAAACCGCCCTCTAGCGGACCCTATCAGAGCTGGTGATTCCGTCGACAACGATAACTGAACTCTGTTATTAAGTTAACCTTTGGTTAGAGGGCTGAAAACCACTAACATTTAGCGCACGCATTGATTTTGTCTAGTATATAACAAGTGTCGAGAGTGAGTCAAATGCCTTGACAAAGTCCAGAAATGTGGCGATTAGGGTCACTATCCTTTCGAATTTGTCTAAAATGTTGACAAAGAAAGAAAAAGATGATAAAAGTGACTGTATCAGCGTATGGTATTTTTAATTTTCTGACTTATATACGATTTTTTGTCAAAATTGAAATTTTCTAAATGTAACACTACACCTTTATTAACGAACATTATTAACAAGACAATATTGTTATAGAAGTTTTATACCGGAAATAACCTCCACGTTCCATTCCATGACGGCCCCATAGCCTAATTGGTAGTACGCCTGCCTGCGAAGCACAGGGTCGCGGGTTTGAATTCCGCCCAGGGCAAACATTCGCTTGATGATCACTTGTGTTTGCCTTGTGTCTGGATGTTATATATCTATATAAAGTATGTATTGATATTTTTAAGTAATGTACCGGGAGTCCAAAAAGGGTATTTGCACTTTTAAATATCAATAAATCGTCTTAATGAGGGTAGATAGCAAAAACAAATATAATGTCATACGTGGAATTTATTGGAAATTTAGTTGAAATGGATTCGTATACCGGAGCTCAGCGCGCATTTTGTGTACGAGCTTATTATCAAAACAATAATTCGATAATAACAGCTCGCCGCTTATATCGCGCGCAGTTCAATGTACGGGACATTTCTTTATCTTCCAGTGCGAATATCATTAGAAAATGGATTAAAACGTAATGGACGTCATTTGGATAACATATTTTTTTTGTCGTAAACATTCCATTGTATGTACTTTTTGCAAATGGTAATAAAATTATTTAAAGATATATTTTTCATATTTCATTTTTGAGTATAAACTGCCAACATCCTTTTTGGACACCCAGCTTTACTTTATTTATTCCTCGCTTTTAGATATCAGCATCAGCCGGCATCACGCACATTACTGAAGAGCACCTGGCACTCCTGTTAGCTTTGGACTTGCCGTTCTTCGCGGTGATCAGCAAGAGCGACATCGCCGCCGCCGCCTTGCCAGCTGTGATAGCGAGGCTGGCTGATTTACTGAGGACCAGTGGCAAGGTAAGAACTATCGGCATTATTAGTTGGGGCTAGATCCTGACGCGGTGCGTATTGATCGAGTTTACATAAAACTTAGATCTCTCCGCAGACGCATGCAGGTTTCCTCATCTCATGGTGTCATTTTACAGAATCTTATTTTGCAAGTAAACATAATAATAATATATATATTTAAATGAATCTTTATTTTCCATCACAATTTTCAAGCTCATTAGGGCAAAGTTCCCGTCTCGTAATTAAAATCGCTGGACGAAGTAAAGGGATGTGATTAAAATGCTGAAGCTGGCTCACCGGCTACATGTCACTCAGCGAACTATGGAAAGATCTATGCTTGGTATTTCGCTACGGGACAAAATCCGAAACGAAATCATCCAGAAGTCATATCGTCCAGAAGTGTAGCAAGCTGAAGTGGCAGTGGGCTGGCCACGTCTGTCGCAGAACCGACGAGCGTTGGAGCAGACGGGTTCTCGAATGGAGACCTCGGGAAACGTAGTGTGGGACGCCCCCCTGCCAGGTGGACTGATGACCTGAGGAAGGTCGCTGGTGGTGGCTGGATGACGAAAGCGGGTGATCGTGCGCTTTGGCGTCCCCAAGGGGAGGCACACGTCCAGCAGTGGACTGCAATAGGCTGATTGATTGATGAAAATCAACGTCCTAAGGCAGCGGCATACGAAAGTTTTTTACTTATTGTTCCTTTGAAAATAGGAAACAGAAACATTACACCGTATAATATGCTTTGGTGCGAGACTGTGCCCATTTTAAAGCGGACACATCCCCCATGTCCGTCCAGCGTTCTTTTTCGTGACGCGATCCTTGTATGAACTGTTGATGATGATGATGCTAATCTACAGGGTTATTTTTTATTCAGTGCACAAACTTTATATGTCGTTCAGAGCACGGAAAGGAATGGATAAGTGGGCGGGGCGCGTGTGCCATAAGCACGCGTAGATCCGCATAGTTTTGTTTAGTTCGCCGAGTAGCGCATGTTCGTGTTGGTCGTGTGGATGAGCGTAACAGAAATCGGGAAAAAGATCGATAATGCCTTGTTGTGCAATATTGCAGTGTAAAAATGATAGCCGGACAAAAAACCGACTACGAGGAGGTATTTCTTATCAGCGGCAAGCCTTATTTTCATTATATTTAATAATATTTCTATTCCAGTATTTTTTCTGGAACACCATGAACTAAAATGAGATCTATTTGGATGTCAATAAAGTCAACATTTCACTGCATCTTCGGCTCACTTATGATCATACGAGCGCGTCAACATGTATTGGTATGCATCTTGTAGTACGCCATCTAGGTTAGAAGCGTTGAACTACGTGAAGAAAGTATAGAGTATAACTGAGCACACTCGTACTTTATTTTTTTAACAGTAAAGTAATATTCACATTTAGTAATGAAGTATAATATGTAACGTTCTTGTTTGAAACGAGTACAACAGCTCTGATTAGTCAAATGCCCGATTGTCTTAGTCTGTGTGTGATGTAAACACTGTGCTATTGGCGACACTGGTACTCATAGAAAAAAATACGTTTGTCCTTTTCACTCTTGTTTTATATTCCGTGGTTCAGACCATGAAACTAAACAACTTTCCCGAAAAAAAGGGTCCGGTACTGAAAAAAAATTGATCTCCCATACAAACTGCCGCTCTCAAACTCAGCAATAGGGAATATGCATAAAAAAATATTAGATTTTTTCATAGTTCATCTGAAAGTATACAAAAATAGAATACTGACAGTCAAAACAGAATCGAAATTGATCGAAAAACAAACTAGATACAACATTATTAAACAAATATATCTGTCCCTCTTTTCATCATCGACGAAAACAAAATTTTCTATGGCGGATGTATGGCCTGCGTGACCAATGACGTCAATGGTCATGTCGGACCTCTCTGTCTAACCATCAACTTTGAAGCCTTATAACTTTGTTTCTGAGCAAGATATTTGAAAAAATATTTTTTTTGTGTTTATCTGGAACTTGAAATATTTCGATTAATGAATTTAAAAAAATGTGCATATTCCCTATTAGTATGGGAGGTACAAAATTTTCTTTCATATCCGGACCCATGTTTCTTCGCGAAAGTTGTTCAGTGTTTTGTGCACTGAATAAAAAGAACCCCGTATATCCTTCGTGAGGGCTGTACGCCAAAGGTTAAATATATCGTTACTATTGCAGAAGCCGATACTGATAACGGATGAGAACGCGGCTCGGAACTGTGTGGCTCCTCAGACACTTATACTAGACGCCATCGGAGACGACACCGCGCGAACACACGACGAAGACGACCAGTGAGTACTGTTAACCAAACTTTGTATTCCCACGTGCCGGTGACACGGAGACTAAAAATCCGGCACAGTTTCATGAAACAAGTGCTTCCATTAAATGGAGAAGCCTCTCTTCTTCTTCTTAGTCGGACACTCTTGTCAGAGTGGGCGTGGTTGCGCTGACGAGGTACACGGTGGAGTGTTCGGTGGGTCGATATCTTTTCCGAGGGTAGCTCTCCTGGCTATGTGCTTCCATTTCTGACGGTTAGAGGCGTCGCGAATGCACTGGACCAAGGTGGACTCTGTAGCTTTTGTGATGGGGTCTATCCAACGGGTTGGCGATCGACCGCGTGCTCTCTTGCCTTCCACCTGGCCCTGAACTACCAGTCTCTCCATCGAGTTCTCATTTCTAGAGACGTGACCAAAAAACTTCAGTATTCGTAGTTGCACAGTTGACGATAATCTGTCTTTAACACAAAGCTCTTTGAGGTTGATAAATTGGTGCGAAATGCCGTCCACGGGATCTTTAGGAGGCGTCTCCAGCACCACATCTCTAATGCATCGATTTTACGGCGATCCTGCAATCTCAGAGGTCAAGTTTCGGCTCCATAGAGAAAGATTGGAAACACAAGGCACTTCATCAATCTGACTTTAGTCTTCTTGGTAATCCTCCTGTCGTTCCAAATCTTTCCCAGTCGTTCCACTGCAGACCTGGTGATGGCGCACCGTCGCGTCGTCGGGCACTCGTCATCACATCCTCCAGTACTTGATATAGGAGAAGCCTCTCAAGTCCGGCTAAATATATGGAAGGAGAGATATCCCACAGCTTCGCTCAATCCCTTGAAAGAGACATCCCCTGGGCATAATCTGCCTTGGCCGACGTGGAAGTCTTTAAACAGACTCCGGACCCAAATTGGCCGAAGTAAAGAAAACATGCAAAGGTGGTTATGGCTCAGATAGTGAATGTCTGTGTGGCATCTCTCCTCAAACAATGGCCCATTTATGATCCTGCCCAGCGTGTCCTAGCACCTGCACACGCGAGGACCTGTACAACGCCACGGACGCAGCCGTGTCTGTGGCGGAGGACTGCTCCTCCACCATATAGTCACCGAATCGACTCGATAAGAAGAAGAAGAATTTATATTGCTTCATCACTAGTGGTTAGGTCCATAGAGCGCATGCGCACAACCCTTGTGGTGGAGTGGGGGGGGGGCCGTGTGGTGACGGCAGAGTAGAATACATTTGTCACCAACCCCTACTCTTCCCGTGGGTGTCGTAAGAGGGGACTTAGGGACTACACATTGAACAGGGAACGGGCAGCAGCGCTCTCTGATACAGTAACCTTTTAATCTGCGATCTCCAACCCGCCTGCCAAGCGTGGAGATTATGGCAAAACCCTCCACTTAAGGAGGAGGCTCATTAAGGAGAGGCAACATTGGAAAGCAGTTCACACACATAATCTTCATTGTAAACTGAACTAACAAACCCTTAGTGTATTCAGATCAGAGGTTGCAAATTATAATAGGTCCAAAAAAAAGGAAAAGAGAAAAAAAGACAGTAATGTGTTTAGGGTTCATGTGTGTATGTATGTATGTATTTAAGTACTCATATGTATGCGAGTTCCTTTATTCCACTATAACTTCTAAATGCCTGAACAAATTTGTATGTATGTATGGGGTATCGTATATGGGGGATCTAAATCTTTATATCAGCTCGAATGACACTAGCTATATTTTTTTGACAGGGCAGTACTGTTTTTATTTTTTTAAATTATTATTGATTACTGGCTGTAATCAACAGCTCATATACGTCCCCACCGAGGGGCTCGAGCCTACCCTGAATTAGAGTGATTAGGCCTTAGTCGACAACGCTGCCCAGTGCGGGTTGGTCGACTTTACACAGAACCTTTGAATTTCTTCGCAGGAGTGTGCAGGTTTCATCACGATGTTTTCCTTCACCGTAACAGCGTCGAATAAACGTACATATGAATTTGAAATTCGAAAACACATTGGTACGTGGTGGGGATCGAACCCTAGCCACTAGACCACCGGCCGTAAAAACCCAAATAAAAGAACTAAATGTTCACTCATTCCAGGTCCGGCATGGAGTCGATCCCAGTGTTCCCCGTGTCGTGCGTGCGCGGCGTCGGCTTGAACGCCCTGCACGCTTACCTGCTGGCTTTACAACCGCCCGCTACTGCTGACATCACGCATCATAGGGAAGATGTGAGTATTGTTATGATAACTATAGGGCTAGATTCCAGGTCCGGTATGGAGTCGATCCCAGTGTTCCCCGTGTCGTGCGTGCGCGGCGTCGGCTTGAACGCCCTGCACGCTTACCTGCTGGCTTTACAACCGCCCGCTACTGCTGACATCACGCATCATAGGGAAGATGTGAGTATTGTTATGATAACTATAGGGCTAGATTCCAGGTCCGGTATGGAGTCGATCCCAGTGTTCCCCGTGTCGTGCGTGCGCGGCGTCGGCTTGAACGCCCTGCACGCTTACCTGCTGGCTTTACAACCGCCCGCTACTGCTGACATCACGCATCATAGGGAAGATGTGAGTATTGTTATGATAACTATAGGGCTAGATTCCAGGTCCGGTATGGAGTCGATCCCAGTGTTCCCCGTGTCGTGCGTGCGCGGCGTCGGCTTGAACGCCCTGCACGCTTACCTGCTGGCTTTACAACCGCCCGCTACTGCTGACATCACGCATCATAGGGAAGATGTGAGTATTGTTATGATAACTATAGGGCTAGATTCCAGGTCCGGTATGGAGTCGATCCCAGTGTTCCAGTGTGAAAACTTCGATAGATGGCGTTGACGATTCGTGGATCCGAAGAAATCCGGTGAATCACCCAGGGTGTTTAGAACCAATTCGTTGGTTTTCCGTTAATATAGCAACCCAATAACCCAATGACAGATCGGTTTGACATTTGTAAGAACTGTCACTTTAGCTGTCATCTTGTACTTACGGAGCTCGAAGCGTAGGGGTTGGCAAAAGGGTTGACCTACTTTCTGGTTCGAGTCAAGAGAGCACGGAGAAAAACCAAACTAAAACTCCTGTCTTGATACCCTGAAGGACGGTCACGGAAGATAAAGGCGACTCCGTCGTCACGGTCTCTACAATTAAGCATCCTTTTTCCTTCTTTTCCAACCTCCTCTGTTCCTCCTCAACTTAGACCTGGTGTGTCATCGGGCCACCTCAGGAGTTCGGTAAGGAGCACTGTTTCATATATTTATAGAATAAGTTAGCTCCGCGTTGTCGCGGACGGTACTGTTCAGAGCCTCGTCGCATGGCCTCCACCTTTTAGGCACGCGGTCAGGGTCTGAATTGTACACAGGGCCTTAAAAGGATTTAAAAAAAAACCACGAAGTACACCTGGCGCCATCTATCGTCTTAATTAGAACTATTATTTTTATTTCTTAAAGAGCTGTCAGAAAATCCCCCATTCTTTTTGTCAGACCGTGTGAACACAACGAACATGTGTACGATTTTTTCTTTTTATCGCCATAATCACAAAATAATATCTGTTTCTCCAGGAGACAGTGGAATTCCAGATAGACGAAGTATTCCACGTGGGAGAGTCGTCGGGACCCGTGGTCGGGGGACTGTTGGCGAGGGGACAGCTGCAGGAACAAGACGACCTCATCATAGGTATGAGAAATGGCCTTGAACACATTACACTCTCTTCTCCTTTTTCTCTTTTCTCTTTTTTTACCATATTGACCTCATCATAGGTATCATAGCGTCCAAGAGACGGTGGAGTTCTTGATATACGAGGTATTCTACGTGGGAGAATCATCAGGGCCTGTGGTCAGGGGATTGTTGGCGAGGGGACAGCTGCAAGAACAAGATGACCTCATAGGCATGGGCTCATCATAGTGACCTCATCATAGGTATCATAGCACCTAGGAGCAGGAGCAAGAACTCATCACAGGTATTAGAAATGGCCTTGAACACACTTTTTTTTTAGGCAGTCATGTAAAAATTAAGAACATTCGAATTTTCAACAGACGTATTATGAGCAAAAATAATCTAGGTCGTATGTATGACAGTTACAAAAGTATAATTTCTGAACACATGGCTATTTCTTTTTTCAGTATTTTCATATTATTTTAAGCATTAAGCGATGCAGATTCCATATCAATTTACAGTATTGCAATATCTTTAAAATTTACGAAATAATCATTTGCATACACTTACGTTTCCACTTTGTATAAGATATTGATGAAGTATGTTCGTTCCAGGCCCCCTAGAAGACGGTTCGTTCGTCCCGGCGCGCGTTTCGTCCGTGTACCGCAACCGCGCGCCGCACCGGGCCGTGAGGGCCGGACACGCCGCGTCGTTAAGGCTCAAGCATTATGGGGATGTTAAACCCAGGTATAACCGCCGTGTGGTGACGGCAGAGTAGAATACATTAGTCACCAACCCCTACTCTTCCCGTGGGTGTCGTAAGAGGCGACTTAGGGACTACACATTGAACAGGGAACGGGCAGCAGCGCTCTCTGATACAGTAACCTTTTAATCTGCGATCTCCAACCCGCCTGCCGAGCGTGGAGATTATGGCAAAACCAAACACTTAAGTGGAGGAGGCTCATAGTCCAGCAGTGGACTGTAACGGGCCATGATTTGATTTGAAACCCAAGTATATTAGACACATACTAACCTCTGCATCATTTAAATATGGCTTTCCGCGGTTTTATGGAGTTTAAATGAGTTTTCACGTGGGAATGAAGTATTTTCCCGTAGTAAAAAGTAGCCTATGCTCTGTTCCAGAACCTATCCTATATAAAAATTTCCAAAAACTGACTCCACAAAAAAATCTTTTAAATTTATCGAACCTGCTCAGAAAATTTCACGAGAATCGGGCGAGAAACGCGACCTATAGAGTGGAACAAACAGACACAGATGGACATACAAAAGCAATTTTGGCCAAGCTGAAACGGAGATGCTTCGCTCTCGCTCGGTTAATAAAACGATATGATAATTTTATCTTTTATCTTAGATCCGCTAAAATGTTATTGTCCTTCACATCTCCCGTGTACCGGGTGGCCCCTGCCACCACAAGGGCAGTCAAACACAATGTGCCGGACCGGATCCGGTCAGTGTGTTTGTCTGCCCTGCCACCCGGTACACGGGAGATGCCGAGGACCTCAAGGTACTATCAGATGACTCAAAGCAGTTCCTCAGTGCAGCGGGTCTCCGCTTATCTCACTGTAGCAACTAAATGATAACAATGAAAAAATGCCATACGATAAATAATTAATAATATTAACGATTTAACTATAACAATTATTGTGATGTTTGATGGTGATTGTCTCTCCAGGCCGGGCATGGTGCTGCTGAGCCGTCCTAGCGCTCCGCCGGCGGACGTGAGGCCTTCCTTCGGCGGGTGCGAGCCGCAACCGTGCAGGAGGATACAGGTCCGCCACACACACTCATCATCATCAACAGGCCATATACGTCCCCAACGAGGGTTCGAGGAATCCTGAATATAAGAATTTGAATTTTTACCTTAATAGATCAAATATGTACGCTTATTCGACGCTCGCTAAAGGAAAACTGGTGTCGCCAGTATAGAAATTAAATTCGTTATTGTTCAAATTTTCGCGCTCGACTTTTCTCAGTTAAAGAGTGTAGATGCTCTTCCTGTCTACAATGTTGACAACACCGGAAGTGCGCCCTGATTGGCGGACTTTCCGCTGCCCTTGCGTGATTTGCTGTGACGTCGCCCGCCGTCATTCTGATTTCTTCTTTTCAACTGTCGTGTCGTGCTCCGTCATAAAATAGCAAGGAAGCCTTCAGGACCTTAAAACTATTTTTCGTATGTTCTAAGGCCTATTATACGATAAACGATTACTTAGATGATAAAAACGTCTGGTCAACTGTTGTTCCAAATCAGCGGAGTAGATTGTAATTATGACTCTTGTATGATTCTTTATATATTAAAAAATAAAGTACAGAAGATACAATTCCTGTGGAGTTTCTTCTGGCCGTTCTTCTCCACAGAGGGCGTACGCTGGTAGTAAACGTGCCATCCATGATAGCTTTGACGTCGAAAAATTATTTGTAAAAATCTTAATTCGAATAAAAAATTTTTTGACTTTGACTTTGACTTTGACCCTCCACATAAGCACCAATTCAACCCCGAGGCCTCGGGAGCCGGGCCGGCATTGTTCGCAGGTCAGCATCTCCCTATAATATTTGTTTGGATTGACAAGAAGCAACTCCTTTTTTTATGAACCAGCTAGCTATCGAAGGATCTTGGCTTTACCTACGAAGAATTTTAAAGGTGTGCGTGAAGTCGATCAACATCCCCGACCAAAGTGGAGCTAATAATTTAAGTTAATAAGAAAAATTCAAGATTTAAACAAAAGCTACATTGATTGGTAATGTTTCGAGTTAATAAAAAAGTCCTCTGTTTATTTTACGATCATCATTTATTATTCTCAATTATTTTATCTCTTACAGCTCAACGACATACTCCCAAAACACGCTGACACCCAAACCCGCAAAAACATTCGAAAAAAGAACAAAAACTGGCTCCAAGACATCGCTACGGTTCAAAACAGCCTCGCCAAGAACGAATGCATACCCGATACTAACCTGTACGAGAGCGACAAAGACGGCAATAGCAAAGACCACGTGAAAGACAAGGACAGAAAAATCAACGAAGCTTACCACATAGATGCAGGAGTGCTAGAGAAGGACGGCGATATACAAGGGAAGGAGGTAGACAAGGATGGAGAGAAGCAGTGTTGTGACCAAGTTTACTTGGAAGACCCGAATGACCCGAGAGGGTGCATCTATTTTCAGGTATGTAGTCTTTATTTTTATTTACCTGGTTTTCGAAGCATAGTTACTCTTCCAGACTATAGATAATTCGTTGCATAAAACAAATTCTATAAGAGGTCTTCTTCTTCTTGTGTCGACTTAAACCAGTCCAGCCTAGTAATTGGCTACATCAACAGCTCTTTGGTTGGCCTCATTTAAATCTGCCATAGTGCAAGAGACTAGGCAGTCAGGACAAGACAGCAGATGCTCCATAGATTGCACGGCGCCGCAGCTACACCTGTCACTGCTAGAGGAGCCCTATTTCTTTCGGTTTTCCCCGGATCTGTCTACACCTGCCCGGAGTCGGTTCAGCGCCTTCCAGGTTGCCCATGGTAGGTTGTGTCCGGGAGGCAGGTGTTCTGCAAGAGGGATCCGGTCTTCTGTTTGTGGGAACTCCTCTGCCCACTTCTCCAGCCTTGCCTTAGGTGGGTTTTGATTGATAGGCGTTGTACATCGAAAGAAGCTGCGGCGACTTTTAAGACGTGAAGGTGGTGGCCTGTGTCCATATAGAGGATGTCTGCTGTCCTCCGACTGCTTTCGTCTTTCGATTACGCATGCGATATCACGCCTAACGTCAGGAGGTGGGATTCCTGCGAGGGAGTACAGTTTGCTCAGTAGGCTTCAGAGTACCCATAACGATTCGACATGATTCGTTGAGAGCCGTGTCCACATTCGCTGCATGGGCTGATTGTGCCCAGGCCGGGCTTGCGTATTCGCCCGCTGAGCAGGCAAGAGCTAGACAGCTTGTGCGCAGGACGTGTGGACTGGCTCCCCAACGGGTGGTGGTAAGGCGTCTCAGGATATTGTTACGGGCACTAACTTTACATTTAGTTTTCTTTAAGAGGTAGAAAAGCTCTACTTACTGGAAGGTCAAAATAATGTCAAAGAAGCTCAAGGTGCTTAGGGTTTAGGGAGAATTAGTGAAATCAATGGATAATGAGACCCATCTGTAACTCGAAAACTTAAATTAAAAACAGTGCTTTGGAAAAAAAAAACGTATTATTTATTTTTTCATACTTGTAATAATTATAGGATAAAAGAAGAAGAAATGAAGTATATCCTTCAAATAGTTTTGCATACTTTTGTACTTACAAAGTGTACCTTGTTGCATCCTGATTAAATTTTAACTCGGGTTCGATACCCGCCACGTACCAATCAGTTTTCGAATTTCGAATTCGTACCTACGTTTATTCGACGCTCTTACGGTGAAGGAAAACATTGATGAAACCTGCACACTCCTGCGAAGAAATTCAAAGCTTGTGTGTGAAGTCGACCAACCCGCACTGGGCCAGCCGTGGTCGACTAAGGCCTAATCGCCCTAATTCAGGGTAGGCTCGAGCTCCTCGGTGGGGCCGTATATGAGCTGTTGATGATGATATTATTGTTCGCAGGCGATGGTTAGGGTGTTACGCCACCCTACCGCCATCTGTCCCGGCTTCCAGTGCACCGTGCACGTGGGCAACGTGAGACAGACTGCCATCATCGAGGTGAGAATATAAGCTTCCGTGTTCAAAGTCAAAAGTCAAAATTTTCAGTCATTTTTTTTAAATTCGAATTAAGATTTTTACAAATCATTTTTCGACGTCAAAGCTATCATGGATGGCACGTTCACTATCAGTGCACGCCCTCTGTGGAGAAGAACGGCCAGAAGAAACTGTTTAGCCTAAACTACCGCTATCGAGTCTTATCCTATCTTATTTAGCCTAGACCCACTGCTGGGCAAAAGCCTCCCTCTTCTTCCATCCTTCCCTATCCCGGGCTTCGTGATCCCAACTCCTTAAAAAATATCTAGTCTAACTTTATATAAAAAAATGCGAGTGAATATACCACAGTGCGACATAAAAGAGTAGAAATTAAATAATGGTGGAACTAAAACTCTTTACCACTGGCAACTGGCAACACCAGATAAACTGGCAGTGATTGGTGGCCAAAACTCATTAACTCTTTATTTTTTATTTATTTAATTTTGTTAACTAGTGTCTACAAATTTGTTTTTGTGAAATAAACATTATTATTATTATTACTCTGTACAGCGCCCTCATTTTTGTCTTCTCTTTTGTGTCGTACTGTAAGATCTAAGTTTTTTACTAGCGAGGACGCTATTTTGAATCCAGAGCGGATGAAAGGATTCTAGAGCAGGATTCTAAGTGCAGCGAGGGATTCTAACGTAGAATAAAATTATCGCCTTAGGAAAAGAATAGAATAGAATATACTTACAGAACACTACTACTTATAATTGCATCATTATTAATAGAATCATTATTTCGGAAATTCAAAATGTATGTCCATGCCATAGACAGAAACATTATACAATTTAAACTTACAAATTAATATACAAATTAATCCTTTGTCTCATCATTTTTTGTGAATTATTTTTTTAAGTAATATTTTTTCGTACCAGGGCATAATGTGGCACAAGAGTTCCCTCCGAGCTGGTGAATCAGCATCAGTTGTGTTCCGCTTCCTGCGCTGCCCCGAGTACCTGGTCTGCGGGAGGCGGCTCCTGCTCACCGCCGGCCTCAGCACCAGGTCACACACACACACACACACACACACACACACACACACACACACACACACAAACACCTCCAGTAGGGATTCCAAGAGGCTAAAAAAAATTAAAAAATATATTGTTATATAGGCCGTGTGGTGACGGCAGAGTAGAATACATTTGTCACCAACCCCTACTCTTCCCGTGGGTGTCGTAAGAGGCGACTTAAGGACTACACATTGAACAGGGAACGGGCAGCAGCGCTCTCTGATACAGTAACCTTTTAGTCTGCGATCTCCAACCCGCCTGCCGAGCGTGGAGATTATGGCAAAACCAAACACTTGAGTGGAGGAGGCTCATAGTCCAGCAGTGGACTGTAACGGGCCATTGATGAGGTTCGAGCCCCTCGGTGGGGACGTATATGAGCCGTGGATGATGAATAGGTATATTTATTCCAGTCTGAGAAAGTTTGTCCATAGGTTACTTTCAATTAATTTCGTACAACCAATAAAAACAAATTATACCTACACAATTTTTCTTCTGTCTCTTTTGCACCCATTTGGTTTTCATATTTCCTGCCTGCTGTCAGGACGGCATTCTTACGATGCGATTACTATAATCAATTCAATTACAATTAAAACTTAATAATAAAATATGATTGTTTGTACAATTTTATTTTATTTATTTTATTGAATTGTTTCGCTTCCAGGGCCATCGGGAGGATCACGCAGATATTCCCTTACGTCACCTGAATGGGAGCGAAGCACGTTTCGACATCAAACCATTATTTACTAGTGACTCTGTGAGCTGTAGACCTCAAGAGAATATGTATACTTTTTAAATGGCTGATTTATGATTTTTTTAAGTTTTCAACCCTCATAACTCCGTCATTTCTTAAAATATCCAAAAACTGACTCGACAAAAAAATAGATTAATTTATCGAACCTGCTCACAAAATTTCACGAGAATCGGTTGGGTAACGCGACTTGTAGAGTGGAACAAAGAGACAGATGGACATACAAAACAATTTTGGCCAAGCTGAAACGGAGCTCGGTCCATAATAATCGGATAATAAGAGTCAATTTTTAAAGTCTTATCATAATAATTAAAAATAGTACATTACGATACAAGCATCGTAGGTGGCTTATTACAAATTGACTTTTGTAAGCCCGAGCCGCAGGCGAGTGTTTATAATGTCACGAGTTTGTTATAAAACCTAAGATCCGTGTGTTGTACGACGTTTTTAATACACTTGTGAGAAAACTGATAGTAAATAATTAAATTGAAATGGTTAAGAAGGTACCCCTACAAAAGCTATGATACTACAGGTAAAATTGATCATGCGGAAGTTATAAAAACTAACCTTTATTATATCGGGCGCAGTTTGAGCATCCTTACTATTCACATTTATCACTAAATATCAACCCTTAATCACTCATAAAACAACATTCAATGTAAAACAATTAAATGAAAATTTCACAAAATTGGCGCCAACCACAAATCGATATTATGTTTCTTTTTTATAAGCATAATTACGGAGAAAAGGCGGACATTCAGCCTCTACGAATTGATTCTTTGTTAAATCGAGATAATTTTATTTTTGTAATTAAAATATTACTGGCTGATAATATTTTTGATACAATTTGTTGAAATAAAAAATATAAAATACTTTTCTCTTTGTATGAATCGATTTAAATATTTTTTAGTGTCAAATTTTTTTTTTTTTTTAATAAATGTAATGTAATGATCCTGGCTGAATAATAATTTTGAAGACCGTAGGAATTAAAAAAAAATTGTAATAAAATCGCACTAGTGCGGTAAAACGCATTTACCGCACAGTTTCGACACACAGCGACCGCACCGGACTCGACCTGGGATCGCTAACAGTAGCGGACGTGTATCTCTGCACCTTGTGAGATTTTTAAATAAAATATAAAAACAGTGCATCGCGATTAGCTTCCTTTCTGAGTGAACAATAAGGTCCTGTGTTGAAAGCAAGAAGACTCAGTGTGTGAGTAAGACCTCAATTAGAAAAAGAGCGCGTTAGTTCAGTCGCAGCTCCCATTTCAAACAAACCTTTCGCCAAACGACCAATCAACGCCCACTTAAATTCTTTTGTCCACGGCTACTGCATACGGCACGTGCGCTGGCGCGTGCGCTAACCCACCGATCATCTGTTTCCCGTCGGCACATTTAGGCCTACTTACAACTTTGTGGCAAAATAATGTCTGATTATAAATCACCTATGAACGAAACACCGGAAAAAAACGACCGTGTATCTTCTAAGACCTGTCGCACACTAGATTTGTCTTTTTCGGATGGCGATACATCACAAAAAAATGTAAATAATAAAAGGAGAACAAAAAGAAAATGTAATAAGTCTCCACACGTGCCTCAACACGAATCTGATGATGAGGAGCCCTCTCTCCGTGACCTTAAAAAAATGCTTTCCAATATCACCACCTATCAACAAAAGAACTTCTCGGATTTAAGCACCTCAGTCTCCACTGTTAAACAGCAGAACGATGAGCTACAAAAATCTATGGATTTTCTCTCATCGAAATACGATGCTATCCTTGACCGCGTTGACGTATTAGAAAAGGAAAACAAGCAATATAAAATGAAAATTAAAGCACTGGAGACAAAAATCAACTTTATAGAAAAACGCGAACGCACCTCTTCGATTGAAATTCGAAATATTCCGAAAGGCGAAAACGAAAATAACTTTACACTGGTGAACATCGTTCAGGAAGTATGCAATTCCTTATCACTGGATCCAGTACATTCTTCGGAGATAAGAGACATTCATCGCATGAATAAATCTCAAGCGATTATTGTTGAGTTTACGACGACAGCTCGAAAAGAGTCCTTAATAAAAAGAGTTAAAGAATATAATAAGACTAAAAAAGAACAAGGCCTCTCTCTACTGAACACTTCAAACATAAAAATTCCTGGAGACCCTAAACTAATTTATATTTCCGAAAATTTATCTCCAAACGTCCGGCGTCTCCACTATCTAGCCAGGGAACTAGTTAAAAACAAAAAGATTGCTGCCTGCTGGATTTCTTATGGGAAATTATTCATTAAGACGCAAGAGGAAAGCCCAGCCATGAGAATTAACGAAGAATCAGAGTTGCATATATACAATAAGTGACTAGTTCTTGCATTGCACCTATTGTCCTACTTTTACCGTTTTATTGTATTAGTTTATCGTATATACATAAACAAATCAACACACATTTTATATTTACGCCACTTAATTATAATAAATTATTATAAACCATATTATATTTATAACATAAAAACAACATCAATATTTAACACTACCCTGCATACACTACACCTACTCATCACAAATAACACTCAACTTCACGATATTATGTCAAAGTTAATGCCAAACTGTAGCAATTATTTTTATTTTACTTTACCAGCACAATTCCGAAAATATCTAAATTACTACCTAATATGTAATTATATACAACCCTATTACTACACCGTACCTATTTGTTACACTTATAAAAATTTGAAAATTAAGATTGATCCACTAAAGATTAACCTACCTACTTATAATATTTACATTCGATAATTTAATAAATTTTGTTGATAACCTTTCTGTGTCAGACTCACTGGTTTGCGACCTAGATCAATGCATGAACCATATAGAATCCCGTGACCAAAATTTAAAAATAATTACTCAAAACATTCGCAGCATAAACTGTAACATATCTGGTTTTGTAACGGTGTTGCATAGGACGGAAATTGATTGGGACTTCCTTGTTTTGACAGAATGTTGGTTATCGTGCGCGCCTAACTTACCTAACTTAGACGGCTTCCGTCACTACTCTACGACGAACAATAGGACACAAAACGAGGGAGTCGTAGTTTATTCGAAATGTTCCAATGTGATATCCGTGACTGAACCTGTTTTTACGGATGCGAATTGTCTTTCGATAAAGATAAATAATCATACTCTAATCTTATGCATTTATCGTCCCCCGGCTCAAAAAGACTTAACTAATTTCTTTAAATCCCTAAATGATCTTTTGGTCTCTTCATCCTCTTTTAAAAACATAATCATATGTGGTGACATAAATATAGACATAAGGGAGGACAACAATGATCCCAATTCTGATCAGTACTTAAATCTTTTAGCGTTTCATGGCCTGTTGCCGGGTCATCGGTTGCCCACCCACGATATGACTTGTTTAGATCATATTGTCATTAAAACTAAACTGAAGGGGAAGGTTCTGGTGGCCCCCACTACTCTCACAGACCATTACACAGTTATGCTTACCCTCCCGCTCAAACTAAAGCAAACTACTAGAATTTTAAAGAGCGTTGATACCGCTGGTCTGGCGATTACAATGAAAAACATGGACTTTAGCTCTATTTATAAAGAAACAGACCCTAACCTAGCTGCATCACTGCTTATCAATATGATTTCTCAAGCATTAGAATCAAATACGCACACATTAAAAACCTCTAAACGCAAAAAAATACTTAAACCGTGGATCACTCCTGGACTTTTAAAATGCATGAAAAATAGGGACAACCTTCATAAAAAATGTAAAAAACAACCAAACAATGAGATTATTAAACAAACATACACACGTTACAGAAATTTTTGTAATACTATTTTAAAAAAAGTAAAACAAGCATACGATAGAAACGAAATATTGAAAGCAGGTACCAGTAACAAAAAAATATGGAAGGTCATAAATTCGTTAACAAATAGAACTAAACCAAACAACATAGCTACGGAATTAATTACGCCAACACAAACGTTAAATGATATTAACCACTATTTCGCAAACGTTGGTAAATCATTAGCTGAAAATATTGGTATTGATGGAAATCGCTCACAGACTTCGTCAAATACACAGAGATCTTCTGGAGGGCAATCCATGGTGATGATGCCCACTGATGAGGAAGAAATAGAATCTTTGATACTAAAGCTTAAACGAGATTGTGCTGTCGGCTGGGATAATATATCCTCCAACTTCATTATAGAATACAAAGACTTACTAATCCCGCCGATCACGCATATCTGTAACCTCTCTCTCTCCAGTGGTATCTTCCCAGTGGACTTTAAGAAGTCTCTGATTACTCCAGTCCATAAAAGTGGAGATAAGTCCATAGTTGATAACTATAGACCTATATCCGTGCTTACAGCCCTGTCAAAGATTCTTGAAAAATTTATGAATATAAGATTAGTCAGATACCTAGAATCTAAAAATCTACTCTCAGCAGCGCAATACGGTTTTAGGGAAGGGAGATCCACATCTGAAGCTGTACACGAACTTACTAACTATATTGTTGAGAATCTAGACAAACGAAATAAAACCATTGCAATATTTCTAGATTTGAAGAAAGCGTTCGACACGGTATCCATACCAGGGCTTATACACAAACTTGAATGTCTAGGAATTAGAAATACACAATTACAGCTTTTTACAGACTACCTTAAAAATCGTACACAACGGGTGAAAATAGATGATAAAATTAGCGATGAGTTACCAATAGAATACGGTGTACCCCAAGGTAGTATCCTTGGGCCAACACTGTTTCTGGCATATTTGAACGACTTATGTCAACTACCGTTGCGAAATGGTAGACTACTTGCATTCGCTGATGACACCGTCCTGCTCTTTAGTGCGAACACATGGCAAGCAGCATATAGAGAGGCACAACTAGGGCTTGACCAGGTTAACCAATGGCTCCGCAACAACCTTTTGACATTAAATGTTGTCAAAACTAAATATATCACCTTCACTATGAAAAACGTAACTCGAATGTCGTTATCATCCTACCGCTTAATAGCTCACTCCTGCTTAAGCCCGAAAAATGGGTGTGGCTGCCCTGATCTTCAAAGAACGGATCAATATAAATACCTAGGTGTAATCATTGATAATAAGTTGAGTTTTCAATATCATATTAATACGATCAGTGGAAGGCTAAGGAAGCTAATTTTTATCTTCAAAACACTCCGTAATGTTGTTGTCGATTATCACCTGTTGAAGTCCATCTATATATCCCTGTGTCAATCAATTATCATATATTGCATCACATCATGGGGTGGAGCTCTTAAAACATGCTTTCTAAAAGTTGAAAGAGCTCAAAGGGCGATTCTGAAAGTGATGTCCTTCCTTCCTTTTAGATTCCCTACCATAGAACTATACAAAAAAACTGAGGTCCTTACCGTTAGACAACTATTTATCCTCCACACGGTGCTCAAACAACACTCGAACCTGACCTATGACGCTTCTCTTATACAAACTAAAAGAAAAAATTTATGCCCTACAAACGCCGTTAAATCAGCTTTTGCTCGAAGATTCTTTATATTTTTAGGACCTTTCATATATAATAAAATAGATAATAATTCACACATCTATAAATCAAATAAATTTGAATGTAAAAAGAAAATTATTGCGTGGCTAAAAACACTGACATATAACGATACTGAGACACTCCTTCTTATAAAATCATAAAACACAGTTTTTCTATCTATTGACATATATGGCATTTCTTTACACACTTACACACACACACACACACATACACACGCACACTCACACACACACACACACGTATATACTATCTATATATTATATTTATAAATACCTTCCCCTGACACTTAATAATTACTTCGCTCTAATTTGTATACATATATAAATAAATATTTATTCGCTATACTCTCTAAAACCATATAGTCGTCCATGACATGTACTTACCTGTGAACTTGTAATACCAGGTTTGGGTCCTGGAGACCTGTAATACAGGCTCGTCCTAGCTCAGGCTCCAGTCTCCGACAACACAATGTTAGCTTAGCATTAAGTACCTTTACCTTTGTAAATCTTGATATAAGGAGCAAATAAATATTTTTATTATTATTATTATTATTAGTTTACTGCCTTCGTAAGTTCAATTTTCGAGCAAGGTGTATTGAAAAATAAATTAAACACGACTGCACCGCCAAAAATTATAGCCTGTGTCACTCGGGCTGCTGATGTAAGGATTCTAACGATACCCCACACATCCAAATCCGTTCAGGCATTTACAAGTTATGGGGGAATGAAGAAACTCACGTACATACATGACTCCTTTTTTGGGCAGTCGTGAAATAATTACAAAGTGATTTTGCAGTTCTATAATTCAAATTTGTATGCACAACAAGCCATATTGACTGCAACTATGAGTTTTAAACTAACTTACTTTTTCGATCGATTCATTTTGTGTTCTATGCGTTTTGATTGATTTGTCAGTTTCACATCTGCAAAAGCGCTTGGTAATCATTCGAAATAGCCTGTAACTACTGCTTTTTTTAAAGGTCAATATTGAAACTACAGAGCTGCCATAGTAATACTGTGAAATGGCTAAAATTTGAAATACGGCCATTACTGTAATGTTTCAGAATTGTCGCGATTGGTTAAAATACACTCTTATATTACTACTAGCGCCGCCTATCATTTCACAGATAAGTTGGTAGGACTCTACTACTAATCATTGGTTTGTGTGATTTTACCATTGGTAAAGGATTTAGTTCTAAAATTATTTTAATTTCGTTTTTGTGTCGCACTGTATTGCAAGAGAGATAATAATGTACGACCCGATGATGCCCTGATAACGTCCAGGCTTAAGATACATGATTATTGAATAGTGATGGACCACAATAAGCTCATCACACGAATGTTTGCCCTGGGCGGGATTCGAACCCGCGACCCTGTGCTTCGTAGGCAGGCGTACTACCAACTAGGCTATGGGGCCAGTAGTTACAACATTCAAGACAAGTGAGGTGAGATCATTTTGTAAAATGATCTCACCTCACTTGTCTTGAATGTTCAGTATCTCTTATCTCATTCTAATGCTCTTCAACTGCGCGCACGCGGTTTGATTTTCGTAGAATCCAAAACCAACTCGATATAAACACATTTCGTGAATAAAAAATAATCTTTAAACATAATTAAAATGTAATGTTATGAAACTAATAAATAGCATACCTAAAACACAAAAATATTTAAAAAACAACTCGATACATGCTCTAAACCAATTAATTAATTTAAAAAAGTAAAAAAGATGTTGATTCATGTTTTTGCGTGGGTATTCATGTTTTTGTAGATGTATATTATATATCGAAGCTAATTTTTTGCTTATTTTGTCATAAGAAAAAAAATGACCTGTGCCAGCTAAGCATTCTTTATTAGTAAAGAATGCTTAGCTGGCACAGGTCAAAATCTGGTCGAAATAAATGTGCAAAAATTCTTAACTCATCTCACTATCTAATATTGTAAATCCGACGGGCAATTAAAAAAAGAAACATAATCAAATCAAATTGGATGTAACTTTACACGAACCACGTAAGGGCTTACAAAAATATTTTTATGGACAGAATAGGGGATCGGACTACTTTTTTTTATTTTATAACTCCAAACTTCTTAGTGTCTGCTATCGAACACTAAAAGAATTTTTGCTCTATCTTTAAAATTGACTTAGTTATAAAGGTTTGAAATTCAAGATTAGACAGAGAGGCACATACCCACTTGTGACGTCATTTGTTAGTAACGCCATATAATCTCTATACAAAAAATCATTTTTGAAAGAGACAGACATATTGAAACTTTAAAAAATTACTGTAAATTCGTTTTTCAACCGATTCTGTTTTTTTCTTCGCAAATCGTCTGCTACTAATCTATATTTTAAAAATGATTCATAAAATATGGTAAATTAATAAAATATGGTGAACATTCCGATCCCCTATTACATAATACGCCGAGCCCTGTTTTAATTGCCCTTATACACACTTTTGAGAAACGGAGATACGGTACATTTCGATTTCGACACGTCTTTACGCACGTAAAAATAAAATTAAAAAATCAACGGAAAGTACAAGAGTCGCTTTAAGTTAACAAAAATATTTTCAACGAATTTTAAGTTTAGACATAAAATAAATAATTAATTGACTAACACACAAAAAGTTGTGGGAAAAAAATAGATATTTGGATTGTCACCCTAGGAATATTGAAGCATTTGGGGGACGATAGTGGGATAACAGATTTTCCAGTTGAATTAAGAGGGAAGAATAGTACGTGCTCGTCTATACAAAAAGAGAAAACGTTTTTCCACTTCTAAATATTTTCCAATCTCCATGATTTTTTAGTATGTTATTGACACAATGAAAGACTAAGTTTATAGCTTTTCCTTTTTTCAAAATTTGCTATAGATTCAAGCTTATAGGCACCTCAAGTAATGTAATTTTTGTGATTAAAACTGTCGAATAAAGCCGTTTATTGAACAAAAACAATGTATTTAAAAAAAAGCGAATCCTATAAACTTAGAATATATTGTGCTGAAACGATCGACATCAAAATCAAAGTGGTTTGTTGAAATTTTGTTAGTGGAAACCGTTTTCTCCCGAAATGGGAATTTCATCAAGAAAAGTACCTATTGTCAGTCGCGAGCTGCTCTCTCTCCCGCGGGCATGAGCCACGAGCGATAGCAAATGTTTTCCTAAATACCTATTTCGTTAGGATCGCGAAGCTATTCTTCCCTCAGCGTCACTCACTTCTATATCTTTTGGAATGGATGAAGTATACTTTACTTTTGGCTTTTAGTTATAGCCAAATTAGACAGTTTGACTTTAGATAGTTTGATTTTGACATTTTTGTTTGGTTATGTAAACGGATTAAATGGCTAAAGGACTCCGCTTTGCTTTCCTAATAGATATCGTTTGAAGCGCTGTCCTCTTGTTATTTTTCCGTGGTTTTATATAAATACTATTATAGTAAAAACAATTTAGGTAGTATTTTTATCATTAGACGCAAATTAACCAGTGATATAGAATATTACTCCGTCTAAGCTCTATTTTCATAGCTTTTCGAATATTGAGCGTAACATTTAGAGCTCTTACTTATAGGTATGTTGTACTTAACTAGTTTCGTCTATTTTATTAGAGATCAGTCTAGTTCGTACATAAATTAATTCATTAATAAATAATATAAATTATCTATCAGTAGGCAAATAATGCCACTTTTCCATCTTTGTGAAAACCAAAAATTAATAATAAAAGATATTCGTATGGTGAATTATGATATTTATTATTTGCCAATTGATAAATAAATTCTACATTAAGCAATGTCATAAATATATGTACAAAATTTACCAAAAATTTAATACATATAGTATTAAAGCATGAAACTATAAAACTAGGTACTATTAAGTAGGTATTTTCAATATTCTATTCCTATGATCCGAATTTGTCGTTGTATTTTTAAAGAAATAAAAAAATATTGTATAAATGTGCAATGAGGAAAAACCCAATCGTATGTACTTTTGAAAGGACAGAAACCAAAATGTTTGACCTCTGGGCTTTAATATGAACATAAAAATATTATTATAATATTGACTGTTTTGAGTTGTCTGTTGATATCGCACAAAATGTTGGAATTTTAGTATCAAAGTTCTTATTACTTTCGTCAGTATGTATTTGGCAACACTAGTTTTGGCGTTATCAATCGATTGAAAGTCTTACAAAACATTATTTCTTTACATTTATTTTGATACTCCCTTATAGGCGGCTAAAATCATTATATATTATTTCAAAATGTTTCGTGATTTTAATTATTTTTACTAAGGCTGTACGTAGTAGGCATCGTGTCAAATACACTGTAGAATATGTTCTTAAAAAATTACTTGCTAAAACTTAATCCTTTTTGAACGGTCATATTTATCTTGAGAAACTGACTGTATACAATCACAATAAAATTGTTTTGTAAGTTTTTTTAAGTCCTAAGTACTACCATGTACTACAAAAGTTTAGTATCATGGGGTGAATTTCAATTTATCCTGAAAAATATTGTTTGATTTAATAAATTATTCTGGTATACTTCCCTTTCACTCTGACGGTATGTGATAATTTTAGTCGAATAATGTATATTCGTAACACTTAGATCACGCTTTTATTAATTACATTAAAATGCACAGTTTCGTGGAGACTTGTGAAAAAAATACAAACTTCATATTATGTAAAAATGATTTTTATTTGAACCCAAATGATGCTTTGTTGGCGAGTTTGTTGGTCCCGGCCACAGGTCCCGGCTAGCTACAAGCCATGTCAGAGGCGTTTGGCGGCGCCATAACCGTGAAGGTTGAAGAGATGATAAAGTAATAAGACCTTTTTCCGTGGCCCACTTAGGAATAGTACGCAGGTACGCTTGCTGATAGTGCCATCTTGTAACGAGTAGGTGTACTAGAAAGCTTAGAACAGCCGTTTTCCATTTTTAGGGCGCATTCTGAATCGGACTTTCAGCGCTTGGTATTGCAACGAACCCTGCGTTCCGAGACGCGCTGAAATGGAGTACCCGTCTAAACGCTAGTTTATTCCATTCTCTTTGCCCGTCTCACGTTCCGATTCGGGACTTCCGAATCACTGTCAGCCATACATTTTTTTGCTAATAAAAAAAAATTACAATTTCGAGTTTTGCTTTGGCCGCGTTCCGATTTGCGCTGACAGCACTTTGAGTACCCAAAACCGCGTACCGAATCACTGTCATTGGGATTACGGCAGCCATTGTGACGTCACGGATTGCGTCATGACCGCCGTCATCTTCCGCTAACGGCGCCCATGCTCCAGAGCGAAATTCACGTAAGTGTAATGTCAAATTCGACTTTGACATATTATTTATTTATTTTTAAAAGTTAAATGTTTAATGTTTAAATGTAAAATTAACGTGTCTTATATTTATTTGGTTGAACAAAATTAAAAACACGTTATTCAATTATGAAATGGCGATAAATTACTGAAATATTTTAAATCAATATGTTTTGTAGGTTAGGGTTGCCAGATGTTCGATAGTAAACGTATCGAGTGGGTTATGTATATATTAAGATAGTTTTGACTCAGGCACATACATACACAAGATAATATCATAGGCAATCTGATAAAATATAAATATCAAACATTCTTTTTTGTATTTTTTTAATTTAATGTGCCTATTTACATCTCCATTTTTAAAAATTCGCATACCTTTTCTTATTTTGGGTACTAGCGATGAGAAAAGTGCTGTTTTCACAGCTGTACGATACTTTTTTAATACGTATAATAATTTAGAATTTTGCCAGTTTTGGTACGGTAATCAACATCTGGCAAGACTGAGTTATAAGCAGTTTCAGCGCGCTCAAACGCCGTTTCATTTTGATTTCGCTCATGAGCCATATTATCACGATTTCTGAATCGGTACACGTGTAATCGCTGTCAGTACTTTGAGCCGTGAAATCTGATTCGGAATACACCCTTTGATTTTGATTATTTATGATTGACGTTCGGTTCGAGAACGTCACTCACGAAACATCTGAATTTACCCTACTGGATTTGAGAAAATGAGAAGACTTGGCTTCGGCCTTAATACTAACTAACTGAAGACTTGGCTCCGGCCTTTTTTTTTTTAATGGAAAAGTAAAATGAAATTACAGACCAGGCAGTATGGGCTTAGATCCCTTCGCCTGTCCAGAAACGACGAAAAAAAAAAAAAAGCATCCTTGCTCACGATTTATCGTTTCGAATGTTTGTGTTTTTTCATTTTTCATCACAAAAATACGAAAAAGTTTGGTATCAATCTCGCTAGATTAGATAGTGGCGTGTAGTTTTTTATTAGATACTATAATATTCAATCTAAATGTGAGGCTTAAACAAGGCTAAAAGCGTGTTTAAAATCATGGTGAACGTCGCTAAAATTTTTGAGAATACTATTAAACCTGGCAATCTTTATTGTCGAATTTGCCTTCGGACTGCAAAAGAAACCACATTAGTCACTCCTCGAAACCTTCGGCAGTTCACAGATGCTTTGAAATTAAATGTGTTTGATAATAAAGTAAGCACTTTCATCAACACCTTACTAAATGAAAACAAAATGCCTTTTGTTCGTTCTTCGAATCTACCTAGTCAGGCGACTCTACCATATCGGTTTTTATGCTCCTTGAATTACATTTATACCAGATCATGTTATTTTATCAGAGTCATTCATAGTAATATAGTTCAAATCTAGTGTAACTAACATAATAAATGGCCAATCAAAATATATTTTTTAGTTTGCACACTGCACGTTTATTGTAGTTGTATACACACATGTTTGTGTGTTGGCCAGGTGACATGGTGTCTGATGACCAGTAAATAGCTGAGAGTGCTAAAAATTGTGGGAACAAGTATCATGTAACTTGCTACTAAATAATTCTAAAAGAATATTTAAAACAAAGGTACAACATTTAAGATGTGTTTTTAAATTTAAAGACATTAGGAATAGAATATACTTTTATTGTACACACTGAAAACTACTACGTATATAAAACTTTGCAAATTAAACAAAAGTGCAAATGTAATATGTGATCTTCATTATTGGCTATGTATAATTTTTATATCACTTATTTAAGATGTGTTTATGTGCTGTGAAGTATCACTAATAATAAATAAATAAATAAATAGGTGGCTTAAGATTTTGCGGTTTTGTTTATTATTAATATAATAATAGATCAGCAGCCACAGGCTGATTTGCCTATAACTAGATTGCTGTGTGTATATCAGTTCAGTTTAAAATTTTCTATTTTACACTATAACAAGCACTTGGATTGTTATTTTGTTTAAACAATTTATCCAATCTTAACACTATTTACGGATAGTACATCTACAACTTCTGACAACTTGTTCCATGAATTCGTCACCCTATTATTGATAGTGATAAACTAGCTTAACCTCTAGATAAGTAGGTACCCAATCTCAGACAGAATACAGTAAATATGTTTTAATTTTGTGCATTGCATTGTTCATAAATGTTTGCAGGAAAAGGACTCGGCATGCTATATGTGTGAGGCAACTGCTACTACAGCCCTGAGGATGTACCAGGCCTGCGTGAACGCTGTCTCCATCAGGAATGTCTGCCATCCACTGAAGACCATGAGATCTAATCAGTCTGTATGTCCAGAACTAAAGATTTTAATAGATCATATACAAATACGGATTTAATTCATAATAGACATAAATAAAATATAGTCAGAGATGATTAGATGACAGAAAGTTTAAGGTTGTCTTGTATTGTTTATACTGCAGGTGCCCGAGTGGCTGCGGTCGGCTATAGTTGTATGCAATAACGACCTCAAGGAATATCGGCAAAGGACCACTTTTCAGCAGACTGAAGTTCTGGTCGTCGACAGTGCTGGGGTATGTTCATGTACTATCAACCAATTCAAATCACGACCCATTTAATAAGTTTGAAACCATCCAGACAGTACGAGCTCTAACTTACTTATTTATTTTATTTTATTTATTTTACTTGTATTTGAATCCCTCCGGACAATGTAGGAGTGTCTGCTTATAATAATTTTTTGAGTATGAGGTAATTTTCTAAGGGAAGCGATCGCATTGCCACTGCACTGGCATCCGACTTTACATGTTTTACACTCGTTTGTGTCTGTTTGTTACTATGTTATGTACCTGTATTGTTTTTTGTTTAATGTTATATACTGTATTTATTTTAATTATTTAACCATTTATTGTACACATTAAACAAGAAAATGACAATAACACAAAGAAAAACGACACAACGGGCCTACTTATTTCTAAAGATATATCTTCCAGCAGACCTACGGAAGAGAAAAGGAAAATAACAATAAATGCGGACAAAACGTGCACAACTTAAGAAATAAAATATAACGATAATATAGGAAGAACCAGATAACCTACAGCATAAATGTATTCTTATTATTCTATACGTGCTGATGATGGGCGCTGGAGCGAGCGCGTGCTCCACTGGTGGCCTCTTCAAGATAAAAGACCGAGAGGTCGTCCGAGACGTCGATGGAGCGACGATATTATACAAGCAGTAGATGGGACCTGGACTAGACTGGCTGCCGATAGGAAAAAATGGAGTGCGTTGGAGGAGGCCTTTGTCCAAAAATGGACTTCTCAGAAATTAAATAAAAAAAAAAAAAAAATTTTTTGAAATACTTGTAATAATTTGGGAAATAAAAGGTTTTATTATTATTATTATTCTATACAGGCAATAAACCAATTTAATACTTACTTTATTTTATAAAAAAACAAGTACTTAGCAAGAAGCCACAGCTTGGCCTCTAGTGTGTAATGTAATACAGTAAGATTAGTAGATGCTTAAATGATTAGCAATTTTATTTTTCTCCTTAAATTTCTAGGTAGAGTGGCAGCCAGACAAGAACCTGGATCCCATCCTAGTACTTGCCCCGTAAGTACATACATACATAGACATACATACAGAGTTCAAGTGACATATCGCCACAAAATGTTACGGTACATTCAGCCCATGAAACTGAGTCATATTCCACTAGAATCTCTTTCTGGAATAATTTTTTAGTCATACTTTTTACTCAGTACACAGCAGTTTGCAAACAACATTTTTTAAAAAGAAGCAATGTACTATACAAGTACGGGAGCGTAGCGGCTGGTTGCTCAATGCTCAATGCGTGCGAGTGTGATACATTGCGTGGGCGAAAATAATAGAAACCAGATTTATTTTGTTACTTTAGCTTTCTTGAACTTCTTTCTTTAGCATGAAACCAGTTTGTGGAAGTCTATAACTTAGGGGTCATATAAATTACGCCACATAAATCATGATTTTCGATTCCTTGTCATGGTCAGTCACATTTAAGGTACGCGCACTAAATGCCGGGCCGCAGCGCGCCGGGGCGGGCCGCATCGCAGCGCAAAATGCGTCCATAGCACACTGACGGGCCGGGCCGCAGCGCATTGACGGATTTTACGCAAATATGGTACTAATAA
This sequence comes from Carpatolechia fugitivella, assembly GCA_951230895.1. Lineage (NCBI taxonomy): Eukaryota > Metazoa > Arthropoda > Insecta > Lepidoptera > Gelechiidae > Carpatolechia > Carpatolechia fugitivella. Next base: position 3,949,902 of record OX579672.1, read on the forward strand.
CACATGCGGATTATGCGGTCCGCTGCGACCCGGCATAGTGTGCGATAGTTCATATAAAATACATACGGGCGATTTGAGCGGATTATTGCGCTGCGCCCCGGCACGCTGCGGCCCGGCAAAATGTGCGCTTACCTTTATTAGACTCTCCTCTCCCTCCCTAGTGTGACATCATATATTTTGCAATTTCACATCTAGAAATAATTAAATTAAAAAAGCAGTTCTGAAATTAGTTCCATGTCAATGGAAATTATTTTTTAATAAAATCAACATTGTGTGTTTGATTATTTTTAAAGTTTTCTGGTATGAGTTCAATTTCCGTGTTTTAATACTTAGATTAGAGATCTTGAAATGTGTGTCACGAAATTTAGTTTCCTCCCACCTTGCTCCCACCTCTTGCCCAGGTAGTAGTGTATCTGCCTCCGACGCACAGGGTCGCGGGTTCGAATCCCGCTCAGGGCAAACATTCGAGTGATGAGCGTGTTTGCCTGGTTGTTGTTTATCTACAATAGTATGTATTTATCTATTTATATAATGTATATCAGCTATCTAGTCTCATAGTACAAGCTCTGCTTAGTTTGGGATCAGATGGCCGTGTGTGAAGATGTCCCCACATATCTATTTTTATTTCTTTGTTTTAATCATTTGTTATTTACCTCCAGAAACATACCAGACCAACAACCGCAGCAGCCTTATGAAACCGTTGTATTGGACGATGACGACGAAGCACCAGCGCCCGTTACTAAAAGAAAACTGGTCCCTATAGAACAAATGCTCGACCCCAACGTGAGAGACAACGCTATAGCCTCTCTGCTGCCCAACCAGATGCAAATAATCAGCCGACATAACGTCGAAGCGAATAACTTTATACTACATCCTTTAATCATGGGATCTGAAGGCAAAATTGTAGCGCCCAGTTTAGGTGCTTACATTGAAAACAACACGTTAGTGTTTGATCAGAATATATTCCAAAAACTACCTCTGATTGACTGTACACATAAAAATAATATAACGTTTGTCATAGAGAATCCTCCAGAGTTAGCTCAAAATAGTACAAATAGTTCCAACAAATCTGAGCATAATGAGGATGTGGAAGAAATATTGCCAGATAGAAAAAGGAGAGTTAGGCAGTATGGTGCTGAAGAATCATTTAACAATAACACTGAATCAGTATTAAACAATTACTTACAAGACCATAGTGATTTAAAGAAAAAAAGGACGAACGTTAGTGATGTTGGTGATAAAAACAAAGCTAAGCGTGGCGAACGAGACGATGCACAATACATAGTAGATTTAAGTATGGTGAATGATATGTTGGAGATTAAGGATGAGAAGGAGCCGTTAGCAGTGATATCTAATGTGACGAGTGCGAGCGGGACGGAAGATGGCTTGGGAGTGATCGCTCACGTGGTGTCGCGAGCCGGGGGACTGGTTGAGAAGAACTTCAAGATCGACTGGGAGGATAAGATACCAATGGACGTTATATCCTTTGTGGTAAGGTTTCTTTCTAGTTTCTCCTTCCGCGTTCATAGGATGGCACTGTCAGTTTTAGTAATACTGCGGTAACGTGTTACACTGTAGAAATGACGCTTTCCCGCGGTAACAAGTAGCCTATGTCTGTCCACAATCGGTTCAGTAGTTTAGTCGTGACAGCTGACATGCAAAAATTTGTATGAAAAAAGTTACTGGCCGGTAAGATGAGTGCCATTCAGCCAAATAAAAACAGAAAACAAACGAAAATTATTCGAACTACGTCCCGTCTTCAACTCTACGGCGGATCGTCAATGGTGCATTGTAAATTATTTACAAAAATAAGTTGGATTTTCTATTGTTTTCATTTTAACACTTGAATATGTTAAAGCAGGCGCAATTAACAAAGGTATTCATGAGTTGTCGCTAATAGAGTTCTATAATATTGTTTCTCATAGAGGGGGATGAAAAGTAGAATGTATAACTCGGTCGCAACTATTTTTTCCTCGGGCGATGTACTTTGAATCCCTCACTGCACTTAGGATTCAACTTTAGAATCCTTCGCTCCGCTCTGGCTCTTCGCTTCGCCCTCGCCGTAAAAATATAACCTTGCGCCCTTGTCATAAAATCTACTATTACTTGTCCTATGCATCCTAGCTACAGTGAGACACAAAAGAGAATTTACATTCTTTGTCAATGGCAACACCAAATGAATGAGATTGGTATCCATCCAGCCAACAACAGGACAAGCTTTGACGTGCTTGGCTGAAAAATAGGGCGCATTCCGAATCAGACTTTCAGCACTGTCAGCGATCAGAAAAGCAAAAAAATGTATGGCTGACAATGATTCGGAACGCGATTACGGGTACGGGTATTTCACCGCGACTCGGAACGCAGGGGTTGATAGTGGCCTCGATGTCATTCTATAATTCTAATTTTAAAATCCAGCTATCCTTTTCGTTTTATGACCAATGAAAGAGAGGTGATGAACAAATGATATTAATTTGAATGAATGATAACCTAAAATAAGGGCATAGCTGTCAGTTTAAGAGATTTTTAAGTCGCATGTTTTAAGTGCTCTCTAAAATTGTGCAATCGACATGGCCATAAGGTTCAAATTCGATGTTTGACAGCTCTAATATTAAAATGGCCATCTCCTGTCCCTTTTCAATCTTTAAAAGGTAAAAAGGACAGACTAACTTAAATTAAGGATTAGAGCGTGACAGTGTGAATCGGGGCCAGTGTTGCCAATTGTCTACTATTATTATGTCTATTATTTTCTGTCGTACATGTATGTGCTTTCGTAGTTCTAAAATCACCTATTTTCCTTCCAGGATGCGACAGACCCCAAGGAGAGAGAACTCATAGTTCCGGACCCTTTGTCGATCCACCATCAGACATCCAGCCAAGCCCCAATGGGGGCTCCTCAGCTCATAGTGCAGAACGCACGGCAGGACCTTTCAACGAACTCTAGAGACGAAAGATCGAAGCCGACTAACCGGGCTGAAATATCTGTTATAGATCTTTGTTAAGTTTTCCTGTTATTATTCGCAAAGATTTTCCCAAGACCAAGATGCTTGTGCATCACGTTTTAGTTTATTATTAGTTGAGTTAGCTGCGGAATATGAAAGTTTATGTGGGGGCGTTGTGAGTACACAAGGTATAATATAGGTAATAAACAAAGAGTCAACATCAACGTCCCGTTACAGTCCACTGCTGGACTACGAGCCTCCTCCACTTAAGGGGGTACCCTATGTGAACACTAGCGCCACTTGGATAAAAAATCATAACTTAGTGAAAATACAAAATATCAAAAATATGAACGATCAAATTGTTTCATTAGTCTTGTTGTATTTTTAAAATTAATAAATTGAGTTATCTATTGTTAATTGTAGTAACAGATAGTGAAAGTGCTAATAACGGCTGTTTTAGCACTTGCGCTATCTCTTACTACACCGTATAAGATTTTATAAAATTCGGTATTTCTAAAAATACTAAAGTACCTACACTTTAAAATGATCGTCCACTTTTTTAATATATTTAGTTTTTTCGGAGTTATGATTTTTTTTCGAAGTGGCGCTAGTGAGCAGTCAGGTAGCCCCTTAAGTGTTTGGTTTTGCCATAATCTCCACGCTTGGCAGGCGGGTTGGAGATCGCAGATTAAAAGGTCACTGTATCAGAGAGCGCTGCTGCCCGTTCCCTGTTCAATGTGTAGTCCCTAAGTCGCCTCTTACACCCACGGGAAGAGTAGGGGTTGGTGACTAATGTATTCTACTCTGCCGTCACTACACGGCTAAAAAAAAAGAGTACCTTCTTGAAAATACGTTTTTTTGTTATCGATTGAATATGAATTTTGTTTACTAGTTACTTAAGTATGCATAAGAATATAAAAACTACATTGATAAATCTTTTTGCGCCACTGAAGGCATGACCGAGTTAGTGCATCTCCTATTTACTTTACAGAATATTTCTACGAGAACTTAATGAAGTCGTTTTTCTTGTTCTTCGTCGTGGCCGAGCAATCGAAACGGACACACTTTAATGGGGGATTTTCTGACAGCTCTTTAAAAAATAAAAATAATAGTTCTAAGTAAGACGATAGATGGCGCCAGGTGTACTTCGTGTGGATTCTTTTATGGCCCTGAGTGACTCGCCGAATTTCGTCAACGCCATTTATCGAAGTTTTATGAACTATTTTTTTTAATTGGCTGTCGGAAAATCCCCCATTGTAACTGCTAGTAATAAGTGGATATGTAATACTTCTGGGGGAAATACATTAGGAGGAATAGGTAGACTAACCGGATATGGCATGTACCAAGGCACGTAATGAAAAAAAAAAAAAAAAACTGATTCAGACCGTCATTTCACGCCAAATCGTTTTAATACGCGAGAACTCTTTAATAGTTTATGAATGAATGTAAGGATGACTACTAAATAAAAATAAAACGATAAATTATAAAAGTTCATTTATTTCATTAAGATCTTATATATGACAGCGCTTTTCCAATATTACTTATTGTAAAACTAGGACAATTTTAATCTACTTAAACATACAGCCAGTCAGCACATACAGATAACTCATCAATCGTGGGTTCTGCAGGTCAAGAAACGTGCTTATGAGCGCTGACCTTGGATGTAATCTTTTCTTTTTCAAGCATGCGCGAGGTGACTATCCCCCCCACTTCCACGGAGCGTTCATAAACCGTTGCGAAGACTACAATATACGCGTAGTGCGAACGCCATATACCATATACACGCTCAGTAGTAGCGCTATTCAACTTCATATTGGTCTGTATTAGAATGTCTAAGGGAGTGATAAAAGATTTATATCTGGTCTAGATTCCTATAATAGATAAGTGTATAGACCTGATTTTATATGTAAGTACATTTCTCGAATGGAGACCGCGTCTCGGGAAACGTAGTGTGGGACGCCCCCCTGCCAGGGGGACTGATGACCTGAGGAAGGTCGCTGGTGGTGGCTGGATGAGGCAAGCGGGTGATCGTGCGCTTTGGCGTGCCCGAGGGGACTGCAATAGGCTGATTGATTGATATTTCTAAGTCAATGTCTATAAGGCATTCAATGGGCTTGTTGACATTTTAAATTAAAAACAAACAGTAATAGCGCAGCGTTCAGATTCATATCATACCATACATAATATTAGTTTTTTTCATAGTTCATCTGAAAGTATACAAAAATAGAATACTGACAGTCAAAACAGAATCGAATTTAATCGAAAAACAAACTAGATACAACATTATTAAACAAATATATCTGTCCCTCTTACGAAAACAAAATTTTCAATGGCGGATATATAATATATGGCCCGCGTGTGATATGACGTCACATGTCACGTCGGACCTCTCTGTCTAACCATCAACTTTGAAGCCTTATAACTTTGTTACTGAGCAAGATATTTGAAAAAATATTTTTTATGTGTTTATCTGGAACTTGAAATATTTCGAATAGTGAAATTAAAAAAATTGTGCCTATTATTATAAACGCCACCTATTGTCCATTAATGAGGTAGCGCATCGCACAGCGGAACACGAATAAGGAATACACGAATAGTGAATTTGTGTAAGAATAAGTATAAAATTGTATAAAATGCTAACAAATCGTTCAATTACGGTCTGTGGATTTAGGGACAAATGTAAACGTTCTAGATACTTTTCTTTAATCGTAAAACACATTTCTTAAAAACATTTCTTGGAAAATTGTTAAAATTTATTTAGAATTCTGACAGTAAGTAGTTTCTTTTGGACGAAACACGTTTCTTAACGATAGAATGCAACAGATGTATGAAAAAAATACTTCATTATTAAGTACAGAAGAATTTTATTCCGAAATACGAAAAGCTAGTACGGTACTACTCATTGTGTATAATGTCCTAAATTCTGCAATTTTACAATCGACTTGGCCGATTTTAGTGAAATTTTGCATGAAGCTAGCTGAGTCTATGGAGAAGTACAAACTATTTTGTAAGTTAGGGTAATGTCTTATTCCCACGGTAAACATTAAAACCCACGCGAGTAGCGTCTAGTTTAATACTAATCGAAGCCAGTTTCCACGTTTTCCAGTACAATTTTTTTTACATAGAGGCTTATTAATTACCTGATACTGATATTATAAGTGCGAGAGGGATGGCTAGTAGTTGAAACCGTTGTCATATCAAAGAATACGAAGTGTGTCCTAGGTGAGAATACAGAGTAGTACAAACTATTTTGTAAGTTAGGAAAATACTTTATTCCCGAGGGAAAATTTAAAACCACGCGAGAGTAGCATTTACTAGTTTCTATGTTTTTCCAGAACAACTTGACACACATCAAAATCAGTACAGCGAGGTTCATTATACAGGTGTACTTGACATTGGTACGAGTGCGAGAGGGACGGCTGTCGCTGCTGGCGTGAGTGCGAGCGAGAAGGCTAGTAGTTGTAGTCGTTGTCTCCGTTCTCCTCGGGGTTGTATTTGTGGTCGTCGGGCTCCTGCTTGATCTGCACATCCAGCGGAGGCAGGCTGAACTCCGGGTAATCTGGGTAACACAACAACATCAGTTAAATAATACACCAAACCAAACAAACAATATAACATATATACATTATTACATTATTATTTAAACCCTCGCGATTTTTACACGTTTTATTTTAGTTATATATCGTGACTTCGTGACTAAACATGCTTAATCAGTTTTAACCTCCTAGGACCGCGCGTACAAAACGTTGTACAAAATGAAATACCTCTATCAGACCCAGCTTAATAAAGTTTATAGTAGTAACCGCCCACTGTACACATTTTTGTACATATTCTTATACCTAGTATTACGCTAAAAATAATCTCGAAATTCTAAAACACCTAGCTTCAAATTTATGAAGTTTTACATCATGGGTCTGCTAGCAATAAATTAATTTGTGCATAATTTTGTACAATGGGTTTTTACTATTTCAAGTGTCTTAGGAGGATAGGATCAATTAAATATTCCTGTTGGTCAAACTGAGCTATTATCAAAGGAAGCATAGGTCGTCTATTATCGCCGCGAATGTTTTCAGAACGTAGGCAGTTATATTAAACGTGTTGTCAGAGGGCTTTGGCGGCCGACATCAGAGTTTGTCACATCACTCGTCGGTGGACAAAGCCTTTGTCTAGCAGTGGTCATTTTATTTTGTTAATTATTTTATTTACATAAGGGTAGCTACACATTAAAGCGAGCCGGCATTAATCGGCACAGCCGGGCGGTAAAACTGAATATACTGGCCTCGATTCGAGATGTCATGCTCTAATTCTAATTTTAAAATCCAGCTTTTCGTTTTTATGACCAATGAAAGAGAGGTGATGAACGAATGATATTAATTTGAACGAATGATAACCTAAAATAAGGGCATAGCTGTCAGTTTAAGAGATTTTTAAGTCGCATGTTTTAAGTGCTCTCTAAAATTGTGCAATCGACACGGCTATAAGGTTCAAATTCGATGTTTGACAGCTCTAATATTACAATGGCCATCTCCTGTCCCTTTTCAATCTTTAAAAGGTAAAAAGGACAGACTAGCTTAAAAATTAGAGCGTGACAGTGTGAATCGGGGCCAGTGCCGGTACCGAACCGACTATGTGTGTAGCAACCCTAAAACACAAACAGCGGCATCACTATTCATCTTTCAAAGTTACCTTGGATCTTGATGAGACAGCATTTACATTCTTGACATAATATAAAGATTGTTGGTAAAATCTTCTAATTTTGATCTTTGGGTGTGTTCACTTTTAACAATAGCAATATCACTTTTACAGTCACAATGGTATCACAGCGAAACTTAAATTTAATCTTAGTCTTGTCACTTTCTCACCAACGATCATGAAAAATGACGGGAGATTGTTGGCTCTTTTGAACGTCAAATTTTATGTCACAAACGTCAAATTTTATGTCACAAACGTCAATTTTAAGCAGGATCCTAAAGCAAGCCGTTTAAAATTATATGGCACACGTCAAAACTTGACATTTGCGCTATAAAATTTGGCGCTCACGATGGTTGACAATCTCATGTCTTTTTTCATCTTCGTGGGTCAGAAAGTGACAAGATTAAGTTTAATTTTAAATTTAGTTTCGCTGCGGGAATCAACACCAATGTTTACTCACCGTCCATAGGCTCCTGTTTGACCTTGATGTCCTCCGGCTTGACCTTGGGTTCCTTGCGCTCCTTGTCCCTCCTGGACCGCTTCTTGTCGCGGTCTCTGTCCTTGTCGCGGTCCTTGTCTCTCTCGCGCCTCTCGCGCCGGCGCTCCGACCGCGAGCGCGACCGGCGGCGACGCCTGGAGGGAAATTCAAATATGTGAGGACACGAAAGTGATTTACAAATGCGAAGTCGACTGCATATTGATTTCATTTTAAGTGCACTCTGGTTGTTTTTATTTCCTTAACGGATGTAATTGCTATTTCTACAAAAGTGGTAATGTAGCGGGTGCGAACTTCCGGGGGGCAGAGGCTCAGACCCCTAAATATTTATGACAGCATGCCCAATTGTCAAGGCTGGAGAAGTGGGCAGAGGCTCAGACCCCTAAATATTTATGACAGCATGCCCAATTGTCAAGGCTGGAGAAGTGGGCAGAGGCTCAGACCCCTAAATATTTATGACAGCATGCCCAATTGTCAAGGCTGGAGAAGTGGGCAGAGGCTCAGACTCCTAAATATTTATGACAGCATGCCCAATTGTCAAGGCTGGAGAAGTGGGCAGAGGCTCAGACTCCTAAATATTTATGACAGCATGCCCAATTGTCAAGGCTGGAGAAGTGGGCAGAGGCTCAGACTCCTAAATATTTATGACAGCATGCCCAATTGTCAAGGCTGGAGAAGTGGGCAGAGGCTCATACTCCTAAATATTTATGACAGCATGCCCAATTGTCAAGGCTGGAGAAGTGGGCAGAGGCTCAGACCCCTAAATATTTATGACAGCATGCCCAATTGTCAAGGCTGGAGAAGTGGGCAGAGGCTCAGACCCCTAAATATTTATGACAGCATGCCCAATTGTCAAGGCTGGAGAAGTGGGCAGAGGCTCAGACTCCTAAATATTTAGGACAGCATGCCCAATTGTCAAGGCTGGAGAAGTGGGCAGAGGCTCAGACTCCTAAATATTTATGACAGCATGCCCAATTGTCAAGGCTGGAGAAGTAGGCAGAGGCTCAGACCCCTAAATATTTATGACAGCATGTCCAATTGTCAAGGCTGGAGAAGTGGGCAGAGGCTCAGACCCCTAAATATTTATGACAGCATGCCCAATTGTCAAGGCTGGAGAAGTGGGCAGAGGCTCAGACCCCTAAATATTTATGACAGCATGCCCAATTGTCAAGGCTGGAGAAGTGTGCAGAGAAGTTCCCACTAACCGGAGACCGGATTCCTCTTGCAGAACACCTGCCTCCCGGACACAACCTACCATGGGCAACCTGGAAGGCGCTGAACCGACTCCGGGCAGGTGTAGACAGATCCGGGGAAAACCGAAAGAAATGGGGCTCCTCTAGCAGTGACAGGTGTAGCTGCGGCGCCGTGTAATCTATGGAGCATCTGCTGTCTTGTCCTGACTGCCCTGTCCCTTGCACAATGGCAGATTTAAATGAAGCCAACCAAAGAAACGAAATCAGAAACGAAATCATCCGGCAGAGGACCAAGGTAGTTGATATCGTCCAGAAGCTGAAGTGGCAGTGGGCTGGCCACGTCTGTCGCAGAACCGACGAGCGTTGGAGCAGACGGGTTCTCGAATGGAGACCACGTCTCGGGAAACGTAGTGTGGGACGCCCCCCTGCCAGGTGGACTGATGACCTGAGGAAGGTCGCTGGTGGTGGCTGGATGAGGCAAGCGGGTGATCGTACGTTTTGGCGTGCCCGAGGGGAGGCAGCAGTCCAGCAGTGGACTGCAATAGGCTGATTGATTGATTGAACCAAAGAGCTGTCGATGTAGCCAATTACTGGGCTGGACTGGTTTGAGTCGACGACACGAGAAGAAGATGCATGCATGCATGCATGGACGTTGCCAGGGAGAAGAACGAGTCGAAGAAGACGGGGCCATACTAAATAAGTTAAGAGTTCTTCCGCGCTCTGATTGGTTAAAATAGGGAGAGTACATCACTTAGTAGTTAGGCAGTGAGAGCTAACTTAATGTGCTTCCAAACCGGTGATTTTAATTGTTACAAAACCCTAAAGTTAAAAAAAAATGAAACCAATAGCGTTATACGAGGCTGCGTGTATTCGATATCATGTTATGCGTCATATCAAAACATTCGTGAGTTCCATATTTAGAGACCATGTATCACACTCATATTATTATCTAGACATATGCCTCGTCTAGGTAGTGCCCAACGCGCACCCTTTTACGCCAAAACCTAGTGTACTCACTTCTCGGTATCTTCCTCGGCGCGTCGCTCGGCTCGCTCGGGCCGCTCGGCGCGCTCGGGTCGCTCGGGCCGCTCGGGTCGATCGGGTCGATCGGGTCGATCGGGTCGCTCGCGGCGGCGAGAGCGCGACGTGGACCGCCGTCGGGAGCGCGAGCGCGAGCGGCGTCGGCCGCCTGCAATACAAAATACATTGGCTATAGGTTTACCGGCGGGTTGGTGAAAAATACTACATCCCTGCTTTGACATCAAAAAGTATTAACCCTTTGACGGTGGCAGAATTCCAGCACCTTCAATCAACTAAAATAAACTTGCCATACAATAATCAACTCTGAACATTTCAAATAAAGCCTCAAATAGCCGGATGACGGATGCAAACATTGAACGTTTTGTCTTGGTTTAGATTTAAACCATTAGCCGTCAAGGGGTTAAAGAGTATTTAGCGACACTAATAATAGATTTTAAACTTTTTTGTTTAGAAAGTAACCTCTTTTTAATTAGAAAAAATTACGTTTAATCATAATACGAGGAGGGATCAAAAAGTAGTTGCGAAAGTCGAGAAAATTGTATTGAGCGATCGAAGAGTTACCATCCGATACTTAATTCAAGAAACGGGCATTTCATATGCAAGTATTCAATCCATATTGAAACAATCTTTGAATATGAGAAAAGTTTCCGCAAGGTGCCGAGAATGTTAACCGACAGTCAGAAACAAAATCGACTTGACATTTCGAAGATATTGTTGGACAAGTTTCAAGAAGATTCTGAGAACTTTTTGTCTCGTTTCGTAACAATGGACGAAACATGGGTCCATCATTTTGATCCTGAGACAAAACAACAATCTTCGCAATGGAAACGGCCATCATCATCGACCCCGAAGAAGTTTCGTGCCGTGGCATCGGCTGGCAAGGTTATGGCCTCAATATTTTGGGACTCAGAAGGGATATTGTTGATTGATTACCTGGAGCGTGGAACCACTATTACAGGCCAATATTATGCAGCTTTAACTCCCAAATTGAGCAATGCTATCAAAGAGAAAAGGAGAGGGAAACTTCGAAGGGGCGTGCTGTTTCATCACGACAACGCACCCGCGCACAGGTCGGCAGTTGCGATGGCTGCCATTCAGCAAGCTGGCTTCGAATTGGTTGACCACCCCCCTTTTTCACCAGATCTGGCGCCTAGCGATTTTTATCTGTTCCCCAAATTGAAAGAATACTTAAGGGGAAACAGGTACGAAGACGATAACGAGGTGATGGATGCCGTGGAAAGCTTTTTGCAGGACCAAGACAAAACTTTTTTTTTAAAGGGATTGAAGTCTTGGAAAAGCGCTGGACTCGGTGTGTAGAGAGACTCGGAGACTATGTAGAAAAATAAATTATTAAGTTATCAATAGTCATTATATTCTATTTCATTCTCACTACTTTTTGATCCCTCCTCGTAACGATGAATTATTATCATAATATGTCTTTTAGAATTTTGAGCTTTTATACAAATTGACTAGGTCCGCAGTCTGTTGATCAGTTTGGAAGAAAAGATGAACATTTTGGATAACTTTTGGTACAAAAGATACATGGGCTGAGCTGCCATCCAAGAGGTTCTGCATTATTTAAACACTCTTATACAGGAAGAAGAATATGCCTTAACTTCAACGAATTAGAAACTCATATACTGTTCAAAAAAATTGCAAATAGGGCATACTGTTCACCATAGTTTATAAATTTACTATATTTTAAGAGTTATTTTTAAAATACAGATTAGTAGCAGACGATTCGCGAAGAAAAAAACAGAATCGGTTGAAAAACGAATTTACAGTGATTTTTTAAAGTTTCAATATGTCTGTCTCTTTCAAAAATGATTTTTTGTATGGAGATTATATGGCGTTACTAACAAATGACGTCACAAGTGGGTATGTGCCTCTCTGTCTAATCTTGAATTTGAAACCGTTATAACTCGGTCAATTTTAAAGATAGAGGAAAAATTATTTTAGTGTTCAATAGCAGAAACTAAAAAGTTTGGATTTATAAAATAAAAAAAAGTAGTCCGATCCCCTATTGATTGTCAACAACAACTGGTTGTAGTCGGTGATTGGAAGAAAATACCTCTTTATTTTATTGTCAATATTAATGCCTAAAAATGTTGTACAGTCAGTACTCTTTATATTAAAATTTTATTATGACCATTATGTGTCTATGTGTAAAGGCTCCTTGTACTCACGGTCCCTCTCCCTCTCTCTGTCGCGCTGCTCCAGCCGGTATCGCTCTCTCTCCCTCTCGTTGTCTTCGCGTCCCGAGTGTTTGATGTTGACGTCTGCGCCGCCGCGACGCGTTCCGCCCAGACCGCCACCTGGATTTCAATAATTCATTATAAATGCTCATAACACGGCGGAAACAAAAAAACAATCTATTAATGGCTGCCAGTCTGATATTATAAATAATACATAATATGTGGGGACATCTCACACACGGCCGTCTGATCCCAAACTAAACAAAGCTTGTACCATCGGTATCAGACAGCTGATATACATACATCAATACATACTTCTATAGATAAACAACATCCAGACCAGACACAAGGCAAACATAAGTGCTCATCATACGAATGTTTGTTCTAAGCAGGATTAGAACCACTGACCCTGTGCTTCGCAGGCAGGCACACTACCAACGGCTACGGGGACGTATTTTTTACTCTTCTTCATCGTGTGGGTTGTAAGGTCGACAACCGACCTCAGAAACCCTAGTGTCAGTGTTATAGAGCCGCCAAAGGCCACTGACTTGGCTCGTGTGACGACTACTACTATCTAGTCGTTACACGAGCCATGTCAGGGACCAACGGCTTAACGTGCCTTCCGAAGCACGGAATCATCTTTCTTTACTGAAGCTTCTACAAGTATCAGGCGCCATTTACAAATTGTGCACGGCTTAAAAATTATGCTTCTTTTTGTGTCAGTCAACAACCGACTTCACAAACCCTGGTGTCAGCGTTAGTGAGCTGCTGTATCTTGTGCGATTACGAAAGTCATATAAGCGCATGGCTGGCCACTGAGTGGTTTAAAGTTAGAGATAAAGTTTTTGATTTCATGCTTCCCACCGTAGATAAAATAAACCCGCGCGACATACAAAGTGAACGCCAATAACATCCAAGTTTTTTGTCTCAAGAAAACAAGAACTGCGTTATTATGAGCCGTTTTCCAGCCTACGTTCCACAAAAAAATGATAGATGGCGCTGAATACGGACTCAAAAATATTTACTTGTACAAAGTTTATAAAAAAAATATATTTGGTTTTGGTTGTAAAGTATGAATGAATGAAGAATGTAGTGTTGCTCAATAATCGATTATGTATCGATTATAAGCGATACTTAAGCCTCGGTCAGACGGAGCGAATACTCGCTGCGAATGCGCACTCACGGCAAGCAAAATCGAATATACTCAATCCAAATCGCGACGAATTATTATTAATTATCTAATTTTTTAAGTTGAGTATTTGCTCCGTCTGACCGAGGTTTAATTGACCAATAATCGTACAATATATTCGATACTATCACTTAAATCGATTATGGACATTCGGCAATACTTCTATTATAATCGATCGATACAATCGAAAATATCGATATCGATTATAAATGACCAATCGTACAGTATAAACGAAATTATCGATACAATCAATAGCCGATTTATAGTTTCGATTATTTTCAAGGCCATAATCGATTGATCGATTGTTGAAAATTTTTTTATGGAAAGAAAAGCTACTCCCCGTACAGCCAAGCTATAACTTTATTTTGAGTCTGTATTCAGCGCCATCTATGATTTTTTTGTGGAACGTAGGCTGTAAAAACGGCTCATTGGCAGTTACGTTTTATGTCGCGCGGTTTAATTTGTTTAGGGTCGTTATGCTGACCTAGCCTATTGCGTGGACCAACTCACCCAGTCTCCTCGGCAGCCACCCCTTGACGGTGCGAGCTCGCTCCACGTCGACCAACACTCGCTTGCCGTCGATTTTCTTCCCGTCCGCGTGTTTGTACGCAGCTGCAACGTTAGAGCCGGGATTGGTGCGTGCGCGCAAGTGGGACGACTCTTGCGCGAGTTCGTGAAACGACAGCGTTAAGATGGCTCACGACATATCGCTATTGGCCCCGGTCATGCTCTAATTCTAATTTTAAAATCCAGTTTTCCTTTTCGTTTTTATGAACAATGAAAGAGATGATGGATTCAGATGAACGAATTATGTTATTGTGAAATAATGATAACCTAAAATAAGGACATGGCTGTCAGATTAAGAGATTTTTAAATCGGATGTTTTACGAGCTTTCTAAAATTGTGCAATCGACGCGTCCATATAGGGTTCATTCGATGTTTGAAAGCTCTGATGGCCATCTCCTGTCCCTTCTTAATCTTTATAAGGTGAAAAGGACGGACGAACTTTAAATTAGGATTAGAGCGTGACTGTGTGAGCTAGCATTAACTCCATACAGACTCGGCTTTAAATTATTGAAAAGGCAGCTTTATATTGTGTCTCGTACAGTTTAATTTTGGTAGTGTACGACAAGTGGGTGACGCATCGTACACTATACTTGCATTATAAAAATTATACTGTAAATGTCACAATATAAAGATCACATTAAATATGCTTCGACTTGAGTCGATATGGAGTTGATCCGGTATACGCAGGCGTTTAATTATAAGCTTTGTCTTTGTAATAAGAACGCAAAAGACCCGATAGAGTCGCGTCGTTAGTACCAAAAAGATGCGAACGATTCACGTGTTTTACGCTCTTATTACAAAGAGATAAAGCTTTTATTAAACCGGATTAACACGACTTTGCGTGTTTGTTTTCGGACTGTCACAGATGGTAGACACTTGATCACAAACTCGCACAGAAGTCGTATACTCACATCAATATTAAAAGTTGTGACTTTACCTCCACATACCTACGATATGTTGGTCTCATCCACATTTCATTAACTTTTATGTTGCCACAGCTAGTGTTGACTACCCTCGCTTATCCTCAGTTATTACCGTTTACCAAATTAGTCATGGACTTCCAATTTTGTTTTGTTGAACCTTTGTTATGTTCACGCAAGGTCTAATTGGTGACAAATTAGACGAAGCGTGAACTATGTGTTTCTTTGTTACTTTGACGATCTTGTAACGTTGTATTAAGACTTTTGATTGCGACAATTTGCGCCAAAGACTGCTTTCAGAAATGTTTATCTAAAGATTTTTTTAAGACAAACAGACTACAACTTATGCTCAGTTTATTTTAAGCTAGATCTGCTTCATGCTCCGTCTATTTTATTCAATAATTGAATCCATTTCTGAAAGCTGGGTAAACTACTTTTTAACGATAAGTGCGGATCGATATAAAACAGGACGACTCTTTATCAATTTGACTGCGCGAGATTAAAAAACTTTCGTTAAAATTTTAGAAAAAGGAAATACGTTTTATATAGATCCAGTCACTACTTAAATAAAACCATTCGATACACAAATAATAACAAAAAGTTAACATTTAAATAATCAAATGATTTCACTTTCATTAAAATATAAATAAATTTTACTGGGGTAAAATCAGCTTCTATTTTTAAAAACAAGAAAATATCTCTTCAATTTAACAAACTTTTACCCAAATAAAATAACAATGGAGACACCTGAAAAAGAAAAAACCTAAGAAAACAAAATACACCAAGAAATACCTACGTTTTCCCATACCTACCGAGCCGAGAATCGCCTTTTGGAAACTTAAAAAAAATTACATACCCACCGTTTTAAACAAAATACTTTAAATAATTGAAATAATTTAAATACCCACCGTGAGAATACCTACCGTATTTTTTACTTACTCTTTACCACGGCAAGCGACGCATTTACGAGTACTTACGTTTTCTTTAAATTTTACTATACACTTTGTGGTGTTTAATTATTGGGTTGACTGTACTCTGTTGGTTGTCTATGGTTTAGCTAAAACTAACTTCAGTATTTAATAAATTATTCCTCTATATTTATTTTATGCAACGTAACCAAATGAAATAAGTTATATAGAAAAAATTAAAATTAAAAACATATCGGTACTTTAAAATGTATCTTTATATTGTCATTATAAGTAGATTCAGACCATAAGATTTTATATTGACATTAATTATGTGGTTATTATTAAAAGTCCAGTAACACCAATAAAAAAACAACCACAATAGACATAGTTTTCTATACTATCGTCAGTAGAAGCTATGCTTTTCAGTGTGGCATAATCGACAAACATTTATAAACATTTCTGACAATGACCAAGCGAAGTGAAAATCATAAAATAAACTTAAATAGTTTTTTTTATAAAAACTTTATGAACATTAGCTCCTACAAAAACAGCTTACGAAGAAAAGGCGGAAGGCAAATATACTATGATAGTCATATCTTTAAAACAACAACGTTTAATTATAATCTGTTGAATATAGAGTTATATTGGGAACTTAGAATAAGAATACATTTATTTACAGCACACAGTATACGACAAAACCCACACAACCCTTCATAATCATCACAATAGTTCCCTTTAGTTAGATTACATCTCGCCAATTTTAGAAATACAATAAATTGTGTTTTTATTTTCGGTAATAAGTATGGCCACGGATCATGTATTGTAATAGCTATTATATTTATTTACTAGTTGTCCGCCCGCGGCTACGCTCGCCTTGTCTGTGATAACCTATTTCTTTGTTTGGAGCGTCTCGGGACGTTTACGAGCTTTTGGTGAATACGATATGATGGTATTGCCAGACCTAATAGCCTGTTTACAGACGATAGCAAAGAAAACCACGCAAGTGTGCCCTTATTCATCCCGCGGTGATAGAACCACTTTACCTGGTGCGCATTTTACTTACTTTCCATATTGCGCAATTTTACAATTATTCAAATCAATAAAATTACTATAGGTACTTGATATTAATTGAATACTACCAATCTGTTAATCGATTTTATGAGATTGATTCGTTGTTTTCTAGTGGAGCGTTGAAGGCGACGACGGATTGAGAATAATTTACTTATATTTAGAGCCTGATGATGTTGATGAAGATTTAGTTAGAGCCTATTAGATTAGATAGCTAAGATGATTAGATACAGTAGACTCTATTGAGTAGAGTATACGCAGTTTTTTCGTATTTAATACGATGGAATATTAATATTAACATTATTTAAGTTTGCAGCCTTTTAGACTGATAATTTTGTGAAATGTGTATTCTTGCAAATAAATATATTTTTTATACAGCATGAAATTTACATCGTTTTGTTATTTGTGGATTAGTGGCATTTCTGTCCTTTGTCACTAGAATTACAAAATTTATATTTTTGAAAAAATCCTATTAACGAATATTTATTTAAATGTGTATTTAAGATTGATTCAGACATGCCTACTCAATTCAAGTTCCAGATAAACACATAAAACATATTTTTTCGAATATCTTGCTCAGGAACAGAGTTATAAGGCTTCAATGTTGATGGTTAGACAGAGAGGTCCGACATGACCACTGACGTCATTGGTCACGCGGGCCATACATCCGCCATAGAAAATTTTGTTTTCGTTGATGATGAAAAGAGGGACAGATATATTTGTTTAATAATGTTGTATCTAGTTTGTTTTTCGATCAATTTCGATTCTGTTTTGACTGTCAGTATTCTATTTTTGTGTACTTTCAGATGAACTATGAAAAAAACGAATATTTTTTATGCATAAAAAGAACCAGCACGATAAACCCCAGCCTTACTTCACTAGACCACAACATCAATCTTTAAACAAAGACTCGATCAAAATTCATTCAGTTGTATGTTGGCATCTTACCACATACAAACCTAATGCCAGAGGCGTGACGCCGCGCGTGGGCGGTAGGGAAAAACGGCTGGGTCTGTGTTGAATAGAAAAACCGAACGTTAATACTGTCATAGCAGTTCCCGGTAGATAAACATGCCTTTTTGGAGGGAGTTCCGTTGTTATTTTTTATATATTCGGTCAGGTCATAAGTTATTTCCTGTGAAAAGTTATGTAATTGACACAATGAAAAATAAACTACAACAATTTTCTAGATTTTGGGTTTAGATGGTGACGAATCAATTGAAACTAGAACATGAGTGAATAAGTAATAACTCTGCAATTATTTTTGGATTATAGATTGAAGTTAAAATGTGAACTTTTTTTCTCTACAAGAGGTAACGACGAGAACTCTCTTCAAAATTTATGAATGCATATAAATAAGATATCTCTTCAGGGTAAAATTTTAGTATGATTTGCTATGCAAATGTTCACTGTACAAGTTATGTGACTTGCCAATTTTGGATTAATAATAATATTAATTACTTTTTCCCCATTTAATAATTATGTAATTACTTAATTTCTTCACAAAGTAGCAACGCTGATGAAAATATTTAAACTCAGTCATGTTTTTTTTATATATTTTTTATCAAGATAGAACATTGTAATTTTGTAAGTCAAAGATATAGATATACATATTACAATGTTCTATCTTGATAAAAATTATATAAATGTTTTTCAATAATAAATCAATGCAAGTATGGTTAATGTACTGGTTACTCTGATGTTATCGTTTGAGTCGTTGGTGTTTTGCTGAAGTGTTTTTTCTACGCGTTTATGGTTTTTTGGGTCGTAAGACACTTTATCAAAAACAGGCAAAACCTCTTAGATTCTATGAGATGTTTTTTGTGTATCTGAAAATTAAATACAAATGTGATCAAATTCAACTATATGCGACGTGTAGATCTCCTGAGCGGCAAGAAAATTACTATTCAAAAAGTACATGAAACAACTCCCTCCAAAAAGATAATTCAAAATTACTATTGACATAAATTATTGTATCACATTTAAATACAGAAATCATATTCTTGCGTGACACAAATTTTATGACAATATTTTTTATAAGAACAAGATAGATATGTGGTTTATATAAACAACAATAAAAATTTTGAATTTAAAGATAACACCAATTCAACAATCTCTATAAACCACATAAGCAAGTGGGGTTACTGTTTTATGGGGTAAAATGTAACACACTAAATACAAATATTGAGTAATAAGAAAGAACACTAGGTGCAAAAATAAGCTTTGTAAATGCTTTAAGTTAAATAGTTGTTGAGTAGAGATGAATCTATCTAGTTACAAAACACCCCATGTAACAGTGTGCACCACATTACCGTATGTTACAATGGTTATGTTACTAACTTACAGTGCATGTCTCGTTCATGTTCGTACTCGATGAAGGCATAGCCACGCGGTTTGCTGTTTTCCTTATTGAATACCATGTAGATCTGGAAAAGAAAGAGTTGTATATTAAAATCCTTATGTACTCATATGTACTAGCTGGGAATTAGGGGTGAAATAGTTCTTTTAAAAAGAGCAGGTCACCCGTCTGCACTCCATCGCAGGCGTCCCCCCACTAGACATACATACTCATATGTACTTTTGTTTATTGTATGAATTTAACCACACCTCAACCACTCCATATAACTGTCGCATTTTAAATGCCTACTACTCTATGTATAATTATGAAAAAGAAAACGTACAAAATGAATGTCAGAATGATTTTTGCTTCCCTTTTTTCCTTTCATGGTATAAGAAGCTATCTTACCTTTTTAATTGGTCCATATCCTTCAAATTCTCTTCTTAACTTGGATTCCGATGTGTCATAGTTCTACAACAAAAGAAATAACAACTTAGCTACTAAATAGACTAACAATTGTCACCATTGACAGAGGCCATAAATATAAATATTGAATTGAATTGAATTGACTAACAATGTCAATTTACTGTAAGAAGAATTGAAATTGAAGAGTAATTTCTATATGGAGAAAAACATTATTTATGTGATTCATAATGTCTCTTTTTGTTGATAAAGTATCCTAATTTGGTTATGATCTCTTAATGGATTTATTAACAAAGTCATACTATTCGAGCCACAAATAAAGTCTTGAATGGGTCCATAGTGGCTCTTGGGTTAGTCGTAGGGTCCCATAGCGCAATCTCTTGTTCCAGCTTGTATGCAGTCTGCTCAGCCCGTTCACGCCGCCGTCTCTCCAAGCGTTCTTCTCTGGTCTCCACCCTCGTCGGTGGAGGAGTTTCTGATGGGTGCTGGAGTGAAAGGATACTCATTTATTCCTGTTATCAGCTTACAACTATATATCCTCAGCCTAACCAATGGGTACATGCCTACTACAGTTTTATTCTTACAGTTTCTTTTCATATGCTATTCAATGTAGTTTCAAGATGTGAAGGGGTTTACATGCACAAGTGATTTTTCAGATGCTACTTGTGTTGTGACATATAATTGAGGCTGAGAAAAAATTCATTCAGAGTATACACCCGAGTCTGACTGAGCGTGCAAACCCCGATTGATGTTATGATAGCATAGATTTTAATAATTTTACATGGGGTATCAAGATCTATTAAGTGGGAATACTCATTCTATAATACGAGATACTTGCTCAGGGATTTTTATGTAGTAACGCTACTTAGAAACTATAAAAGCTAACCTCAAAAAGGCAAAGGAAAGCGCCGACTCCATCATAGCCTTTTTGCTTCTTCTCGTGCGGGAGCTTCGCCACCGGCGGCAAGTAAGGGACAGGATCCCGCGCCGCGAATAGCGCTAACAAATTTGGGGGTAAAAACTGCGTCATTTCGTTTTCCTTTTTAACACGCCATTACACATATTAACATTATCACTACACAACACAAAGATTCTTATGAAAACTTATTTTGTAACACACTGAGCTTATTATAGAATTGTCTCGCGAGTTTTAAGAAGTAATAAATTTAAAGTAAACGGTGGAAATATTAACTTCACACACGAATTTCACGAAAAAGCGTCAGCACATCTGTCGATCCGCCATTGTTTCTTTTTTTTTTGCAGCATACCATAGACAAGATTAATATCTAGTTTTTCAATCAAAAACACGGTAATTGCCGTAGCATTGGCAGCACTGGTTAATAGCGTTCTGCTAAAATGCTATGAAAGACCTAATTTGTATTGTCTATGGTTTTTTCTTTAAATGCTAGATGGCGCTGCTTGATGTTTTCAGGTCTACGTAGTTGTACTACTCAACAATAGAGAGCGCTAGTGTCTATGTAAAAGCTCTAAGAGATTTTTCCCTACATTTCACATTAGTCGAGATTCGAGTAGTCTTTGATTCGAATCAGGCCAGGGCAAAGCAGGCTGCCCTGGTTCGAATTCATCGAATCCCGCCCAGGCCAAATCTACTAAATAACTGCAACTGCACTGCTAGTACTGCTACGCGACGTGTGTAAAACGTAGGTTTAAAATAAAATGAACTAATTTTGACGTTTCGGCAGTCCTAGTGCAGTAATGTTGCAGTAGCGCTGTAGTAAATGAATAGCTAAAACAACTAACTTGTTTAGTTCACCTTAAAGGTCTCGGTACTCGACCGGAATTATTATTATTATTATCATTATATGGCCTCTGGCGTTCAATAACAGATACCAGGGCTTATAAGGCCACTCCAATAACCGATTAACCCGGCAAGATATTATATCTTGCGTCCGAATGGTTTGAGAACCTATTTCTAATTATTAAGATACAATAAAATAAAACACGCATTATTTAAGTCTCGTAGCGTAATATAATACTTAAAAAATACATTATCATTGGATCCTCTTTGACAAGTGCCAACATATATAAAATACAAAAGAGCCTAAAGTGCTTAAGAAGATGCAGACTCCTATCAATACCCTGATGCTGATGCTCCCTAGACAAGAATTGCCCAGGATCAGCTTGTCTCTGTCCACAGTAAACCCATCCTGAACTGTTTTCCCAGTCATGGCTGTGTTATAGTAATTTCAATCCTGAAAATGTACAAAAATATATAATATTTAATGACGAAGTTCATAAAACCTTTATATTTGGTCGGTCAGCAATTTTTCTTCCTGCCCGTGAATGTTTGTATTAATAATTCAATTTAGAATAGAATCCTACTAATATTATAAATGCAAAAGTTTGGATGTTTGGATGTTTGTTGCCGAATCACGCTTGAACCACTGGACGGATCGGGATGAAACTTGGAACACATACAGGTTAGGTCTTAAAATAGGACATTAGCTACTTATTACCGCGGGAAAACACTTCGTTCCCACGGGAAAACTCATTAAACGTGAGTAAAACCGCGGGCGGAAAGGTAGTAATATATACAACAGAACTGCAGTCCGCAAGTTGGACAATAATAATAGGATTTGATTTGAGTTGAAAATGCCTCGACTAGTTAGTCTTCAATTAAGTTAAATTTTTAAGGTTCCGTAGTCAACAAGGAGCCCTTATAGTTTCGCCATGTCTGTCTGTCTGTCTGTCTGTCTGTCCGTGGCTTGTCTCTGAAGACTCTTAATACTAGAAGTCTGTAATTTGGTATGAATATACATACTAACGATGCTGACAAAGCTGTAGAATAAAATCGGAAAAATATTTGTTTAGGGTTCCTCTGGTACACTTAGAAATCGATTAAAGTACCCGTAATCGCGTTCCGAATCACTGTCAGCCATACTTTTTTCTGCTTTTCTGATCGCTGACAGCTAAAAAATTAGTTCATTTAGAGGAAGCTGAAGTCTGATTCGGAATGCGCTCTCAAAGTGGGAGGAGATTATAGTTTTTTCTTAACTACCCCATAGAGTAAGGTGTCATTGGATACTTGGAAAGGTTTTTAAAAATAATTGGGGATGGCAAATAGTACATTGTATAAACAATAAACCTCGTATAAACGAGGGGTGAAAGTAACTTATTTAGCGCCGAGACATAATAGTTCGAGGCACTAAATAAGGCTTAAATAAATAAGGATTAAATAAGGATAACAAAAGGTAAACACTGTGCTTTTCATTACGAATGCAAGGAAAGTAAAAATAAAAACACGAATTAGCTCAAGAAAAAATGAGTGACTTCCATATCTGAATCGAATGAACTCATTGTAAACAAAACCCGAGAAACAAATGATAATCGGATTTTATCGGATAGCGTCTTTCGCGCCTATTTTTTATTTTTTGCTGTGGCCATGCCGGCCAGTTTTTGAGCCATTATTTTTAATTTCCATCATTGAAAAATGTTAAATATTTTGCCCAAATATATTTTATTTTAAAGAAATAGTTGAAAGTTAATTATAATAAAGTCATTTAAAAAATATATATTCTTTAATAAATACTTAATTTTATGTTATTTCAATTTAACATCGCGCTGTAACTGAGTGGCTGTATAGAAAGATGGAACATAGTTCAATAGAAATGTGAAATTAGAACTGGTTTTTATTTTATAATTTGCCAGAATGAATGAAAATGAATGAATGAATGACAGCTGTCAGTTGAAAGTGATTCTCCTTAGGCTGTATGGCTTGGATCCATTGCCTTTCCGTTTCGGATAAATTGAAAAAACAACAACAGTGATTCTCCCTCCGGGTTGAAAAGTATTACCTTCAATCCGCTCCTCAGGCAAATTCCGAACTACTTTCAGAGTATGAGTAATTAAAAACCATTTTTCAACGTACACTAACGTTTCGGAAATATTTTTTTGTTAGAATCAAATGTTCCGTTCCCCTACCAGGGAATCCGTTGTATTTGGAAATGTGATGAAAAACCCCTTCAGTCGTTAGGGTTTTAAGTATCTACAGAATTATAATTAAAATAAATATAGGTATGCTAGGGGTATAATGGTAAACCCTTCGATGGTAAACTAATTTACTATCATTCTGTTTTAGTTTTTCTACAGAGACGTAAATTTAAATTATAATACTAAAATAGTAAATAATTATTTATTGAGACTTAAATAACTTGGCGGTATTTTAGTTCATTTAGAGGAATCTGTAAAATCCAAAAAGCTTCAAAAGGCTTGACGGTTCTAAAAAATGTGTTAGGGTACATTTTCTTAGACCTATTTATATGTCAGAAGGCAGCCAGAGTAAACTTTTTTGATAAAATAAAACCTTTCACTACGCAAAATATCCTACCTGCAGCATCAGTCTGGTTTATATGAGAATAAAACGGTAACTACGGGGTATTGATAGTTTGAGAAAAAAATATATTCATGAACAAACATTTTTAATTTATCTTTATTGAACTACCATACATTGCGACACAAAACAAGATATTGATAAAAGCGTGTTAAAAAAAGGTTGAAAACGATGGATACAACTTCGGCAGGTAGGTATTTAATAAATAACCCTAGGAATTAATACAGAGATTAGCTGAAATGTTGCCGATAACTCCGTCCAGTTGAGTACATCGCTTACATTGCAACCTACCAATACTTTTTGTCGCACATCAATTTGCTGGAACCCAAATCTTGGGTATGTAGCCATCGACTTGTAACAGCGACAGCACGATCATAATAAACGCGACTATGGTTCCGATCAGCGTCAGCATTCCAAAAGCAACGAAGGTTCTTCTCTTTCCTCGACTCAGATTTCGGGAAGACACGTCGGAAAGAGGTCTGAGGTCCAGAACAGAGGACTTATGTGAGGACCGCTTGGGCATCTCTGAAAAAGACATGGTACTTATGTTTAATAATAATAATATCGTCTATTACAGCAATAACCACAAACCCGTTTGTGTGGTCGGTTGTCGACCTTACAGCCCACACGATGATGGGATGGATTACAGCAATACATTCATAGAAAACAATAGGGCAAGAATTAAACGCTCATTAGGTAATTAAAATTTTGTTGAGAAGAAACGAAATAAAATGAAATTGTTCAATCAGCAATTTGTGCACAAAACAACAGCATTGCTAAACTAGGCATAGCTTAGCTCTAACATCTGTGAGTTCTACGAATTACCTACCGCTGCTGTGACAACTTTTTTTCTTACAATTTTTAGACTGACAATCCCTGAATTCTGATACACGCTCTAATCGATTACAGCACCCGTAACCGCGAACCCAACGACGGCGCTGAAATTCTGATTCAGAATGTACCCAATATAAACAATTTTTGATGCTTTAACTGCACTCACCGGTACATCTAACCGCCCACCCTTCATTTCAGGGAATACTCGTGATTCTTTATAATTCTATTAGTTACAGCTGATGTTAGTTCAAAAGTAGTTAATTTAACGTTTATTTAAGTGTGTTTAATTTATCGTAAAATTATCAACAAATCAATCGTAATGTATAACAATAAGCGTAATTTAAAATTAACTCGAAATACAAGGGTGGGCGGTTAGATGTGTCGGTGAGTATATATTTACCTGGCGGTAAGGTTGATGGGTTTTCTAAATTACCACTTTTTGAATTTGAAGGCGCGGTAGAAGACAGCACAGGCATCAATTCTGCAAAAAGGGATTGAATGTATCATTCTTGTGAAAAATTACTATCCCATATTAACGTGTCTAGTTTTGCAAAGATTTTTATTAGTGAGATCACCTGGCCTTGGTAATGTCACATGCTCCGTATGTTTCGAATTTGAAGGCGCGGTAGCAGACATCACAATCTTCAATTCTGCAAAAAGGTATTGAATATGTAATTCTAGTGAATAGTGGCCATACCATATCTTTGGGTATTGTTTTGCAAAGTGTAGGTTTGTATTAGGGAGTTCACCTTGCGTTGATTTGGTCCCATGCTCCTTGCTTTTTGAATTCGAAGTCACGCTAGGACACTTCTTAGGCTTCACTTCTGCAAAAAGGAATGTCATAATCATACTCATTTATTGAATGCAAACATGTAAAGCCTGTAATATATTATGTACCCTGTTTAGTAGGGCGTAGCAGGCCACTAGTAACTAGCGGTTCACCCGCGGCTACGCTTGCGTTATGTAAGTTTTTCCTGTGGGAATAACACTTTTTCCCGTTAAAAAGTATCCTATATGTTAATCCAGGTTACATACTATCTCCATTCCAAATTTCATCCAAATCCGTTGAGTACTTTAAGTTCTGTACGATCCTGTCGATCCCATCCAGTCTGCTGTTGAGATAGCCATTGCCAATAGAGTACACTCCACAGAATGCCCTTCTGGTAGCAACCGCACCCGCCGGCGGGGACGCGGTAGACCCAATCAAGTTCTGCATAATCCTGGAAGGCCCCGTCAGGGTCATTCCTCTCCCGCGCGCTTCTCGCCATGGCAACGTCCTAGGCCGAGGTCCGTGCCCCCAAGTGGGCGGCCTTAGGCTGTTGCTATTAATTCTAGGGGCCTTCCGCTCCCCCAAAAGTCCGGTTACGCTTGATACGTCGATTTTGCGACACAAGCATTAGGTCCATGTCAAAAAAAAAAGAGTACTTTACGCGTGAAGGCGGAACAAACATCCAAACATCCACATTTATAATATTAGTGTGATGTGAAGTGTGATAATACTGTAGCGTGCGATATCTGCGGCCTGCGTGTTCTTCATACCTCTTATCAATATTAATTAATTTAATGAATGATTACAGAGGTACGAGCGTGATGTTATGTATGTATGTATAATTATATTATAATGTATGTAGGTGATCCGAATATAGAATTTTGGTTTAGAATAAGATAGAATACAGAACACAGAACATTGCACCAGCAGCAACGGTAGAACGTCGGCGCTACTGATGCGAACTGAACCCCCCAGGCAACAGAATGCAAGGCGTACACTTGTTCTGCGTACAGCAAAAGGGCTATATATACCTTAACATGAAACAGTAGCTACTAAGTAGTACACAACACAGCGCAACAGAGTACAGTTTAAGAATAATAGCCATCCCATATCTTTCCATGGGATAGGGGGCTGGCTATCTAGATGCAGAAACACAATGATCGGTGAAGCTTGGTTTACGGGCTAAACCAGGTAATAACCCGACAATAAAAAAAAACTAGGCTTAAAAATCTTGTAACCAAGTCATTAATTACAACAACAAATAAATAAATAGCAAAACGGTGGTTTAAGTGTGTGTGTACCCTAAGCTGTAAGCCAACTGAGCTCTGCCCACCCTTTTAGGAATAGTAAAAGCGTGATTTTGTGTATGTATTAAAAGTTACTGTTAAAGAAAAAGAGTACTTTCTTACACGCTATAACAGATGCCCTACATGCCCTTAGTTATTCTCCACAGAGACCGCACATCGTGTAGTGAACTCACCCAAAACAATGTAATGACGAAACTAAGAGATGTAACATCCAAGAGTTGATTAACGATTCATTCATTCATACCTAACTCATCATAATGAAAATAAAATTGTATGAGCTAAATAGGTAAATTGCACTTACCGTCTTCACTTCTTGATTTCATCTTTAAAGTTGCACAAAATCTACGACAAGACAACATTGTGCTGTACAAACGAACACTTAAAAAAATA
Source organism: Carpatolechia fugitivella (assembly GCA_951230895.1). NCBI lineage: Eukaryota > Metazoa > Arthropoda > Insecta > Lepidoptera > Gelechiidae > Carpatolechia > Carpatolechia fugitivella. The sequence goes on from OX579672.1 coordinate 3,977,522, forward strand.
CGAAAAAAAGGTAAAATTCGTACGTTTTTCTTAATCAATTGTTTCCAGCGGCATAAAGGCTAAATATACCTATAATAAAATGTTTGATGCTGCAGATAGTTTTTTTTATTAGTTTTTGTTTCAACGCGAGGGCATGAATTTCAAAGTACACTTCGTAGCGTGAGGCTACGATCCGTAGCAAGTTCTACGACTCGTAGCTAGCAGACTACTACGACCTTTTAGTTTGTCTTACTAGGAGTATCCGTAGCGCTATATTGCCAAATGAAAAAGGTAGGTATGTTATTAAAAAATGCATTTCTTCTTTATTTTTTACGGGTTTAAATAGTTTACGGGTAATCAATATTCGCTGATTTCAATATGAGCTTCCCTGATTATCCAAAAAGTGGACACCGTGTGCCGAAACTAACATGCTCCTGGGTCAAATATTCGAATAAAAAACTTACGAACAGGCGAAATATTATTCAGGAGTCGTTAAAAATGTGTGCACGATAGTTAAATAATTTTCTTGCGACGTAGGACGTGCAAGATAACTCGTGTAACTGAAGAAAACACTGGATAAAGTTCAATCCGACGCGAAATTATATTCACTGACATTTTGTGACATATTTTTGTTGTTTTGACAAACCTAATCAGCTTAGACTACAGATAGAGTATTTTACTTAAAAAAAAGAACACGGAGCAGAAAGTTCTATGTAGGTAGGTAGTAGGTACTTACCTCAGAGAAACAACAGACGATCGCTTCGCTCTCTCGACGCGCGTCGGAAATCTTTGGTACTTATAAGCCGTGCAGATAAAGAATAGATCTCAAAATGGCAGCGGACCTTATGGTACGGTTGGCATTACAAGTTCTCAAAAATCGATTTTTATTTTTCCTACTGACTTTTTTTGGTTATTAATTTTTTTTATTTAAAACGGGACGGGTCGGGTTAATTATTATTAATTAATGATACTAATAATAATGACAAAAAATATTAATAAAATAAATAAGGAGCAAGGGTTAATATAAGAAAAACCAACTTGGGATATGTTTAAAATAATTTAATTTACATTATTACGTACGATTTCCGGAAGAATGTCATCAACATCAATGACAATCATTGTTTGGGTACACTGATTTATGTAATTATTTTTTTTTGCAGCGCGTACTTCACTGTGTGAGTATAGACAGCGATAGATTGCGAGCGAGTTAGCATGCGAGCGGACGCCATTTTCAGATCCATTCTTTATCTGCTCGGGTTATACCTACAGTCACCTTAAGTCTATCGCCTAGAACAATTATTGTTCTGAGGTCTATCAATAATAAAAAAAGGAAAAAAAAACAGCCTCCGTGGCCGAGCGATCGAGCAACACTCATCACAGAGGGTCTGGTTTCGGACCTCGGTAGGGACACGACTTAGTCAAACAAAAATAACTTGAAAGACTGCAATGAAATAACCAAACTGGGGAGTTTGGTTAGTTCATTGCAGGTTTGAAGAGCGTCGTCGGTGGTTTAGTGGTTAGGGCCGCTGTCTTCCGTCCGGGAGATTCCCACCACGTAGTAATTTCGAATTCATAGTACCTGATTCTTGAGAAGGAAGATGCTTCGGAAGGCACGTTAAGCCATTATCCCTTCTAATATCTACTCCAAGTTAAAACCATCTGATAATCCCCACCACGGGCTCCCCCACGCCAATGACCTTGAACCACTTCACCGACCGCCACTTCAATAAAAAATCATAACTCCGAGAAAACAAAATATATCAAAAATCTGGTCGGTTATATTATTTCAAAGGTTGTGCTGTATTTTTAAAAATGACAAATTGAATAAAATGTGTTTAGTTGTAGTAACAGATAGCATAAGTGCAAATAACGGCCGTTTTTAGCACTTTCGCTATCTGTAACTGCAATTAACGACCTTTAGAACAATATAACCGACCGGATTTGTGATATAAGTATTTTGTTTTCTTAAAGTTATGATTTTTTATTGAAGTGGCGCTAGTGTGCAGCCAGGTAGCCTCTTAACAGGTTCTCCTTCCTTAGAAGTAAGTATCTAAGATAAGATGGATGAACAAAATCGCGATGAAAAACATAAGAAAAATACAGATGATGGGCATGATGGATGATGGACGTCAAAAATTTGTTGCATGGATGTTTACGGCAAGCACCATGTATCAAATTATTTGAACTCTGTTTGAAAACGAGACAATAATTTTTTTTGGGAAATTTAAACAAACCCCTTTTCTGTCTGTTTGTTCTCCCCTACAGGTTCCGGTTTTCAACCGATTCTAATGAAATTTTGTGAGCAGGTTATTTTAGTCTAAGTTTGTTATTTGTGAATTGCACTAAATAATAGTTATTTTCACCTCTCCACCTCCTCGGTAAGTTTTTAATGCCCGAAAACAGGGCCGAAAATCGCTTATTCACATGCAAACCATTCTCGTGTCTAGAGAGGAAAATTAGTATGAATTTCGAACATTATCTTACACAGGAAAAAAGTTTTCGTATATCCGCGCGTAAAATAATTGACATGGGCCATTTTTTTTTATTGGGTGTGTTCCGAATCAAACTGTCAGCGCCGTCAGCGATCAGAAAACCAAAAGATTTTATGGGTTTCGCCTGCCTTTGAGTGCGCTAAAATCGATTTCAGCGCGTCTCGGAACGCAGGAATGGGTTTTCATACAATTTTGGAACGCGCCCTAAAAAAGCATAACCTAAAAGTTTGTTTATTGTTTTGGTTATTTATTTTTATCTTATTAACTAAAAATTTAAAACTATTATGATGAATTACAGTAATTAAATCTCAACTTATAGAATTATATAGAAAATAAGAGAACTCTTGTACATTTTTAAGTACCTACCAATATTTACGTGGGTAAGTAAATAAATAGTAAATGATTTCCTTGCCGGAACAGATGAAAAATTCGAAACACACCCAATAAAAAAAAAAATGGCATACGTCAACTATTTTTCGCGCGGATATACGAAAACTTTTTTCTGTGTAAGATAATGTTCGAAATTCAAACTAATTTTCCTCTCTAGACATGAGAATGGTTTGCATGTCTAGAAATTAATAAGTGATTTCCGGCCCTGTTTTCGGGTAATTAATTAAATCCCGACTGTCAAATCACGAAAACACGTCAAATCCCGAGGCCTCCAAATAAAGCATAAACTCGAGTGCAGCGTCATGACGTAGCAATGAGTCGGCGGGATAAATAGGAGTCACCGGGACCTGAGAGGAAGCCAACTTTCCGAGGTGGAGAGGTGAAAAATATTTTTCTTTCTTTCTAAAGAATACTTACTAAGCAAACAGTGTCCCGAATCCAGCAATTACCAGGCACACTAGTAAGACCACTCCGAAACCAATGGCGGTCATCATCCAACACCTAGAAACATGTTTTTAGTTTATTAATAAGAATAAATAACATTTTGTATGTTCTCTTAACAAATGGAAACCAAATTAGGTAAGTACATATTTGTTTTATTGCCGTTTAAATTCGTCAACATCTATGATTAGTATATGGTATAATTTTAACATTGAATCAAGGCTTACTTTTTTGTTAGGTGTACCTAATTATAGCTTTCTTAAACAACTACTTACTGAAAAAACTCTCCTCTCACTATTCTCTCCCGAGTCATTCTCGTCTCGCTGCAAATATCGGGCACTTTTTCTTTGATGACAACTTTAGTATCATTTTTGGCATTTTCGGCTGCACAACATGGCGCACGACATACATCTTTGTTTGTACTATTTAAGCCATCATCACAACATGGTTTATTATCAGGGCACTTGTCTGGTTCGCCATGCTTGCATAGGGTTTTTTTGCGTTCTAAGATATTTTCTACACTGTTATCAGCGTCATTGTTATTTGTGGTTTTTTGAAAAGCACCAGGATTGCATTTAAACTGGTTTTCTTGACATTTTTTACAGTCTTCTTTTGCTTTACGTTCGTAAATACATGTTGGGGATTTTTCTTCACTGTTCGCTGCTGTTATTACGCATTTTCCCCCTCTATTTTCATAAATACTACATTTTGGGAATTCTTCCTCAATTTTTGCTGCGTGTTCTCTAATGCATTTTTTCCCTCTAGGGTCGTTAATACTACATGTTGGGAATTCTTCCTCATTTTTTGCTGCACCTTCTCCTCTAACGCATATTTTTCTTCTAGGGTCGTTAATACTACATATTGGGAAATTTTCCTCATTATTTGATGCGCCTTCAATATTATCCGCATTTAAACTATTCATAAAAGCCATCTTTAGTCTCGTTTCTGTACACATATCATCGCCATATTGACTTTGATTTTGTTGTAATCTTGTCCAGTTGCAGATATCTATGTCATTTCCATTGCCCCCTTCTTTTATGTTTTGTTTTTGTTGCAGTCTTGTCCATTCACAAATGTCAATGTCTTTATTTTGATCCTCATATTCACGATTCAATCTTGTCTGTGCACAGATATTATTATCAACATTGTTTAATCCTCTTTCTTCATAAACATTAAATTTTGTGTACCCTACGTAATTGTTGACGTTTTGATAATATGTATATTCCAATTCTGGGACAACATTATTAGCGTTGCTATCTGCGTCTTGGCATTTGCACTGAGTTTGCTTCAAAGTAGTATTATCTCCCGGATAATCGTTCTGACTCATTATTTCTGTAATTTCAACAAAATTGTTTGCTACTGAGAAAGCGAAACCTGTAACAGTCTTGCTGGCCAGCATTATTCGATGGTTATACTTAAACTTATATACGTAGAATCAGAATATTTTTCATAGGCTATTTGTTTTTCTTCGATGACATCCAGCAGATATAAATTTAAGCGTGTGGCCCATTACGTGTTTCTCTTTCTGGCCAGCAATTTTTCTGAGGGTATAATCGTTGGGGGAGAATTAAAATCATATGGAAGGGGTGGTAGCTGTGAAGATTGGACAATATGCTATTCCTCGTGTCCACTGCCATCACATCTGGCGTCACAACAGTGACGGTAAAGTCATCACTCAGATACGAGAGATATTATACGATACTGCTTTTACCATTGAGATAATCAATCATGGATATTATTACCTGAGTTTACGTCTTCTTAACGGCAAAAAGAACGACAGCGCCGATTATGAGAGCCGTGATGAAGAACCCTAAAACTAAGGCTACTATAATTCTCCAAGTGTCCATTCACTGTCTGGAATTATACACATTAATATATTAATTACAAGCTACATATTATCTAAATTTAACTATTACTTTTCGAGTACTTCTAAAAAAATAAATGCAAGGTGGGCTCGAGCTCCTAGGTATCAGATCTGATGGGGACGTATTGATATAATAGGTACATATCTACTTGATATACATAACAGCCTCCGTAGTGATAGAGCGTTCGGCTCTTGATTAAAAAGTTCAGGATTCGACTCCCGACGACACTGTCAAGCAAAACTATTTTATGAGACTGTCCCAGTTTGGCTGTATGTAATTTGTAGTTGGATTCTGTTCCGAAGGCACATTTAACTGTTGATCCTGGCTGCTATTATCTAAGTACCTAGTTACTGTTACATGGGCCATGTCGGAAGCCTTTGGCAGGTTAACTACTCTAACACTAGGGTTTTAGAGTACGGTCATCATCAGCACAACCCTCACAGATGATGATGATGAATGCATAATATTGTAACATAATAAACAACAATGAAGTAGCTTACTATAGAACGCCTTGTGGAAAGCTTGTGGAAAGGTTTGTCTTTATATAACTTTCCGAATATTGTTTATTTTATTGTAGTTTGGTAATGTTGGCTTCTTTATCACCGAATTTTAACTGTTTCCTCCCATACGATTGACTTAAAATTTTACACTTCACTAATCCATAATTTTATTGATATAAATTTGATAATTTATACGTGTTTCAAAATAATAACCAATACAAAATGAAAAATGTTTTGAATTTAACTGCCCAGAGCTGGACATTGTAAATAAATCAATATAAATATAACCGTGACACTTAGCAATATGTCAAGACGATGTAAGAAGTTTTTTTAGAAAAAGACTTAGGCCTCAGATGAGAAGCTTTTCCGCTGCGCAGGAGTTTTTCATCAGAAATGGCACTACAATGCACATCGGTTGTTCGGCTTTGTAGAGTGCCGTCTCTTTCATAGCACTAACTGACTTCTCTTTCCAAAGCATGAATTATTTATTTATTTATTTGTGCATTATTTAGCACCGTGACTTGTACGAATACGAAAAAATCATTTTGGCAATCGAGGTCGGCCGTGCCCCCAGCTTCTTAGACTGTGCCCCCCATAGATTTAGAATTTTTTTCTTCGGGGGAATATCTATGGTGCCCCCCTCAGTCAGCGTTAACAAAAAAATTGTCTATGCTCTTTCGATGTCATGATTGGTCGATTTTAGGACATAAAAAGTAAGCATAATGAAGGTGGGCGGGGCAAATCAAAACACTGCGATGAAACCCTAGAACAAGTTACAACCTGATGAAACCAAAGATATCTGACGCGCGTCGCCTCGGCGATCCTCTTTTGTTCCTCTGAGGACGCAACATGCACAATTCCCGTGCACTATGGTTGCTATGAAATAAAAAGGTTTTAAGATGACCAACCTAATAATACTAGACAAATCTTCCCCCGCTGGCAGGACATAACTGTGAACGCCGTTAGTTTATAATCTTACTCGCGATATTATAAACTTAAGAAAGAAAGAAGAAAGAAAAAACGTTTATTACGGAAAATTGTGAACTGAAACCATTTACAATTTAACGTATTTTTTTTGTTATGGCACTAGATTAATTTTTGTGCCAGTGTCAAGTTTGGGAAACTAAACGCGCTTAAACAATTATAATATCAACGGAATAATTTAGAAAAGACAGGACAGGGTAGAGGTAAGATCAAGTAAATAAATAAGTAGATAAATACCTATAAAGGGGAATATATAAATGGTTATATTTTAATATTATTACATAAAATAAATGAAGATAATACATAAACAAAAGGATTCATAATGAGACAGGACATACGTGTAGGAAAAGGAACTTTGAGAGACTGGAGGGACAGGAAAAAAGAATCTCGTTAGTTTATAATCTTACGATGTCAAACCGTCAAATTGTAAAATCTACTTTATAATTAACCTTTCCTTTTTTTTGCCTATCCTTTACTTTTTTTGCGTAGATAAGTTTCCCTAGCTTTAACAATAAAAAACTTGACACTGGCACAAAGACATTCTAGTGCCATAAAAAAAAAAAAAAAGGTGTAGAGGTTACTTCCTCTATGGTGAAGCGATCGTCTTTTATTCCTCTGAGATACAATAAAAGAGATAAATAATGCGTTCAGTATTTTATTTCCTTTAATAATACTGACACCTACTCTTCAATTTTTTAAACGCGTCACGCGTACGCTTTAATAATTAGACTACACACCGGTTAACATTCTCCTTTAGCAGTCAAAGCCTCTCGATCCGAAAGTTCAGGGTTCAAATACCTTAGGATACACTGTCAAACAAAGACACTTTGTATGATTCTCCCCAGTTTGATTGAGATATTGTAGGTACAACACCTGTTCGAAAACAAAGATCATTCTGTGCTTCAGAAGGCACGAAAGCTAAAGGGCATCACACACGGCAGCTATAATATATATTATAGCACGAGGCAGCCAGCTCTCTCGTCGCCATTCACTTTCACGCAAAGCGGAGGTCAAACAAAATGGCGCATCAATCATCGACCGGCCATTCTGCTTGACCCCCGCTTTGCACACAAAGTGAATGGTGATGAGAGAGCTGGCTACCTCGTGCTATAATATACATTATAGCTCCGTCTGTGACGGGCTTAAGGTAGTCTTCAAAATCCATGAGCTGTATCCACAGGCTATAATCAGAGGCCTTTAAGCCCAAGTCACACAGAGCGGGAGCGGCGCGGTCCGGGGCCGGGACAAGCCGCGCCATAGCACCGTCCCGCTTTCCCGGCCCCGGACCGCCCCCGGAACGGCTCTGTGTGACTTGGGCTTTAACGGCTCAATAGCTCTGAGACCAGGATTTGTGAGGTCTGTTATCGACCTATACGATATGATGATGACTAGCGTTGAATTGCCACCTTTCTTCGCCACACGATGGCGTTGAGTAAATGACCGAATAAATGTGATTTTACTTCATCTCAATTAGGATCTATGTAATTTCCAGTTTTGTTACTGAATAGCGTTAAATCTTCGTCCCCGTAGTGCACCAAGTAATAAAAGACAACTATGACAATGCCTGAAAGAATGCAAATTGTTAGATACAAGGAGTAAACAAAGTTTTTATTAGTTTATTTAAAAAAGAAAGGTACAAAAGATACGAGTCCTGTGGAGTTTCTTCTGGCCGTTCTTCTCCACAGGAGGCGTACACTTGTAGTGAACGGGCCATCTTGCTTTGACGTCGAAAATTGATTTTGTTAAATCTTAATTCGAATAAAGACACTGGTTGTATTATTATTAGTTTATAAGATAATTAGATGGAAGTTATTTATTTATATAAAATCTAATCATGGAAGAGCGGGGCCTCCAAACACAGGCTAATTGTGCCTACATGGAGGTTTCAGTCGACCAATTTATTAATTAGGACTTTTGTTAAAGAGAAATTATTTTTTTTTTCTTTTTTTTTTAACAAACATACACAGTATGAAAACTGTTCCATAATAGCTTATCGTGACATGACATGGCTCATATTATAACGGCAATTTTCCGTAAATAATACTTGGGACCATTGTGGAAGCGTCGGTGGTCTAGTGGCTAGGGCCGCTGTCTTCCGTCCGGGAGGCGCGGGTTCGATTCCCTCTACGCACCAATATGTTTTCGAATTTCAAATTCATATGTACGTTTATTCGACGCTCTTAAGGCGAAGGAAAACATCGCGATGAAACCTGCACACTCCTGCGAAGATATTCAAAGGTTATGCGTGAAGTCGACCAACCCGCCTGGGCCAGCGTGGTCGACTAAGGCCTAATCGCCCTACTCCAAGGTAGGTTCGAGCCCCTCGGTGGGGACGTATATGAGCTGTTGATAAATAGTTGGGACGAACATGGCTTAACTTGTCTTCCAAAGCACGGAATACCACACTTGTAGCATAATCAAGTGATTTAGATAAAGTGTACACTTCCGTTTTTAACTAAAATTGTTCAAACGTATAAGTATACGTTTGAACAATTTTAGTTAAAAACGGAAGTGATCAAGTGATCATGTAACAGAAGATAACTTAAACAGACCAGGGTTTGCGGGGTTGGTCATTGACCTTTCATTTCAACTCATAAGGATGATGATCTGTAATCGTGTGAGTAGTAAAGTAAGGTCATCAACCGACCTCACAAAACCTGGTGTCAGAGTTATGGCTCACGTAGCGGCTATATTTTCGGTAGACAATAGCCGGGACCAGTGGCTTAACGTGCCTTTCGAGCCACGGAATACGTCTCTGAATGGAGGCAACTGGGGATAAGGTGGCTGGCAGAAAATTCCACACCTTAGCAATGCGCATCATAAACGATGAACTAAAGCGCTTTGTGCAAGCATAATGATGATGATCATGATGATGATCTAAACAAATACAACGTAAGCTGGGTTGTCTGGAAGATTTTCAAAGCAATAAGGCTGTCTATTGTCAGACGCCATTTTTAAAATTCTTCAATTGTAATATTTGTTCACACGACCTATTAGACTGATCGCTCCAAAAACCATCGCCGCTTTGACATAGATACTCTTCCTGCTCCTGAGTTTCCTCTGGCGCAGATGGTAGGCCTCGATCATGCGTCTGCGCACCGCTTCATCGTCTGTTTCATTCACGGTACTCCAGTAGTCTTTGTCCGTGGCCATTGGTTCCGTGCTGCAAAAAGAATCGTTAAAGTAAAGATCTGCTTACGCCTTTGGGGTTAGGAGCATGATTTTATATATGAAAGTAAACCAGCCAACTTACACAAACGACCTTAGGCCCGGTTTCCACCAAAGCGAAGAGGAGAGGAGATGTGTTTGAATAACCAATTAGATTTCATTATTGAAGCTAAGCGGAGAGGAGATGTGGAAATAACGAGATTGGTTATTCAAACACATCTCCTCTCCTGTCCGCTTTGGTGAAAACCGGGCCTTAAGGTGAACGAAGACAATGCGAGGAAACCTGCTTGCGAAGAATTTCAAAGGTCGTGTGTGACGGTGTGTGAAGTCGATAAATGATGGGCCAGCGTGATCGACTAAAGCCTGATCACCATAATAGGGGATCGGACTACCTTTTTTTTATTTTATAAATCCAAACTTATCAGTTTCTGCTATCGAACACTAAAAGTGATTTTGCTATATCTTTTTAATTGACCGAGTTCTAAAGGTTTGAAATTCAAGATTAGACAGAGAGGCACATACCCACTTGTGACGTCATTTGGTAGTAACGCCATTTAATCTCCATACAAAAAATCGTTTTTGAAAGAGACAGACATATTGAAACTTTAAAAATTAATGTGAATTCGTTTTTCAACCGATTCTGTTTATTTCTTCGCGAATCGTCTGCTACTAATCTATATTTTAAAAATAATTCATAAAATATGGTGAACAGTCCGATCCCATATTCAGGGATGGGGGGGCCTCGGTGTGGTATATGACAAAACATGCTTATAAAAAAGGAGATACTCACCATTTGCAAACGACTCCAGTATCTTGATCTGATTTCTTTTTGTACTCTCTTCTAACGTTGTGCGCGTATTCTTTCTCCTTTTCGTCTTCTGGTACTTCATTCTGCCACCACTTCTTGTCGTAATATGAGAACTCCATTTTCCTTCGTATAACAATTACGGTAAATTACCTTTTTTTAAAACACCGAACATTTCGAAAGCAATGAACTCATTCCGGAAGTAGCAAGTAGTAAGTAAAATGAATTCATGTCTCATCGAATTTCTCTTTTCAAAAAGAAATGTGGTTTAATAATTTCCAGATAAAATTTTATTGTACTAAATATAAAATAATACCTAATGATGTAACATAAATAAAAACTATTAAACTTAAGGACGTTTAAAACTTTAGTAAATACAAAAATCTAAAAATCTAAAGTCAATAAATAAAACAACTTTCTTCCTGACAATGCTATTTTTAATTTTGGTAGAGAAACTTTTTCCTCAAACTCCTTCAAGATTTCCTACGAGAATGTTTACCTTTTTGTAGTTTGTAGCATAGACGAAAACACACAGTAATATACTGGCAAGGTGGCCTGTTGCAAGAGAAAATGCCATTAAAGAAAAAGAAGTATGCTGAACATAAAAGAAGACGACGTCATTTACTTGCTCAGTGGACGACGTGAGAAGAAAGCAAAAATGAAAAATATTCACAGATTTCTTGCGTTTTTTCTCTCATTCAGAAGTAAGTAAATGAGTAAGAAGAATAAAGCTGAGTAGTTTAAGCTAGGTGAATCAGTGAGTGATGACTGCTAGTCCACCGGAAATGTGCGAGAAAAATATCGACCACTATACACGGTGTTACAAAAAAACCCGTAAATTTTGTCTGGAGACCATCTACACTTTGTATGGGAATGCGATTTTTTAAATCGTTTATCGACCTATGTTCTTTGGGGAAAGTTGTCTGTTTTACGAGCAGATTCACACCCTTTCGGCTTTATTTGTAGTTTTGTAACACCTGGTATAGATATATTCTTAGATAAATGAAAGTCGCGCGAGCCTTTCATTTATCTAAGGATATATTATATAATAAAATTGGACTATGTAGTGAAATCGCTCCATTAACTTATCCCCTTACAGCCCACTAGTGGACTAGGCATAGATTTAGAAACTCTTTGGGATTAGTGCTTATAGCGGTGCGAGCGCTAGCTAGCTTAATTTTTGTGCAAGGCAAAGAATACCTACCTATTTATCATTCATCAATTAGCTATATCAGTTAATATCAGTTCTGTGGATCGAGTCTACCCCATTACACAAATAATATTTCATTGACGAGGCTTTTTTGAACCAGCATATTGATCATTACAGGAAACCGAGGTGGACAAGTCTACGGCGCATCGGGAATATAAAGTAATGTACTGGACAGAAAGGTTTGTAAGTTTTGTATTTTTTTTTGCTAGGCTTGCATGTTCCGACAAGATTTCACAAAAAGGCGTCCAAAAGGTCCAAGTCATCACGCCATCTATTTTTGGGTTTGCCCTGACGACGTCGATTGCCATCATCTTACGTAGCGACAACCAAAGTCAAAATCATTTATTTCCATAGGATGTTATTACATCACTTAGATCCGTCATTACATTTGTTTTTGGGTGAGTTCACTAACACAATGGCGGAATCTGTGGAGAAGAGCTCGCCGAAGAAACTCCACCCATTCACCGTTCTGAGCTCATTCTGCAAACATGCCCAGCCCACTCCCAGTTTCTCTCCGATATCAACTATAATTATAAATACCACGAAACGAAAAACTAAAGGTGGTGTTTCTAACTCGTTTAGCTTTAGCCGTGTGACACATTATTCGTTCCATTGCTCTTTAGCGACCCTTGTTTGTGACAGTCGGTGAGCGACCATGCGGGCAGGATACAAAGATACAACAATTATCCTTCATTTCTAAGATATTTAAGCCATTTTTTACAAATGTTTACTTTGTTGCAGGTTCAGTAGAGATCATATTCGTCTTGGCCGAAAAAGAAAGTGACAACAAGTTTATCTTTATTATTATTATGTTGTTTAATAAAATTGTGTTATCTAATGAAAATACTCCTTACTAAGTAATATTATAATATTGTTTTTTAAACGCGAGTTTGTATGTATGAATGGATGTTTGTTACGCTTTCACGCTAAAACTACTGAACGGATTTGGATGAAATATAGAATGGAGATAGTTTGTAACCTGGATTAACCGCGCCGGACCCACCGCACCCCTGGCTCTACCCATATAGGATACTTTTTACGGGAAAGTCTTATTCCCACGGGAAAATATTACATAACGCGAGCGTAGCCGCGGGCGGACCGCTAGTAAGTTATACATTTTATCAAAATGACCGCCATCTTAGATTTTATTTTTTTACGATTGACACTTTACTGGTAGTGTCCCTGCCAAAAAAAATTTTATTAGGCCTCACTCGACACCTAGTGATGGATAAGGAGAGTTTGCCACTATCAGTTTTTTAAAGGCGAAATTGGCCCTTGGTCCCAGTCAACATTTCCACTAACTCATCGTAACCCTACACCGCGATGTCAGGTGTTTTCCACTAACTCATCGTAACCCTACACCGCGATGTTGGGTGTTTTCCACTAACTCATCGTAACCCTACACCGCGATGTCGGGTGTTTTCCACTAACTCATCGTAACCCTACACCACGATGTCAGGTTCCACTAACTCATCGTAACCCTACACCGCGATGTCAGGTGTTTTCCATTAACTCATCGTAACCCTACACCGCGATGTCGGGTGTTTTCCACTGACTCATCGTAATCCTACACCGCGATGTCAGGTGTTTTCCATTAACTCATCGTAACCCTACACCGCGATGTCAGGTGTTTTCCATTAACTCATCGTAACCCTACACCGCGATGTCGGGTGTTTTCCACTAACTCATCGTAACCCTACACCGCGATGTCAGGTGTTTTCCATTAACTCATCGTAACCCTACAGCGCGATGTCAGGTGTTTTCCACTAACTCATCGTAACCCTACACCGCGATGTCAGGTGTTTTCCATTAACTCATCGTAACCCTACGCCGCGATGTTGGGTGTTTTCCACTAACTCATCGTAACCCTACACCGCGATGTCTGTCAGGTGTTTTCCATTAACTCATCGTAACCCTACACCGCGATGTTGGGTGTTTTCCACTAACTCATCGTAACCCTACACCGCGATGTTGGGTGTTTTCCACAAACTCATCGTCTACACCGCGATGTTGGGTGTGTTCCAGGTCAAAAGCACTTTTCCGATGAATAAAAAAACAAAATATTTTAAAATACTTGCATTTATTAACAAAATTGCTACAACTTGAATCATTCTCATACAATATACAAAATAAATACGTAACGTTTAAAATATGCAGGTACAGTCAGCTAAGGAGATAGGTATACAGGCCGCACGAAAGTGACGAAGATTTCTCGGGTGATTACGAGTAAATCCCTCGTTCGGTTAAGGACGAGATCTAGTTTTACGTACGATTTAATATATTGTATCATCAACAGCTCATATACGTCCCCACCGAGGGGCTCGAGCCTACCCTGAATTAGGGCCATCAGGACTTAGTCGACCACGCTGGCCCAGTGCGGGTTGGTCGACTTCACACGCAACCATTAAGTATTTTATATAGATCGATTCTGTTTTCGTAGTGTGGTAATTCAGCCTTAGACCAGCAATAGAAAAAAAAAATTATTTGAAAATAAGAAAATTTCACGGTACAGTACAAAATTACTCTTTCCGCACTAGGATATATAGCCTGTGTGTGATGCGGAAGGCCAAATCGACCAAAAATAAGTGAGTGACTTACACAAATCAAATCCTTACATACTAAATTATACCTACTAAGTACACAAAAGGGGAGCAACCACAATGGGCTTAACCTTGAACAGCCACAGCAAAAAAAAAAACACGAAACATTTTGAAATAATATATAATGAATTTAGCCGCCTATATGGGAGTATCAAAATATATGTAAAAATGTAATGTTTTGTAAGACTTTCAATTCGTTGATAACGCCAAAATTAGTGTTGCCAAATACATTTTGACGAAAGTAATAAGAACTTTGATACTAAAATTCCAACATTTATGTGATATCCTTATTACAGACAACTCGAAACATAATTATAATAATATTTTTATGTTCATATTGAAGTTCTTCTCCACAGAGGGCGTACACTGGTAGTGAACGTGCCATCCATGATAGCTTTGACGTCGAAAAATGATTTGTAAAAATCTTAATTCGAATAAAAAATTTTGACTTTGACTTTGAGTTTGAAGCCTAGAAGTCAAACATTTTGGTTTCTGTCCTTTTGTATACTGAGTTGTCTACTAACCATAAGTATTTGAGAAAACTTCATCGGTTTCAAGCGGCCTGTACAGCCATGTTCTTTGCTGACTGTACCGCACGTCAACCATAACATACAGGTTAAATGTTACGATGACTGTACGCGTAACATTATAAAGACACAATATAATAAATAAATTAAAATGTGCGACACAAATGACCTGGGGGCCGTTTCACGAAGCTACAAGTTATAAATTACAAGTACAATATTCGACATTGCGTAGACGATTAGAGAAAACGATAAGGGCTTACAGTTCAGGCGAATTGGCTACGCAATGTATATCAAATTGTAACTTGTTACTAGTAATTTGTTGCTTCGTGAAACGGGGCTCAGAAATTAAATAATGATAGAAATGAATTTTACTAATGGCAACATCGGATAAAAACAAAAGTTGCAATGATTGGCTCAAAATTTAGCTGTGTTGCCAATATACTTCCGAGTTACCGCGCCCTTACATTTTTTTTCTCTTTTTACTGCAGTGAAGTAGTTGACTTAATTTCAAACAAGTTATTTTCAAAAGACAAAAAGAATTATTAAGTAGTTTATTAAAAATGTGTCGCTTAACTTCAAACTCGGATAAATCCATTTCACCTTGTTAAGAGATATTTAGCAAAAACCTCTACTGACCATAATTTAAAGAATGGAAGGATAACAATGTTTTATTATGGCAACAATCTATGTCAAGAATGATCCTGTCAATCTAAATTTTAGTAATAGTAATCAGTTTCCCCAAAAACTTAACATTTAGTTCGGATTTATCTTCATTTGATATACTTCAACGGAATACGTCTTTCTTTGAAAAAACGAAGGCAACAAGAAAAAAAAAGGAGTGGATTTGTACATTTTTATTTAATGCTCGTGGATTTATTTAGATTTGAAAAAAAATTTACCGCAACCTGACGGCCATATTGAATAATTACAGTTCACTGATTGGCCTGGATAGACTTACCTTAATTTGAAAAACACTGTCCTAACGATTTATCCGACTTTGAAGAAATGTACTGATTTTAATGTGATTTTTCTTAAACATTACAGATCTGATAAAAAAATTAAAAACGCTTTTTTTCTACCTTTATTTTGATATAAAAATCTTCAAAATTCTTAATGTTGGATTTATCCGAGTTTGAAGTTAAGCGAAACAAATGTGAAAATTCTTTAATTATTTACGTATAATAAGTGAAGCGTGACGTCGAAGTTGCATTTATTGGGCTTTAATAAAGATAGAGCAAAAATTCTTTTAGTGTTCGATAGCAGAAACTAAGAAGTTCGGATTTATAAAATAAAAATAAAGTAGTCCGATCCCCTATTTATATAATGTAGTACATTCAGGAACAGTGAAATAGCCTAATTAGAGAATAGAAATCTGCGTGTTTGACTTCAAGCTGTTGACCTGACCGAACCCTTAGCTAAACTTGATATTACCACAGATTGAATTAAATAAACATTTCACGTGATCCTGCACATGTCCGAGTTGTCATCCATCTTAGTTTTCTTCGAGTCGTCTACCTGGCAACGTAATAATTAGACTAAGTAAGTGTTAAACTATAGTAATCGCATCGTAAGAATGTCGTCCTGAAAGCAGGCAGGAAATATGAAAACCAAATGGGTGCAAAAGAGACAGAAAAAAAATTGTGTATGACAGCTGTCAGGACGGCATTCTTACGATGCGATAAGTATAAGTACAGTTATAATTGGAAAATATAGGTATTTTAATAATCATCAAATGCCTTGATTTATTTAACAAATAAATAGCGAAGTATGTATGGATCGTAGCAAGTGGAAGGACGTGGTCTCTGCCTACCCCTCCGGGAAAGAGGCGTGATTTTATGTATAGTTAAAGAGCGTCGGTGGTCCGGGAGACGCGGGTTCGATCCCCACCACGTACCAATGTGTTTTCGAATTTCGAATTCATAATATGTACATTTATTCGACGCTCTTACGGTGAAGGAAAACATCGTGATGAAACCTGCACACTTCTGCGAAGAAATTTAAAGGTTGTGTGTGAAGTCGACCAACCCACACTGGACCAGCGTGGTCCGGGTAGGCTCGAGCCCCTCGGTGGGGACGTATATGAGCTGTTGATGATGTATAAATAGTTGAAATGATTACTCACAATAATACTGGAGTCCTTATCCTCTAAATAAGGCAGTGACGGGCTGCGGCCGAAGAGCCTTCTGAACGTGAACCGACCGGGGCTGCCCTCGCGAGCTTTGCTCGGCGTGCCCGGGTTCGAGTCTCGCACCGCGGCGTTTGACTGCGAAAACACCATGCGAGGTGTAAAACACGATTCTAAATATACATTACACACATAGGTACTGTGGAGTTTGTATGTAACTTTGAGCTGATTTGCTTATTTTATTGTATTGGTTTATTAATTTTGCTTATGTTGTACCAGGTAGCGGTTAGCAACGGCCTGTTGTGCAAACCATGGGGTTTGTTAATGAGATTTCGTCTACACATGTTTAGGCAGTTGGAGTAGGTTTATCTCTTGTGAGCTGCTGATCATTTTCCAGTAGGGGGAGGGACGTGGAGTTTGTATGCTCTGTGTGTTTACTTGTTTTGAATTGATTATTTTTAGTTGTTACTGGCACTCGAGAGTTGCCTGATTTTGGTGAAAAAGCATATACTAGTGGGGAGTCAAGAAAATGAAGAGCAGACGACGATTTGTCAAATAGATTTTTTTCGTGAAAAGATTAAAATATATTCACATCAAGAAACTGTGTATTTGTTCCAATCGTAAGCGAGTCGCCTCTACCTCAACTGGGCTACCTGGAGCTGCCCCATAGTACACACATATCTTATCCATCACACTCATAGATAGCCATATCCGGTATCCGTCTATTGTCCGTATCGGATAGTTTATTATTCGTACCGGATACTTTATATCCGTACTTGATAGTCTTTTGCCCATATTTGATAGTCTATTCTTCGTGGCTGATAGTCTATTAGTATATATATATAGTCTATAGTCCTTACCTGATAGTCTATCGTCCGTTATGATAGCATAATTATCCGTACCTGGTTATCCACGGGGTGCTCGACGACCCCATTGAGTGGCCCTGAGCAGGAATGTCCACTAGACTTGGATTGCTGACCACACACGCATGCGCCACACGCCGCTTGGCGGTACTGGGCTGGAGGAATTTAGGGTTTCAATTATACTAATAGAATTAAAACAACTGCCGTGTAAAAAAATGTAGCCAGTGTCACTTGCGCTGATGTAAGGAATCTATGATACTTTACACATCCAACTCTGTTCAGGCATTTACATGTTATGGTGGAAGAAACTCGCACACATACATGAACCCTGAACACATTACACTCCTTATTTTGGGCAGTCGTGTAAAAGCCTGACGATAGAAATATTGAAAAGAATATTATCTCTGTTCTGACTTCTGTTAAACGGCACACATTTAGAAATGACAAGTATAAGTATTCTAATACTTTAAACGAGCAATTCTTGTACATATATATATACCTATAGATGTATATAATAAAAAGCTCGGAAACGGCTGCAACGATTTCGATGAAATTTAGTATATGGGAGGTTTCGGGGGCGATAAATCGATCTATCTAGGTTTCATTATTAGTGTAACAGGTTTTCCCCGTTTTTTCAGCCATAAAACTATTGCTACGCAATATCATTAGAATAGACAGGTAATTTCACTGTCATCGATGAAGCAATATTAGCTCAGTCGGGAAACCACGTGACTTAGAAGTTTGAGTCTCGAGTTCGAATCCTTGAGTAATTTTTTTTAAATTCATATTTTGTTTTATGTGTTGCTTGCTTTCACGAGCAAAGCTCGGTCGCCCAGGTACTATTTATTAATTCATTCAAACTTAATAGGGAATATGCACATTTTTTTTAAATTCATTAATCGAAATATTTCAAGTTCCAGATAAACACATAAAAAATATTTTTTCAAATATCTTGCTCAGAAACAAAGTTATAAGGCTTCAAAGTTGATGGTCAGACAGAGAGGTCCGACATGACCATTGACGTCATTGGTCACGCGGGCTATGGCCATGTATGCATCCGCCATAGAAAATTTTGTTTTCGTTGATGATGAAAAGAGGGACAGATATATTTGTTTAATAATGTTGTATCTAGTTTGTTTTCCGATCAATTTCGAATCTGTTTTGACTGTCAGTATTCTATTTTTGTGTACTTTCAGATGAACTATGAAAAAAACTAATATTTTTTATGCATATTCCCTATTAGATAGTTGTACCACCATGGTCAAAGCGAGCACACGTCAGAGAGAGAGAGAGACAACGACAATAAAACCATAGAGATGGTCATATAAGGTGTGTTCGTTTCACACAATATTTAACATACAGCTCACAGAGCTACTACAAGACAACTACGACTAGAAGACATTATTACTATCACTAGTAGTATAGTGGTCTAGCTACTCACTGAACTCCCGACTGGCGATCGACTGCGCGGTGCAACACCCGCTCACCACTGGGCGACGCACTTCAGGCTTGGTATCGTTCCTGAACGTCATAACAATTCAATCATCGATTCATCATCATCCATTAGTATCTTGTACCATACGAAATAGGGTATTTGACTACATTTTTTTATTTTATAAATCCAAACTTCTTAGTTTCTGCTATCGAACACTAAAAGAGTTTCTGCTCTATGTTTAAAATTGACTGAGTTATAAAGGTTTGAAATTCAAGATTAGACAGAGAGGCACATATCCACTTGTGACGTCATTTGTTAGTAACGCCATATATTCTTCATACAAAAATAGTTTTTGTAAGAGACAGACATATTGAAACTTTAAAAAATCATTGTAAATTCGTTTTTCAACCGATTCTGTTTTTTTCAAAAGTCAAAAGTCAATTTTTTTTATTCGAATTAAGATTTTTACAAATCATTTTTCGACGTCAAAGCTATCATGGATGGCACGTTCACTACCAGTGTACGCACGCTGTGGAGAAGAACGACCAGAAGAATCGTCTGCTACTAATCTATATTTTAAAAATAATTCATAAAATATGGTAATATGGTCCGATCCCCTATTACCAGAGAAAACTTAATCCATTCCAAGCAACCTGGTCTGACTATACATACAAGGCGTCCTTTGTCCTCTGTACATACAAGGCGACTAACTGGCTTGCTTACCTTAGCCGGTTCAGGTCCACTATTGTACTGCCTTCTGGGTCCCTGAGGTACTGTTTTATTTCTTCCGCTCGCTCCATATACCTGATAACATTTTAATAACAGTTGTATTATTCCTTATCTTCAAATATTGTTTATCAACATGACATCAAAGTTTTTACATAAAAAAAAACCCTAAATTAAGTGAGTCTGATGCATATTTTACATAATTTAGAAGACACACATCAATTAAACAAAAAGCACATCGCACAGCGTCATGCCTCGGTTTTCTATTATCGAACCTACTCACAATATTTCATGAGAATTGGTTGAGAAACGCGACCTGTAGAGTGGAACAGACAGACAGAGATGGACATACAAAAGCAAATTTGGCCAAGCTGTAATGGGGGCCCTTTGTTTAATCACATTATTTTTTAGATAATATTGATTTCCCTTTCTTGTTCTTTAAATATACCCGCTAAACCAGATATAAATAGCAGGAGAATATGTTCAGGTGGGGACTCTCGGAAAATAAAAATTTAGACTGCGTGTGTGGAGCGGTGCAGTCCATTTGGCTTTTGGCTCATTTAGTGTCCTGCCTGCCCTGTCACCTGTTCGCAGCAGGACGACACCACAAATGGTGCAGCCGAAGTGGCTAAGTTCTGGGCTGGAATGATTTAATTTGTCATCGACACAAAACAAGACAGGACAGGTGGTCTAGTGGCTAGGGCCGCTGCATCTCGTCCGGGAGACGCGGGTTCGATTCCCACCACGTACCAATGTGTTTTCGAATTTCGAATTCATATGTACGTTTATTCGACGCTCTTACGGTGAAGGAAAACGTCGTGATGAAACCTGCACACTCCTGCGAAGAAATTCAAAGGTTGTGTGTGAAGTCGACCAACCCGCACTGGGCCAGCGTGGTCGACTAAGGCCTAATCACCCTAAATCAGGATAGGCTCGAGCCCCTCGGTGGGGACGTATAATGAGCTGTTGACAAAACAAGAAGAATAGCGAGAGTTTTAAATGTTATTCTTACCTAGTGAGTTTGGCCGTCAATGCGCTTTTTCTGACGGGATCTGACTCGCAGCTGACGGCCGGAACTAGGTACAGCAAGCTGTCTCGGTAGGCCTCAAACGCGTCCGGAAGCCGACCTGCCGAGTCCAGCTCTATGGCCTGCTTTATCAGAGTCACTGCCTGGTAGGTGCAACAACAGTTTTATAAGGAATAGAGTTAAAAATCCTTGTACGGAGTGTACTTGTAAGCAGGCTAACCTGAATAGGGGATCGGACTGTTCACCATATTTTTTAAATATATTAATTATTTTTAAAATATAGATTAGTAGTAGACAATTTGCGAAGAAAAAAACAGCATCGGTTGAAAAACAAATTTACAGTGATTTTTTAAAGTTTCAATATGTCTGTCTCTTTCAAAAACGATTTTTTGTATGGAGATTATATGGCGTTACTAACAAATGACGTCACAAGTGGGTATGCGCCTCTCTGTCTAATCTTTATAACTCGGTCAATTTTAAAGATAGAGCAAAAATTATATTAGTGTTCGATAGCAGAAACTAAGAAGTTTGGATTTATAAAATTAAAAAAAGTAAGTAGTCTTCGTGTCAACCTGTGCGATCCTGTGCAAGCCTCCGACCCGCTCTATATCATCGACCCGCCTGGTTGCAGGTCGACCGGGTCATCTTTTCCCCTGCCTTGGCCACCATTCTGTTAGGTGTCCATTACTCCACCTCATCCACCACCCGTTACAGTCCACTGCTGGACTATGAGCCTCCTCCACTTAAGTGTTTGGTTTTGCCATAATCTCCACGCTTGGCAGGCTGGTTGGAGATCGCAGATTAAAAGGTTACTGTATCAGAGAGCGCTGCTGCCCGTTCCCTGTTCAATGTGTAGTCCCTAAGTCGCCTCTTCCGACACCCATGGGAAGAGTAGGGGTTGGTGACAAATGTATTCTACTCTGCCGTCATCACACGGCTAACTTACTCCACTTGCCTTCTCTAAATCTAGCCACATGACCTGCCACTGCCACTTGAGTTTTACGATCCGCTTACCAATGTATTGTAGTGGTGGGCGTGTGAAGGCAAATAAAATATGATTTATGGGGAAAACATTGGTTTATTCTGAAGTGAATATTAAAGTACTAGACAAACATGTCGAAGGGCTTCTCAAATTAGACTGTGTCAAAACGATATATTTCGAAATCATTTGAAAATACGATTCTAGAACAAAATAAAGCCGCCAGTGTGCATTTATCACATGCCAGCATTTTTAAATAACAGAGTAAGGAGTATAGGTATTCTATACCTAACACAACGTCTTGCACTTTGGTCCGTTTCCGGACTTCTGCGTTCGGTATACGGTCGATCAACTTGATGCCTAGCATGGTACGCTCCATGGCCCTTTGTGCAACTCCTAGTGGGTACACAGTCTCCTTTGTGAGCGCCCGTGCTTCGGCACCATATGTCATAGTGGGCAGGACACACTGGTTGTAGAGTTTAGTTTCGAGTGCGTGCTACTAACCTTTGAGGAGATCCCTCATGAGGAGACAATCCTGATTTCATCATCAGGTAATTTTTATATTTTTAGTGTATTGTCATCGGAACTGAACAAGTATGCAAAATTGTTTGAGAGGAAAGATTTGACCCAAACATACAATATACATACAAACATACACACAAATATTACAAGATAAATAAAAGCTTGTAAAAAGCCTAACGATAACGGATAATAAACACAGGGCATGTGGCTTTTTTATTCAACGCTCTTACGGTGATGGACAAGATCGTTTGCACGTTAATTGGGAAATTCAATCCGTTGTGAGGAATATATTCAATATTTTAGAATGAAAATGAGTCTGTTTTTTAAAATGACAAATAAAATAAATCCGCACTCCGCAATCTTCTTCAGCCAGTAATCACCCGTTGTTGGGAATAGGCCTCTTCATGGGCACCACGCCAAGTATCGCGGTCCCGTGCCATTCGCATCCAGCTCCACTTTGATCTGGACCCCAAGCACGATGTCGATCACTTCGGTGCGTTCCCGGATGACTGTGTTGCGCACGCGGTCTAAAAGTGAAACGCCCAGCATTGCGCGCTCCATAGCTCTCTGTGCTACCTGGAGTTGGCTGATACATACCGCAATTGGTTTGCGTAATGAACGAAGTATATCCTTTATTTATTTGTGTGCATCTGGATTGAGGGCCCATTTTTCTAATTACTGCTAAACGAGATGAAACTTACAGGGATTTTACGTAAAACTTAAAGCAAAGATTCTTAAATTTCTTAAACCTGAAACAAAACAGCTATGATCAAATAACTTGGGCCCTCAATCCTGACGCCTGCATAAAGTGACATAGCCTAAATCTTAGAAAGTACTATCCCTGGGATTTCTTTAGATAAATTCATGTTTTGCAGATTCCTCAGTACAGATATTCATGAATTGAGGGCCCAAGCTAAACCACCATAAATCTGTAATATCGCGTTCTTAGGATTTGGGAATTTCTTAATTTATATAAGAAAATCTTAACTAAATTCTCAAATAAAAATTATTATCCCAGGGATAGTGCTTTCTAAGATTTAGGCTATGCCACTTTATGCAGGCGTCAGGATTGAGGGGCCAAGTTATTTGATCATAGCTGTTTTGTTTCAGGTTTAAGAAATTTAAGAATCTTAGCTTTAAGTTTTACCTATTTTTAACTAAAATCCCTGTAAGTTTCATCTCGTTTAGCAATAATTAGAAAAATGGGCCCTCAATCCAGATGCATACTATTTATTTTGCGGCCACCTTTTAAAAACCCTAACCTGTATATCAAACTATTCTGATTGCACCTTGAGTGACCAAAAACTTACCTTTTCGAAGTTCTCCTTGCTGGGCATGTGGTCCAAGTCCAGGTACTGGTGTTTGAAGAACTCGTCGTAGGAGATGCGTCGGTTGGGGTCGTGCTGCAGCAGTCGCGTCAGCAGGTCTAGACACCCCGCGGAAATGGAGGAATTGCGCGGTATCTGGCGACGATACGACTCATTCAACACAATCTTTCAAGAAAATAATCCTTACTAGTATAATATTATTATAAACGTGAAAGTTTGTAAGTATGGATGGATGTTTGTTACTCTTTCACGCAAAAACTACTGAAGGGATTGTGATGTTTGAATGGGAATAGAGATAGTTTTGTACCCTGGATTAACACATAGGACACTTTTTACGGGAAAAAGTCTTATTACCACAGGAAAATCTTACACAACGCGGACCGTTAGTTTCTAATAATTTGTATAAAAAAAGCAGCCGATAAACGTCCACTGTTGAACATAGGCCTCTCGCATAGGTTCCCAGCATGCACGGTCCTGCGCTACTTGCATCCATAGGAGGCGCCCAGCAACCTTCACCAAGTCATCTGTCAACCTTGGGACATCCAACACTATACCTTCCGGCCCGTGCAAGCCAGGTTATCGGTTTGTCGAGCTATATGGCCTGCCCATTGCCATTACATTTCAAACCCATCGGTTATCAGTTCGTCGAGCTATATGGCCGGCCCATTGCCATTGCATTTCAAACCCATCGGTTATCGGTTCGTCGAGCTATATGGCCGGCCTATTGCCATTGCATTTCAAACCCATCGGTTATCGGTTCGTCGAGCTATATGGCCGGCCCGTTGCCATTGCATTTCAAACCCATCGGTTATCGGTTCGTCGAGCTATATGGCCGGCCCATTGCCACTGCATTTCAAACCCATCAGTTATCAGTTCGTCGAGCTACATGGCCGGCCCATTGCCATTGCATTTCAAACCAATCGGTTATCGGTTCATCGAGATATATGGCCGGCCCATTGCCATTGCATTCAATCAAACCCATCGGTTATCGGATCATCGAGCTATATGGCCAGCTCATTACCATTGCATTTCAAACCCATCGGTTATCGGTTCGTCGAGCTATATGGCCGGCCCATTGCCATTGCATTTCAAACCCATCGGTTATCGGTTCATCGAGCTATATGGCCGGCCCATTGCCATTGCATTTCAAACCCATCGGTTATCGGTTCATCGAGCTATATGGCCAGCTCATTACCATTGCATTTCAAATCCATCGGTTATTGGTTCGTCGAGCTATATGGCCGGCCCATTATAGCCACTTCGACTTGCTTATCTTGAGAGCTAGTTTTTCTACGTATCTCCTCATTTCTGATTCGATCACGAGTGAGATTCCGAGCATAGCTCTCTCCATCGCACGCTGAGCGACTCTGAGCTTGTTCATGAGACCAATTAGCGACCACGTGTCTGTGATTGATTGTTTAATTACTGTATGTAAACCAAAGCAAAACCTCGTATCAGGTTGAATCCTTCAAATCAACGGCCCGTTACAGTCCACTGCTGGACTATGAGCCTCCTCCATTTAAGTGTTTGGTTTTGCCATAATCTCCACGCTTGGCAGGCGGGTTGGAGATCGCAGATTAAAAGGTTACTGTATCAGAGAGCGCTGCTGCCCGTTCCCTTTTCAATGTGTAGTCCCTAAGTCGCCTCTTACGACACCCACGGGAAGAGTTGGGATTGGTGACAAATGAATTCTACTCTGCCGTCACCACACGGTTGAATCCTTACTCATCATAATCATCAAGAATCTCTAGTATAGCTGGTCCTGTGCTGCTTATAATGGTTTGTTACTAACCTCTATAGGAGCCTTCTTCTGAATCTTATCGACTAGCTCCTTGAATGTATTCGAGGAATATGGCGCTCTTCCGAATAAGCATTCGTACATTATCACACCTGTAACAATTGATCATTATTAAATTGGTTATTAAAACATTGTTTTTATAATACAGATCGCGCCAAACTTCTAGATTGCTCTGAACACGGCACGATTCGATTTGCTACTGCAAAATATAGGTAAAAGCGACAACGCGCAATGCGCGAAGCAACTTCAGAGCGTTCTAAAAGTTTGGCGCGATCTGTACTGATGAATTTTTAAATCATGACATATCAAATTGTAATGCTTGTAAATAATTTTAACTAATTTAACATAACATACATACCACTCTAACAAAAACATTACGCCCTAAACAACTTCGTCTCCTGTCATACTTGCCTACATACACCTTGCCCCGTTGTAACAACGACCATGGTAAAAGAACGTGGGAATACACCTTGCCGAGTGTTTTGAATACTTTACCAACTAAACTGCAAGATGACATCAGCATGAACCAAAGACGATGTAAAGTGCTATTAAAAAAACACTTCTTAAGTAACCATGATGACGAAATCGTTCCACCTGGTGATCCATAATACTGTATACCTTACCTCTAGCACAGAATTAATATAGTACTACCTACTTTTTTGGTTCATAAATTACTTAGTTTGTGAGAATAGTGTAATATTGTACCGAGTAAGGTGATCTCGCCGTACCTCATATAAACCAATTATAGTACGGCTTAGATAATAAGTAAATTTTGTAAATCTTTTCTTGAATAAAAAAAAAATGTTTAATAACTACTGACAAATTTTTTTTTTTTACTTTTTATGATTTTACCAGAGCCTTTAGAATTTTTATATTTTAGCACGCTTGCATGCAGGCTGGATACATCTTGGATATTTTAAATTTTAAGACCTTCGTTATTACTGTGTTCTAGCAAATAAACGATTTATTGATTTATGAATGAATGAATGAATGAATATACTTATTTATTTATTCACTTTTATCTTTAAGGTCCCGTTCAAACAAACGTAAACGTAACTTTATTTAACTTTATGTTTGAGATTTAAAACGTAAAAATACAAATCAGCCATTTAAAAAAAAAATAACTCGCGAGTTCTATCATCTCTCCCTCGTTCTACTCACCCACACTCCAAAGGTCCACCCTGGCATCATATTCTCCGCACAGCATTTCTGGGGCCATGTACAGCGGCGACCCTCGCACACATTGCTTCGTTTCTTCAGCCATGTGTTGAGCAAACCTAGAAACAAAAAACATAATACAGGACACTCATCATCATCGTGTGGGTTGTAAGGTCGACAACCGACATCACAAACCCTGGTGTCAGTGTTATAGAGCCGCCAAAGGCCACTGACTTGGCTCGTGTGACGACTAGATGATTTATGCAGCGAGTGTCGATTCGTCTGACATTATAGTATTTAAAAGAACAAAGGTCGGATAGTGACTGCGAAAAAAATAATACTACCCATGGAAAAATGTACTAAAAATCACTTAAAACTCAACCGTGCACACTCGAATGCTAATGTCGCCTATCACCTCTTAACTAACAGAGTGGTATCTGTGTGGAATAAACTACCACAGGATGTTGTCTCCGCACCATCAGTAAACGCTTTTAAAACAGACTGGAAAATTGGTGTAAAATTAATAAGAACTGTGATATTATGGTCACTTAAATAGTGCGCGTGTTAATCTTACTCATTATAATTTAATTTAAATTGAAAAAACAAACAATAATAATGAATAAATAAATAATAACCAACACTGTGTAGGACCTATCAGCAAAATATGCTGCCTGTCCTTAATATAATAATAATAATAAAAGAACGTCGGTCAGTTTCCATACAAGCCTGGACCCATTCTGTGTCAGTGTGGCTATGTGCAAAAAACACACTCTGTCATTATTGTAGCCAACTGATCGCGTATAGATTATTAAACGATTCTTTGATAGTATCGATAGTGGGATATAATACATGATCGATTAAATTAATATAATCGACACAAGACAAGGTAATGGTATGTGTATGGTGGTCGAAGCATGGCCACACTGAGAATTTGCAAAAACAATTTTCTTTCCATACGTCATTGACAATAAATAACCGCTATTTACATGCATATTTCATTTTAAGAAAAATCTGGGGCAAAAATGGCCGATGTTTTTATAAAAAAATTCAATCATGTTTATTATCATGTTGATTAGTCAGGCGCTTTCGCAACGTTCAATAAGTCTCCGTGGTTAAATTTTATTAAAAAATTTCAAAGTTTACTATGTGGAGTGATTATAAGTTTAATCGATAGTTTGAGTCTCAATTCATACGCAGTATCGTTTGTGAAGTGATTGAAACCGTATAAATATGAAAAATTCCATAATTGTATTCTAACCTCTGTTTGGTAATAAATCTGGAATAAATCAGCGAAATAAGTGAAAACCGGAACATCTTATAAACAGTGAGTGAACTCTACATCCTCTTTCATAAACTAATGATCTGAAGTGTAAAACCATAGCGGCGTTTTCAAATAATCATCTGTAACGGACACCATAACAAAGGACACAAAAAAGTGCCTGATAGAATTTTTAGAGCAAATTTGTTATTCTATATCTTGCTTATTTAATTGAAACTAAAGCAGCGTTTCGTATGTAAAGATGAGGAAGAACTGTGTGTCTTGTAATCAACGGATTAATATTAGCGAGATTTTGCAATGCACCAAATGCAAGGGAGAATTCCACTATGCTTGTGTGTTCATCACAAAAGAACATTACGTTAGTCAACTTCAAGTCTTGGAACGTAACTGGATCTGCCCAGAATGCTCCAGAGTTACCAGACGATTGCCTAGACATGACGACACACCCCTAGGAGAGTCCACTTTATTGGATAATACCCTTCTGTCTGTCGGCGAACAGTCCATCGCTAATCTGAGCATACCAGGAGACGTTATAAATCCGACTCTAATATCTCGGAAAGAAGATAATAAAATCCACGAAACGCACGATACCTCCATAGTAGACAACATAAGCAGCCTTGGACAACACTTAATAACGAGTCTCCCTATCACGAAAGAATTCAATCTGATACAAATATTGCTATAACACTCCAACAAATGGAATCTTTACTGGACCAAAAGTTTAACTCGATTAAATCGTCCTTGCTAAGCGAAATAAAATCTATGATTGCTTTGGCAACTACAACTGAGTTTACTGAAATAAAAAAAAACCACAACTATATTGTCAACCGAACAAGAAAAACTTGCTAATGATATAAAAAATATAAATAATCAGATACGAGATTTAAAAACAGAAAATCAGCATTTACAAATGGAATTACTCGCCATCCAGGATAAATAAAAAAATATTCCAATCCCCCTACATGTTTCTACAAACAATACGAACTTCACTGAAATTACCAGTAAAAAAATTATTCTTTATGGTTTGGAAGAAAATAGATGGGAAAACGAGTACGATTATGGACTCTACGAAAGGGTGGCAAATGTATTTGAAGACATCCTTAATATAAATATCCATGGATACGTCGAAGATATGAGAAGACTAGGAAAAAGAGGAAACCGAAGACCGCTAGAAATAGAATTCCTAAGCAAAAATCTAACAAGACAAATCCTTGAAAACCAGTACCTCTTCAGAAACTCGGGACTTAAGGTGTCAAAAGTTCTGGATGCTGAAGCCTTGAACAACAGAAGAAAACTGGTAAAAATTTTAATTGAAGCCCGCCGGAATGGACGTAGAGCAAACATAAGAGACAATAAACTCTATATTGACGGGAAAGAATATAAAATGGATCCTGAATCAACAAACTTAACAACACAGAAGACGGCAAGCTCTAACCACGATGCCGTAATAAATTCCACAAGATCTAGCAATTATAGTAATTCTAGCCAACAACAAACCCCAAGAAAAGACCCATTGTTACTCCCAAAGGACAAAAACCCCGCAAAGGAATTTTTTCGCAAATAATTTTAATATTCTATATCAAAATATCCTCAGCCTCAACAAAAAACGCCACCTACTAGAAGCCGCAACAGACGAGAATCAAGATATACAAGCCCTATGCCTATGTGAAACGTGGATATCGCCGTCGAAGCTAGATCTTCTTCGAACAGATGGCTACAAACTGGCATCTTGTTTCTGCCGGTCTACCTATGAGGGTGGAGGGGTCTGTATACTGTTAAAAGAAGAACTGGAATATGTGGAGCTACAGGACATTACAAGCTTTAGTATTGAGTTTATATTTGAATTGTGTGCTATTAATATTACAAGTCTTGATATAATACTTATTTCACTATATTGGCCAAGTAGTAATAGAATGCCTAGTATATTTTATGATTCATTGTATAAGCTTTTAGAGCATTTAAACAGAAAATATAACAAACGTAAAATAGTAATTGGTGGCGATTTTAATGTGAATATGTTAGTTAAATCCACTAAAGCCACTAAATTAATAGATACCATGAAACTGTACAATTTCCACCAACATGTGAAAGAGCCAACTAGAATAACTAAAAACAGTAAAACATGTGTAGACTTAATTTTTACAAATTTCCATATTGCACAGTCTAATATTTCAACATACGAATACGGCTTTTCAGACCATAAGGGAGTCCACATAAAAATACCTGTTGATCGAATAAATATCAACAAAACTTGGTTTAAAAATATAAGACTGTTCAATGAGAGCAACTTACAAAAATTTAAGACAGAGTTAGGGAAAATAAATTTCAGTGAAATCATTAGATTAGATAAAAATATCAATGAGAATTATATCGCATTTCATAATACACTAACTGACATACTAAACAGAACCATTCCAAAAATCAAAATTAAACTAAAAAAGCAAAATAAGAAACATTGGCTTACTCCTGGCATAAGAAAATCGTGCCGCAATAAAAGACTAGAAAAAATATTTGTTGATAGAAATGACAATCTTATACTCAGAAAAAATTACAAGCAATACGTTAAAATGTTACAAAAAGCAGTTAAAATATCTAAACGAAACCTCAACATAAAGCGCATAAAAACATCGGATAACATAATGAAAACTACCTGGCGTATAGTTAAAGAACAAACCAATAAACTGGAATCAAACTCTAGAAGAAATATAAAATTAACTTATCAGAACAAAATATTAGAAGATCCTCATAAGATAGCTGACGCATTCAACAACTATTTTGTATCGGTAACAGACGAAAATGACATCTCACAAACTCCTCCTAAAGGAAAACCAGTCATAAAACCCACCGAGAACTCTATGTATTTAAATTTTGTCACCCCTCTTGAAATAACTAAAATTATAAAAAATATGAAAAATAACGTAGCTTCGGACACGACGAGTTTCCGCCGCTGTTAATTAAATATTGTGTAGAAGAATTTGCTCCAATCCTATCGTGCTTGATAAACCAGTCTTTTGCTGAAGGTGTATTCCCAGACTTGCTTAAAATAGCCATTATAAAGCCAATTTTCAAAAAAGGTAACCAGACAGATTGTTCTAATTATCGTCCAATAGCTCTGCTGCCTACGTTCGCGAAGATCTTCGAAACTGCCATGGCAAACCGTATTTATTCCTTTTGCGAAAAATATTGCATATTCAATAAAGCTCAAAACGGTTTCAGAAAAAAACATTCAACTTCACTAGCTGTATTTAACTACGTTAATGAAATACTAAATATAATCAACAATAAAAAATATGCTATTGGTATCCTACTTGACATGAGTAAAGCATATGAACGAGTTTTCCATGACATTTTGCTTCAAAAACTATACGGGGTTGGTATTAGAGGTATCGCTCAAAGGTGGTTTAAGTCATACTTCCAGAATCGTTTCCAAAGTGTAGAGATAGAGCACTTTAACTATATAACAGGTGACATAGTAAATATCAGATCATCAAAAGCCTGCGTAACGAAATCTATCCCGCAAGGTAGCGTTCTAGGATGTGTCTTGTTCTTATTATATATCAACGATCTGCCAAACATAATAGATAAACCATGCAGCCTCTTTGCGGATGACATATCCATTGTGCTACCCGCCAGTAGTACTCACAATGCTAAAAGCTCTTTAGACGCGACCATGTTTAATGTAACCAATTGGCTTCAGGAACACAATTTAATAATAAACTTCAGCAAAACTAAAATAATACAATTTAGACCGCCACAAAAAGTTCCCTTGGATATTAATTACACTTTTTCAAACAATAAAATTCAAATGGTTGATACATACCCATTATTAGGAATACACATAGATAGAAATATTAATTGGAAAGAACACATCGCAAAAATATCAACTAAATTGTCCAGATTTTCTTATGCGCTGTACGAGCTCAAAAAAGTAACTAACGTAAAAACCGCTTTAACTGCATATTACGCGTATGCTCACTCTTGGCTGCAATATGGTGTTCTACTTTGGGGAAATAGCACAAATGCGTCTAACCTATTTATCTTACAAAAGAGATGTATCAGAGTAATCGTAAATATAGATAACAGAACAAGCTGCAAGCCATACTATAAAAAATTGCAAATTTTAACTCTCCCATGTATTTATATCATGGAGGCCAGTATTTTTATAAAAAAGAACCCAAAACTCTACACATCCTATCATAGACCACAAAACTTAAGACCGCAGGCTAGATTGGCGCTTCCCTCTACTAAAATGAAAATGGTTTCATCTGGTCCATTAGCAATGTCTACTAGGATATATAACAACTTGCCTACAGAAATTAAAAATGAAGATAACATAAATAAATTCAAACAACGGCTAAAAAGTTTTCTGCTAGAGAAATGTTATTATGCTCTCAAGGACTTCTTGGATGATAAGATTGTGTAGAATAGTAATAAATATATAAAAATAATAGACAAGTTGTTATGTGTTTATTTAGATAGTATAGTATATGTTATGTCTAATATTCTAGTGTATTTAAAATTGTTATGCCCAATCCGGGCCCATGTTTTCGCTTCACATTTTTTATTTAAGACCTTTTATGTACTCAACATGGTATGCAATAAATAATTTGAGTTTGAGTTTGAGTTATAAAAAAGTGTATGCACTGAGAGTTGAGAGAAAAGGCCCGATTGTTCTTTATGGTAAACTTACCCAAAGTCGGCAACTTTAAGAATGTATTTCCCATTGTCTTTGTGTAGCAACAAATTGTGAGGTTTGAGATCCATGTGCACGACTCCTGTAAAAATTAAAATTTTAATATTTGACATAGAAAAATGGAAATGATAAAGAATTAATAGAAAAATACTCAGTAGCAATTTTTTCCGCAGATTACTGACACTGTGACACACCCTCAGTTTACAACCAATCATGGTAGTTTTTTTAGTAATGTTTTCTAGCCTCGTAAAAAGTCCTTCAGCCGAATACCCCTGCGTTCCGAGGCGCGCTGAAATCGATTAAAGTACCCGTAATCGCGTTCTGAATCACCATACTTTTTTTTGCTTTCTGATCGCTGATAGTCTGATTCGGAATGCGCTCTACATTTTTCGTTTATTTGGTGTTGTCATTAGTAAAGAGGTGTTGCCATCACTTTCAACATAAAACTTAATTTTTTACTCTTTTTTGCTGCATGTTACATAGAAAATGTTTACCTACCTTTGTCTCTTAAAAAATTAAGTGCAGAAGCAAGTTGTTGCAAGAAATACAGCACCTATAATACAAAAAACTATGTTTTAGTCACAACTTAAAGGTTAAACAAGTTTAAGGAAAGGTGTTAGCTTGTTTTGTTAGATATGACCCGTATCTACCTATACCTATACACATATAATAAAATTATAACTGACCGATGTCTACACATAGAAGATATTTAAGAAAAAATCTTAAGCGGGGTCATTATATGACCAATGAAATGAACAGAATAGTTTATTATATTTTGGATGTTACATCTCATGGTTTCGTCATAATTTTTTTTTGGGTATATACGATAGAAACAAAAAAAAAAAAAGTGGTATTGGAAAATTGAAAATGAAAAAAAAAAAAAATGAAAAAAAAGAAAAATAATGAATGAAAGGGAATTTTGTTTGTCTGTATGTAAAGTTGTTTAAATAACCCATAGCTCTCAAAACTGCCTTAGATCTGGGTCTTGTTTGCGTGTTGATGACATATTAAATCGTTCCGGCCCAGAACTTAGCCACTTCGATTGCACTATTTGTGGCGTCTATTAAGTCCTGCTGCAAACAGGTGACAGGGCAGGCAGGACACTAAATGAGCTAAGGACTGCACCATTCCACACACACAGTCTATGTTTGGGTTTTCCGAGAGTCTATTTAAAGACTTCCAGATCGGCCATGGTAATCTAATTCCAACCGGTAGACTCTCAGAAACCACACGCTAAATAGGCGCATTAGACGTCAAGTTGTGGAAACCAGCCCGTTTTGACAATTGACAAATTGACAATTGACTCTCAGAAAGCGGGACAAAGGGATTCGGAAGCGGTGTTCGAGCACGCCACATGTTGCATCTCGCTTGAAAGAGCTCAGCTGTGAGGGGATCGACGTATTTAAAAAAAATCGACTTTTCAGTCTTCGCGGCGGTAGCTCGTGCCCGTGTAGGGGATGCCGCACATCTTCATCCAACTTAGCCCTCTTTCGTGTGCTTGCAACGGTTCTGCGAACAACTGGCGGCGCTATGCCAGCCAATGGATACAGTAACTTCAATGGGGTCGGCTTCAAACACCCAGTAATAATCCGGGAAGTTTCGTCAATCTGCCTTAGATGATAAACATCAGAACACATGTCTAGGCAAAAATTACATCAGATGAATAAAAAAACACCTTCTATGCAGACCTAAAGAACACAATAGATAAAGCACATGAGAATGTAATTATAATAGGTGATTTTAAAGGACAACTGGGAAAACTAAAAACGCAAGAAGAAAAGGTTTTAGGACAATATGGAACAGGAAAGAGAAATAACAACAGTCAGAGACTTGTTCAATTGGCACAAGAGTATAATCTTAAGATAATGAATACTATTTTAAAAAGAAAACAGAAAATGGACATGGAGTGTGTGTCAGGAAATGGAGGAGGCCTATGCCAAAAGGCAAGACGACAAAGACTAGACTTTAAATAATTATAAATTGTATGATAAGATCTGTCGTAATAAAGGCTATTTTTATTTTATTTTAACTTACACGTTTTTCTGGTACCCGTCCGTATTTGTGAATGTATTTTGAGAGATCACCTCCGCAGCAGTACTCCATGATGATGTAGATATTTCTGTAAAATGACAATAAATTCATACACATGTGAGATGAGTCAGTTTTCTACAAGATTGTAATTAATCATGTTTTACCAGACATTTCATATATTTTTTAGTCTTTTTAATATGTTTTTTTTTTTTACAAAGCTTAGTTGAAGTCTGTGCAAGTGCAGTCTGCATGACATGTAGACTCACAGTGTAGACTCCAATCACAGAATTAATGTAGTACTACCGTACCATACGGAATGGCCTCTCTCCTATATCACCCACCACCTCCCGCCAATCGGTGCTTCTTTACCCCGTCCTGCATTGTGACAGTTTGGAGGGCGAGTTAGAGGCTATCGAATTAAGATGGCCGCCGCGCGCTGTCAGTCATACAGAGTACCTAGCATCTTGGACACACTTTAGTAGCATCACACACATTCAACTAGTAAATCTAGTAGTAAGCATTTATGACATGGTGGTCTTATAGAGTGGTCAAGCTATGCTCTAATACTAAAATAGGCTAACCGATAAAAGTGATGACTAATTTGACATACCTATCGTCCCACGTAAACTCCCTCATTTGGACAATATGCGGATGCGTCAGAGTTTTCAAGAGCTTTATCTCCATAATGAGGTTGTCTATGGCTGCACCGGACTGCTTCACCCGAGACTTGTCTACACATTTTATTGCAACCGTTGATCTAGCTCCCACCTGTAAATGATATAAATAGGCAAATTATAGTTTTTCAGATATCATACAACCATGATATTTTTTTAGGTGTTACCCTTACTTACTATATGTACCCTTATGTATGCCATATGATTATATAAAAATGATGTAAATACCTTTATAATATCAATATTTGTTCAGAACACCTAAAAAAATATCATGGTTCTATGATATCTGAAAAACTATAATTACCCTTGTAAAATACATGTATATAAAACCTAAATAAAAGTTTTTAGAAATATGATGCAAAATGAGTTTAAATATATTAGACATTTGTTATAAATTAATAATATGGTCTCAAACTGATTGAACTTTAGAATGGGGAGTTCAAATTTTCAATAATATTAAAGGAAAGAAAGGTGTTTTGTTCCGTTTTTCAATTGTACTAAGGGACATTAATAAGTAGAATTTATAATGTCAGAATTTTAAGAGCTTTTGTATAAATACAGTAATCTATGGACGAAAACGTTTTAAAAATTTAATTATTCCAATAAACTTTTGTTTTACATTGTTATTGCATACAACAAAGAAAAATTTATCTTTGCAATTATTGTATATTAACGGCTAAGCACATATTTACTAAGAAATATAATAATGCTTATGTGTTTAGATATCACAAGTAAATATTGATAAAATCGTAAGTTAATCATTATTTACTTTCGGGAAGTTTGTACCTTTGTGTTGGCCTTATAAACGGTTGAATAACTGCCAGACCCCAGTTTTTCCGTCACGATGTAGCCTTCGATTTTCGGAAAAGCCATTTCTTGCACTTAAACTACGATTTTTATCTGAATAGAACTCATAATTCAGGGAAAGTCGTAAAAAATCTAAATCCAAAATACCCCAATCTCTGAGAAACGTCAAATTTGTTGTGACAGAAAATTTGACAGTCACTTTCAGTGTTGCTGTTGTAAAATTTAATAATCAGATATAAAGGAGTGGTCAAACTAACGCGACCATTATTGTGACCAAAAGATAGCTATACAGAGGAAAAATCTTTAAAACTCTTAAATAATGTTTCTTGTATGTAACTAACTACCCACACCTCACTACACTATGGGCGCATTCCGAATCAGAGTTTCAGCACTGTCAGCGAAGCAAAAAAATGTATGGCTGTAAAAGTGATTCAGAACGTAATTACGGGTACTATAAGCGATTTCAGCGCGTCTCAGAACGCAGGGTATAACTATCAGGGCCCCGTTTCACGAAGCAACAATTTATTAGTAATAAATAACAAGTTACAAATTGATGTTCATTGCGTAGCCATTTTGCCAACCTGGGCCCCGTTTCACGAAGCAACAATTTACTAGTAATAAGTTACAATTTGATATTCATTGCGTAGTTAATTCGCCTAAACAGTAGGCCTTATCGTTTTAATCTCACTGTCTAAGCAATGTACATCGAGTTGTACTTGTAATTTGTAACTTGTAGCTTCGTGAAATGGCCCCCTGTAAGCTCTTATCATTTTATCTTATGGTCTCCGCAATGTATATCGAATTACTTGTAACCTTTTGTAGCTTCATGAAAATGGTCCCTGCGTTCCGAGATGCACCGAATTACTGTCAAAGCAGCAAGCTCAAATGGAAAAGACACAACGTTAGCGAGTTACTAAAACTAACAGTGCCATCTAGTGATATTTACATGCAACTAAAATATAAAGAACTAAACCGTTAGCTGCTATTATCTACGAATAAGGAAGCTATGCTACGTCATATTTCTCATTCATTGATTAGTTACTAATATTCGGATCCCTTTGTTCCGCTTCCTGAAAGTGTACCGGCGACTGGACATTGATTACCATGGACGATCTGTAAGTCTTTAAATCGACTTCGGACTCAGGTCGGCCGGAGCAAGGAAAATATGATCAGGTGGGGATTCTCGGAAAACTCAAACATAGACTGTGTGTGTGGAGCGGTGCAGTTCATGGCTCATTGTCCTGTGGTGCCTGCCCTGCCCTGTCACCTCTTTGCAGCAGATGGACGCCACAAATAGTGCAGTGGAAGTGGCTAAGTTCTGTTGTCATCGACACGCAAACAAGAAGACTAAAAAAGAAGAAAACTGTAGAAAGAATACAATAAATTAATTTTAGTTAAAAAACTTAAGTACCTAAGTATAAAAAGAGCCGAAGAGTAACGAAACAAAAAATACTTTGAGTTCTAGACGCTTAGGTTCTTTAAACAATTATAGCTTCTAAGAACCAAAGAATATATTATGTGTAAGGACTAAGGAGTCCTTCTTTTTAGGTTAGCTTCAAAAGTTTGCCGCAAAACTACAGACTCGAAAAATAATAATCAAAAACCTCGGAAGCAAAACATTTAACACGTGCTTACAACACACAATTACTCTGCGACGCTCCTTTCTAATCCTGCGTCGTCATTTTGCTTCTATAAAAGCACAAGCCCTTCTCTATATAACCTAAAAATAAAGTTGAAAATAAGCTACGTACAATTTTACAAACTGCAAAGTTAACTTTGTATCTAGGACGCTTGGGTTTGCAGTTATTATAACAATTTATACGACTTTCCACACTTGGAAATAGAGTTGATTTTGTAACGCATGAGGTTCTGTAAATGTAGAAGGTATGTTGGTGGCTAGGATGCTGCATTGGAGTATATAGGGCTATGTTATGTTAGTACGTATAGGTCTGTTGTCGAGTACGGACGCGGAAAACGCGGGAAAATTGTGTGCGGACGAAATATATTATAGGTACTTATAAGGTTACATCAATCAATCAATAGGTAATTTTGACTGACAAAAATATTTAAAAACAATCACATACGTATACTAAATTAAAAATAAGTGAATAAGTACTTAACAATAAAACCATATTCTAAAACACGTAGGTATTCAATAGTATTTTATTCAAACGTAACAAAATAATAAAATAATTTATAAGTAGGTATTATTTGTTATTAAAAATTCAGAGAATTTTCGCAGGAATAGTATCTGTTTTTCAATAATGTAGTCCCTTAAATGTAATAATTTTATAAAACTTTACGCTCTTATAAATTTTGAGACCTAGGTACATTTAGGTTTTTTCTAATACTTACCTACGTCTAAAATTATTATTCATTATTTCAAATTTTTATTTAGGAAATAACAGTCTGGTTTTATCGTGTAATATACATGATCGAAAACTATTTATAAAAAAATATTGTAACTGTTTATTAAAAAACATTTTCAAACGGACGTTTTGGTTTTGTTTTTTTATACGAACTGAACAACTTAACACAATTTGTTTGTATTTCTAACAATTTGTTTGTAGTTTTGTTTGTTTGTTAGCAAAATAACGCAAAACCTCGTCGGTTTAGGTCGGGTGGTGTAGTGGAGGGGAGGCTGTACAAAGCAAATATTGAAAAAATCCGCATTTTGTTGTGCAGGATAGCCGGCATGTATTGAAAATATTTCAAGGATTTTGAGAGAACAAGTGATCAAAGGGTAATGATGTAGTATATTTTTAGGACCGGCTCATTTCATTTGACACTCCACACGATAAGATTCTGAACAAATCTCATACAAAAACCAAATGACGTCATATCGACGGTGGAAAGGAAAAAAATACTAAGCGACATTTTTGGCCATATTGAGTTATATACATTGTTAGAATCGCCTGATTTTTCTGCGTCGTTTTATCTTACTAACGTCCTTCTACGACGACTTTTGATGTCGCTTCGACATTTTGGAGTTAACGAGATTTAATTATTTTTTCCTTACTAACTGACAAAATTTTCGACCATTTTTGAAAATTTGGTGGTTGTCGTAATTGTGAAATGCTAAATTTGCCTTTGGTCAAGTTTGACATTTCTGTTCGTACGGTAATTACTCCACTTTGTTATTTTTTCCAGTATCTGGCAATATAGTGTTAGGCGCATAGTATATTTTTCCCGTCTCTACTTTTGGGGAAAATTTTACTAAGCGACACTAACTTTAAAACTAAGCACAATTATTAATAGTTACGTATACTATTATGTAGATAAAAAAATAAACAGATAAATTTCTAAGAACTAAGCTTTTTGGACCATTACAACAATTTACACGATTTTTTTTCAGAAAATTCAAACTTTAAACAGCTCTACTGTAAAGTTGCCTATATGTCGCTTGGTAATTTTTTCCTTTCCACCGTCGATATTTACTTATACACGATTAGGTACGTGTTTTTTTTACGTTATAATATACGGGATATGTACCCTTTAGATGACATGTATTGATATGACTGGATAAGTTAAGACGCAACAGGTATCAAAGTTACTTTGCAGTTTGGGCCATTGTTTAATATGAAGTCTGCACTTCTTGGCTCAGTCAGATTTTCATACAGCGTCATGCCAGTCTTGATACTTTAAAAAAAAAAAGATTATGTCTAAGGATGGTTATAAACAAAATAGGTTCTTAGTAAAAATAAATAGTATACTTAAACACCATACAAATATTCCATTGACACAAAAAAAAATGTGAATAATTTATTCGATAATTTATTAGCATTAAAATAAGTCGCTAAAACAAATATGTATTCTAACTAATCTCTATATTTTTAAAACTTAATGTTGTTTTTTTACTGAAAAAAAAAATTGTAGCAGTGTAAAATATACATTATACTTACAGTTAAAAGTCGTGTTACTAAACTAAGTGTTTCGGGTCAAGTTCTTTCAAAATGTACGGAGTAATGGCTGGCCAGAAGAGTGGTGGCAGGAGCAGACCAACGACGCACGCGCAACACAGCGCGCAGCACAAAGAACAGGTGAGAATTAATTAATCATATTCTGAAACCGTTTTAAAACCTTATTTTATGCTTATTTCCGTAAAACAAAATCAAGCTGAAGCACGTAATCGTCTATCCTACATTATACTTACCACAGAACAAAAGATACAATATAATACAAATATTATTCAAAACCGACTGAGCAAAATCTTTTATAGCTTTGTTTGATGATGTCAAACCCCTATCTGGAACGAGAGGTAAATGAGCTCTACTACTAATCCTACGGTTAAGAAAAACTAAAAATCACATACTACGTAGCCACGGACGGACAGCTTGTAAGAGGTCCTTCTAACTATAATATTTATTTATGAGTTAGTTAATGTAGGTATTTGTGCAATAAACTTTGGTGAGTTCACCAAAAAAAATGTAATGACGAAACATCCAAAAGTTATAACATTTATGAGACATTTTACGGGCTTACCGTGATAATATTTTTATTGAGGAGACCCGAATATTTCGGCGCTGTTGCAAGCACCATGGTCGCGGGTAGACTCTGTGCGGGTAGATGTCTCATAAATGTTGTGATAATGACCGTGAAAGTTTTAAATTATACATCCCAAAGTTTATAAACTATTTATTTAATTTTAACGACAACACCGGCTACCTTTTTGCAATCAACCTTATCAGTATTTTTATTTTATTCAATCTTTGACCTTACATACAACCCACACGATAATAGAATAGAATATACTTTATTGCACACAAGAAGATATAGCTTGAAAGTACAAGAATGTTGCCTTAGGGTACAAGAAAGTTGCATTGGAACTGTAGGACGGTGTACATAAGAAGAACATGATTATAACAAAGATAATAATAAGTATTACTAGTACAGCGAGGTCAAAGTCCATGCCTGGTTCGGTAGGTCATCTAGACATTGACCC
The DNA here is from genome assembly GCA_951230895.1 of Carpatolechia fugitivella. Classification (NCBI taxonomy): domain Eukaryota; kingdom Metazoa; phylum Arthropoda; class Insecta; order Lepidoptera; family Gelechiidae; genus Carpatolechia; species Carpatolechia fugitivella. The sequence goes on from OX579672.1 coordinate 4,018,870, forward strand.
CGACTCATGCAGCCATGCTCCTATCCTAATTTTAAAATCCAGCTATCTAATTTGTTTTCATCACCAATGAAAGAGAGGAGATGAATACATATGAACCGGGGAACGATATTATTATTATTGTGAATGATGATAACCTAACCTTTGTGGGGCGTAAAGGACGGACGGACAAATTAAGGATTAGAGCGAGATATCCTGAATTATCCCAATCGAGCATGACAAAAAAAACTGTTTTTTTTAGTATTTTCAATAATTAATACTATTCTAAGAAACCAATTTGACTGATTTATCGTTTAGATCGTCTATAATTTTTATATAATGGTTTAAAATTTTTGACCGTATGACGGCATACGGCAAAATGGCTATGAAACGAACAACCATACTCGTATATTCGATTGACAACAATAATACGAAATAATCACCCTTTCCACTGTCAAATCGTCAAACGTAAACAAATTGTTTTCATATTTTCTTAGTCAAGAAATATTAGCATACCCAATTGACTATTGTTTGCGGTCAAGAATCAAGAAGGTTTAGTCGGCGCAGTGCGTTGTGGCGCAGCATAATGCTTAGCGGGTTGAGTTATGTAGTGAAAACTGCCTCTTGTATTCTAGACCATATTTCAATTCTTGGAGCCAACAAAATTTTATACAAAGTAATATAGGTATACAGAAATACATAAAAGTTACGCCTTTTTCCTTAAGGGGTAGGCAGGGGTATCAACGGCCCGTTACAGTCCACTGCTGGACTATGAGCCTCCTCCACTTAAGTGTTTGGTTTTGCCATAATCTCCACGCTTAGCAGGCCTGTATCAGAGAGCGCTGCTGCCCGTTCCCTGTTCAATGTGTAGTCCCTAAGTCGCCTCTTACGACACCCACGGGAAGAGTAGGGGTTGTATTGGTGGCAAATGTATTCTACTCTGCCGTCACCACACGGCGTAGGTGTAGGCAAAATAAAAATAAATAAGTATTACTAAATCTTATGATCATCAACAGCTCATATACGTCCCCACCGAGGGGCTCGACCTTACCCTGAATAGAGAGGTAAGGCCTTAGTCAACCACGCTGGCCCAGTGCGGGTTGGTCGACTTCGCATACAACTTTTGAATTTCTTCACGATATTTTCCTTCACCGTAAGAGCGTCGAATAAACGCACATTGTCTTTTAGTTTCCGTAGACAATAACCGAAATCAACGGTTTAGTGTTATCCGAACGAAACCATCTTAATTTTCGGACAATCATGATTCGAACCTTCCGAATGAGAGCCGGCCGTTTTACCACTCAACCACGGACGGCTTATCAATACCATACAATACAATACAGATATACTTTATTGACACCAAACGAAAACAAAACAGGAAAACATAACAGAAATATAAAAACATAAGAGTCAACAGGCGGCCTTATTGCTAAGGTAGCAATCTCTTCCAGGCAACCTACAATACAGACTCCTTCCAGACAAGGTGTAATGCTGTTGACTGTACTTCTCTAGTGAAATTCGATTTCGTTTTATGTAGGGTCAGAACATTACGGGACCCAGATCAAAATGGCAAGCTTGTTTCAAATAAGTTTGGGATTCAAAATACATTGCTATCGTAATAACTAAATTAATAAACACATTATTGGCACAAAGTATAAGTAAACCGGCGCGGGGCCCCTTTGGTATAATAATTATGTTACTAATTCTAGTGTTCTAATAACATGTGAGTGGGACACTCACACTACGTTTCCCGAGACGTACGTTTCCATTCGAGAACCCGTTTGCTCCAACACTCGTCGGTTCTGCGACAGACGTGGCCAGCCCACTGCCACTTCAGCTTGCTACACTTCTGGACGATATCAACCACCTTGGTCCTCTGCCGGATGACATGTGGACTATGAATGCATATTTTTACTGTCTGTCTGTTACGTTTTCAAGGATAAATCTTACTGAATCGATTTGAGAAATTAGAGAGTAATAAAACTTGCGAGATTTGTAAACTATCGACGGATTGTGAATGGTTAGTGAAGTTAGCCATATTTATGGCACAAAACTTTGCCAGTTCATAATATCTTTGTTTCAAATGTAAAATAGGTAAGTCTTTAAACTAATAACCGGAGTTTTTACTTTACGCTTGCACGTTTGCACGCAAGCGTAATCGCAAAGACCATTTATTACAACCGGACAAAAGATAAAGATAATTTATTTGCTAGAAATAGATTACTTACAAACAATGAGATTCTAACTCATCATCATCATCGTCGTGTGGGTTGTAAGGTCGACAACCGACCTCACAAACCCTGGTGTCAGTGTTATAGAGCCGCCAAAGGCCCTGACATGGCTCGTGTAACGACTAGATAGTAGCCGGGACCAACGGCAACGTGCCTGCCGAAGCACGAAATCACCTTTCTTTTCTTACAATCAGGTTTGTCTCCGTGGGTGATTCAGCCTGCAATGTCCAACCAAACTGGAGAAAGTCTCACAAAGAGATTTTTGCTTGACAGTGTCCCCACTGGGAATCGAACCCGGAACCTCCGTAATGGGCGTCGAAATTTCGACCACTCGGCCACGGAGGCTGAGATTTTAACTATATCTTCGCAATCGCAAGATGGCGAATTTCTCCAGTTTTACGTGACAATCACAATATCTTATCACACTTCACATTAATATTATATGCGAAAGTATGTTTAGATGTTTGGATATTTGTTCCGCTTTCACGCCTAAAGTACTGAACAGATTTGGATGAAACTTGGAATGGAGATAGTTTGTACCATGGATTACCACATAAGAAACATTTTACGGGAAAAAGTCTTCATCAACAGCTCATTATACGTCCCCACCGGCGGACAGCTAGTAAACAATTAACAATCGGCCTTATAGGGCGTGTAATGTAACAACTCCTATGTTTTCTATCAGAGAGTGCGCCTTCTGTAGCTAGCTTATTATTATTTAATCTGTGGTACCGTGCAAATATCGGACCGCGTCACACCGCTTGCTTCTGATATGTGAAACTGTTTTACGTTGTACGAAACGCGATATCAGTCCCTGGAGGGTAGTTCGCAAGTGCTACAAGCTCGGAGCTCCACTGCGGCTTATCACGCCTGCGGTGTGCCGCAGAGCAGCAAACTAACCAGCAAAAATAAAGGGTCTCGCTTGCCAATAATGTTCCAAAATTGAAACATTAACATCAACAGCTCATACGTCCCCACCGAGGGAGGCCCGAGCCTACCCTTAAGTAGGGCGATCAGGCCTTAGTCGACCACGATGGCTCAGTGCAGGTTGGTCGACTTCACACACAATCTTTGAATTTCTCCGCAGGAGTGTGCAGGTTTCCTCAAGTTTTTTTCCTTCACCGCATGTTTTCATTCGAAAACACATTGGTGCGTGATGGGGGTTGAACCCGCGCCTCCTGGACGGATGGCAGCGGCCCTAGCCACTACATCACCGACGTTCTCGATCCAAAGTTAAATAGCTCCTTTAAAAATTCTTTATTTGCCCCATAGAACAATAAATATTTGCCCATAATGGGACTAACTCCGGAAATCATGCTCCTAATTCTAAAATCTAGCTATCCATTTCGCTGTTTTTTTGTTTTTGTTTTTTTTTTTCGTTTCTTTTTTCGTTTTTATATTATGATGGCCCCGTAGCATAGGGTCGCGGGTTCATTGAATTTGATGAGTTCCATATGGATCCCATTGCCAAATCTTGACTATGGTATTTCTAACCAACAAAGAATTATTAAAATAGGGCAATGTGTTTTATCGCTGAACATACTCGTAGGTTCATAAAAACAGTTACGGCTAATTGAGAACAGTTCTTTGCAGTCGGTAAAAATTAATGATTACCACAATCATCATTAACTCTACCTCGATGTTTGCGAATGAGTCGCAGGCGTCGCAGCGCAGCATGGAATGTATAGCAAATATTCGTTTGTTGTCAAAACACAACAGTCGCCGCAATCAGCCCCTGAGAGCACTCGGAGGTTTGTGCAAAGCGGTACAAGCCCGCATCTCTGCCACAGATTATTTATTATGCTGCAGACAGCCAGGCAGGCATGGGATAAAAGAAAATAATTTCAAAATTGGAACTTCATAATACTTTTTTCAAAAAACGCAGTCTTTGGCGGAACGTCGTCGTCTATTCTCAGAGTAACAAAAGACGATCGTTTCGCTCCCCAACGCGACGCGCGTCTGAAATCAGATTAAATACGGTCTAGATTGATAGTGACGGCGTAGAAACGTCGAAAAAAATATAGTCCACACTGAGAAAAAGGTGCACTGAGGTAAGTCACTCTTTATAATGAGTCGACGAATTACTCTAAATTAAGTAGCAATTGTACTTATAACGAGTCCTCCGAGTACAAATTCATATACGCGTCATGCGTCTAGCGCATTACGTCATGCGTCTAGCTCATTACGTCATGCGTCTAGCTCATTACGTCCGTCTATCCCTTTTTTCCCCGTATTTTCTAGAGCTTTGCTACTTATGTAAGGTGTACGGCTCATAATTATTTTCTCAGTGCAACTGTTGGACGATAAGTCGTTTCCCGCCTCTGTGTCATTTGTGACATCATACGGGATACGCTCGCATTAGGTGATAAATTCTTGTGAACTTTTGTGATCGAAAACGCCGTGTTGCATTATAAAATTGTGCAGAAATTATAAAGAATAATAAAAAATGACCTACACAATCCCGTTTCATGCGTAATTAACCCAGAACTTAATAATATTTAATAAAAATAATTTTGAATTTTATGTACAATAAATACTCCATCTTGGCGTTTTTCTTGGTGTTGCCACTTTTCCATTAAAAAAATCCACAGTTATCGCGAATTTAAGTAATAGTTGACGCGGAGTGTTTATCAGTTTTTTATTTAATCCTAACAATATTTTATTCTGGACTATAGGCACTCTCAATCTCTCATATCGATTTGAAAGCAATCGGCTCAGCTACTAAAAAAATCAAAAAGTCGGTCATTATTTACAATTCTAAATAGAAAGTAAGAAGGAAAGAAAAAATGTTTAATGGTTATAATGGTTTCGTCTTTGTAAACTACCTACAGGGACCACCGGATATTTATTTTGAAAGCAGTCGGTCAACGATAATTACCAAATAATATCAAGCCGTTGATCGTCCGTCCTTAAAGCCCCGTTATATTAGTATGGAATATGTAGGTACTTACTTAAAATAAATATGCTCATTTGACTAATCATATAAGTGCACTTGAACTCAAAATATAAACAGTACTACTATATTTTTTACTTTTATGAACAAATAGATTAACATAAAGTTTTACCCGAATTATTGGGAAGTGTGTCAATAGTTGATATCCCTAATAATCCCTATGTAGCTAGTTAAACAAAAGACGGTTGCTGTCATTCATGTAAAAGTTGGCCTGTTTTTATTACCCGACTGCTTTAGAAGGAGGGTTATGTTTTTCAAGTGTATGTATGTATGTATGTACGTATGTATGTATATTTCTTTGGCTCGCTCTACAGCCTAAACGGCTTGATGGATTTTAGCTAAAGAGGTATCGTTAGATTCGTCTTACTGGTGAGAGTGACACTGGGTACATCAAATTTATAAAAAAACCAAGATGGCCTATTTTTGGCGCCAAAAGTTTTAAATTTTTCATGCAGTCGGGTTTTTTGTTTTTTTAATAATAGTGGTTATTATTGAAAGGATAATAAGGTGACACTCCCTCTAGACAGTTAGTACTCTTAGCGTTGGACCAAAGATTTCTGATGCGCGCTCGGAGGTAAAAAGACGACGCGCGTCGCCTCGCGCTAAGCGGTCGTCTTTTGTTCCTCTGAGCGTTGGACATATTTTTTTTTTGTTTTATTTTGGTTTGTGCTACGCTAGGTAGGGCCGTAGCGTCGTCGTAGGCCGTAGCGCTCGCTACGATGATAAGGGTCATAGAGAAAGTTTTATGCAAAAATAAATCAATGCTAAACTAACACCTAACTCACCCACTATCAAGTGAGAACTACGCAACACAATATATTACCGCTGCGTTGTCGTATTTAAATGAAAGCTATACACAAATGCGTTCAATTATGCTCAAATAATTCTAGGTATTATTTTTATCTCTGTGTGCTTTTTTTTCGCCAAGCACCTTTCGATATTTTCTTTACTATACCTTCCAACTGCTTCAATATGAATAATTTAATACCTACAATAAATTCTCTAGATAGTTCAAAATCATTCATTCTGGACACAGTCAACTACATAATTTTCAGTAATCGATACAATCCGAGCACAATGGACGAAATATCTCGGCTGCTCCATAAATTAGGCAAGAGAGAAGGAATTGTAAAGTTTTAACGTTACAAATTACATTTACAACTGAAGCAAACAGAGACGGACTAAGGCCTTCGGAGGCCTGGGGCGCCAAAACTAATAATTTTAACAAACTGGTGGTTTGTCTGATCACAATTTTGTGTCCTTATATTTTTTGTTAACGTTTTTCGGTGTCTTACTTCATCGGCAAGTAAACAAAATAATGATGAAGGAGAGTGCAGTGTAATAGAGATTTTTTGAAGGTGAAAAATTGCTTTGTACGTATTTGTATAAAATATAGAGGTTTCATCTTTAGGCCTTATTTTTTTTCTAAATATTTTTTTGAATTTATACCAGTTGATTTAATAAAGAATACGAATATGATTTAAAACATATATATCGGAAGAGCGTCGCCTTGCTGTCATAACTTTGTGATATTTTATCAATTCTCGAGGCCCCTATTAGCGGACCGCCCTTAGTACGCCACTGGCCGCAAACTTGCCAGGGCCGCAAGGTTATCGCTGCGTCTGCTTCAATAATTCCGACAGTGGCCACGATTGTACTAAGAGCAGTACACGCCAACTAACTTATGGCCACGATTGTACCAGTACGCTCTAACTTGTGATATGGCCATAATTTTGACCGCGATTCTGTTGGGACTTGGGATGTATTTAAAAAAAAAATTAAGTCCTTACAAACGCGAAATATGAATGGATGTATGGATGTACGAGGAGGGATCAAAAAGTAGTGAGAACGACATACTCCTTTGTAAGAAAAAAAAATACTGGCAGGCATAGCCCAGATACATATTTGTAATATTAATAAAGAAAAAAAATCTTCGATTCTCTTTTGTTTTTTTCTGAATGTAGTCATTTGTTTGCTTCGTGTCGGAACGTGTTCTCGAAAATGGAGAAAAACGAAGTGCGAGCCGTTAATACCTCTGTTTAAAAAAGTTAACGACTCAAGAGATTCATTGCGATTTGGAGGCAACATTAGGAGATTCTGCTCCGCCGTATTCTACTGTCGCAAGGTGGGCTTCTCAATTTCGAGTAAGAAGAACGAGCACGGAAGGCGAACATCGTTGCGGCCGTCCATCGACGTCAGTCACCCAAGAAAATGTTGCGAAAGTCGAGAAAATTGTATTGAGCGACCGAAGAGTTACCATCCGATACTTAATTCAAGAAACGGGCATTTCATATGGAAGTATTCAATCCATATTGAAACAACCTTCTGAGAAAAGTTTCCGCAAGATGGGTGCCGAGAATGTTAGCCGACAGTCCGAAACAAAATCGACTTGACATTTCGAAGATATTGTTGGACAAGTTTCAAGAAGATTCTGAGAACTTTTTGTCTCGTTTCGTAACAATGGACGAAACATGGGTCCATAATTTTGATCCTGAGACAAAACAGCAATCTTCGCAATGGAAACGGCCATCATCACCGACCCCGAAGAAGTTTCGTGCCGTGGCATCGGCTGGCAAGGTTATGGCCTCTTTTGGGACTTAGAAGGGATATTGTTGATTGATTACCTGGAGCATGGAACCACTATTACAGGCCAATATTATGCAGCTTTAATTCCCAAGTTGAGGAATGCCATCAAAGAGAAAAAGAGAGGGGAAACTACGAAGGGGCGTGCTGTTTCATCACGACAACGCACCCGCGCACAGGTCGGCAGTTGCGATGGCTGCCATTGAGCAAGCTGGCTTCGAATTGGTTGACCACCCCCCTTATTCACCAGATCTGGCGCCTAGCGATTTTTATCTGTTCCCCAAATTGAAAGAATACTTAAGGGGAAACAGGTACGAAGACGATAACGAGGTGATGGATGCCGTGGAGAGCTTTTTGCAGGACCAAGACAAAACTTTTTTTTTAAAGGGATTGAAGCCTTGGAAAAGCGCTGGACTCGGTGTGTAGAGAGACTCGGAGACTATGTAGAAAAATAAATTATTAAGTTATCAATAGTCATTATATTCTATTTCATTCTCACTACTTTTTGATCCCTCTCGTATGTTTGTTGCTCTTGCACGCAAAAGCTACTGAACGGATTGGGATGAAATTTGGAATAGAGATAATTTGTACTCTGGATTAACACATAGGATTTTACGGGAAAAAGTTTTATTCCCAACGCGAACGTAGCCGCGAGCGGACCGCTAGTAACCAAGTAAATGCGCACGCGCCAGACCGTAATAGCAGTTCAGCTAAAAATAATTTTATTACTTATTTATACGACGCCGGTTTCGGGAAATAATCCAAATACTAGCTGCCGGGGTTCGAACCTAGAACTTACGGTTTGGGAGCCTTATGCTCTACTACTAGGCCATGGAGGCTGTAATTGTGACCGCTCGCCTTAGCGTCACTTTTTTTTTAAGTTATACACCACTTTGTTTGCGTTTTATTTAACTTTTCAACTTCCAAGTAGTTTATAAAGTGTTTGCAGTTACAAACTCCATTTGAACTGGGGACGGCGAAGTTAAGTTGCTTTTATTTTTTAATTCTAAGTAGATTCAGAGATGAAACATTGGCCCTGATTCGTGTAGTACATCTGGAGAAAATGGTTTACCACTGTAAGGCATTTGCAAAAGGAAGCAAAAGTGTTTTGGATTTGGAATAATACTGCGACTACAGATTAATTGATATGGAATGCAAAATTTTGTATGAAAAAAGTTACTGGCTGGTATAAAAAAAGTAAATGGCATTCAGCCCATTCGGACTAATATAGCGAACACAAATAAAAAATTCTAGAGCTACGTCCCGCATCGCACTGTAATGCTCGTAGTACATTACGAAACGAGGATCGTATGTAGCAAATTACAAACGAGGTGACTTTTGCAAGCCCGACCCGTAGGCGAGGGTTTATGATGTTACGAGTTTGTACGAGTATTGTACGAAGTTTTTCAATACACTTGTGTTCGAGTATCAACAAGAAAAACAATGCTCCGCCAATCTCATACTAATAAAAATAGGTTTCCTTTCTAAAAGCATAATTGTTGAGGCACACGCGAACATTCAGCGACATTCGATTATCATCAATCGATTCTTCGTTAAAATCGAGAAAATTTTATTTTGTTATGATACATAATTTGTTAAAATAAAAAAATATAAATTCTTTTTTCTATGTAAGATTTTTTTTATTATAAAATTACATGTTGAATATTGTTAACAATATAATTAATAGGTAGTTTGCTGGTCAATCACAAGTAAATAAAATCGAAGATAGAGGGAATGTCTTTATTCGAAGTAAGATTTAACAAAATCATTGTTCGACTTTTCGCTTGCTGAAACCAATTTCAAAATCTTTTTCTAAGGTTTCTGAACCAGAAACACTATAATACTTCCCGCCAGGCGCAGCAGCCTAATTCCTTGGAAATGTTCCAGAAAGAATGAAAACCTGACGTTTCATGAAATGGCAGCCGAGCTGCAGCGGGTCGTTCTCAGTTGATACAGCAAGAAAATGGCTTACCATTTTTATTTAGTTTTCTAGATAATTCGGTATCTGCCAGATCGTGCTAACGAAAATAATGTTTATTGTTTCAATTTGTTGGTGGTTGAAGAGATCTTGGGGGAGGCCTTTGTTCAGCTGTGGACGTCTTTCGGGTGGAATGATAATGGGATCTTGTACGATCGATTTGTCAATTTGAAAAACATACGACTTGTCCCAAAAGATGCCCATGATTGGGCATGCTACGGCGTTCTACTTTGGCTGTCTGAGGGTTAAACTCACAGCAATTTTGTGATCACGGTAATTTAAAAGTAACAAAAAGGTTACCAGCTCGTGAGGGATTTGAACTCCTCGATCACCATGTTTCTATTTGTTTCCCAAAAATCTTGTTTTCATTATCAATCAATTAGATCTTTATGATTATTACTTTATAAGCGAAACAAACTTGAACGGAAAATTCTCTATTTATTTGTCTTGTTCAAGGTAGGCCCGAGCCCTTCAGAGGGGACGCCATAATATAAAAGGTTTCGTTTGTAAGAAAATATATGTTTGTGTTGACGACCGATAGCTGATGACAGACGAAGATGGCCAACGATAGTCGAAACGAGAGTATTTTTACCATTGTAGCACGAACACAAAAAATCGGTAACTTCACAAGCATAGTTGCGGAGTTTTCTCTGCCGAGTACATTTATACTACCTAGAAAAGCACTCAATGCACTCTCAAGTTTAGCGACAAAACTAGTCGGATCTATTGGGTAACATTAATCTTTGCAACTGGGAACAGCCCTAGAGACGGAAAAATTTGAAATTCGTGGCGAAAAGTGTTTTCATGTGTTGAAATTTAAAGCGTTTGTGCAAGTAATGAGTGTTGACTGGGAGAGAAATCTCTGGCATTTTTTAATGTTGTGAATTAGTCGACTTTTAGGTTCTTTTAGGGGTCTGTACCGAAATAAGCTGAACTTAAATTTAGCGCGCTTACGTTGGATTTTTCCATTAAAAAAATGTGTATGCAACAATACAAAACAATACAAACCAAGCATGAAACCTATTCACACGTTGATTTCTTGAAAACGGATCTAACGATTTGATTGATATTCTTTATTTAAATAATTTATTACTTCCTAACCTAAATTCATCGCTGTTCACAATTTAATATCTCAGCGATCAATCCTTCAAAAACGAACTTAAATATAAATTCTTTTAGTATAGCAGAACCCATAATGGTGTGAAATTCTAAATTTCACTTCGGTGTTTTTGTAAATGGGTTCATGTATACAATACAAAAAAAATGGTTATACAAGAAGTAAGTATCGACAAACGGTACATTTAGTATACAGAGTGTGTACTAAAAAGACAGGTCTCCACATTATATATATATTTAAGTATTATATTTATTGTTATATTTATTGTATTTTTAAAAAATATATTATATTTTATATTTTTGGGTATATATTTTAGTATCATATTGTGTTAGTTTATTTATGTATATTTACATAATATTATATAAGTAATTCTTGTGATTGTCCTGTTCTTTTGTGTTTTATAAAGTTGTGCACGTTTTATCTGCGTCTTACTATCTCTTTTCTCTTCCGTAGGTCTGCTGGAAGATATTTCTCTAGAAATAAGCAGGCCTGTTGGGTCGTTTTTTTCAAATGTATTTGTATTTTTTGTTATCTATTGTGTACAATAAATGGTTAAATAAATAAAAGTGATATCATGGGCTGAAACTCGTGGAATCTTAATAATATCCTGAATTCATGTGAATAACCGGGCTCGAGCCCCTCGATGGGGAGTGGGGACGTATATGAGCTGTTGATGTGAATTTCCTCCCATTTTTTTTGTGATCGATTTTATCAGATCTTTTTCACAGAATGAATGTACACTTTGAACGTATTGGACGTGATGTTGTGCTAACTAACCATGGAATAAAATCGTCCTCGGGATGTTAACTTTGACAGGGAATAAATATTTTGTAAAATCCTCATCACAAGTCTTCATCTTTATCATTAGGTATCTTATCATTTGTGGAGACCCATCCACACTCTATGTGAGCAAGCTCTATTCTGCATAGAGTACTGTCACAAAGGAGGTGTCGCGGCGCGGGCCCCAGACAGAGCTCAATTTTATATTTAAACTGTTAAAAAAATCATGACAAAGTCCAAGTCAAAGTCAAAATTATTTATTGCCATAGGATGTTATTATATCACTTAGATCCGTTATTACATTTTTGGGTGAGTTCACTAACACAATGGCGGAATCCGAATCTAAAACTTAAAAATAATAAATTCAACAATACATTGGTTATCAGACAGCTGGCTAATTACAAACATAAATAGATAAATAATACGTCGGATCCCTAACATATGATAACAGGGCCGCTGGCAAATATTTAATATTATATTTATTATTATTTTTTAATATATATATTTTTTTATTTCTTTTTTCTTAAATGTATGTACATGTGTTATGTAGATTTTTGAATATTTTTTTTTATCTATCTATTTATATATTTTATATACAATTTTATATTATTCTACAACTTAGTATACTGTATCAGTATCAAATTAAGAAACATTATAATTACTTGAGAAAACGTTATTGGTTCCAAGCGGCCCTGTTCATCAACGACCCGTTACAGTCCACTGCTGGACTATGAGCCTCCTCCACTTAAGTGGAGGGTTTTGCCATAATCTCCACGCTTGGCAGGCGGGTTGGAGATCGCAGATTAAAAGGTTACTGTATCGGAGAGCGCTGCTGCCCGTTCCCTGTTCAATGTGTAGTCCTTAAGTCGCCTCTTACGACACCCACGGGAAGAGTAGGGGTTGGTGGCAAATGTATTCTACTCTGCCGTCACCACACGGCTAACGGCCCTGTTACGAGTACCTTATGTTAGGGAACCATACACACTTATAAAACAACATCCAGCACAAGGTAAATACAAATAACTCATTACGAAAATGGCGGGATTCAAACCCACGATCCCGTGCTTCACTGATACATACTAATACTGACTAAGACAATGCACATAATGCTCTTTTTAAGCTAAAAGCTCTCTCAATGGACTAGAACCACGTTAAAAACTATTTGAAAATACATTAATCTTTAACATCCTAGTGAGTTTTTACTGTATTCTGCTAACATTCATTCCCCGAGCGTTCTTCCGTACAATTTGAGCTCTCCCTGTGTAGTGGTGGTGATATTTCACAAAGCGGGTAGTTGAAATAAAAGCACGTCAAATAAATGTTCGTAAATCATCGATGGTCGGCCGAGCGCAGCCAACGTGTTAAGGGTAGGCAGTTTTAAAAAGTTTAAAACGATTCAATGCTAAAAAATATAAAATAAATTAAAAAGATAAGTTATTATTTTGGTATCAATTTTCTTATTAGCTCTGTAAAACGTTAGGTATTGAACACATACAGCAGGCAAGAGATTGGCTTCTTACTGATCTGCGCAAATCTGCGTCAATGAATCTACTTATCATACTAATCTACTCGTTATGAAGTACGATCCGCTGGAAGTTCTTTTGGCCTGTGATGTCGTTATTCTGATTATTTTAAAATTTTTAATGTGTACAACAAATTAGTGATTGAGAATCTTTTCTCTCTAAAGTCAAAGTCAAAGTCAAAGTCAAAATAATTTATTTCCATAGGATGTTATTACATCACTTAGATCCGTCATTACATTTTTTTTGGGTGAGTTCACTAACACAATGGCGGAATCTGTGGAGAAGAGCTCACCGAAGAAACTCCACAGTCGTCGCATCTTTTGCGTTTCCTTTTTTAAATAAAATATTGTCAATTACAAAATTAATGCTTATTACATATCGAAAAAGCCTGCTACTCAAACAATCTATTCCCATGGACACCTATCTTCTAAGTAATCAGATATCCTATAGTAACCTTTTTTATACAATTTCTGTTTTATAATTATTTTAAACTTGTCTAAAGGCAAGTTTTTAATATCAGTAGGGACCTTATTGTAATAGCGTATACAATTGCCTTTAAAAGAATTACTAATTTTATGTAGTCGGCTGACATAAGCAACCAACTTGTCTTTATTTCTAGTATTAAAATTGTGTATATCACTGTGCTTCTGAAAATTACTTATATTTCGTTTTATATACACAAGATTGTCATAGATATATTGAGACACAAATGTCAGAATATTGATTTCTTTAAATTTTTCCCTCAGTGACACTCTAGGCCCTAATCTATAAATTGCACGAACAGCCCGTTTCTGCAAAATAAATATACTATTAGCATTCGCAGCGTGACCCCACAATAAAATACCATAGGTCATTAGACTATGAAAGTAACTGAAGTAGACTAGTCTAGCGGTGTCTACGTCGGTAAGGGCTCTAATTTTTTTAACTGCGAACGCTGCTGAACTCAGTCGGTTCGACAATTTATTTATATGAGAATCCCATTGTAGTTTGGCATCTAAAGTAATGCCCAAAAAGACAGTCGAATCTACAAGGTCCAATTTCTGTCCTTTTATAAATATATCTGTAGTTACCGGTTTCACATTGGGTAATACGAATTTAATACATTTAGTTTTCTTTTCATTAAGTAATAGATTATTAACAGTAAACCAATTCACTATACTAGAGATAGCATTGTTTACGTCGTCATAGTTTGATTGTTGTCTTTTAACTTTAAATATCAAAGAAGTATCATCGGCAAACAATACTAACCCATGTTTTGCTTTAACAAGATAAGGTAAATCATTAATATATACTAAAAACAAGAAAGGTCCAAGAATTGAACCCTGCGGGACGCCCATACTTATTGAAGATCCGGGTGATCTTTTCCCATTAACATCGACCATCTGAACCCTATCTGTTAGATATGACTCCAGAAGGCCAAGAGCCTGATCTTTTACACCATAATGGCGTAGCTTCCTGACAAGAATGTCATGATGGACGCAATCAAAAGCCTTGGATAGATCGCAGAATACACCTATTGCATCCATTGCGTCTTCCCAGGCACCAAAAACATTGTCAATTAGCTCAACACCAGCGTCGGCTGTTGAACGACCCCTTGTGAAACCAAACTGAGCAACATGAATTAAATTATTGACATAAAAATGACTCTGCAATTGATTAAGTATGAGTTTTTCAAATATTTTGCTAAGAGTTGGTAGTATCGATATAGGTCTAAAATTTGTGGGGTCTGATGTACTACCGGCTTTGAATAAAGGTATCACTTTACTTAGTTTCATCAAGTCAGGAAACACACCATTATCTATACATTGATTAAATATGCAACAAAGGTGAGGTGCGATACAATCTATAATGGAACTTATAATTTTTACAGATAGACCATGGACGTCAGCCGTCTTTTTCATTTCCAGGGATTTAAACGCTTTTACAATGTCCTCATTATTTACGTGCCTAAATTTAAAATCTGTTTTACATTCCTCAAAGTTCTGCTTAAGTATAGATTCAGCAGCAGCGGGAGATGAATTTAAAGACTTGGTTGTTGAAACTGGAATGTCCGTAAAGAAATTTTCAAAGGCTTTTGCTACTTCTAGGTCTGTACTTAACAATTGATTATCTATTTTAAGCTTGAAGTTATTATGTGTAGCTTTGGCCTTTCCAGTCTCGCTATTTATAATTTTCCATGTCGTTTTCATTACATTGCTACTAGATTCAATTTTGTTTTTAATGAAATTGGATTTAGCTATGGCACAAACGCGTTTAAACATTTTTGAATAACTACGAACATAATCTAGAAAGGCCGTACTTTTGTTATATGATTTCTCTTCATAGAGTTCATATAATTTTCGTCTGCTCCTATGAATTCCCGCTGTCGCCCAATCACTAAACAAAGCTTTGTTATTAACTTTTATAGTTTTTGATTTAAATACCGTATCATATTCATTTTTGACAAAGTTAAATACTGAGTTATACAATAAATTTGGATCGTCACTGTATGGTATTTCCGATAATTTATCTAAAATATTATTCCTATAGTGTTCTAGCCGAGTATCACTAATGGGGACACATGTAATATTCTCTTTTTGGTCCTTTTTTATTTTAATATTGAATATACCTATCTGACCAGAGTGATCAGAGGTTAATTTATTGATGACCGATTTGTAAGTAGGCGTAATGTTAGAAAATATATTATCAATGCAAGTAGCAGATGTTGCAGTAATTCTAGTAGGCTCCAAAAAAAGATAGTTCATGTTGTGACATAAAAATAAAGATTTAAATCTAGTACAAGTATTATTATCCTCTAACAGATTAACATTAAAATCACCACAAATTATAAAAATTTTGTTTTTATCGCTGATTTTAGTCAACGCTTCATCCATTATCTTTTCGAATAAATCAAAAGATGAATCTGGTGGTCTGTATACGCTCATTACAATAAGTTGTTCAAGTTCAATACAGGCTATTTCAATAGTACGCTCAACAGACAGGCTCACTATGTCAACTCGTTCCTTATATTTAAAACTATTATTAACAAGTATTAAGGAGCCACCGCGTTCTGCTTTTTTTCTGTTGAACGAACTAGCTACGTGGTGGTTATTAAAGCTGAACATGAACTGATAACTTTTTAAAAAGTGCTCTGTAATACATAAAATATCAATATTATTACAGTTCATGAACAACTCAACTTCTAATTCCTTGCTTAATATGCCCTGTATATTTTGATGAACCACGTTTAAAATATTCTTGCTTTTACATTTATTACTAGTAACTTGATTTAATGGGCAAGATGAAGGTATATTTATACAAATATTAGGGCTACTGCCAGAGTTACTCTCTGTTGTCCTATGGGTTAATTTAAAGAACTTGGAACAGATTCCAAGGGGTATATGTCATTATTATTACTCTGCTCAATAAAAGCAGGCGTTTCATTAGTCAAAAAATTGACTGAGTTCAAAATAAAATAAGATAGCATCTCTGCTATCTGTTTTGTATAAAATCTAGATAGGTAATACCTATCCTTAGTCAAATAAAAATATTTTCCAATACAAATATTGGTGTCTATGAAATGAAATTTTTCAGTATGTCGACATGTCAATGTGTGTATAAATGTATTATAATCATGTCTTATATAATTCTCATGTTGCGACAAAGATTGGCTGAAGGGAAACGCAAATAAGATTATTTTATCTACATTTTGTAAAGAATTTAGTTTGGAAAAGTATTTAGTAATTAGTTTTTGAGATACATTTTCCCTTCTACCAATTAAAATAATTAGGGTCGTGGGTTCTAAAAACTGCGATGACAACACTTTGTTTAATATTTGTGAATATGTGGCGCCAGGCATACAGTTATTTAATATTGCCTGGCCCACGCGCCGACTAAGTTGTAAACCTATATTTTTTCCAAGTTCATCGCTGTACATTATATACCTATTCTTTGTTCGAGAGGAGGAGGCGTTATTGATAACACTATTAGTACTCAAGTCGACTGACGGCGCCTGGGTCAGTATCAGCTGTTCGGCCGGCTGTTCGGCGGGACACACGGTCGGCACGGAACAGCTCGCTGGAGCTTGTTTACAATCACAGATGTGATTGTCGGTCAAAGATATGAAAGTGTCATAATTATACTTACACATCTCCAACAAACTATTCATAGCCGACACATGCACCTGAGGCTATCGTTTGCAGTTTTTAGTGCAGAAATCTCGTTACGTGCGTCGCGAAGCTCCTTCTCCAGGACAGCAATACTAAAATCAATACAATACTCTAAAAGACAGACAGCAATACAATACTCTAAAAACAAATTCATTGCATTTAGATTTTTTCATTATTTTAGTTGTTGAAGGACTACAAAAATGAAAAATAAAAACACAGGTATTATTACCCGCTTTCTCTTTCTTTTTCCTAAAAAAATAAGTTCTAAAGTAATCGTATTTTTAATCGATAAAAAAATGGTTTTTATGTTCGATCACGCATCTTTTTATAAGTTTTATAGCGGCGCCGGACTGACTACTACGTTTGCCTACACAATTGTTAATGTTACTTTTGATTCAGCGTCAGCTTCCCCTTAAAGTCTCTGAAGTGGTGACCTAGGCTCTGTCAGTTTAGTAGCCATTTTGCCGTGTGGTGACGGCAGAGCAGAATACATTTGTCACCAACCCCTACTCTTCCCGTGGGTGTCGTAAGAGGCGACTTAGGGACTGCACATTGAACAGGGAACGGGCAGCAGCGCTCTCTGATACAGTAACCTTTTAATCTGCGATCTCCAACCCTCCTGCCAAGCGTGGAGATTATGGCTAAGCCAAACACTTAGTGGAGGAGGCTCATAGTCCAGTGGACTGTAACGGGCCGTTGATGTTGGTGACTTAAACTATCGATTTAATACCGACCGACGCAGAAAGTAATAAGTAACCAAAATGTTTAGTATTTTGTTGAATTTCTGAAATTCGCTATGTCAAAATTATAGGATTTTTGATAAGTTCTGATACTTTAACTTTTCGCCTACAACTGCAACGTAGTTCGGCGAAGCGTATAACAATACGCTAGTACGTAATCAGTTTGATTGAGAATTTGAGAATAAACAATTTTTTAAGATTATTAACTCCGAAATATTTTAAAAGTTGCCAGCATATAATCATGAAGCATTAACTTCTTGATTGAACATCAGCTTCCCCTTAAAAACCCCGAAATGGTGACCTAGGCTCTGTCATTTTAGCAGCACTAGCCATTACTAAAACTATCGATTTAATACTACACAGGAAGGGCGGGACTTTGGAACGTTACTGCATGTTATGTATAGGTACTCCGAGCTAGGAGTATTCAGCAAAGAAGCCTTCAATTGTGCTGTTTTTCAGAAGCTTTTTAATATAGTGCTGCAAAGCGACGCGAGTTTACATTCTTTGTGTTTGGAATCGGAAACGAAATAATAATAAATTGTCGTGATTCTACCTATGTTTTAGACACATTTCGGCGTTTTAGGCGGGATGTAGAGATGATGATGATGATGATGTTCTACGTCCTTAATTTAGGCAGTTATCATCATTTATAAGGATAAATGATGATATTATGATATATGAATTATTTCGATTCTATGAGCAAAGAAAGGTCTTTGCTCATAGAATCGAAAGAATTAGATGGGCTTTTCAGGTTCTACCTATACTTTCGTTTTACTTAAGAATCTTCAGCATTCGAGAGTCGGGCAAGACACGTCTCGTAGCGCGTAGCAATCCGCTACGAAGTCTCTACTCCGTAGGCCGTAGTAGCTACGACATGAAAATATTAACGAAAAGGGTTTATAACATAAAATTATCATTGAGTGGTCAACTGATCGCAATTTATGTATTGAGGTCGAAGAAATTAGATAATCTGTATTTAAATTTAGAGATTGATCGAGGTTTTGAGAGGATCGAGTTCGATATTGATGAATACGGGTTCCTGGTTCGAATTTATTTTTCTCTTTTCTTTCTCATAGCGTTGTCGCCTAGTGTGAAAACCTCGGAAATAGATTTCGGCGAAAAAATTTTTCTTTTGTTTTTGGAGAGAAGAGCTCACAAATCAAGCCCTCTTTTATGTATGAAATCATCCAAATACCTACTCGTAATGGCATTCTACGACAAATAATTAACGCGTTTTTGAAAAAATAAAAATTGGTTTATATATCTTACACGACGATTTTTGTTCATTCCTCTTGGAAAAAAGATTCTAACACACTTAGGGTGGATTCGACCAAACACAAAGATACACCGGAGTAACTATCCCCAGCATAATTTTACTCCACCAATTTATTCTCGGATAACTGCTTTTGCATTTTACCATGTACTCCAGGTATAACAATACCTCAGATAGCTACTCCGCCGTTAACAGTCCGCCATTAAAATACTCTCAGTTTAACGTCCTTATACCGAGAAAATCGACGGTATAACACTTTACTCTAGAATAGCCATCTTAATCTTGGGTTAGTAGTTGGTAGAATGTAAAGCACGTTTACTCGAGAGTAGATTGAATTTTATTCTTAGGATTAATCTTATTCCAGTTTGGTCGAATCCACCCTTACGAGGTTTTCACTGCGCGTTTAAATAGTAAGCTGTTGTTAAAATATTAAATGCTTATAATGTACTTGTACAGTATTAAATATTTATGCATAGCTTAACTTCCACAATAATTAATGTTTTAATTTAATCTTTTTTGTCGCAATGCACGTTCAGATTTAAGCTTAAAATTAACCCAACGGCATTTAATGATAAAACCTTTAAAAACGAGACAATTTTGTTATGATTTATTAAATGATATATTGTTATCTAACTCATTGCCAACTTTTTATTTGAAATTTTAATAAATTGTTTCTTTATGATTTTAAATTCCACGTTTTGAGCAAAAAATATACCTTACATATTTCGCGTCGTCGTCGGGTAAAAGTAGCCTCAGTTTTATTGTAAAATCTGGCACCATTTTGTAGACACGTATGAGATAATAATTATTATTTATTGGCAGAAATATTTTAATTTTCGTACCGAAATATAAAATTACCTTTAATAAATAAAGTTTGTATTTTCAGTTAGCTCATAAAAAGTACATCAAATACTTACTATAACTCGTGGTTTTAATAAGAGTTAATTTAGATAGTGAGGGTGTAACAACTTTCGTACCATACTAAAACGTACGTAACTTCTGTACTACTAAAATAACATTTATCAGTCTATCTATCAATCGATTTATGATATATATATAATTTAAGTAAGCAGTATAACACAAAAACGGAATAATTCAGACTGCCAGTCCTGTTCTAAGTAGCACCCCAGTACCTAATCAATAATAAAAAAACTATTATTTAAAAATAAAAACATTTTAAAATAGAACATGGACGTCTTTGCAAATAATCTATTAAACTGGCAATAGGGTAAAATTGAATCTTTTAGAACTTTACATACAATGCCCCCTTTGAACGGCGGCTGCTGCCGCCTCTACTAAACTAAATCCACACACGACATGCAGGCAGACCGGCAACAAGAGGTGATCTAGAGGTTCATAGAGGTGGTCTAAATCCTATAAACACTGAATCAGCCTTCCAGCTTATGGTTGCAAATAATACGTCGATCTCTTATACTAGGTATATAAGAACTTAGACATCTTTATTTTTATTTATTTTATTTTTTATTTATTTGGAAAACCAACAGCATTAATAACAATATAATATAACTAATGTTAACACAGAAAGCCAATTATAGGTTTTCACTAATAGCGCTTGGTTACGTAAATTAATGTGCAAAGATCTAAAAAATAAAACACGTTCGCACAGCAGAAATAAGTACACAAAAAAAAACTTGTTAATAGTACACTTAAAGTAGGTAAAAATAAAAAAAAACACTCAACAGATGGAACCAAACGCTTTCTTGATAAGTGATCGTCTCGCCGATTCAACACCAGTATTGAATAAATCGAAATCGCAGTCCTTACACAGGTTATTGAAGGCACTGCTCGCACGCCACATGTACATATTTTTTCTATAATTAGTGTGAGTATTTGGAAGGTATAATAGTGGATTAAAACGGGTAAGGTAAGGTAAGGGTTTAGTAGGAACTCTTAAGCTCACATGGGAGAGGAGATCAGGACAATCCATAATATTTTGGGCAATTTTGAAGAAAAACGTCATGTCAGCAATCTCGCGTCGATTAGTCAATGGGAGGAGATGATGTTTCTTGCACAATTCTAAATATCGAGTGGAATCATAACGATCTTTAGTTCTAAAACACAGATGACGAAGAAATTTTTTCTGGATATTCTCAATACGGCTAATATAAGTAGCATATCTAGGATTCCAAACCTGTGATGCGTATTCGAGGTTACTCCTAACTAACGTGCAGTACAAAATTTTCAGCGTTTTGGGTTGTGTGAAATCTTTACGACCCTAATAAGAAATCCTAAGGACTTGTATGCTTTCGATAAGATAGTATTTACGTGAGTCTCAAATACAAGCTTGGAGTCATGGATAACGCCTAAATCACGTACAACGGAATTCCTCGGCAAGCTTTCCCCCTTGATAATATAGTCAAAACTGACTGGCGCAAGCTTACGATTGTATGTTACCACACTGCACTTACCTGGGCTGATTGATAACTGGCCGAAACGACGAACTTAAAAAAATGATACGCAAAAAAAAATATTACATTATATTTTGGCATCTTTTTGAAAATAGAACGCCAAATTTGAATTTAATCGAACTGGTGGAATTTGTTTGATAGGACGTAGAACTTTCTCTGTCGTAAATTTTCTTAACAATGGAAAGAAACTAAATTCGTGCGGTGATAAAGTTTTACGTTTTAAAACAGAAAACAGCAACCCAGATTAAAACCAAGCTAGACAGTGTTTTAGGTAATTCTGCTCCTGCATTGAGTACAATTCACACCTGGGTAACTGATTTTAAACGTGGAAGACAGAGCTGTGAAGACGCCCACAGGTCTGGCCGTCCAAATGAAGTCACGAATCCGGACATGATCAAAAAAATTCACAAAATTGTATTGAATGATCGGCGCTTGAAGTTGCGAAAGATAGCAGAGATGGTGAGCATTTCATCTGAACGCGTTTTTAATATTTTGCACCAACATTTGGGAATGAAAAAGCTTTGCGCGCGATGGGTGCCGCGTTTGCTCACTGTTGACCAAAAGCAACGTCCAGTGGACGATTCATCGGAGTGTTTGGCGCTGTTTAACCGAGATCCTAACGAGTTTTCGCGGCGTTATGTAACAGTCGATGAAACCTGGATACATCATTATACTCCCGAGACAAAAGAACAATCTAAGCAGTGGACTGAGAGCGGAAGACCTGCGCCGAAGAAAGCAAAAACGGTTTTGTCGGCCGGCAAAGTGATGGCGACTGTTTTTTGGGATGCTCGAGGGATTATTTTAGTGGATTATCTGCAAAAAGGAAAAACAATAAATGGAGAGTACTACGCAAGCTTGCTGCAAAAATTAAGTGAAGAAATCCAGAAAAAGCGACCACATTTGGCCAAGAAAAAAGTTTTGTTCCACCATGACAACGCACCTGCACACACGTCAATGGTTGCAGTCGCCAAACTCCATGAATTGCGGTTCGAATTGCTACCGCATCCACCCTATTCCCCGGATCTGGCCCCGTGTGACTTCCACTTATTCCCAAACCTGAAGAAATGGTTAGGTGGCCAGAGATTTTCATCAAATGAAGAAGTCATTGTTGCCGTGGACGAGTATTTTGAGGGGTTGGCGAAAACATTTTATCAAACTGGTGTAACGGCATTGGAGAAGCGCTGGACTAAATGCATCGAGGTAGAAGGAAACTACGTTGAGAAATAAATTTATTTTAAATAGATTTTTAAAGTTTTTCTTTGTCGTTTCGGAAACTTATCAATCAGCCCTCGTAGAAGGGTTGAGGTCGAGGTGGTTGTTCAAACAGTAAACTTCAAGACGCCTCAGATCGGATTGAAGATCCCTAGCATCATCTACAGTAGAGACAGAAGCGAAAAATCTTTGCAAAAAATCTTTGCAAATATCCTAATCCGTAAACTGCTGCTGTAGAGGCTATAGAGATAAATATAATCTTTTAGAACTTTAGACACGGTTGGAAGCACGCAGAGAAGTTATGGATGGACCAGCTTGAACAAGACGCTCTGCCGTGATATAACGCAGTGAATAATGAACACACGCCCGAGTACGTGCTTCGCGACACACGGACGGACTAAGGACTCCAGAGTCTGCGCATTGGGCTGACCCCCCCCCCCCCCTCCTTAGAGTTCGCGTAGCTTTTATTTAGTTTACCTAACTGACAATCACTATGTATAAAACCCTAATTATAAGATTAATTTGTTAAAAGAAATAAATAATATTTATAATATTTGTATTTGTATTTGTAAAACAAAATATCAAAGTGGTAGTAAGCGGTCGCGGAAATGCCGCGTAGCCACTCATGGTCGGTGACAAAAAAATAAGGCTCCTTAATTGTAACTTTTTAAAGGGAATTTATTTTATACTAGCTGACCCGGCATACGTTGTCCTGCCATTTTCCCCAACATCTACCCTATACCTACCCTACGCAATTTTCTTATTTTTTTTAATGTAGTTCCATTGGCTATGACGGAATTTAATAGCTCCTTTAACTTTCTCAATACTGGAGTACCTCCTGTTCTGAAAAGCTCTGAAGTGATTCCATCTTCGCCAGGAGCCTTCCCATTTTTAAGCTGTTTGAGAGCCCTCTCAATTTCATCTTCGTCTTCGTCCGGGAGATCTTCAGTCAAGTGGCGTGTCAGTGTGGCTCTTGGGTCGTTCGCGTCAGGCGGAGGCTTTGGGGCATGCGAGGCATATAGACGGCCATAACAGTTTTCAACCTCGGCGAGGATTTCCGGTACTGATGTGACGATTCTGCCTTCCGAGTTTTTGAGCTTCGTCAAGTGGCTCCTACCCAGTCTTTTAGCGAAGACTTTTGACCCCCGATTTTGCTCAATCGCCTCTCTTATGAGTTACGTATTGTGGCTTCGGAGGGTCGTCGCACCGCCTTGCGGATGTCTTTATTCAGACGGTGGATGTCCGACGACGGAGCTCCCTCCGGCATCTCGCGTCGAATCCTCATCAGTTCCAGAGTCCCAGCCGAAAGTTTTGACTTTTGGCTACCCCGCTTTCCCTTGAAGTGCCTGGTTCCCACTTCGCGAATTACTCTTGACACACTTTCAAGGTCCTTGGCCACATCTGCCGTGGATTCCAGTGCAGCAAAACGATCGCGCAGTTCCAACTGGAACGCTTCAGAGCCGTGCACGGATTGGGACAGTGTTGGACGAAGAGCGGATTTCACCATACGACTTCTCTCAACTTTGAAGTCGATATTTAGAGTCAGTATTGTAATTTCTTAAAATTAAGTATACTAACATATGAAAGCAAGTCTTTCATATGTTAGTATAGCTATAGTTTGCACTAGCAGCATCTTCTGTAGGTCTTTATGTCTACAAAAGGCACACCAACAAAATATACAAATGATATTTACCTAGTAATTTCTGTGTATTGTTATTTGTCCTGTATTTAACAGCTTAAATGGTTCTGCCCTAGAGAAGAGAGACGCATAATATTATTGACTGTTTTTTGTAGATTTCCACCTAAGTAGCCCCAGCACTTAAGCCCGAGTGCGTCCCTGGGCGATGCCGGGGGAGCCGTAACTCTAAGAGCGCGATTCCTTTAATATTTACCGGGTAATCACGATTCGCCTCAAGTACGCACACCGAGTTAACAGTGTATGTGTCACCTTAAGAATGTGAACACCATCTTACTCGCGACATTATAAACTTACGGAAAACTGTGAACTGAAACCAACCATTTACAATTTAACGTATTATTTCTCGTTTGTTTAAATCTTACGATGTCAAACCGTCAAATTGTAAACAAAGGTGCAGAGTTCATAATCTGTCGGATTTTATCACCCGTATGATTGGTCGGTTTTGGCAATAGCTACCTACTAGAATGACAGCCAAGAATAGCCGCGCTGGACACGTCAAACGTTTAACCAATCAGCGTGGAAGGTGCGTTCCGCCGCATGCCAACAATGTGAACTGATTAAAAATTGGCATTAGATTAGATTGGATCGTGTAGGAGATGAAGAATAAGATTAAAGATAAAGATAATATAAAGATAAAAATGTCTTTATTCGAAGTAAGATTTAACAAAATAATTTTTCGACGTCAAAGCTAGCTAGTTAAAGGACAAATTGGTTAAAAACTTCTTCGCTACTCTGAGTTTAAGCTAGTACGGCGACTAGTTTCTTAACTCTTAGAATAGAATATACTTTATTGCACACAAGGAACTTACAGAAGAATACAGTTACAAGAAGTAATTTTTTTTATTTGCGTTTAAATACTACCCCATTACTAGTCTAAATGTGGTTGTTCTGATTGGTTGCGTAGTGGTTTGTACCATAGAAGAATTATCCATAGACGTAGAAGTTTGTACCCAAGGTAAATGTACTTTCGCCTGTTTTTCGTTGGCATACTTCATTAAGGATTTCTGATCTATTATCGATCTGTCTCTACCATATACTGATATCTGAAACATAAAATGGCTTTCATGAAAAACAATAGAATAGTTTTATTTTATTATTTAATGGCTTACTTAAGATTTATAATGGGGGATTTTTCAGACTGTCAATTAAAAAAAAAATAGTTCATAAATCTTCGATAGATGGCGTTGACGATTCGTGGATCCGAAGAAATCCGGCGAGTCACCCAGGATTTAACCCCTTACCGCATGATTTTTTTTTTTTGACCAAAAAAATATATGTTATAGAAAAGAATAAATAAAAATACACGTGTTTTTGGATTTTTCTATATTATTTATAGTTTTTTGAGAAAATCGATTTAATTACTTGGTATAGATGTGGCACAACATGCACCTAATTCAACTATTTTCGCCCTACCATATATGGAACACCATGCACCTGTCAAAGTTTATCTACATGTTGACTAGTTAGTGCTCGCGGTGTTACTCGAGCACTAACTAGGCAACATATTTATAATTATTTATTTTATTATTATAATATTCAACATTTATTATATTAATATGCCTACTCCAGTCCTATTTCCTCTGAGGCATCAAAAAACCCACTTGTCACGCCATCGATGCTCTCAGATTAAAAATATAATAATAACTAGCTATGGTGAAGTTCATCTAAAGTGTTGATAACTACCTACATGTAACATTATGAACAGACAAACATTCGTGAGTTCCAACATTGCGCATTGTACCAAATATGGTGGGCGATACAAAGTAACTTTTCTGCATAGCTCGTGATGAGCTGTGTGAGTGCGGCGAGGTTGGTGATTTAAATCATATATTTTTTGCATGTCCCTCACTCGATTATATTTCCTTCTTTAACAACTTATTGTCCTTCAAAGTTCCTTTTCCTACATCAGTTCCCATTCTGCTGGCTACCAACGATGCTGATATATATAAGTCTATAAGTAGTTTTATAGTTGTTAATAATATTCGTACATAATATTAACTTTTTTTATTTATCTTTTATCTACTTACATATTACGTAATTATTTTCTTCCTCTTACTTACCTTTGTTACCTACTATATATTTCCTGTAATCCTTTCTGAATCTTTCTAATCCAAATTCCGATCCTTATTATAATTTAATCTTTTTAATAATCGTTTCCTCGTTTTTATGTCTGTGGCGATGTGCAAACCGCACCATGCCAAAGGAGAGAAAAAAAAAGAAACTTTTCTGCATAGTGTGCCAAATATGACGGAAGAAAGTTTACATAGGTGCATGTCGTGACATGTATGGTACAAACTCAAAATGCAAGATAACATGCAATTATTACAAAATTTTGACAAAACTTTACATTACCGGAGCTCCTTGAAGAACACTCAACCACTGTTATTTTTCTCGAACTCGAGAATTAGGCACAAGTATTTTTTATATAATTTTTAAACTAGCACTTTCGCACCGTTGCCGCATTCGCGGGCACGTCAACTTGAAAGAACGTTTTCGGGTTCAAATTTCTCTCAAAAGATGGCGACTGTTGTGTTTTCTATGAAAGAGTATATCCCTTTTGTGGTCTATTATGCATCTAATGTTCGCAAAAAACGTCTAGATGAAAAAAATAAATAAAAAACGGTGTGGCTCATATTTATACACGTATGCGGTAAGGGGAAAAAAGAATCCACGAAGTACACCTGGCGGCATCTATCGTCTTAATTAGAACTATTATTTTTATTTTTTAAGAGCTGTCAGATAATCCCTCATTAGTTACCTACTAAAAAATAATAATAATAAAAAATGATGTATTCGAATTAAGATTTTCACACAATGTTTTCACAAATAATTTTTCGACGTCAAAGCTATCATGGATGGCACGTTCACTACCAGTGTACGCTCACTGTGGAGAAGAACGGCCAGAAGAAACTCCACAGGATTCGAATCTTTTGTATTGTGTGGCCTGTGGCACGCCGATTTTGACTGTAGATCCCAGTGACTTCGTGCTGTTTATTTGAACTCTTTGAATTTTATTTTCGATCAAATTCATGGTTCAAATTCAAATTTAGGGTTCCGATTTTACTCCATAATGTTCCAGCTTTATCAGCAGCGTCTCGTGATCGACGCAGTCGAAAACCTTGGATAAGCCACAGAACACCCCAATAGCATCCTGTGTAGCGTTATTTTACATAAATTACTTATTGAGTACCTACAATATAACCTAGTATTTTCAATTTCATATTTAATTTACAGTGTCATACTTATTTTACAATTAAAACTAATATAAAACTACATTTCAATTAAACTAAGTTAATGTGTATCGATAATTTCCTCTACTCGCAAATTATCGATAAGCAACTATCGACACGCCCGTATCTCTAGCGGTCCAATGCGCATGCGCGTGCACGACGTCTCGATACAAGTCACTACAAGTCGAGTAAACAAACGCAGGCATAGTGAACAATTCATCCTAACCGTCATTCGCTCACAGACCTTCGGGAGTGCAGTACGTGCCACTTTTCTGCACGAATTCCCGCGCTAAATAACGGTCTTTTGCAAATGTTATCAAAATCTGTTATACTGGTGTAGATTTTAATAATACTCAGTCAGTATTCGACACTAAAATCAGTTAATAAAGATATTCCCCGCTTATTGGGAATCATCTTTACACTTACAAGTTCCACGCCGGGTTGGCTGTCCTAGAGGAACAATCGGCAGGAGTACAATATTTGCTGGAGCTGGCTGGACTTGGACTTTGAACCGCCAACGTCACCGAGTCGTGGCTCAGGGGAGTGCGTTTACGGACGGACAATTACGTTTCTTATTTTCGGAGACCACCACTTTTAGGATCGAACCTACTACCTACCTTCTTTTTTTATTAAATAAAATATTGTCGTTATGTTAAGCTGTTTTTTTATTTAGATTAATCTCAGCCCCCATAATAATCCCGACACCTGCGACCAGGGGCGTGCACTTCATAGAGGCAGAAAAGCACTGCCTACCCTGTCATTTTCAGATAAATACCTTCACAATTATGTACATTAATTAACTACACTACACTATCATACTAACTACCATAACACCCATATTAATTTTACACATCCTTATCTTTAACAAATTCCACTCGTCTTTTGTTCACGTTCGCCAAAAGCACTGCCTATTCCAACTGACGTTTACTTACATGTAGTGAGAGAAAATATATGACTGTGTGCTATAAAGGCCCTATGTGCGAACACAAAACTTGTCAATGCGTTAGTGTGCGTGATTTCGCTCCATACAAATCCGAAAAGCCCAGCTTTTTCAACTTGGACTTATACAAGGCGAATCGTCGTCGAAGGAACATCGGTGGCGTAAATATATCTTAGTACAAGTCATTCCCTTATAACGCACCGATGTAAAGCGTTCCCGAGTTCCAAACGTTTGCGCGCCGCGCGAGGCGCATGTCAGCCAGTGCGCAGGCGCGAAGTTGGCGACAGAAATACGACGACCAATCACAACTCTCAGCCACCTCAGCGCCGCGACGCTTCGCGAGCTCGCGAGCGGTGGGGGCGTCGGTCGCTTTAAAGCTTAAATAGTCTCAAGACGCATTATGAATAAAGCGCGCAATGCTGAATTGGGTAAAAACAATATTTTAATCACTTTTTTCATTGCGGAATTTGGAATCGCCATATTGTTTACCTTTCTTGTTGTGACGCGCAGTGATTTTTTAAGTTTTTGTGTTTTTCTTAGGTTTTTTGAGCAATTAGTGCTTTTTGTGTTAGTAAATTACTTTAATAACAATGATTAATAGCTGTGAACTTTGTGCCGACGGGCCGTGTTTGTTTAAACTGAAAAAAGGTGGATTTGCAACGTGTAATTTTGAAGCTAAGGCGAATATCGTTCATAGAGGAAGGTGTGTACCCGAGTTGCATTTAACTCAAAAGAAGGGTAATGCAACTCGTCATTTTCAAATTAAATCTTACGAGACTTTCAACTGGCTAACAGGTTGTGTACACACCAATAGTTTGTTTTGTTTTCCGTGTACTTTATTCTGCACTTCTTTGAACGTTTGAAACGACGCCGGCTATGTCGATTTGAATAACTTTACTAACGCGGCCAAAAAGCACGAAAAGTCGGAAAACCACTTGGAGGCTTGTATTAAATTTCATACTTTTGGTAAAAATAGAATTGAAATCCGTTTAGACAGCCAGTTGAAACAAGACATTGAAAGACATAACGCGAAAGTAGATCGCAACCGAAATATTTTCCAAAGATTGATTGATATTGTTTGTTTCTTAGGTGAAAACAACTTGCAATCCATCTTCTCTCAAGTTTTGCATTTGGCGAAGTTGACTGCTACTATTCCAGCTAGCAGTGCATCCGCAGAAAGGTCGTTTTCATCATTAAAGCGTATTCACACGTATTTACGTAACACTCAGGGGCAACAAAGACTCGCAGCTCTTTCTATGGTTTCTATTGAAAAACAGCTCCTAATTGATGTAAAACGATCACCTGCGTTTTACGATGACGTATTGCAAAAATATTTGCTCAAAGATAGGCGCGTAGATTTAATTTATAAATAGAAACAAAGTTGTAGTATCATACCGTTAATTTATTTTGTCAATTGTGCGTTATAACAAGAAAGTTAATAACAAAAAAAACCAAGGCCTTTTTCAAGGCCATTTCGGGTATCTTCTAGTGTGACTTGTTCAAAATATTCAATCACCTGGTTAGATACTTGAGGTGGCCAAACTTACATTACATCACTTTGCATGGAAACACCACACCACCGATCGCCGGTCAACACAATACAGTAATAACCTAATTCATGAAATTTTTTGGTAAGTGCTTTTTTATCCTTATTATACCTGCCTGCCTACTAGTGCCTACCCTAGCCCTAAACCCTGTGCACGCCCCTGCCTGCGACTCCTCCCAAGCCACGTACACGTGATGTAGGAGAGCAACTGCAGCGTCGGTGGTCGAACGCCCCTTAGTAAACCCGAACTGTTGATTATGGAGTAGATGGTTCAGATTAAAATGAGACAGCCAAAAATTTTACTGAGTACCGGAAGTATAGGCACTGACCTGAAGTTACCGGGATCCTTTTTATCTCCTGACTTAAATAACGATGTTTCATTAAATCTGGAAATACACCCTGATCAACACAAGAATTGAATACAAATGCTAGGTAAGGTGCCAGAGTTTCGATTATAGAACTACACAACTTAACCGACATACCAAATAAGTCTTCAGTATCTTTTAGCTTTAATTCCTTTAAACTGTTAATCACTACCTGCGGGGTTATATGCCTAAACTCAAACGCAGTCGGGCACCTTTGATCATTTGCATTTAGCAGATCACGAGCAGAAGAAGGTGAGGAATTAAGCGTCTCTGTAGTTTTCAATGGGATGTTTGTGAAAAATGTTTCAAATTCTTGAGCAATATCTTCATCTGCAGTAATCTTATTTATTTTATTTTTATTTTAATATTGTAGGGAAGCTAACAACACTAAAGTTACGTAAATAATGCAAACATAAAACATCTGAGCCTAATAATAAGCTTCCGCATATACAAAACTAAATATACAACTTACAGATAAATGTTAAATAACTAACGCTACAAAACCGTAGCCAAGTATATAAAATAAACACACTACCTAATATAGACCGCCGCTTTAGTACTCTCCTGAACACACACAATTTAAATCTACTTTATGAAGTTAGTTTTTTAATTATAAATGATTTGATCGAGGACACACTTGAATGGAATACATCAACAGTGCTAAGTAATTTATTAAATGTAATTGCTGCTCTGGTGAGAAAGAATTTTTTTCTATAGTTAGTGCGCCACTAACTGTATTTATGAATGAATGACTGTTGTCGTATAGTTTAGTTTTTTCCGTTTCGCAGTCATCTTTACAACATTATCAGCCGAAACTATTTTGTTTATGGTTGGCCTTTGCTACTGCACAAACCGTGGTATCGTAAGAGGCGACTTAGGGACTACACATTGAACAGGGAACGGGGAGCAGCGCTCTCTGATACAGTAACCTTTTAATCTGCGATCTCCAACCCGCCTGCCAAGCGTGGAGATTATGGCAAAACCCTCCACTTAAGTGGAGGAGGCTCATAGTCCAGCAGTGGACTGTAACGGGCCGTTAATGTTATGTTATGTACTGCACAAACCTTCTTCACCGTGGTTATACGCCTTTTCAGCATATAGGTAATACAAATAACCTATCTCTACTAATGCGAATGCCCGTAGTAGCCCATTCACTAAATGATTGTTATATTGAATTTCTTAGAACAATATTATTATGTTAATCTAAAACAAGGTACCACCACAAAAAAAAACCACGTTAGGCCAGTGCTTAGGAGAATTTATTTGAAATATTTCTTTTTACAATTAGTCTAGTGAAATAATGCCAATTCCGGCAGACGACCAATTTCAGTTGCGCCAAGCTCACCAAGCGGGTCTGTTCAAACCGCAAATAAACAGCGGGGCACTCTAACACACTGAAATGCATCGATTGTTCATCGTAAGTTTAGAGATAACTATATCGGCGCTCATTGCCTACCTTAAACATCGTCCTCCACTTGAAGAAGATAGTGACGTCAAAGAACATGATCTGGAAGCCAGCCTGTTGGCAGATTGGATTCGGGGTCAGACAGAACGCGTGCACACGAATCTTGGGGCGTCCCACCTTTGTCAGAGAAGGGAAGTCGTATGTTGCTTGTAGGCTCACACACGAATAGTCAAAATGGTCGCTTAGTGTCAGCTGGAAAAGATTCAAACATTAGAGCAAAAAATAAATAAATTAAAATGATGAATGAGGCTAACTTCACGCGAATCTTTCATGAGTTCGATTTTTTAACAGAATGACGTCAAAATTTGTAGCCGCCCAGTCATATTCTCATCTCGGGTAATACTCTGCATTTTAGCTTAGCTACTCCTATTTGTGATAAATGAAGCAAACAGAACAGGATACATAACAGAATGCTTTTTTGATTGCTGCCTATTGAAAAGCCTATTCTAAACTCCTCTAAAAGGCGTCACAGATACTATAATATATCAGTCACCAGCTCGACCTCTCGTCGGCAAAAAATCGTATGCTGATCGACACGCAGCCGCGGCATAAAAGGCCGGCCATCTTGCTTGGCCGCTCGCTATCTCTTAGTTTGTGGGCAACGAGAGGTCACCAGTTCCTATATCTGCGATGTCTCTGTCGAAGAGGTCTCCTGTACTTACATTGTACTGAGCTATGTTCGTCAGGGCTGAAGCGGGTGCTATTATTATCACGGAGTCCGTGTACAGTTCGTGCTTTATCTCCTCGATGTCACATCTGCCATATCGTTGGATGTGTTCCGCTGGAGAAATGTAAATACTTAGGAGATTTGAAAGGTATCGAGACTCGTGAGGGTGGGTGCAGAGAGTTATTTTTAATACATATATAAAGTCACGTCTCTTTCCCGGAGGGGTAGGCAAAGACCTTGCTCCTTCCACTTTCTACGATCTAGACATACTTCTTTTGCGTCATCCACATTCATCAATCTCTTCATGCATGATTGTCGGTTTAGGGTACTCCTGACGTGGCCTTTTTCTAGAATATCCCCGATTCGATCGTGGAACGTTCGCCTTGGCCTTCCCCTTCCAACATAATCTTATTCTCTTATCAGTGCGCATATTTGAATATGGTATTCATATTGTCATTATACAACAACTTTTCCCAAGGAGCACGGGTTAAAAGACTCTCTGTTTCCAACAATTCTATTGCCAGTTCCTTTGATAGCGATAAAAGTAAAGTTATTCATCAGCCTCCTATAAAAAGAAGGTCAAAATTTTTTTTTCATCTTTCGACACATGTTCCTTCAGAAAGAGCAAAAAAATAAAATATAGTTCAGATTCAGATTTAAAGATCTTACAGATGAGGAATAGAAGTGGAGAAACTACCAGATCTAAACGAACAAAATCGTCTACATATACAATGAAGCAAGTCAATGGGGATTATTGGAGTAACACTACATCTAGACCCACAGCTAGGACTAGCTCAATAATCTCAAGATTAGCCACATTTGGGCTTTAGCCCTCTATCTCTCTAGGCTATTGGTGTGTTAAATTGTGGTTTTATCTAGAGACTAGAGTGATACCTGAAGCTCTGTCCACTCCGTACGGGGCATGTGCTTGATTATGTTAGTTACTTACTCTTCCTAATGACGACTTCGTTGATGTCCAACCGCGTGATGGCCGGGCTACCAATCCTCTGCACGGCTTTGGTGACCCACTGGTGGTAATCAGTGTAGTCCACAAACCTGGACGGCGCCTGACAGCCAGGACCCGTGATGCCGAAGCCCATCTGAACCATGGAGAAGTCAGCATCATTATCATATCAGTGTTCAGAGGCATCTGACCTGACTCGTGGAACGGCTAGCTAGGCATAACCAAAGCTGGAAGGTGTCTAGAAATTTGAACCGGTGATGCCAAAACTCATCTAAACCATTGAAAAGGCAAAAATTATTCAAAAGCCTCTGACATGGCACATGTTACGGCTACTTCTGTAGATTGCCGGACCAACCAAACCAAGGCATCTAGCAGTCTTAGACTCACCGAATCTCATCTGCGAGGTGACCTTGGAAATCACAATCCAACATCCAAGTAATTGATTGGCAGATTCACTGATGATAAGTAATGATTTGACTCGCTTTTATGATGAATTGAAAGAAGACGGTTGTCAACCTTACAATCCACTCGATGAAGTAAAAGTACTATGTTTCTTTCACTCACTCACTCCGTAAATACTACACGTATTCACAGGTGTAAGGTGAAATGACAGTGTAAAAGCCGGGGGTAATCTTCCTACCTACTGGTGTGAAGGCTCAGAGTGAAGGTGGATCTGCCCGGCAATATTCATCACTACTGTTACCAAAAACGGGTTTATATCGTCACGCAGACCTTAGTATAGACTCTAGCTGTTAGTTAAGTATTTCAGACTAAAAAAAAAATTCAGAAAAGAAAAAAAAAATGTCATTTGCCGTGTGGTGACGGCAGAGTAGAATACATTTGTCACCAAACCCTACTCTTCCCGTAAAGGCTCATAGTCAAGCAGTGGACTGTAACGGGCCGTTGATGTTGATGTTGAAGGTGAAATGACAGTGTAAAAGCCGGGAAAGTAATCTCCCTACCTACTGGTGTGAAGGCTCAGTGTGAAGGTGGGTCAGTGGGGAAATATTCGTCACTACTGTTACCAAAAACGGGTTTATATCGTCACGCAGACCTTACTATGCTCTAGCTGTTAGTTAAGTATTTAATAAAATTTCATTTGCGGTGTGGTGACGGCAGAGTAGAATACATTTGTCACCAACCACTACTCTTCCCGTGGGTGTCGTAAGAGGCGACTTAGGGACTACACATTGATCAGGGAACGGGCGGCAGCGCTCTCTGATACAGTAACCATTTAATCTGCGATCTTCAACCCGCCTGCCAAGCGTGGAGATTATGGCAAAACCCTCCACCTAAGTGGAGGAGTGAGCCTATGAGTAGTCCAGCAGTGGACTGTAACGGGCCGTTGATTTGATTTAATTTGAAAATGTCATTTCCATCCGAATTCCTACCAAAAAGAAAAAGACGGTCAGTTTCTTACCAAATACCACCTGCCCTTCTGTTTGAGAGCCAGCACGGTTCCATCGGCCCACACGCACCCGCCTCCAGACCTACCCTTGCTGCAGACCACTCGAGTCGGCCATATGCTTGATACGTCCAACTGAAAAAAAGAAAATAAATAGCAACTAAATGTTAAGGAGTGCCCTCATGAGAATTGAGTAATCTTGACTACAGAATAAGTTCATTGTAAAGATCATGTTTATGAAAAGTTTCGTATCTGTGCTACTGTCTGTTCGTGTCCTCGTGAGGAGACCATCTAGGCTGCAGCATTAGGCTATTTTTATAATTTTAGTGTTTTGTTATCAGAGCGAAGAAGCACGCAACATTAAAAAGTCTTTAGTATAGAGAAAGTGGTGTCATGCTCTGTCGCGGCGCCACTAGTGCCGAATTGACCATCTTAATAAAAAAAAACCTACATCCCTCTTCTTTCCTCCTCTCCAACTGTGTTCATTAAAGAAAGAGAGGGAGAAAATCAAAACGAACATTGTATGATTCAGAATTGTAATCAAACTCACATTAGTTCTCCTGTAGAAGCTGGTGCACTGTTCCGGTGTGACGTAGTCCATCTCATGGACTTCAATTCTTGAATATTTGCAATCTGAAATAAATAGGTAAGTATGAAAATTTTAAGTCCATTTTTAATAATCCGATTTTACTTTTCAAAAAATGTTACTGAATATCGTATTGATAAGAGGGATTTAATGAGGTTCATTTAGGCATGGTCTAATTATGCAAAAACATTAATTACATTGATTGTAAACATTATTATCAACTAAAACTGCAGCAGCGGCGCTACAATGCAGATAGAGTATCGAATCATGAGCGCTGGCCTTGAATGCACCAGTTTTACTTACTATTATTAAACAAATATTCATGTTCCTTTTTAAAAAAAAATCTATGGCGAATGTATGGCCCGCGTGAACTATGACGTCACATAACTTATCGGACCTCTGTCTTTCTGATCAAGATATTAGAAAAAAAAATGTGTGTGTGATAGAGCTTGAAATATTTCGACTAATGACTAAAAAAAATGTCATCAACAGCTCATATACGTCCCCACCGAGGGGCTCGAGCCTATTCTGAATTAGAGCAATTAGGCCTTAGTCGACCACGATGGCCCAGTGCGGGTTGGTCGAAAAAAAAATGTACATAGTCCTTATTCCGGTTAGTAATCCTGATTCCTAATTGGAACTGACTCCTTACCGCCTGGCAAAATCATCGCGTGAAATGTCGGCTCTAAGATATACTGGGGCGGGCCGCATATAGGACGCAGCACTGAAACAAACCAATATTCAAGTGAAATTTATTTAAGTTATACCACATAATACCACACCTTAGCCACTCCATACTTAGACCCAGCTTAAAGACTCCATAAAACTACCGCGTTTTAAATGCTTACTACTCGATTTAATTTATTTTACCCTCCAACGTGTGGTGACGGCAGAGTAGAATACATTAGTCACCAACCCCTACTCTTCCCGTGGGTGTCGTAAGTAAGAGGCGACTTAGGGACTACACATTGAACAGGGAACGGGCAGCAGCGCTCTCTGATACAGT
This sequence comes from Carpatolechia fugitivella, assembly GCA_951230895.1. Classification (NCBI taxonomy): domain Eukaryota; kingdom Metazoa; phylum Arthropoda; class Insecta; order Lepidoptera; family Gelechiidae; genus Carpatolechia; species Carpatolechia fugitivella. Next base: position 4,055,686 of record OX579672.1, read on the forward strand.
AACCTTTTAATCTGCGATCTCCAACCCGCCTGCCAAGCGTGGAGATTATGGCAAAACTCTCCAAATGGAGGAGGTTCATAGTCCAGCAGTGGACTGTAACGGGCCGTTGATTTTTGATTTTGATTGACTCGATTTACTAGAAAAATGCACGCGATGCTACTACTCGTAAAACGCGCGGTCACGATGTACGACTGAACACTGTGCGGCCATCTTGATTCGATACTCCTTAACTCCTGTCACAATGCGGGGCGGGGTGAACAAGCGCCGATTGGCGGGAGGGGGTGAGTGGCCTGTCTGTACTATATTAATTCTGTGGCATAGTAGAAAAATACTTACCGTTCCAAAACCGACTCACATCAGAGTTGTTCAGTTGCACAACCACAAGACTGCTGTAAGTGGACTTCCTGTACTCAGGATGATAGTTGTACTCGAGTATTCCCAAGCCTTTGTGGCTACAGTTGTGGCCTATGAATACTCTTGAAGATGACCTGGAAGATTAGGAGCATATTAGCAGGAAGTAGGATCAAAGCAGACAGACTGATTGAGTGATTTAAGTAGCAATAAATATAGCAGTGGTTTGGTCGAGCGTCGGTGGTCTAGTGGCTAGGGCCATTGCCTCCCGTCCGGGAGACGCGGGTTCGATCCCCACCACGTACCAATGTGTTTTAGAATTTAGAATTCATATGTACGTTTATTCGACGCTCTTACGGTGAAGGAACATCGTGATGAAACCTGTACACTCTTGCGAAGAAATTCAAAGGTTGTGTGTGAAGTCGACCAACCCACACTGGGTCAGCGTGGTCGACTAAGGCCTGATCTCCCTAATTCAGGGTAGGCTCGAGCCCCTCGGTGAGGTTGATGAAATATAGCAGTTACAACGCAGTTTGTTTGAGGTTTGAGTTCTTTTCGACCTACCAACCAACTTATCTGTGAAATGAAAGACGGCGCTAGTAGTAATACAAAATTGTATTTCAATAAATCACGACAGTTTTAAAAGTTGAATTTCCATCATACTAATCGCCCTAGTTCCAATTTTGGCTTGAACTGGTAGCTGAAATCCCAGTAAATACCGGTAATTGTCGGTTTTGGTACGAGATTCTTTCTTTCACGAGAACAGTTCTTTTGTTTACTTCTTTTTTGAGTTTTGACGGTAACGGTTTCTACCGGTGCCAGAAACCTAAATGAGAAATAACGGATAAACCGGTACTGATCGGTTCTATATTCTATTTGCTATGAATACTATAATGGTACTAACGTGGTACCGGTATTTCAAGGCCTGTGTGTAAAGATCACCTGAACTCCTGTTTGGGTATTTCGTGTATCGCCAGGGCACTAGCCAGGACTAGTTGCTTGGTTACCAAAACAACTGGTGTCGTCAATCGCGCTTTACCCCCTGAAACCAAATAAAAAAAATAATGATTTTTTTAACAGACTCTGATCTATTTGTCACTATGACGTAAGACCCTCTAATGCCAATTCCCAAACTACGCAGAACCTACACAGAAATATGTTTTTCTCTAGAGATACAGGCTTTTCCATCTGAAATATATACCCAAATAAATTAGTGGCTCTGTGAGCTGTAGACCTCGCGATATGGCTGAAATATGTTTTTTTTTTAAGGTTTTCAACTTATAGGTATCTCTCCCATTAAAAAAAATCTATTTGTAAATGATTGAACCTGCTCACAAAAATTCATGAGAATCTGTTGAGAAATACGACCTGTACGCTGTAAAGGGGAACAGCCAGACATCCCTTGGACATCCGAAATCATTTTTGCCTAAGCTGACACGGAGACACTTCGCTCGGTCAATAGATATTGTATGTATGCAATCCCACAGCGGTCAATATGATCTAGCGACTAATCTGTATGTCATATCTATGAATTAGTCGTATATAATACGAGCATCATAATCATTAGGTAGATTCTGTAATAACATTTCGCAAAAATAACTAAAATGCTTACTTGTACGGTAGCACAGCACCCCCAGCCATGGATATGTTTCAATTTTAGCCCGACCCGTGTTCACAAAAAAGTTAGGAGAGTTATCAATCCCACAGTCATCATCAAAGCTGATTTTGGGTTTAGATGTTGTTGTATGTTTAGGTATTGTTGGTCTACTAATAGTCGTTGCGTATTTAACTTTGTCGTGTGTACTTCCAAAATATTCATCATTGTTATCATCTTCTTCAATATCATCTTCTTCAATATCATCATCATCATCACTTTGTAAAGTTCCAGTTATATTGGTGGAAGAAAGTAATGGTTCAGTAAAAGAAAAAGATGATTCATTAAAAGAAGCTGTTGTTTTATTAGAAAAATAAGGATAACGATCATTAATAGGGTTACGTGTTTTATTAAAAAAAGTTGTAGTTTTATCGTGAGTAGTGGATATTTTGTCAGAAAGACGAGGTGTCTTATTAAACGGAGAAATGGTGTTATCGTTAGGTGTGGGTGTAATATTGAACGAAGAAATAGTTGTATTGTTAGGTACGAGTGTTTTATTAAACGGGGGAATTGTATTGTAAGGAGTTGACGTTTTATTAAAAGAAGGGTAACTACGAGTACTCTTAACATCAGAAGATGTACTATTAAAAGAAGTAGAAATGGAACTATAAGTGGAAGATGTTTCTGTTATAGGAATGATAAATTTAGTAAGTTGTGATTCATCCAATGCTGTAGCATTCATAAAATTGGTTTTCCATTGCAAGTAGTTAGAAGCTGAAAATAAAATAGCCAGATAAATAGGCAGGTAACCGTCTACAAATGGAATAAAACTGAGTATGTATAAGAAATATGTTTTATTGACATTTCAGGGTTTCGTACCTTAAACGAAAAACCGAAACCCATAAAGGGATAAACCCACATAAACTTTTAAAGATCACTTGCGTGTCCATCTGTCTGTCTGTTTTAAAAATGTTTTTGAAAATTTACTATAATGTTTAATATTATTCTGATCGTTTTTAATTAGATTTGCAGGTGCAATATATCTATATAATAATAAATAAGCAAAACACGTATAAAGCTCTATCAATAATTTATTTCATTAACATATATGCTACGACATATATGTATCTTCGATATGCACTCATTCTAAACTATTGGGTGAAGGCGCAAATTAAAAAGTTTACGCCTTCTTCAAAAATAATTACGTCATCTTACCAGACTCACTCTTTGGGCCTCCGAGCTTTGGGCAAACGCTATGGAGCACTGTTTGCACTGTGGTATGCACACTGTTTGGGAACTGCGTGGTAACGCCTATAAACGATACGTTAATGTGTGCGTGCGTGAAATTTTGCGTTTGACGTTATGTTCTAAGTGGACTCTTTGTCTGGGGCCCCGCGCCGCTTTGTGGTGGAGGTAGCGCAGAGATAGCACTCCTCAGTAGAAAGAGGAAAGCACTCAACAAGGCAAAACGCGAGAGGTCCTCACCAGCTCGTTCGGGTGCCGCACAGATGAATAAGATAATGTACTAGGGCTGCCGGAACTAGAATGGGTCAAACTGACAGGGAAGCGAACCCGAAACCGAACTTAAATTTTGAATCCCATGGCCAGTTGTAAAACAATAGATAATAAGATCAATGACGAAGAAGTATGAATATCCCACGCTGCAATACCTATATAACTCTATAATCTACGAGTAAATACTAAGATCGTTACCATTATCACTAATATGCACTCTGATGTGAGGTCGTATCTGCCTCTGTCGCTCAAACCTCCTATAGTGTTCCATTTGTCTGTGTGGTCTATGATATCTGTTTTGTTGTATGTGTGTACTAAGTCGACCCTTTCTTATTTGGGCTTCTGTAAACAGGAACAAGTATTTTACAATATTTTATTTTATTAAGTGGAACCAAAATTTTACTTTCGTAAAATTTACTTATGACTGGCTGTCCGCCCGCGGCTACGCTCGCATTATGTAAGATTTTCCTATGGGAATGAGATTTTTTCCCGTAAAAAGTATCCTATGTGTTAATCCAGGGTACAAACTGAATGAATAAATGAATGAATGAATATACTTTATTGCACACACAGAAATAATAAATGACAGAGTGGAAGTAAACTATCTCCATTCCAAATTTCATCCATATCCGTTCAGTAGTTAAGGCGTGAAAGCGGAACAAACATCCAGACATCTAAACATCCAAATATATTTTCAAATTTATAATATTATTGTGATGCCTCTATGAGTCTAGTCTCCTGGCTGAACGGTAAAGTTTCCGTCTCTCGTTACGGAGGATCTGGGTTCGGATCCTGGTGGGTGGGAATACCGTGGTGAGACAAACAATATTTTATTGCACTACCCCCTGTTTCGTTAGGACATCAGTCCATCAACAGCTTATATACGCCCCTATCGAGAGGCTGGAGCCTAGGAGCTGCCGCCGGTTAGGATATCGCATGCTGAAAAGTAAGATGATGCGTGCTTCGGAAGGCACATTATTCCGTAGATCCCTGCAACTATTTACGGAAGTAGACGCTACACGAGACATGTCTGTAGCCTTTGGGGCTCTATAAAACTGACACCAGGGTTTGTGAGGTTGGTTCAACCTTACAACCCACACGATGAAGAAGATGTAAAAAAATCTCTACTTACGGACATGTAACGCTTCATAGATCACTAAAAATATTTGTAACACTTTCATCTTACAAACTCGAATTAAACATAACGAAAGATCGTCCGTTTGTCTTCTGTCTACCAAGTGCCTTTATTTCATAGCATAATGCACTCATTTACTCCAATCACACAAGAACGAGATAACACAATAATAGAGCCAATATCACATGCCAACCGATCGCGGCCGAGTACGCCGAAAATTATTAACCAGATATATAAAGCATAAACATAATAATTTAAAACACTTAGATTATGCGGAATATTAAATTATGATTATTTATCCAAAGATTTTACAGACTGAAAACATTGAATTAAGTTATTTCATTTATTTCTTTTAATAACATTATGTTTGAACTAATGCAAGTTCTACGTCCGCGGAAGAACTACCAAATCACAAATAATAGTTATAACAACATATAACATTCACGCTACATTGTTTATTTACTTTCAATTAATAAAACATAAATAGAACAGTAATACTGAAAACAATATAATTTATACCAACACAATGAGCAATAAATGAAAACAATGTTAGTGTTTCGGTATGAAATATGACTCGACGTGATTTCAGTGCGATAGGTAACGTGGTAAATACTATAAATTAGAGTAGACTGCAGGTATATTTTTTAGTAAAAGACCTCATGTTTTTACCTATTTGGATATTGGATTAAACTGAACAACTCTATTTAAAAAAAAAATGGTGACCTACTTATTGAAAGTTATTTTGTTATCAGAATTTGTTTAGCTAAAACGCCGTATAGTCTGTTTTTTGGTTCATCATCAACGGCGCCCATTACTGTCCACTGCTGGACTATGAGCCTCCTCCACTTAAGTGTTTGGTTTTGCCATAATCTCCACGCTTGGCAGGCGGGTTGGAGATCGCAGATTAAAAGGTTACTGTATCAGAGAGCGCTGCTGCCCGTTCCCTGTTCAATGTGTAGTCCTTAAATCGCCTCTTACGACACCCACGGGAAGAGTAGGTGACAAATGTATTCTACTTTGCCGTCACCACACGGCAAGTTTATTGAAAATATATAGTTTATTGTATATATATATAGTTTTTGGTTCGTCATTGTATTGAAAATATATAGTACGTGATGGTTATGATAAGAGATCGGGCAATAATGTCCCGATGACCACTGCGACCCGAGAAGGATCTATTGTTATCAGCCCTTCTATGTTAAACAGCCTCCTTTAGACCAACAACTCTACATCAATCTAATTTAACATAACATAGTAAACGTTTCCTCCCAGTATTATAGATGTTAGTGATACATGAAGCTACAAGTCTGAAAATCCATGCACAACAAAAACACTTGTTTAAACGCAGTGTTTAACAGCATAACTGCCTTTCACAGCTGAGTCCACGTAAAGACACTAATTCCATTTTTGTTCAGTTACAGAATACCGAGGAGAAGGAGACGAAGAAGCGAGGCTTCCGAGAGAAGGTCATGGAGTACGTGAAGAGGAGGCTCAACCCTCAGCCAGGTGAGACTTATCATTTTAGGAGTTACAGCCTCCATTGCTAAGTGGTAGAGCGTTTGTATCTCATAACAGAGGTTCTAGTTCAAATATCGGTCAAATAAAAAATATTTTGTTAGACTATTCCGGTGTAGTTTGGACATTGGTGGCCGAATCACTTGAGTGACCGAAAATTAAGATAATTCCATGCTTCGGACGTTATATATGTTTTAAGATTTTCGTGGTAACAAACCCGAAAATTGTGTAACAAGGTTAGTGTTAAGCTGTTGTTAGTCGCGTGTTATCTACAGGAATGGTCGTTACATGAGCCGTGTCAGGAGCCTCAATAATTCTGATACCATGGTTTGTGGGTTCTTGTATGAAAGGACCAACTTTTTTTGTTGCCTGTTAGCCAATGTTCCTTGGGTAAAGTTGTATGTTTCATGGGTTAAACTCACTCCTTTACGGGTATTTCTGTAACACTCTGTATAAAGAAAAGACCTACTAGAAAATCTGTTAAAATCGTTTTAACCCTTTCTTGTTATTATTGCGTGCTGAAAACTTTCTTCCACACTAAACCGTCATTTCCTCCAAGACTAAACCCGGACTAGAAAGCGTCGGTGGCGTAGGTAGTGGTTACAGCCGCTGCATCTCGCCCGGAAGGCGCCAGTTTGATCCTCATCACGTAGCATTGTGTTTGCGAAATTAATTCATTATGTACGTTTATTCGACGCTCTTATTGTGAAGGAAAACATCATCGTGATGAACACTGAGCTTGCGTGGTCTACTAAAGCCTGATCGTCTTAATTCTGGGTAGGTTCAAGCCCCTCAGTATGGTATTTCTGGTGCTATATTTTTATATGAACAAGCATTAAATTTAAAAGTAAATTTTTCTCCCTTGTGCCTCCATATAATATTCATTTCGTAAAAATTATTATGAATTTGGCTTCAGGGTAGTCAATGCTACGGGCTTCATGCAACTAGAGCCATCTATGTTTACGTTGCCAAACTATCAAGCAAGAGCAAGGGTAGGTATCACAGGGGTGAGTTTAGCTGTAATGAGGTGCCATGCTATGCCATGTTGGTGATACGTAGAAGAAAATACAGATGGCGCTTTACAAAAGCATAATCTGTAGGTGCTTTCTTTTTCTTGCAGAACTCGTTTGTAGTCTGTTTTGTAAAGGTTTTGTAGTAAGCTAAATATAAAATGAATTAAAGCAAGAATGAGTGAGTGAGTTTTAGAATTTAAAGTGACGTGTAACTGCGATTAGGGATTGAAAATGATCATTATGATTTTAACTTTTCTTTCTAACTTTATTTCTTAGTTAACAAAAATCTGTCCTAAAATCGAACCTACATACAAACAAGAAAATCTTATATTACGGAGCTCTGAACAATAAAAAAACAAATAGTAAATTGATTGATATACCAACATTAGTAATCTCATGACGTAGTTCTACATTATTTTGGTTGGACACAGCAGACCGTATCGAATGGGGAGTAACGGACCAAACCGATGAAATAAATGAACGATATTTCGCCTGAGAAAAGTAAAAAGCTACCTACGAGGAATACCGTCGTGTTTTTGGAAGAAGTTTTTGGCAATAAGGTTACCTATTTCCTTAATGATTTAATTATTTTTACTGTAGTTGTTGTTTGTGTAATATAAACATTTTGTATTGGAATACCTTTTATCTGGGAAAGGAAAAAATACTTTATAAATAACAACCTTAAATATATATAAGTATTTGATATTTTAATATGATAATAAAGCACTCTATGGATAATATCATCGTAATACAGTAAAATGAGGTACTGGAAATCGGATAATTGCATTGCATCGTAGCTGCAGCATACTCCATTCCTGTCGTAGCTAATGCTACGATATGGCTACGATTTTCGTAGCTATTTGCTACAAACTAGTTTTTGTAGGTCTGTAAGGTCTTACAATACAATACAAATACAAATATTCTTTATTGACACCATTTAGACGCTTTGGGGAAATGGCAGGGTGTATTCCTAGGAACAAGGCTTTTTCTTGTTCCTAGGTATATTCGCCTCGCGTAAGTGAAAGAGAGAAAGGTATTGACGCAATCAAGATCAGCGCTCATGACATGACTAATTGCGCGACCTGTATTCAAATAAAAAATCAAATCAACGGCCCGTTACAGTCCACTGCTGGACTATGAGCCTCCTCCACTTAAGTGTTTGGTTTTGCCATAATCTCCACGCTTGGCAGGCGGGTTGGAGATCGCAGATTAAAAGGTTACTGTATCAGAGAGCGCTGTTGCCCGTTCCCTGTTCAATGTGTAGTCCCTAAGTCGCCTCTTACGACACCCACGGGAAGAGTAGGGGTTGGTGACTAATGTATTCTACCTGTATTATTTTTAAATAATTCATCATCTTGACATAAACTCAACGTACATTATAGACATCACGCTAGACGTGCATTCGTCTGTACATACACGTGTTCTTTTTTTCTTAATCGTCTGGGTAGTAAGGTCGACAATTGACCTCACAAACCCTATCGTTGATTGGAGATACTGAAGAAGGCTTCTGACAAAACTCATGTATGTAACGACCATTTTCCGATAAAAATAGTGTTACATACTATAGTACTCTGTGGGAATAACGACTTAACATGCCATTCAAAGCACGGAATCATCTTACTTTTTGGACAATCGGAAATTCTTGAACCAAACAAAAAGAGTACAGCCATTTTGTGGGTACTTGTAAATGGTACGTTTGCTGCCAGATCAAGATGGCGTCCTTCCGTGAAATCCCGGGAAAGGGTCGTGATCTTTATCTGAGAAAAAAGCGAAGAAAGTATTTTCTGCTTCTCGTTCTTTTGTGATGAATCGGTAGGCACCTAAGATATTGAACGGGAGGTTGTAGGTTCGATTCTTTGTGAACTGTTTTTGAAAGTGTTATTTTATTTTAATGCGATAATATTACGAGTAGCCGTGTGGTGACGGCAGAGTAGAATACATTTGTCACCAACCCCTACTCTTCCAGTGGGTGTCGTAAGAGGCGACTTAGGGACTACACATTGAACAGGGAATGGGTAGCAGCGCTCTCTAATACAGTAAATTTTTAATCTGCGATCTCCAACCCGCCTGTCGATAACCCTGCTCATAGTCCAGCAGTGGACTGTAACGGGCCGTTGATTTTGAATATTACGAGAGATATGGCCCGTTATAGAATACTTATCATCATCATCATCATCACTCGCGGCTTAAAAAGAAAATTTTAGTTAAATGTTTAATGTGACGTCATGACGTCATGCAATGCTATGATCAGATGCGTATGTTTTATTATTATTAAGAAATTAAGAACTAGCTGATGTCCGCGGCTGCGTAGTTTGTGGATTGTCCTTGTTTAAAAAAATATCAGTACCATCGACGACGACTTATCGTTCCGAGCGATGACGACAGATGTCGACAGATGCTAGTTTTAGTAATCTTACTGCTGAGAGGTGTTATTTATTTATTTATTTATTAATAATAGGAAGACCAACAGTTAAAGTTAACTTGATAGTAAAATACAGTAATACCAAAAAGCCATTTACAGGTCTCCACATGTAGGATATTATCTACATGTAGGTTATACCATAATAATAATAAGACATTTTCCCCCAGTTAAAGTTATCTATGTTCATTCTCGGGAACTTAACTAGTACTTGTCGGCTTTTGACGGCTCCGTAGCCCAGGTGGTAGTGTATCTGCCTCCAACGCACAGGGTCGCGGGTTCGAATCCCACCCAGTGCAAACATTTGTGTGATGAGCACTTGTGTTTGCCTTGTGTCTGGTTGTTGTTTATCTATATAATTATGTATTTATCTATTTAAGTAATGTATATCAGCTGTCTGGTACCAATAGTACAAGCACTGCTTAGTTTGGGATCAGATGGCCGTGTGTGAAGATGTCCCCACATGTTTATTTATTTATTTTATTTTACTTGTACTATTTTTTTTTTTCAAAATCTCTTTAGTAATTAAGGGCATCACAGACGTTTAAGATACGATCTTATTCGTGCTATAAGCCAGCTCCCTCGGCCCTCTCTCGTCGCCATTCTCTTTGTGTGTAAAGCGGGGGTCAAGTAAAATGGCCGGTCACTGATTGATTCGGCCATTCTGTTTGACCCCCGCTTTGCACACAAAGTGAATGGCGACGAGAGAGCTGGCTGCCCGTAAGATACGATATCGTATCTTAACCGTCTGTGACGCCCTTTAAGCTGCGAAAGCGTAACACACAGACAGAAAGAGTTACTCATTTATAATATTATATCAGTAAAGACGGTCTACTTGTACAATAATAGATAATTTTCGTACATCGCATTTCCGATTCATTTATTTATATCTTTCTGAAAAAGATCCTTGAGTCCGTGAAGATATTAATAAACCAATGTTATTCAGTGGAAAAAGGGTGGATGATATCACAATAGATCCTTCAACACTTGAGTGCGCGGACCCAACCACACATGTCTATGTTCACGTCATAATATCAAACAGTAGGCTGGACACTCTGACCTTGAGAGCGCTTTTATCCCGTAGTAAAAGCGGTTTTCGTAATGCAAGCGTTTAGGTGTGCTAGCTTCTGTACATGACACTGAAATTAGTAAAAATTGCTCACGGTTGACGACAGATAAGGGTCCTACGGGTTGTAAGGTCGACAACTGACTTTCCAAATCCCGGTGCCAGTGTTTAGAGCCGCCAAAAACCACCGACATAGATCGTGTAAGTCGGACACATGCACCTAATAAAGGCCCACAGTCCAACTAGTTGGACAGAGCAGTTGGACCACTGCTTTGAAATGACTTCCGTAGATAGTTAGCAGCCGGCTGGAATCATTGATTTAACGTGCAATTCAGACTTTGTTGTTGGTAAAGGTGTGTACTGTCGTCGTTAGTACAGATCCCGCGAGGGTTTATGAGCGTCCGAAAAAAGGGGTGGCGGATATACTCATGACGCCACAGGCAATCAGATATTTCAAAACATTTCTGTATTTGAAAATATGCAGTTTGTTTGCAATCACACTAATATAATAAATATGAAAATATATTTGGATGTTTAGATGTTTGGATGTTTGTTCCGCTTCCACGCCCTAACTACTGAACGGATATGGATGAAATTTGGAATGGAGATAGTTTGTACCCTGGATTAACACATAGAATAATTTTTACGGAAAAAAGTCTTATTCCCACGGGAAAATCTTACATAATGCGAGCGTAGCCGCCGCCGCCGGCGGAAAGCTAGTCCAATATAAATTAAATAACGTCGTAGCTTTTGCTACGAGATTGCTCCGGTTTGCTTAGTGGTATGCTACGAAACGCTTTTTATGCAACTATGCAAAGGAAAAATAATTTATTTTGCGTAGCTGCATTGCATCCACAGCCCACAGAGCATCCCTCTTTTTATATACTACTAGCTGTTGCCCGCGACGACCGAACTAAGGCAAAATACACTACACCTACCCTACCCTACACCTAACCTACCCTATACACCTAACCTACTCTGCACGTACCCTACACGTATCATACACGTATCATACACGTACCCTACACGTACCCTGCACGTACCCTACACGTATCATACACGTATCATACACGTACCCTACACGTACCCTGCACGTACCCTACACGTCCCCTACAGGTACCCTACACGTACCATACACGTACCCTGCACGTACCCTACACGTATCATACACGTATCATACACGTACCCTACACGTACCCTGCACGTACCCTACACGTATCATACACGTATCATACACGTACCCTACACGTACCCTACACGTACCCTACACGTACCCTACACGTACCCTACACGTACCTTACACGTACCATACACGTACCATACACGTCCCCTACAGGTACCCTACACGTACCATACACGTACCCTACACGTACCATACACGTACCCTACACGTACCCTACACGTACCCTACACGTACCCTACACGTACCCTACACGTACCCTACACGTACCCTACACGTACCCTACACGTACCTTACACGTACCATACACGTACCATACACGTCCCCTACAGGTACTCTACACGTACCATACACGTACCATACACGTACATGAAGGATATTTAAATCGTTATTGTTTTCGTAATCAGCGACCCGATAAACCATACAAACGATAGGTACTCATGTTGATTTTCAGACTCTGTCACCCCATTTCCCCCTTTTAAGGGTTAAATTCTGAAAAAACCTGAAACACGTATTTACTCATTTATTGATTGATAGGAGTACTCCTGTGAAGTTTCGAATAAAATAGTGTAACTAATCTTGTTTCCCCGTACAAACTTTGCACCCCCGTTTCACACCTTTAGGAGGTGAATTTTTAAAAATCCTTTCTTAGTGCACCCTTAGACCTCTCAAGGAACCTACGTGCCAAATTTGGAATCTCTGGACCCAGCGGTTTGGGCTATGCGTTAATATGTCAGTCAGTCAGTCAGTCAGTTTCTTCTTTTATATATATAGATTTCTTTCTTTCTTTCTTTTATATATATAGGGTGTAAAGAGGGCGTCCACAAAATGATTGGGTACATTTAATCCATGATTCTGAGTCATACACCACCAGAAATTATATTAAAAAGCAATCGGAAAAAAATGTGTCACTTACATCCTGTAAACAATAACCAAACACAAGGCAAACACAAGTACTCATCTATCACAAATCTTTTCCCTGACCGGGATTCGAACCCGCGACCCTTAGCTTCTAAGGAGTATTACCAACTAGGCTACAGAGCCGACAACGTTACCACAGCCGCTTTCTCAAATGAAATCCTTATCATCCATCCGACCCTGAATGGAGTTGCGGCGAACCATCAGACTGTCGTGTTTTACGACCTGTCGTAAAACAGCGCTGTCTTTGCAACTAGTTGGATATGGGCGTGATAACGGATATTTACAAGAAGTTTTTATGAATAATACAGTGGGTAGTTGTGTCTGTTCATTCAATGAATAGGGTATTTGAATGAATGAATGAATATACTTTAATTTACCATACCTTACCTACCCACGTTACCTACCTTTTCCCTTTGACTGTTCTTTAATTTACCATATTTTATGAATTAATTTAAAAATATTGATTAGTAGCAGACGATTTGCGAAGAAAAAATCAGATTTAGAACAGAATTTACAGTGATTTTTTAAAGTTTCAATATGTCTGTGTCTTTCAAAAACGATTTTTTGTATGGAGATTATATGGCGTTACTAGTAAGTGACGTCACATGCTAGTAAGAGCCTCTCTGTCTAATCTTGAATTTCAAACCTTTATAACTCGGTCAAATTTAAAGATAGAGCAAAAATTGTTTTAGTGTTCGATAGCAGAAACTAACAAGTTTGGATTTATAAAATAAATAAAAAGTAGTCAAATACCCTAAGCCTTCTTGATTGTATCCTTCCGGCCTTTTGTTTTTTTTTAAAAGGTCGATTTTTAGGATCCGTTGGCGGTCGAGTTTTTATTATACTGGGTGTCCAAAAAGGGTGTTGGCAGTTTATAAACGAAAATCATAAATGAAAAATATATCATTTCATAATTTTATTACTATTTGCAAAAAGTACATACAATGGAAAGTTTACGACGAAAAAATAATGTTGTCCACTCCAAAATCAGGCAACTCTCGAGTGCCAGTAACAACTAAAAAGAATCAATTCAAAACAAGTAAATATCGCGGAGTTTGCACACAGAGCATACAAACTCCACAGTACGCTAAACCTTGGTTTATTTTTACTTATTTGCAAGTGAAGCCATGGCACAAAGCAAGCACATCATGAATATTGTCTGAAGATATGCGCAGGATCGTAAAACACTATCTTATTTATTATACTAGTAGATACCAGTAGGTAGAATATGCGTTGCTAAGTGCACACAATCGATTATAGCTAAGTGTATTACTGGCCCATTAGTTTATTTACTGCCAGATAAATATTAACTGTCAAATCCACATGATAATTTTATTAATGGGGGATTTTCCAAAAGCCAATTAAAAAAAAATAGTTCTTAAATCTTCGATAGATGGCGTTGATGATTCGTGGATCCGAAGAAATCCGGCAAGTCATCCAGGGCCATAAAAGGATAAAAAAAAGAATCCACGAAGTACACCTGGCGCCATCTATCGTCTTAATTAGAACTATTATTTTTATTTTTTAACGACTTCGAATTTCATTGCAGGAGTGTGCAGATTTCCTCTCGATGATTTTCCATCACCGTATGAGCGTAGAATAAACGTACCACATATTAATACTAAATTCGTAAATACATAGGCCACGTACCACGCGTGATGGGGATCGAACCTACGTCTCCCGGACGGAAGACACCCTAGTCACTAGACTACCGACGCCCTTGTCTTTGGTTACGGGGGGGGGGGGGGGGGGGTATCAAGAATAGTTTATTTGCTTTAAGCAACTTCAAAACGATTACTGAAGTTCGAAATTATCTCAAATCCTTGAAATAATAGGGTTGGCTGATCAAAGTGCCTTAAAACTATCCAAGTCAAAATAGTCAGCGGCAGCAGATGAAAACCACGAGAGCCAGGTTAGATAGACTATAAAAAATAAATTTATAAATTTGCCTTAAAGGTTGCTCATTAAATGATACATTCATAATTTTTTTTTTGTTGTACTTACTGTCCTCTAGAGGGCGCCATATTGATTTCAGTATGCCGTCACATAGCCTATAACCAGCTTACAACCAAGATGCTTCTAACGATACCTCATTTGTTCAATTATGATAGATAGTTTAGGAGATATGTGGGAACAGACAAACATACATACATAAAATCAATCAAGGCTAAAATCATAACCCTCCTTTTTGCTTCGCCGTAGTCGGGTAAAAAGTTGTATCGGTTTCCAAATAAAATTAGGATGGGGTCAAGTTTGAAGGGTAGTTACTTTTCAAGACTATAGATAATTCGTTGGAGATAGCCAACACTGAACAAAATTTGGCGTAGAAATGTCAAACTAGGTCAATCCTATAAATCAAATTTCCAAGTAAATGACCTGCCTTCTCGCCAACATAATATTTTATAGTTTAATTTAAAATAATCATTATTTCATTCAAGAATTTTAGAAAATGATGTAGGTAGTATGCAACTTCCTGCGACTTACTTTTTCTTTCTAGGTATCTTTCTTGACGCATTTTCAAGAAAGATATCTAGCATTTTTTAATACTTTTTTTTATCTTTCGCTTTATGCAAAATAATCCAATCCCAAGACTTAGTCGTAGGGCCAACCACTCAACAGTTTCTCTCCCTTGTTCCATACACACACACAGACACCCCCACAGGATGGAGGGGAGAGAGGCTAGTGGACTTCCGATCCCAAGCATTCATCTGCGTAGGGCTGGCCTCCCTCTCTTCCATCCTTACACTCACTACACAATCACCCTCCACATACACAGCACATACACCTTTATACTTACCCCCCACACCCCGAAACATATTACTATGTATATATTACTATGAATTTTATATAGAATCACTTTTTTCTTTTCTTTCTTTGTATCGAATAAAAAAAAAAAAACTTTCTCCCTACCCTTGATAAAATGTAATATGTGATCTTCGTTATTGGCTATGTATAATTTTAATGTCACTTATATAAGATGTGTTTATGTGCTGTGAAGTATCACTAATAATAAATAAATAAATGCATCCGAGGTTTCTGTAGCAACTCTGTTTCAGTTGAATTTCATTTAACTTTTTGTATGAAGTGCCCAGTAGTGTGTCCATAGAGAATATTAGCTATGTTGTTGTTAGGTTTGAGTAATAATTAATTTCTCAATTTGTTTTTTGGTTCATCGTCCTTTGCTAAATAAGCTGCAAAAAAGAGTACCTATGTGAAAAGCTGATTCCTATTATTTACGAGTGTATAGATTAATACGTACATGAACCCTAAACACATTACACTCCTTTTTTGTGCAGTCATGTCTAATCTTGGACCTAAAAAGGGTACAGTCGTCACCGAGTCTGAGGTAGTTCAGTTTTCTGAAGGTAGTTTTCACAACATGCGCTTTGACAGGCTAACCGCGCGAATTAAAAATGCAGCTTCATTAACGGGCACCACTTGACCTATAGCCACCAGTAGGGATGCCAGAATATCGATAGTTTGACTGTCGATAGTTACTTAAAAATCTTATTTATAGACGGCCCTGTAACCTAGTTGGTAGTACGCCTGCCTGCGAAGCACAGGTTCGCGGGTTCGAATCCCGCCCAAGGCAAACGTGTGATGAACACTTGTGTTTGCCTTGATTGTGTCTGGGTGTTGTTTATCTATATAAGTATGTATTTATCTATTTAAGTAATGTATATGAGCTGTCTGATACCCATAGTACAAGCTCTGCTTAGTTTGGGATCAACTATGATCTAAGGAAATCTTTGTCTATCCTTTTTGCAAGCATCGTATCCTTCTTTTCTGCTGTCACCTGTATTATGTTACATGGAATGAAAGACATAAGAAAAGATAAGGGAGCTTCTATTCTCCTGAGATCCTGAACCACGCCATATCCAGGGCCGATAGCTAGACAGATGGGGGTCGATGAGAGATTACTGAAAACTATCTCAGTGTTTCTAGACAGGAGCCATGTGTGAGAGGTGCTGGTATCAGATTTCCGAAATGAAGTCCAGATGCTTTGAACCAAGTCATGTTTAGGCAAAAAAAGTATAGCTATGAAAGTAAAATTTGATGAGAGTTTACAGTTTTTTTTTATCAGACAAGAGACTCGCGTGCGTGGGGACCGGTTTCGGTTTCTTTGAGTTTTTAATTTTATAACATCGATACGAACGCAGTCCCGTCCCTACCCTTTAGTTTGGTTTCGGCATGCATCAGCGACTTGCAAGTCTAACATGGCCGGAGCAGCTCAAACGAAACGGGAACTACCGTGGGGACTATGGCGTTGACGACGAACGGCACAGTTGGTGTGCGGGCTTCCAATCGGAAGAGTCTAGGGTTTGATAGAATTAACTTCTTCGCCATTATCATAACACTATATTATACTGACCCAATGATATTGACATAGAGAATAAATATAAATTTAATTTAAAAAAATACAAATATTTTTTAATTTAGCACGGGTATATCACAGGCTAATTATTATAATAATAGTATATTTATTTACACATTTTTTGCAGGTAGATTATTCAATTACCACAAGCAACACACTTACATAAAAAAACATCTTATTAGACTGCTTTCTGTATAAGGAATCCCGATTGTACAAAGCTATTTTCTTCTTGTTTTTTTCCCCAGAAGATATTAAGGTAAACTATTCTGCAAGTAAAGTACCTTGCAAGAACAGAGACGACTTTGAGGCTGAAACTACCCTCTTAAAATCTTGATAAACACAACAAGGCTTACAACTCTGTGGTTGTCGCGGCCAACTATCAAAGTCCGAACTAACTTGCACCCTCATACCTTTTGTGTAAGTCGGTTAACTTTAAACTTCTGCGACTAGTTTTGTTTACATGGTGGTTGGGAAAGGCGTACGCGGTTGAATGAAGCTGAAATTGGACATGGAACGTATTGACGTGGGTACTGTAGCGTGCGCGCGCTGCTCGGTGTCATGCCGCCGTCTTTAACATTCATTTTAGGTTGAGACATAAGCAGTTTGAAAATGGTTTAGAAATGTCTTGTTTTTAGTCTAGCCTTATATATTCTTTATTGCAATAGTACACTATACAGAAATGATATTATTTAATAGCTGTAGCAAAGGCGAGCTTATCTCTAAAGAGAGATCTCTTTCAGCCAACCAATGTGTTGTGTGAGACACTTAATTAAAGTGGGATGACAAGAACGTGTACTAGAATTTAACATACTTAATTAATACATACATACATACATACATACATACCAATAGACTACACAAATACATTTATATATGCCTACCCAAATATAATAAACATATACCTACTCAATATGTATAAATACTACAATATACTTACATAAACATAAATAACTTATGATAACTGAGAGATGAAGTGCTCTTTTACTCTTATTTTAAAAAAGTGGATAGTTGGGCTGCTTTGAATAACCTTAGGCAGCCTGTTCCACAGCTTTGCTGCTCGCACCGAAAAGGAATTGAGAAGGAATTTGGTGTTCGCTCTAGGAAGCACCGCAGCATCCTTATGTTACACTCGCGCTTTGGGCGGCTATCAGGGGGCAGTAGATGAAAACGAGAGCGCAAGTAGTCAGGAGTTGCAGGATTGTGGAGGATATTATATAGGACAGAAAGAATGTGCACATCGCGGCCTTGAGAGGCTGTTAATGAATTGTTTTTCCAGTTAAAAATATATAAGTTAATAATATTTTTAACTGGAAAAACGATTCATTAACAGCCTCTCAAAGCTAGACTAAAAAACAAGACATTTATACCTTACAACTTGCATTTTAAGATTCCAGCCCTTCCCATAGTGTCCGTTCCGATTGCTCGGTCACGACAAAGAATAAGAAAAACGACTCCATTGAGTTCTGGTAGAAATAAACTCTATTGTACGCTCTGTCACATAATGTATTAATATATATATATAATACTAATGCAGGACGGCCACTCACCGCCTCCCGCCAATCCCAGATACCTCACCCTACCCCGCAGCTCGAGGGTAACTTGGGAGTATCTAAATAGAAATAGATAAATAGAAATGCTACGCTGCGTCTACGTCGCATGATTCCGTCCATGCTATTGATCGATGATGATATGATCGTTATATGCTATTAATCCTGGCTGTTGTTTACAGAAGTTGTCGCTACATGAGCCATGTCAAAGTCGCGGTAACTGATACCGAGGTTTTTAGGGTAGGTCATTCGCTTTACAGCGACCAGACTTAACGCTAAGTAAAGTCCTATATCACACTAATATTATAAATGTGAAAATATACACACATAATACATAGGATACTTTTTATGGGAATAAGTCTTATTCCCACGGGAAAATCTTACATAACGCGAGCGTAGCCGCGGGCGGACCGCTAGTTCTAAATAAGGTAATGGACAGAACTCCTATCATCATGATTGGTGGATCGAAGACCCTCCAAACAACACCTTCAAGGTCCCGCGGCGGTCACAGGTGCGTCTTAATGTGCCAACATTTGTCTTCAAATGATCATAAAAAAAAACCAACGCTATAAAAAATAAAACGAATTACTGAAGGTTTACGCGGCGCCGGAATTTATTCGGGAGTAGGGTGGCCACGGGGGATAGGGATTCCTAGGACATTTTATTTTTAGCTTTAAAAAGAACAAAATATATATTTTATACTTTTATTTTATTATCATCAGCCTTCATCACTATCTCGACCATAGATAAATTAAATAGCCTGTGACCACGAATATCCAATTCTTCCAAATCCTGGCAGTAAAAGCTAATATGGACATGCGAGTGGTGTGCTCCCATCCCGACAATTTGAACGGGATTAAAATTTTCCGTTGCTTTACGATCCGTTTCTTAAAAAGTAAATAATTAAATAAATATGTGAGGACATCTCACACACGGCCATCTGATCCCAAACTAAGCAGAGCTTGTACTATGGGTACCAGACAGCTGATATACATTACATAAATAGATAAATACATACTTATATAGATAAACAACAATCAGACACAAGGCAAACACAAGTGCTCATCAAACGAATGTTTGCCATGGGCGGGATTCGAACCCGCGACCCTGTGTGTCGGAGGCAGATACACTACCACCTGGGCTACTGAGCCGTCAAAGTGTTGCTTTATAATGTCTATTTTTAATGTGCACTTTACATATAAAAATTATACTGTATTGTACACTAGGCAAACACAAGTGCTCATCAATCACACCAAGTGAGTGGTCTTTGGCGGCTCAATAACACAGACACCAGGGTTCGTGAGGTCGCTCTTACAACCCACACGATGATGATGATCAATCACACAAATATTTCTAAACTAGGCATACTGTATAGTAATATAAAATCAATTTTTTTTGTTTTATCCTAACTCTCCCAAAAATACAGTCTTTCTAGTTATAACAACATTTTGCAACATGGCGCGGGATAAATGAGAGTTTAGCCGGTCGTAACCGCTTGTAACCGCTTCATGCCGGTTCCAACTAGACATGAGCAGACTTAACCGGTTTTTGATGGTGGCGTAAAATAAATGTCGGTGCAAATGAATCTTTAAGGAAATAAAAGCGTGCCTTTACATTTTTAAATGTAAGTAATTAAAATTATAGCGTTACTTACTAGACTCATTAGCGCGTGCTTTTGAATCTTCGTACCCACTCACTCACGTGACTAGGAGTTTGATTGAATAAATAGAAACTTAGAGAACATAAAAATGTGCTTGACTTCAAAGATACACCGTGAAATTTACATCGTTTTGTTCCCGCCGTGTAATGATAGTACCCGTCAAACTGAACAACTTTTCAAGAAAAAAATAATTCCTACGACAAAAAAATGTTTGGTCTCTCCATACTCTCACTGTTTACCTTTAAATTAGAGTCTTAAACACACTCAGCTATCTTCTTCTAAATTATTGTTACTAGATCTCACCCGAGAAAGTTAATTTGTTATAGAATAAACAAGCTGTGTTTGCCTGTAATTGGGTCTACATCTCGAAAATTTTAAGAGCACGCATATGTATACTATTCAGAATGTGCACCTGTTGGCAAACCTATTATATAAATAAATAAATAAATAAATATAAATAAATAAATAAATACAAAGTGAGACTCCCGACCGACCCATTTTGTATGGAGAGCACAAAAATTTTTTTGTCGTAGGATTTTTTTTTCGTGAAAAGTTGTCCAGTTTGACGAGTACTATCACTACACGGCGGGAACAAAACGATGTAAATTTCATGCTGTATAAATATTTTTCTATTCTATTCTTAAAAAGTCGAACTCAAGTTCGAAGTTAGACAAGCTGTTAAATTAAGCCTACTCCGTATGTTAGCACGGAGAACATGAATTTCTTATTAACTACCACTACTATCTCATCGGGTTTTAAAGGAGTATTGTTATTAATCTTTGCACGGTAAAAGTATACAATTTTTGCGCATAGGTTTGGTAAGAGCTCGTTAGTTTTATCCTACTGGAAAACAAAATAACTCGCAGAGTGTGGGCGGAAAAAACATGTGCATTTTGCATACAGAGAAGAAGACAGATGCTCGGGGTGTGTGGAGTATTTGACTTGCAAAATAAGTTTAATTAAAAATCCTTTTTAAACAAGCTTTTAAAACCGTGGAGTAGAGTATCCTTGTTAAGACAAATCCAACGCGCCCAAACACGACTAGGTTGTGGTGTGTATTTAAGGAGTTCCTATGGCCACCTTCCGGCTCCATCATGAGACCCTGGACATCACGTATGACTAAAGATCTTGTTAGGATAAATCCAACGAGCCCAAACACGACTAGGTTGTGTTGTGTATTAGAGGAGTTCCTATGGCCACCTTCCGGCTCCATCATGAGACCCTGGACATCACGTATGACTAAAGATCTTGTTAATACAAATCCAACGAGCCCAAACACGACTAGGTTGTGTTGTGTATTAAAGGAGTTCCTATGGTCACCTTCCGTCTCCATCATCAGACCAGCTCCATGGTACCATAATATTGCATTGTCATTGCGGTTACATAAGTGTACCAAATTTCATCAAATTCCAGTGGCAGCAAGTGCTTCAAATTTGAGTTGCAAGATTTCGCCCGAACATACAAACAAACCCACACTCCCACCCACATACAGTGCAAGCTAATAAAAAGCTTGTAACCAACTGCAAGCTGAGAGCGTCGGTCGTGTAGTTAAGTGTAGTAGCTAGAAAAGCTGCCTTTTCAACATCAAGTCGCTGTTCGAATATTCTCAGGGATTCAAATCCCAACAACGTATTTTTGATTTTCGACATTTTACACACGTTTGTTGGACGATAAGTAGATGTCACGGTAAAGAAAAACATCGTGATAGAACTGGCGAATTACTTCAAAGGTTGTTTGTGCAGTCGACCAAGCCGCACTGGGCCAGCGTAGTCCATTACCTTAATTAGAGTCCGTCAGAGACAGTTACAGTGACTTCACAAAGGCTGACAAATTAAATAAATATTGGTGAATAACAATATAAAAAAAAATATATGTTATATCAAAAAAGTGTACAATTAGGTGGTTGGTAACATAGAATTTCTTCCACACAACCTTTTTGATTTCCAATAGGAACAAGAGAAGGAAGAAGTAATCAAGGTGATTTTATAAAAAAATAAATCTAAAAGGTATTTTGATTGTACCTTACTGAAATTAGGTGGTACAAATGATTAATCATGCTTTAAAACATTGTAATATTACAATAATTAAGTATAATTTAATATTAAGAAATAATCACCCGTTTATAGCCCAAGCACCATTATCCATTGTTTTGTAGGAAATGGATTGCCGGCGTCAGGAAAAGAAGTTTTTCCTCGTGCTGTGATTAATGAGGTAACCCGACACGGTCCAGGGATCCGACCTCAGAATTAGGGACCTGACTACTTAACTACGTCTAAATGAAATAAGAGATGATTAAAAATAATTTGTAAAAGCGGCGTGCAAAATAAGCATTGATCAAATCATCAACAGCTCATTTACGGCCCCACCGAGGGGCTCAAGCCTACCATGCATTAAGGCGATTAAGCCCAGTTAGGGGTTGGTCGACTTTACTCACTACATTCATACAAATGAACATGTTACATAAAATGACGTTCCTATTCTCAAAGGAGGATAGTAATGGCTGCGAAGCACAGGGTCTCGGGTTCGAGTCCCGCCCAGGAAAAATATTCGTGTGATGAGCACTTGTGTGTGCCTTATGTCTGGGTGTTGTTTATCTATATAACTATGTATTTATCTATTTAAGTATTGTATATCAGCTTTCTGATACCCACTGTACAAGCTCTGCTTAGTTTGGGATCAGATGGTCGTGTGTGAGATGTCCCCACATATTTATTTACAATCCCAAGTGCGACCCAAAATTTAATAACTAAATAGTCATTAGATCTAGAGAGGTGTAATTACTACTATAATAATAATAATAATAAATATGTGGGGACCTCTTCACACACGGCCATCTGATCCCAAACTAAGCAGAGCTTGTACTAGCCTCCTAAAATACAATAACATACAAGAAAAATTACGCAATAAATAATATATAATACAATAAATAAGGGATAAATACTATATTTATTGTCAATAAATAATAACAGAAAATATTTCCAGCAAATCAAAGTTAGTTTAAAATATTGCTAAGTTAAAATTAGCCACGCATGAAACTAAAAGATTAGTTATACAAAATAAACAATTTCTCCATCGTAATTCAACTAGTTGTAAAATATGATTAGACTATGTAGGTACATACGCTACACGAACACGCCCACTCCAAGTTTACTTGTCCCCCAGAATTGGATGAATTCATTTCTCACATTTGGTTTGAAATTGATAAATTCTAGTCTATTTCACATTTCATAGTCTCATAGTTTTTTTTTCTTGTCTATTTTTATATATATATACAGCGCAGATATAACGTAAAGTGTTACGTAATACACGCTTTTTTAAAATGTGTTTTTATTAGGTGATGGTTTTACAAGATAATTTCAATATAAAATAAAGTTTTCTATAGCTGAAAACGGGATTTCACCGTGTTTTTTTTTGTGAGTGCCTGATATTCTAATCAGTTGCATGCTTCATGGTCAAGGGTCGCCAGATTCGCAGCACCACATTTTTTTAAATAACAAGATAGGTTGATATGGGTAACGGCATGATGCGTTGCGTAGGAGAAAATAAAATAATGCTGATTTCTTTGATTACCTCAATATCCTTAGTGATCGTGTGTGGATCTATGAACAAATTCACTGTATAAATTTTTTCGTTTGTTCCCGATGTCCACGTTAACGTGGACAACGAGAAGTCAAAAAAATTCACTAACACCATAGATAAATTGCCGTGTGTTGATGGCAGAGTAGAATACATTAGTCACCAACCCCTACTCTTCCCGTGGGTATCGTAAGAGGCGACTTAGGGACTACACATTGAACAGGGAACGGGCAGCAGCGCTCTCTGATACAGTAACCTTTTAATCTGCGATCTCCAACCCGCCTGCCAATCGTGGAGATTATGGAAAAACCCTACACTTAAGTGGAGGAGGCTCATAGTCCAGCAGTGGACTGTAACGGGCCGTTGATTGATTGATTGATATTTTGCTTCACTTTTTATCTCATCGAAGTTAACACCCTGTATAAATAAAATACGAGCTAGTTTCGCGTAAACGGCTATATCTAACTAAGCTGGTGGATTAGAAAACCCATTAGTTGGGATCCTTTAATGAAACATTTAGGCAACACTGAGCTATATTATTTCTGTGACTGATATACCGCCATTTTCACGCTACGAGAAATCTGGCGCAGCTACGGCGTAGCACTAGAACTGCTACGCGCTACGAGCTACGAACTACAGGGTATACATATTATTATGATTTAGTTTAGATTTTCAAACGTTGATGAGTAGTGTGACGTCATGTTACTCATTTACCTTGGATTTTGGAAATATTTCAACTGGCTTTGAATAACGAGTAATTAACTGGACAAACCGGAAATCGTAACTTGGTCAGGTCTCCTCATATGATTAAATAATATTATCTATTCTTTATGCTAACGGGTCGTTGATGATGATGATGATTCTTATGCTAAAAGCCGGTGTTTGGGGAGCACAAGACCCTTGGAAGAAAAAGAGGACCGGTCCTCGTGATAATCTTTGGGGTAAATTAAAAACTCCAGGAGTTTTCTTATCTGAGACGACTTCATGACTGAGATGACGTTTTAACGATATAATTTCAGCACATTGAAGTTAGTGTGTGGTTTACCCATTAAACTTAACGTCTTAGATTTATTGTGTAATGAATTCTAAACTAAAGTTGAAATGGCAAACTATGAAGTACCGTAATTTGAATAGTGACTACAATTAGTTTTTATTGCTTAACTCATAATATTTAAATGCCATATTACCTTTTTTGTATACCTGCCGGCCGCCATTTTGAAAAGTCATATTGGATGTTATTTTTTCACATTTCAAACAGCATCATAAAAATACTGGGTGTCTAATTTTTCACTTTTGTCGAGTTCGACTCCCGGTTAAAACCATTTTTAAAAGAATTGAAATCTTTTAGTTTTTATGTTGTTTTCCTTCATATTTCGTGGACAGATGTGGATAGCTAGATGACCCGCAAAACAAAATTGTATATTCAATGAAATTGATCCTACCCAAACTACAAGCTACAACTCTCGAGTTGATTCCAACCCAGTTGCGTTCAAAATAAAGAGATTGCTTCAAATCTGAACGTGGTAACTGACAACTGAAATAATTACTCAAAATAATAATTCATCAAAGAGGATAGATACCACCACAGACGATAAAACAAGACGAGTAAACGTTCAAAACGAAAACGACTTGTCTAATATATAAACATTATTTAAACAATTGAAATAATAAAAAATAAACACTGCACTAGGCCTGTTTCGTGGCTGTCATAATTTTTAACAGATGGCGCCAGCCGTCACACGATGAAGAAGAAGGAGTTAAGGATATTTTACATTTAATGCATAATACTTGAATTAAAATAAATATAATATTAATACGTATGATAATATGGGCTATAAAGCCAAAGACCTTAGACCTTGAATCACCTTATTTTTTTCACAACAAAGACATCAGCCTAGAATTTCCTAATAAATGTGGGGATAGAAACAAAGTGATTTTAGTTAGACAGTATCTCCACCGGAATCAAAAACAAAATCGCCATGGACGCTGTTACAATACAACAATCAAACGACATCTAAAGGGGAAGAAAATGCTTCTTTTATTTGAGGTTGTGACTCATTTACCGTGTTCTGCAGAACATCAATGAAATTCCGCAGCAAAATTCAACGCAAGCTGTTACCGCCGGCTACACTGACTAGTTCACTTTGATTAAAATGATCAACTTCATAAATTACATTAAATTTAATTAACTTAATTAAACGTTTCATTAATATTAATGTTATTAATCAAGCCAGCTGGCATTAAAGGATTTATTATTTGAGGCTTTACCAACATTAAATGGGTCGTTGCAAACTAAGGTAAATACAGTTTATGGTTGCTACCACCGACCCACTTCATTTTTTCTATACGCTATTTCTATACCCTAAGGTTTCCCGGAAGAGACTGCTACTTTAGCAATAAGGCCGCCTCTTGACTCTTCTACCACTTATATGTACTGTGTTTTTGTAACTTTTTCGTGTCAATAAAGTATTATATAATTGTATTGTACCTATTGTATTGTATGGTTGCAATGAAATATTAGGCTAGTATAGAATAAACACAGATTTCCCGAAAGGAAAAACAAGAAAACTCGTACAGTAGTTTATTACGTGACACTTATTTAATTGTACACCACCAAACTCATTCCACGTCCGAAGAAGACTGCCGCGCCTCGTGCAAAATCCGACCTTCCTTACTGAATACGCGCCAAAATGTTCCCACCAAAATTCAAAGTCTCTGATTGGTTCACACTTAGCAGTTTGAGCCAATCAGAGTCAAATGTCATTTTCGTGGATATTCCGGTGTTGCCAGCATATATATTACAAATACCGTCAGACCAGAGCATGAACCCTAACAATCGACCATCCTGATATCGTGGGCGCCCCCGCACACGACGCCAGGTGGCACCCTAACAATCGGAGTTTACACCAGTAGCGGCAATTTTAATTATTCTAATTATAATATATTAACAAATAGAAGTATTTTACTGCCTAATAAGCGACACAACAGAAATAGGTTTACTATAAAAAGTAACAGAAACATTTGATATTAATTTACACATGTCAATTGAATTTGTATTACCTGGGCTGATTGATAACTGGCCGAAACGACGAACTTAAAAAAATTATACGCAAAAAAAAAAAATTACATTATATTTTGGCATCTTTTCGAAAATAGAACGCCAAATTTGAATTTAATCGAACTGGTGGAATTTGTTTGATAGGACGTAGAACTTTCTCTGTCGTAAATTTTCTTAACAATGGAAAGAAACGAAATTCGTGCGGTGATAAAGTTTTACGTTTTAAAACTGAAAACAGCAACCCAGATTAAAACCAAGCTAGACAGTGTTTTAGGTAATTCTGCTTCTGCATTGAGTACAATTCACACCTGGGTAACTGATTTTAAACGTGGAAGACAGAGCTGCGAAGACGCCCACAGGTCTGGCCGTCCAAATGAAGTCACGAATCCGGACATGATCAAAAAAATCACAAAATTGTATTGAATGATCGGCGCTTGAAGTTGCGAGAGATAGCAGAGATGGTGAGCATTTCATCTGAACGCGTTTTTAATATTTTGCACCAACATTTGGGAATGAAAAAGCTTTGCGCGCGATGGGTGCCGCGTTTGCTCACTGTTGACCAAAAGCAACGTCGAGTGGACGATTCATCGGAGTGTTTGGCGCTGTTTAACCGAGATCCTAACGAGTTTTCGCGGCGTTATGTAACAGTCGATGAAACCTGGATACATCATTATACTCCCGAGACAAAAGAACAATCTAAGCAGTGGACCGAGAGCGGAAGACCTGCGCCGAAGAAAGCAAAAACGGTTTTGTCGGCCGGCAAAGTGATGGCGACTGTTTTTTGGGATGCTCGAGGGATTATTTTAGTGGATTATCTGCAAAAAGGAAAAACAATAAATGGAGAGTACTACGCAAGCTTGCTGCAAAAATTAAGTGAAGAAATCCAGAAAAAACGACCACATTTGGCCAAGAAAAAAGTTTTGTTCCACCATGACAACGCACCTGCACACACGTCAATGGTTGCAGTCGCCAAACTCCATGAATTGCGGTTCGAATTGCTACCGCATCCACCCTATTCCCCGGATCTGGCCCCGTGTGACTTCCACTTATTCCCAAACCTGAAGAAATGGTTAGGTGGCCAGAGATTTTCATCAAATGAAGAAGTCATTGTTGCCGTGGACAAGTATTTTGAGGGGTTGGAGAAAACATTTTATCAAACTGGTGTAACGGCATTGGAGAAGCGCTGGACTAAATGCATCGAGGTAGAAGGAAACTACGTTGAGAAATAAATTTATTTTAAATAGATTTTTAAAGTTTTTCTTTGTCGTTTCGGAAACTTATCAATCAGCCCTCGTACATTGATAAAATCTAATGTGAACATATTTACGTTAAACATATACAAAGAAGAAAACTAAAAACATTCTTATTTATTTAGAAGTCCTTGATAATAAGCGAGTAAGCACCGAAACAAATCAAACAACCATAAATAAATCTTTTAACAACCCATAATATTCGAATAAGGCGTCAAACATAACAAGACCTCAACGATCGAGTATGAGGTCTATGAGAAAACAAGTACTCCCAACGATCGATTATGGGATCAATCCTTCACCTGTATACTGCAAAGCTCTTATTTCCCAACGATCGATTATGGGATAAGAAGTATACAGGTCCTCACCGCACAAGACGATCGATTACTTGTGTGTTCCGATGTAGATTTCGTCCTCTTCAAGTTATGTAATAGAACACGGGCCGATCGATTGTCAGTGTCCATTCTGTAACAACCAAATAATCTGGTCATATTGTACATACCTACATATTAAGACAAGAATGAAAAGTAAATTAGCTTTGTATATTAATGTTATCCTAGCCTAGCCTTGAATCATTCCTGCTCATCTTCTGTATTCGAAACGGAGGTATCCGAGTCACCAGTGCCATCATTCACCTCAAGAGCCGATACGTGTATCCACGGTCTCATGCGATCCGCGGCTACAGTCGTGGGGCGCTTATTTTCTGTGCTGCCTAATCCTGGAACTGGGGACAGTTTATACCTATCATTACCCAAAGTTTGTGTAACACGATAGGGTCCTATAAACGAAGGCAAAAGCTTTTTGCTTTGACCATCATTGCTCAAACATGTCTTGGTAATTTTGACGAGATTACCCACAACATATTTGCGAGCTGGTTTTCTACCTCTGTTGTATGCCAACTCCTGCTTATCTTGCTCGCTGTCCATCCTATCCTTCACAGTTTCGCGCAACGTAGTTAAATCAGTATCGTCTCTAGTTTCCGCGTTGATCTCATTCATTAAGGGGTTCATTTCACCATTCATGTTGGGACCAAACAACACCTCCGACGGAGTCTTTCCTATAGTCTTCTGAATCGTGTTGTTTAATCCCCACTGAATCCTGCCAAGCTGAGCATCCCAGTTCCTTTCACCGTTTTTGACAGCCATTGCCCTCAAGGAGTCAAGAACAGTACGGTTGTACCGTTCGACTTGGCCGTTTGCCCTTGGGCTGGCAACGGCGTTCAGGATGTGCTTTACGCTCCTCTCTAGACAAAATTGTTTGAAAGCTTGGGATGTAAAGCAACTCCCACGGTCGCTTATTAGTCGCTCGGGTGCCCTAAAGGTATAAAATATGTCGTCAAGGGCCCTGATTGCGCTTTGGCTTTTTGTGTTCCTGACAGGTTTTAGGAAGCAAAATTTGGTGAAGGCATCGACGACTACTAGCAGGTGAGTAACGCCTCTCTTTGATTTCACGAAAGGCCCGAGGTGGTCCATGTGCAGTGTATGGAAGGGCATCGCCACTTTGGGAATGGGATGGAGGAGGCCCTCACGGGTATTGGAGTTATTTTTGGCAAAAGCGCATTCCAGACATGAATTCACATATTTTTTTACAAACCTCGTCATTTTCCCGAACCAATAATTTTTCTTAATTCTCTCCAAGGTCTTCTCCACCCCAAAGTGCCCGATGTCATCATGGTTCATACGCAGGAGCTGCCACCTCGCACCTTTTGGAACTACCCACCGTATGTTGTTCCTATCGCCACCCACGCAACGAAACAACTTATTGCCCTTAATGACATAATTGTCCTTAATGTATCTCAATGCCTTCTCGTCGAGATCACTGTTTAGTATGTCCCGTATTCTGCACAGTTCTGTGTCCCCCAGTTGCAGCGTCTGCAACCAATCCTCACTACTAATGGACATGACTCCAGGAATCTGTTGAGGGCAGAGTTCATTGGTTGCATACAAATCTACTACAGGGTTCCGAGAAAGTGCGTCTACGTGACTCATTTTGCTACCTGCCCTGTACTCCACCGTACAGTCAAATTCTTGCAGGGAAAGCCACCAACGTGCTATGCGTGGGATTAGGTCTCTTTTTGTGAAAGTAGAGCGCAGAGCACTGAACCTTTTTCCCAGCAAGTAAACTCTAAACTTTCGCAAGGAGCAGACCACCGCCAGAGTTTCCAACTCGTAAGAGTGGAAGATTTTCTCTTCTGGCGAGGTCTGTCTGCTGTAAAAAGCCACTGGGCGAAAACTGTCACTATAGCATGTTCTCTGCATTAAAATTCCCCCAACGCCGACCTTGCTAGCATCTGTATGCAGCTCAGTTTCGGCGTTGGGATCGTATATTGCAAGAACGGGTCTCTTCACTAGACGCGCCTTAAGGTTTTGAAACGCTTCCTCCTGGCTTTCGTTCCATTCCCATACCGCGTTTTTTTTTAACAGCTTACTGAGGGGAAATGCAATTTGAGCGAAATCTTTAACGAATTTACGGAAATAGCTCGCTAATCCGAGAAATTGACGAACGTTGTGCACGTTCTGGGGTCTAGGAAAATTCGTCACACTCAGTATCTTCCTTTCACCTGGACGGACTCCTGCAGCGCTAATTTCGTAGCCGAGATAGTCCAACCTGTCTTTCAAAAATTCGCACTTTGACAAGTTCAGGGTGAGATTGGCTTTCTCTAACATCTGCAAAATGTCCTCAAGTCGCTGTAGGCACTCTGCTACATCCTTTCCATAAATCAGTATGTCATCTATATAGGCAGTTGCCTTGCTAAATCTAGCAGGTCCCAATATAGAATTAACCATACGCTGAAAGACAGCTGGTGCATTCGCTAAGCCGAACGGCATACGATTAAACTCGTATTGGCCGTCCGGCGTAACAAAGGCAGTAAGGTGCTTACTACTTTCCTCAATAGGGACCTGGTAGTAGCCCGATGCTAGGTCGAGCGAGATGAAACAAGCCTGCCCACTCAAGCGAGATATCTCGTCCTCTATGATTGGCATCGGGTATCTTTCTTTCACTGTTATGGAATTGAGCATCCTGTAATCAATGCATAGCCTAGGAGAGCCATCTTTCTTTTTAACGATCAATATTGGGCTGGCATACTCGGATGTAGACTCTCTTACTATTCCAGCGTTTAGTAAATCCGAAACCATAGAGCGAACTTTCTCGCGTTCGTGATGCGAAAGCCTGTACGGGCGATACACAATGGGGCGCGAGCTATTTAACTCGATGCGCATTTCTGCGGCGTTTGTACATCCTAACTCATTTAAAGAGGAAGCGAAGCAATGTCTATACTTGTCCAATAGATCGAATAGTTCTTGCTTAACTTCCACGGGTACACATTCGCTCATTTTAACCTGACTGTGATCAAAGTTTCCCGCAATCACTTCAGATACATTGGAAACCGGCAGCTCTATCCTATTAACGAGATCGACCCGTTCAACTCGACATAACACAGAACCTCCCTTTATAAAATAAGACTCTGAACACGGTATGACAGTAATTTCAATTTGACCATTCTTGGGATGATAAAGCCCTCCGCAAACAACGAATTGTCTGTTGGGCTTGCCACTGACACTACTTTCCACCAAAACTGGGCCGCCAATGGAAGGGTCAACAAGTGCCCTAATTGACGCCGCACCATGAAGCTCAATAGCTTTCGTCACCGTAACATCGGACTTCGATTGCTCATCTGGCCCCAAATCTAGATTTAACAATTCGTTTGGGGTATTGATGAATTGCAATTTCGTTGCGTCCTTGTAAACTACGATGTGGGCCTGTTCTGTATAGGATTGACCTATTAGTAACGGTCTATCAAGCAAATTATCAACAACCACTTTGCAAGAGACTTCGGCATCTACTCCGTCGATACTAATAGAAAGGTTCAGCGATCCTAGCGACTGTACTATGTCGTTACCAAAACCCTTCATGGGTGTAGGGATGTTATCATGAGAAATGCCTAATTTAAGAACAACAGATTCCCTAACCAATGTCACGTCGCTGCCAAAATCGATGAATGATTCAAAAGGTAGACCATTAACATTCACTACTTTATTATACTTGGAAACCAAGGACTTAGGTTCTTCACGTACAATACGCATGCTTTTAGCTACCTTGTCAGTTGTAGTACTTGCAGTAGTCGTGTTGTTTGAAGAGTTAGTTCCTCTTAGAGTACAACTGTCTGCCGTATGCCCCATCCTTCTACATTGACTGCACTTGATGATTGGCTTTGGACAATAAACAAAACTATGCCCCTTCTCTTTACAATTGTAACAACCCGTGTTGGATCCAGGACCGAGATTAGACCTTGCATACGGACCAGATTGGTTAAGGTTGTTGGATTTGTGGTGTTATCATGTTTGTTTCTAAACAAATTACGGTCGGAGGGATGGTTGGAGTCTCTGCTGCTAATAAGATATTGCACGAGTTGATCTGGTTGGGTGCACTGCATTGCTAAGGCTCCTGATCTTAGGGTTCGATCAGTTATCCCGTGAATGATGCAGTCTACCGCCTTTTTACCAACAATATCGCATTGATTAATTAGCGCTAGTTTTTCATAAAAATATACTTCTATGGGTTCATTGTATCTACTTTTCCTCTTGAGCATGTCCTCCAGAATCTGGCCGTAATTCTGTTCATGAGGGAAAGCGTTACTTAATTTTTCTTGCCACTCACTCCAACTGTGTAACACAGAGTTTAAACCCTCGTACCAAACTTTAGCCAGACCCTGGAGTTTCTGCATCGCAAAATGTATGGTAGTTTTGTCATCCCATCCATATACCAAGGCACACTCGTTTACTTTCTTAAGCCACACATCGACGCGTTGGTTTTTGGCGGAGGGATCAAAATTAGGGAGAATATTCATGTGATCAATTTTAGCCGAATACACGGGCGCGCCCTTGGTAGATGGTTGGGATGTCAAACTGTCCTTGATACAATGTACAATGTCAAGTAAATCCTTTTTAGTAATAGAAAGACTACGTGACCTTTCAACATCCGCGTCGTGGCGCTGCTCGGGGTGTTCGCGTTGTTTGATGTTCTCATGCAGATGTTCCGCAGACGTGGAAGCGCGAAGACGACCCTCGCAACGCTGTACACCGCCATTCGTCGCTGCCTGCTGCTGTGACGTAGTAGCACGTCCTCACCTCGCAGATCGGCCACGGTATTCTTCATCGGCAAGCAGCTGCCCGCGTGCTTCGAGTAGCTCGGCTTCTAAGAACCGAACTCGCTCCCGGTTGAAGCCCATCTCCCGACTGGATGTAGCTCGGATCGTACTGCCAGCTCTCAGTCGGCTCCGGCTCCGACTCCGTCCCCGCCTTGAGCTTCTACTCCGCTTCCGCCTCGAGCTTCTGCTTCGCCTTGGGCTCCGGCTGCGGGGTCGAAATCGCCGAGGTGTCGCTAAGACCCTGCCAACTGGCTCACCGCTTTTGCGCAGCTCAACTTGCTCATCCATGACCTGGAATCTTATTGTGGAAGTGGGCGATTTATCCCGCTTTCTGAAGTATAGAATAAACACAGATTTCCCGAAAGGAAAAACAAGAAAACTCGTACAGTAGTTTATTGTGACACTTATTTAATTGTACACCACCAAACTCATTCCACGTCCGAAGAAGACTGCCGCGCCTCGTGCAAAATCCGACCTTCCTTACTGAATACGCGCCAAAATGTTCCCACCAAAATTCAAAGTCTCTGATTGGTTCACACTTAGCAGTTTGAGCCAATCAGAGTCAAATGTCATTTTCGTGGATATTCCGGTGTTGCCAGCATATATATTACAAATACCGTCAGACCAGAGCATGAACCCTAACACTAGCCCGCGTTATTTGCGATGGGAATATCCCATGGGAATATCTCGCAATTCCAACTAGCAAACTATGTTTGTCTAAAAATATTATATGAATGAAATACTCATAATCAATCAACATGTCGACCTTACAACCCACACGATGAAGAAGAAGAAGAACATCTATTACAATAAAACCTCTGTAATAAATTAATAATGGTAAACTAATTTTAAATTTTATATTAGTCTTGTCACTTTCTGACCCACGACCATGAAAAAGGACGGAAGATTGTCGGTTCTTTTGAACGTCAAATTTTATGTCACAAACTTCAATGCAGGATCCTAAAACAAGTCGTTTAAACAACGTTTAAAATTACATTGCACACGTCAAAACTTGACATTTGCGCTATAAAATGTGGCACTTCCAATGGTTAACAATCTCCTGTCCATTTTCATTGTCGTAGGACAGAAAGTGACAAGACTAATAAAATTTAAATTTATTTTCGCTGCGGGAATCGACACCAATATGCATTTAATTATTATTAGTTACTTATTTAATCAGTGTAAGTAGCACTGACTGAGCCCGTGTAGGAGTAAAATAACAGTAAGTAACATAAGAGTAAAAATACTATTAAGTGTTATTATGAAAATATAAAGATTATCACATCACACCGGATAAAAACACAACAAAGTTTTTCCCAAAAATTTTTGGACGGGATTAAAATCTGCGACTTCAAGCTTTACAGGCAGGTGTATTACCAACTAGGTTACAAAGCCGTCAATTTACAATATCATTTCGGGTAGTTACGAGCTCCGCAGTGAAATAACACAATAAACGATCGGTACACCAGCGGGGAGCAATGAAACAGCTATCAACATGTCTACGGCAGGGGCCGTATTTCTTCACCAGAACATTAATCCAGCACGCGTATCGCGCAGTGGTGAACACCGTACGGAAAATAATAATAAATTCTGCGTTTTGCTCATTTTATTTTGCACCTATTTATTAACTGGAGCTCTGTAGTTGTATTTTTAACCGATTTCAAAAAAGGAGAAGGTTCTTTGACTGTATGTTTTGTATGTTTACTAAGCGATTTCTCCGCCAGTTATGAATCGATTATGATGCTTTGTTTGGTAGGTCCTTATAGAGAGTAGGTTTTATCGAAATTGATACAGTGGTTTTTGAATAAATCACAAACACAAGTTTGTATATTTAGATATATCTATAGTCTAGTTTTATACATATAAAAGATGTGTGAAAATAGCGAGAGTATAAAAATGTTATTAACCCCTTGTATGCGGCTGTCAAGACGTATTGACGATATTAAGGCAATATTTATCTTTTGTCTTATTTTTTAATACAAATACCAACAGGTTGCAGCGACGGCAGTCCATCACGAGTTCCATTTCCTTTTACAGAAGTAATGGAATGAAGACTGAGGGAAACTGCGACTTTACGATTTGTTTTTTCCTTTTTCTCGCTGAAGCGATTTGCGCGCGGATTTGAGTCTTTACGAGGAAAAGGCGGGACGGTGAAGCTTGAGTTTGGCTTGAGTAGCTAAGAGTGAGATAGAATAAATGTCAGAGCGGAAATTGTGGGTTGGATTTCAGTAGCGTGACCACCATACAAGCCAAAAAGCCCGGCATGCCCTAACGTAATAATGCGGATATCGAACGAAAGTCCAAAAAAACAATTAAATTTTCGCGCCAGTTTTCATTCGAAACTTGCAGAATCAATCGCGCGCTCGCTCGCTAACATTTAACCCTATTCCAGGCGACACACACTACAAACCAACGAGTCGCGTTCGTGTCGACACGAAACGCGACTCGGGATTGCTCGGTAGCTCGGACCGCCGCGCCGCCATCTCACTCCGACCCGTGGGCTTTTATGGGGCATGCTTTTGCGTCTCTTTTACTCTTACGCAATCTTATGGAGATCTGTGACGTCGTTGTGTTATGAACTTTTTTTAACAATATTGAAAATAGTACTAGATTTTAGGAAAAATTAAGCCGGGCTTGCGCATGAAACCAGCCTTCCGCATTTGAATGTAGTGGTAAATTGAGTAATGATGCGAAGCTATGTTCGGGACGGTTACGTTGCATTCTTCTGTTGTTGACAGTTGTTGTTTGAGCGGGTGATAATTAATTGGTGCAATTTCTATTTTCTTGATAAAAAATTTAGTTTTGTGTAGGCTTTGCGTTTAAAATGAGTGTAGATCTGGGTGATATTGTTCCGTGTAGTGATTTGAAGTGTGTGCAAAGTTTAACAAGCGGGGGAAAGGTAAAGTCATTGACCTTACCCGATAAAGAGCAGCTTATTTCTTCGCCAAAACCAACACCAGATTTGTTGATTTCTCAGTCAAGTAAGTCTCATAAAAGTCAATTTAATAGATCTGTGTACAAAACTCATTGGGTAGCTGGATGCTCGCAAAGTTATATTGTTGGTGTTGCATATTCTTTTCCAACGAGAAATGCATGGAATACGTTTAGTTATGACGATTTAAATAACATATCTAATGCCATAAAAAGGCACCAAAACTCACAAAACACATGAACACTGTTATTTCTTTTTGTAATTTTGGTAAACAGCGTATAGAAGCTTCTTTATCTCTCGTCAGTTACCTATCTGACGAAATCTCAAAACATAACTCGCGCGTCGACCACAATCGTAGTGTTTTTCAGAGATTAGTAGATATTGTTTGTCATTTAGCACAACAAGAACTGCCTTTCAGAGGGCATGATGAGACCATAACTTAATTAAATAAAGGAAATTTCTTAGAATTAGTATCTTTGCTTTCGAAATACGATCTCGTCTTGAAAAAACATATGCAATACCAAAATAGCGGCAAACCGGGGCCAAGTTATTTATCTAACAAAATTCAAAATGATGTTATTCATTCGGCATGCCTTACCATTAGACCCTAGGCACGCCACTGTTGGATTTCCGGTGGGGACATTTTGTTTTTAACGGACCTTGA
Source organism: Carpatolechia fugitivella (assembly GCA_951230895.1). Taxonomy (NCBI): domain Eukaryota; kingdom Metazoa; phylum Arthropoda; class Insecta; order Lepidoptera; family Gelechiidae; genus Carpatolechia; species Carpatolechia fugitivella. Next base: position 4,092,606 of record OX579672.1, read on the forward strand.
TGTTGGCATGTCAGAGAACTTATGACACTTAATTTTGACTTTTATGGTGGCTCAAATAGTTTGACATTCGGGTTTCTATGCTCAATTGTTTTTATTCTTGTTTTATACGGGACAAAAAAAAAAACAAAAAGATTTTCTGAAAAACTTTTTTTACAATGAAAGTTACCTGAGCAAAAAAGAACAAATACACATTTAGTCTATATTATTTTCAAAGAGCAAAAATTACATAATTTATGTTTAATTATGGACGAGAACATGACTTAACATCAATCAATCTATGGCCAGTGACAGTCCACTGCTGGACTATGAGCCTCCTCCACTTAAGTGGAGGGTTTTGCCATAATCTCCACGCTTGGCAGGCGAGTTGGAGATCGCAGATTAAAAGGTTACTTTATCAGAGAGCGCTGCTGCCCTTTCCCTGTTCAATGTGTAGTCCCTAAGTCGCCTCTTACGATACCCACGGGAAGAGTAGGGGTTGGTGACAAATGTATTCTACTCTGCCGTCACCACACGGCTAACCTAACAAGTGGACAATTTGAAAGTATGATGGAAATTTCCGTTGACTTACCAAGGAAAAGTGTAGTTAAGAGAAAAGATACGGCGTCCTCGCGTTTGCATTGAGAGGACGCAATGAAGCGTACCAAGATACCGGACTCAATTTACAATTCTGAGAGTTGTAACAAAAGAAACTTCACTTTGGTATACAAATCTGTGGATTTTAAAGGAAACAGTTCTTTTCAGACATGGCGTACCAAAATTTACTAACATAGATTTTTTTCTTTGTTACTAATAATGTAATGTAATTATATCAATTTTACATCCAATATTATACTTAAATGCGAAGGGATGTCATCCTGTTCATATTTCAAGGTTAATCTACTGAATTGATTTTGAAGAAAGAATTTTTTGATACTCAAGGACAGGAAAAAGCTACTTTTTACTACGGGAAATAAACTTTTATTAGCAACATGCGCAGATCGCTGCTAGTAAGATGGTTTTGTCCATTTTCACGCTGCAACAACGGAGCGAAATCCGTGATTTTTGCACAGAGACATTTTATTAACTAGAAAGTGACCTAAACTACTTTTTATCTCCGGAAAATTTTTGTGCCCACGGGAAAAATTAAAATGAATGAGGCGTAACTTAGCTAGCCGGATAAAATATCCAAATTATTTTTGGTTGGCCCAAATTTTGATCGCTTGGCGACCATGTCGAGCGAAGTGCCATGTGAATTTTTTGTACGACTTCCCAAAAAAGGGAGTGTAATGTGTTCAGGGTTAATCACACTAATATCATGAACGTGAAAATATATTTGGATGTTTAGATGTTTGGATGTTTAGATGTTTGGATGTTTGTCCCGCCTTCACGCTTAAAGTACCCAATGGATTTGAATGAAATTTGGAATGGAGATAGTTTGTAACCTGGATTAACACATAGGATTATTACGGGAAAAAGTCTTATTTCACGGGAAAATCTTACACAACGCGAGCGTAGCCACGGGCGGGCTGACTAGTTTATAATATTTGTTCCACCATAACTTCAAAATGCTTGGGAACTGATTTAGATATATGGGGTATCGTGAGAATCCTTACCCATCCTTTCTTTGATCTAAGTTACCCAAGCCCAAGAGACTTATTTGTGACAGTCGAGTTGAAGACGATATTTTATAAAATCGGACAAGAAAAAAAATACTAGAGGCGCCGACGGCTGCATGGCGTACGCTTTTGCCTGTTCATGGAAAGGACAAATGAAAAAATAAGTTGATTATTTAACGTAACTTTTCCTTTATCCAAGTTGTCGGGAATCCGTCTCATTTTTTACGTAGATCCCCGTAAGAGCCGCCATCTTTATCTCAAGCTGAGATGGCTTCGTCCGTTACTTGTGTCCATCTTGTTGAAATGGTGAGCATTTCTCAAGACTTGGCCAGATTAAACGATAGTTGAGCTCTTTATTCCGTTTCTTATTTCATATTCTTTCCGGTATGCCAGCAGTCTTTGAACGGGTAGATTTATTTTTTATTGTATGACGTTTTAATCGGAACAGTCCGTTAAATCCCTGAATTTCTAGTAAATTTAGGTCATTGGATTGATTGAACGTCTAACGCCTTATTCACCGAAGGTCTAGTTCAAATTACTTAATCGTGACTTTAAAAAATTACCTTCCAATTTCAACCTTCCTCTTTTTTGTTCCCAGGTAGAGGGCGTAAGTTAAATCATGAACGAAATATCCAGGCCTTACACATTGTAAATATAAGTATGCCTGATTATGTTTAATATTTTGAATTTGACTTCATATTGTTTAGAAAAAAAAGTTTCAAGGAGAAAACAAAATCTTTTTTAGAGAGACTTTTCAGAAAGACCCTGCAATCCTGTCAAGTTGAGAATCGAGTGGCGTGTAATAGTCCGATCTCAGTTGCAATCGAAACAAGCTCCCTATGATCGATTGAGCTGGAATGCATTTGGTGCTGGGACTGCTGCAGCTGGGACGTTGAGATATCACCAAGTCAGAAGACTGGCTGTTTATAAAGTAGATTAGAATTTAATTCACAGAGGTACTTGGACGAGAGAGTGCCTTTGGTCTAGTGGTTCGGACCGCTGTCTTCCGTCCGGGAGACGCGGTTTCGATCTGTCCGCTCGTACCAATGTGTACCAATGTGTTTTCGAATTTCAAATTCATATATCTGACATATATTTTTATGTGAAGGTATGTTTAGATGTTAGGATTTTGTTCCGTTTTCACGCCTAAACTACTGAATGGATTTCGATTGGAATGGAAATAGTTTGTACCCTGGATTAGCACATAGGATAAATATTACGGAAAAAAAACTTATTTCCATGGGAAAATCTTACACATCGTGTGCATAGCCGCGAGCGGACAGTGTTATTTATTTGACAGCTCCGTAGCCCAGGTGGTAGTGTATCTGCCTCCGACGCACAGGGTCGCGGATTCGAATCCCGCCCAGAGCAAACATTTGTGTGATGAGCATTTGTGTTTGCCTTGTGTTTGGTGTTTGGTTGTTGATTATCTATATAAGTATGTATTTATCTATTTATGTATTGTATATCAGCTGTTTGGTACCTATAGTACAAGCTCTGCTTAGTTTGGGATCAGATGGCCGTGTGTGAAGATGTCCCAACATATTTATTATTTATATAATCCTTTGTTTGATATAACAGCACTAGAGTGTTAAGAAACCGTTTAGCAGTGAAACGTCCAGTCCTGAAGTTAAACGAAGAAAAATGCCCTCATATTTTTAACTCTCCGCCCATCCGATCCGCAGGAATAAATTCAGCTCGGTCGCTTTCAAAATATGTTTTAAAATTGGATTTCCGACTCAACTTCACCAATTTTCAACTGAATTTGTGCAAAGAGTACATTTTCAAATGGATTTTTTAAATCGTGCGCAGGTTCCGTGAAAGGCTGTCGTTTTTTCGGCTACAAAATAAATAAATAAACTTTGGGTTTTAGATTTGTATTATAACTATATCTGCTAATTATTACATACGAGTCGTCCTGTAGTTCCATTACAATTACTTTGTACCCTACGGTTGTCAGGAAGAAATTGCTACCTTAGCAATAAGGCCACCAATATGTACATATCTTATGGTTGAACGGTTGTTGCCTAAGATACAAGTAAGAAATACTTAGCATCACATTCATATTTTGTCTGTTTTATATATTTTTATTTTTGTATTTCCCTATATAGTATGTTTTGGATTGAGTTTTATTTTTATTTATTTTTATCTTATATTCTATCTTATATCGTATCAGTATATTTTCTTGTGTTTATTAAAGTTTACGATCTTATATTTCTACCTGCAGTATTGCAGTACACCGCTGACATTCAGAGACTAAACTTAGTCAAATCTTAGCTCGAAATATATCAAACTGATCAATAAAATTCCAACAACATTAGCTTAGTTTTCGTCTAATAATGTCGCCATGATGATAACGATACTTACTACGAGTATCTCATCTGTCAGAAATCTCATCCGAACTAGACTTGTCACTAATCACATCTATTGACCCATTGACAGCAGATGTCACCAATGGGACATCCGTAACGACGTAATATATCAATCAAAGCGGAGACGATTCGAGACTTGTGGCGACTGATACGCTATGTATGACAATTTCGACTACCCACATAAGTTTTTAACGTTACTACCTGTATAACTGCTGACGGATAACTTCGGAATTACGATTATTTAAGATAAGTAAAATAAAATGACGTTATTTTCAGCTTTTGATAGCTACTCGTATAAACTAAACATTACATACATTCTTAACCGTATTCTACGACTATTTTCGTAGGTAACAGCCGTTACCAACAGTTAAACTAGCCGTTTGAGCACAGAATAATCTTCGGACAATCAGATTATTTTTAGCCTCAATATCCTAAATTAGAAATAAAAAAAAAATAAAAAAAAAATCTATTACCAAGGTAGTTGATATCGTCCAGAAGTGTAGCAAGTGAAAGGGCTGGCCACGTCTGTCGCAGAACCGACGAGCGTTGGAGCAGGCGGGTTCTCGAATGGACACCACGTCTCGGGAAATGTAGTGTGGTACGCCCCCCTGGTCAGGTGGACTGATGACCTGAGGAAGGTCGCTGGTGGTGGCTGGATGAGGAAAACGGGTGATCGTGTGCTTTGGCGTGCCCTTGGGGAGGCCTACGTCCAACAGTGGACTGCAATAGGCTGATTGATTTATTGATTGATATTACAATAAGTACAGTGAGGGCGAACTTGCGTTTGTGCTCGCGGGAGGTGGACGATGCATCGCTCGAGTGCTACGCGCTTTCTACTAATTTGCTCAGTATTTGAACCTAGGTATATAATGAGAGTTGGACTCTATAGAAATCTTTAGACGCAGAATGACCAATACGCATATTGACCAAGGACAATGACAGTAGAAATGTATAGTTGACACTTAGAACTGCCAAAACATCCACTAAAACAGTTATCTTCAACCACAAAATTGACAAAACAGCAGCAGTTTGTTTGTCTAAACAAATGTTCATTACGATCTGATTTGGCGTGGAGTTAGTGCGTGTCCGTTGCTCGCTGGCTGCCAGCCGAAGAGACGATTAACCAAATGATGCTGTGTTACAAACAACGCTAGCAGGCAATTTAGTATTTAACACGGTCGATAGGTGGCGTTGTTAGTTGTTAAAAGTTGCTGTCACAATAAGTGAGTGTGTATAGGAATATTGATTTATTTAGAGTTATGTAGATTTATTCCTTGGTTATTTTTCTTTTTCTTTTTGGCGTGGATCAATTGACCGATCCACCCAAGGCCACTGACATGGCTCACGAATACTTCCATAGTAGCAGCAGCGATCCACGACTTAGCATGCCATCCGAAGCTCATTATCACCTTTTCGGACAATATTTTTTAATTAAAAACCTCCTTAGCTCATTTTTAAAAATATGTATTTTTAAAAATGATGATCGATGCGGGTATTTCATCGATGCGGGTATTTCATTGTATATTTTTATTTTTTATTGCGTGCGAGTGGTTGTAGTATGAATACGTAAATAACTTACACTGACCTATCTCCACCTTCAAACGTTGTTGTAAGTCAAAACAAATGAGCCAAGTCGTTTCATCATGCAAATGGGGATTGATAGTGATAGGATTCACTGAAGGCCAAGTTTGTTGCTGGTATTATACTATAGTTTACCATACAGACCATAGTAAAGGCTGATATTGCCAGTAATGTGTGTGGCCACACTGACAGCGTAAAAAGCGAGACATAATACATATCTGTGGAGATTTATAATAGGGGATCGGACTACTTGTTTTTTATTTTATAAATCCAAACTTGTTAGTTTCTGCTATCGAACACTAAAAGAATTTTTGCTCTACCTTTAAAATTGACTGAGTTATAAGGGTTTGAAATTCAAGATTAGACAGAGAGGCACATACCCACTTGTGACGTCATTTGTTAGAAACGCCATAAATATATTCTCCATACAAAAAATCGTTTTTGAAAGAAACAGACATATTGAAACTTTAAATAATCACTGTAAATTCGTTTTTCAACCGATTCTGTTTTTTTCTTCGCGAATCGTCTGCTACTAATCTATATTTTAAAAATAATTCATAAATTATGGTAAATTCATAATAGATTGTGAACAGTCCGATCCCCTATTGGCATTGTTTAGTTTAGTTTTTTATAAATTGTTATTACTGGCTGTAAATCACCCAAATAAAATAAAATAATAAAATAAATACTTCCTATTTAGCCTATGCCAGGAGCCAGGGTTTTCCTAGTTTGGGTTCCTGTCTTCCACGATCTTTACCTTGAGTTATTATGACATAATTTCTGTCTCCTTAAGTTTATAACTGTCACTATTGTTAGTTTATAAGTTATCTACTATTGTGGTAGAAATAAAAACATTATTATTATTATTACTTAATGTCGTACGACTTGCGGAGTTGTGGAATATCGCGAAATAAATTTATGAACTTCATTGAATTTACTGTTTGTTACTTTGTTTGGTGAAAAAATATTTTCGGGCTACGAAACTGAACAGCTTTTGTTTGGAGTTCGAGCTACCACCCAAGAGGTAGATAGATAGATTGATAAAAAGCTTTATTGCATTAACTGCACACACGCATGCGTTATTGCATTGCGTTATTTCATTAACATAACACAATTTTTCTGCAAGTCGGTAGTACTTTGGGAACCACATTGCTCAATTTTCTTCTTAAAACCACATAAAACTAAGCAACTAGGATGGCGTCAAAATACGAAACGTAATTTTTCCATAGCATGTTATTTCATCACTTAGATTCGTCAACATTGTTTTTAATGAGTTCACTAACTATTACTTGGTTAATAATATGCGCTGAAAGTCGAACCCCACACCCTCTAATGCGGATCCTCCATCCATCACCCAAAACAACATGCACCACGTCAATCACGATGACTAGCGTAACACCCCGGGTTCACCCGCGAGTGATGTGTCTCCAATAATGTGTTCAAACAAGGCACCAACTTTACTGAAGTATAACTTAACTGTTTCCTCTTCTTTTCGTTTCGATGAATTTAGATTTACTGTGGCGTGGCTTATTTAACAGTAGTATTAAATAAAATAGTTTTACAATTTGTATTTTTTTTTATTGTTGATATTAGTTTTTAGTCCTAACAATTTGATTATTTTCTGGCAATGGCATCCAAGAAAAAAAAACAAACTCCTAAACAGTGGCATGGGCGAAAAAAGCTTATTTTTAAGGAACTTTATAATTTTAAAAATTCGTTTAATAGGTACCATACATTCATCGCCATCGTCATAATTATCTTGAGTCACAGCAATATAACCCATAGCATATCGTAGCTGGAATCTTTCATCAGAATTCGTAGACATTTGCTACGAAAGTCGTAGCAATGTAGCCCGTAGCATGTCGTAGTGGGAACCATTCCTTAGAAATTTATTTTGGTGCAAAGGTTGGCTATTGCGATCCAGCGAGGTAACGCTGCCAGCGTTGTGGGCACCTTTGCACCGGGAACGGTTAGGGGCGAGTTATTTGACTGATGTATTCTTTATGTATTTTTGTGTCAAATTATATTTTATTTATATTAGGGAAACTTACAGCTTAGATAGTAATATCATAACTACAGCTAAGATACAATACTTGAGCCAATTACAAGCTTCTTTTATTTTTTATTGGAAAACAAATGGCTACAAGTATTTAAATAAATATTGGACTTAAAAACAGAGAACTAATCACAGGTCTTCACTGGTAACAATAGCTTGTATAACAACTACCTACGTAGTTGACATATGAGAAAAAAATCATGTTCGCCGCGTCACCATTCGCTCACATATAACAAAAAGTTAAAATCTATGAGGATACAAAAATACATACTTATAAAGAACTATGAAATTGTAAACAATTTAGCTAATACTTAGGCTAATTAGGAATTCGTAGATTATTGCTATGAACGCTAATTTCTTCGGTAGGTAAAATTAAATAATTATTAAACGCATAATAAGACAAACGCCTCGTTTAGACTAATAAATCTAATAATTATTATAAATAACGTCCTTTTGTGTTAGGAACCATTAATAATTATTGATGGTAATCCAATAGGCTTGTAAAGCTATTGTGATTAACATCTTTAGTTAGTTGAGTCAATACGCTCATAATTCTAGGGAATTTACAAAGGATTCAGGAAAATTTCGTAAAAAGTTTTGTAAGACGTTGGTTCTATAAATAAATAACGTATTTCTAATTTCACTTTGTTGTCTAACAGCTATATTAGAAGTTAATGCAGCTATGTTTGGAATTCAAAAACTCATTTTGGTGGGAGTCGAACCTTCAGCTCCCAAACGGGAGGTAGCCACTACATCACCATACCAACGCTCTTCAATCAATAATACAATACAATGCATAATATATTATGACTAAAATATTTTTATTTTATTATAATTTTTCTTGTTATAGTAATTTAAATGCTACGAAAACATGCGCTTCACTGTAACAAATTGAAAAATGTCCAAAAACATTTCGATACTCGTATTATTCATTCCCGGCGTTTGTCGTTTATTTCGTGGAATCGTAAACAAAATACCGAACGACCGAATGAATTAATGAATGAATAAATGAACGAATGGAATTGAGGAAAAGCGGAAAAATTAAACATCAGCAGGCTAAGAGGAATGTGGTGTGGGACAAATCATAACCGCTAGTAGGAATATAAAGCTGTATTGATTGGTTCCGTACTGTAAGGAGCGGCCTCCTTTGAGGTGACTGGCTGTTCGTTTAGTTCGATTGGATTTGAATATGTTGAGGATATTGTATAGGATAGGTAGGTATATTGTTTTTGGTCGCTTTTACACTTCAACAAGCCAAGTATGAAGTACGAAGTTGATGCGAAAGTAGGAAGCAGAAGCCCAGGATATATTTTTCAGCAAGTTAATAAAGAAATTACAAGTAGTTTACGGTTTTTTATTAATTTTTACTTTATTTTGTTTCTATGACTGACCCATTTGCTATATATACTGTAGGTATCCCTACATGTCAGTTATTTTGTGGGTATTTGATAGATAGATAAATAGATAAAGCATTTATTTGATACTGCAGACACATACATAACAAAATTAAAACTAGTATTTAATATGAATATCATAACATAACCTGATACACCAGGTTATGCATGTGTGCTGCAGCAGTGCAAGAAGGTCGTAGCTCAGCGTCGAGACATGCTCAGGAGAGCAGATATCGCTGATTTTCAGCCATTATGTTTGAATATCTTTATAACACCATTCTTACGGAACCCTAAAAATGGTCATATTTCTAAACGCCAATCATTCTGGGTTCCGTCCTAGGCGCCGCCGGGACGTCTGCTCCAGGGCCCGTAGAGATGAGACATAACATAAACATTCGGATATTAGATTATGTGAAAAGGTAATGAGGGATTTAATGACAGCTCTTTAAAGAATAAAAATAATAGTTCTAATTAAGACGACAGATGGCACCAGGTTTACTTCGTGGATTCTTTTTTTTAATCCTTTTATGGCCCTGGGTGACTCGCTGGATTTCTTCGGATCCACGAATCGTCAACGCCATCTACCGAAGTTATATGAACTATTTTTTTAATTGGCTGTCGGAAAATCCCCCATTATCCCTTTTCCGACTCGGATTGTCATATGTTCTTACTCTTTATCTTTCTTTCTTTTTCGCTCAACAGATAAAACGGCTTCGCAGTTTAGTTGGTAGTATGCCTTTCTACGAAGCTTAGGATTAACATAAACGGCCCGTTACAGTCCACTGCTGGACTATGAGCCTCCTCCACTCCGCGTGTTTGGTTTTGCCATAATCTCCACGCTTGGCAGGCGGGTTGGAGATCGCAGATTAAAAGGTTACTGTATCAGAGAGCGCTGCTGCCCGTTCCCTGTTCAATGTGTAGTCGTCGCCTCTTACGGCACCCACGGGAAGAGTAGGGGTTGGTGACAAATGTATTCTACTCTGCGTCACCACACGGCATAACTATAGAAGCTTAGGATAACTGCTTTGAAACCCTTCCAGGGCCAATAATTGCGCAATCTATAGGTACTTTCTATCTATTTTTTAATGTAAGTATTTATATCAACTGTCTAATACATAGCTCGAGCTCGGCCTAGATAGTTTAAGATCATCGCGTATACCCCGTCCGGGTAAATACTTGCTTTTCACGGAAAATGCAGCCAGGTCGAATCTTGGTCACTTCTCACCCATTAACAGACTTATGAGGCAATACACCGTGAAATTTACATCGTTTTGTTCCCGCCGTGTAGTGATAGTACCCGTCAAACTGAACAACTTTTCACGAAAAAAAGAATTCCAGTGACAAAAAAATTTTTAGACTCTATACAAAATGGGTCGCTCGGGAGTCTCACTTTGTATGGGGAGACCAAAAATTTTTTTGTCGCAGGATTTTTTTTTTTCGTGAAATGTTGTTCAGTTTGACGGGTACTATCACTACACGGTGGGAACAAAACGATGTAAATTTCATGCTGTATAACGCATTATGTAAAAGCAAGGATACTATTGATATTTTCGCCGATTCCCTAAACCTTTTAAAAAGTTCATTCTCCCTCAGAGAAATTAATTTAATGTGGCTCGTTTTATTCTTCTTAGTTGTTATTCTCTTTGTTGTAGCTGTATTATTCTGTATTATTCAGCGGCAGAGACGTGGACAGTGCGTGAGTTGGAAAAAGGGAAGATAGATGCTCTAGAGATGTGGTGCTGGAGGAAGATGCTCGGCATATCGTGGACAGAGTTCCGCACCAACGTGTCCATACTCCAAGAACTCGGCATCACAAAGCGCCTATCGGCCATAGTACAGACACGCATACTACAGTACTTTGGTCATGTCTCTAGACGTGATAACAACTCCATAGAACGGCTGGTCGTGCAGGGAAAGGTAGAGGGAACCAGATCACGTGGCAGATCACCCACGCGCTGGACTGATCAGGTGAAATCCGCAGTGGGAAACCGCGTATCAGACTGCACCAGACATTCTGAAAACAGAGAGAGATGGCGGGAGATCGTGAGGAGAGCTGTGTCCGCCTCAAACGCTAACGTGGACGCCTCAACGTGACCACGACCGCTCTGTCAAGAGTGAAACGACAGAGAAGAGAGATTATTCTGTATCTACTTCTCGTTTAATATTAAGCAATTTTTTAGTACATGCCGTTGTTGCCTGTAATTAGAGTAGCATGTCTTAATGTATGCTCTGTTGGCAACCTAATAAATAAAATAAAAAAATAAATCAAGTTTTAGAGTTTATTTATTTTCAATTTATAGTTTTTTTATTGGTAAGCTTTTAAATCTCTCGTTCTCGTCCGGGGATGTCCGGGGTGCGTTGGTACGTGGTGGCCGGTAGGGTACCAATGTGTTTTAGAATTTCGAATTCATATGTACGTTTTTCGAAGCTCTTACGGTGAAAGAACTACTGCAAAAGATTTCAAAGGTTGTGTTTGTGTGAACTTATGTGTGAAGTCGACCAACCTGCACTGGGCTAGCGTTGTCAAAATCAAAATAAAAAATATTTTATTCGAATTAAGAAATCATTTTTCGACGTCAAAGCTATCATGGACAAGGCCTGACAACTCTAATTCGAGATAGGCTCGAGCCCCTCGGCGCGGAAGTCAAATAAGCTGTTGATTAAACTCTTGTCTTGATTAGTATTTATTTAAGTTAATCGATTTCAAAATGAAACTATTATATGCCTATGTACATTCATTTTGACGGCTCTGTAGACGGTGGTAGTGTATCTGCCTCCGACGCACATGGTCGCGGGTTCGAATCCCGCCCAGGGCCAACATTCGTGTGATGAGCACTTGTTTTGGCCTTGTATCTGGTTGTTGTGTATGTATGTATGTATTTATATATTTATGTAATGTATATCAGCTGTCTGGTACCCATAGTACAAGTTCTGCTTAGTTTGAGATCAGATGGCCGTGTGTAAAGATGTGTCCCCACATATTATTATTATTATGTTTTCAGTTCAAAATCTTAATTTATTAACTCTGTTTATCGCACAACTCTATTGTAACTTGATAGCAAAACAGTGTATCTCAAATTAAAACTGAAAATGAATAAATTCCATTTAAGAGGACTCTGTTTTGTATAATAACGGTCCCTTAAGAAAATTACGTTGAAATAAAACAAAATACCGTTCGGCTTCGTTTTGTTATACAGGGTGTTGTAAGAGGCAGCTTTCGGAAAACAACAAAATTATTATTCTTCTTATTCTTATCAGGTTATGTAAGATTGACAACCGACCTCACAAACCCTGGTGGCAAAGTCAAAGTCAAAGTCAAAATTATTAGGATGTTATTACATCACAATGGCGGAATTTTGCAGCCGCCGAAGACCTCTGACTTGGCCCATATAGTGACAATGTTCTGACGCCTTCTGAAGCACACAATCATCTTATTTTCCGGACATTCTGGTGATACAACTTGCAAGGTCTTAATCAAACTAAGAATAGTTTAAAAAATGTTTTTTGTTTGACCACAGTGACCTCACCGGGATTCGAATGCGATGAGAAATGAACGCTTACCGCTCAGCCATGTAAACTAATTAAAACTTTTTTTTTTAAATCTTTCTAATGACATGTTCGTAGTAACATGTCATTCATTACATGAATTATTTAGATACTTAATAGCCAAAACCCTATTAAGCATTTAACATTAATAATTCATCGTTGACATAGAGAAATAATAATACATAATCCCAACAACACGCGACTAATAATTCCAATCGACCTTTTACAACCCTCGAAACCTAAATATTTTGACTTATGCCCTTTTCGAACTAGCTATCTACGCATGCGTGGACTAGACGCACTGTCGCGGCGACAAACTGGTTTTTACTACATTGCTGTTTCAAGATATAGGCACCGAGGTAACTAGTGGTTTCGAACGAACCCATGACGTATAAAAAAGTTAAGTGATTTGCAACTCTTGTTATAGCAAGTATAATGCTGTGAAAGACATGCTAAGCCTTTAGTTAATACATCATAATGATGATTACATTTTGTTTATTAATTCTTGACGTCACCACAGTCGTCATTAAAGATTATATTATGTATTGAATAGTTGTACAACGTAAGGATGACATTAAAAGGTAAATGACCAAAGTTCGGAATATAGTAGGTATCCGCAACAGTGCGGTCAGTAAGAGAGGTGGGGGAAGAAATTCGCTCTACGTAGAGTGAGGACATGAGAGTGAGCGAAACAGAAAAATACTACCGCTTATATTTATAAAACGAACGTTAACGAACATTTTTTAACGATTTCGTTGCGGACATTGCTCTACATTTTCTATTGTAGACAATGAATGAGGTGATTTGGCACAAACTAACAACAGGCCATTACATGAAAAAAGTTAATGCGTGTTCACTTGTTCTTTATTTGTCATAAAAAAAACTTTATCATCCATTAATAAAAAACTGTCGAGTACCAAAACCTGAAATGTATCAAAAAAATATCGTTCGGAACTTTCGTCGCCATTTTCCGCCAGCAGACGTCTTTCCCGCGCTGAGCCCAGTCTTACCCCGAGACGCGGCAAAGGCATACGCCCCCTACAGCCTATGCTCACACAACCACCTGTTACTGTCAAAAAATAAATAATCGCGAACCCTTTGCTGATAAAAAGTAAAAACTCCTTGGCAAACTGGCCAGTCAAGGTAAGTGATTTGAATTGTTTGTTTTGAAAATCGAATGAGGTGCACTCTGTCGATAGTGTTGTTTGTGACAAAAGGTCTTGTATCGATACAGGTAAATCTGTTTTTAGATGGTTCTGTAGGTATTTTTTTGAGAAATATTCATAAAACGAAGAGAACTTTTGAATGTATAATCATACTTAACATTTATTTTATTTTTTGCAATGAATTTAACATGAAAATAAAAACTATACATTAAAATTAGCTATTAATAGAAATTGATCGAATAAGTATATAAAACTAGATAGATTTCTGACGCGCGCCGCCTCGAGGGAGCGAAGCTATCGTCTTTTGTTCTTCTGAGTAAAACTATCAAATAAAATATCCTAATACTAGCTTTCCGCCCGCGGTTTCACCCGCGTTTAATGAGTTTTCCCGTAGGAATGAAGTGTTTTTCCGCGGTAAAAAGTAGCCTATGTCCTATACCAGGATCTAACCTATATGCGTGCCAAGTTTCATCCCGATCCGTCTTGTAGTTCAAGCGTGATTCGGCAACAAACATCCAAACATCCAAACTTTCGCATTTATAATATTAGTAGGATGACAAAATTTCCACGGCACATCGAGGGAAATTTTGTAAACAGTATCCCATTACGTAGAGATAATCGCTCTGTTCGAGTTAAGGTTAATTAAATAGGTCAGAAAAAATTTAGTCAGCAGAAAAAAACAGTGTAGCAAAAAAGAGTACCTAACTACCTATTTATTAAAAAATAAAGCCGTGCTGGGCTAGTTAATAAACGCGAAAAACAGGTCAAGTGCAAAACTGCCTCGCGCACCAAGATTTCTGTTTATTTTGCTAGTCAGATTGATTTGAGAAACATAAAAAATATTATTATTTCCAAATATTATTAAATCGAGGTAGGATCCAGCCTCTTGGTGGGGACGTACATTATGAGTTGAGTTGTTGATGATAATGATTCAATGAACTGAAAGATCAATAAAATACACTTGACTATTTAAATTTCAGCTTATTTTTAATTTTCTTTTTTTTCTTTGTAATTACGCAAATTACAAATTGAAACAAAAAAAAAACTAAACTGTAGGGATTTATAACGGGGTCCATCCAGTACCGTTCGAATCGGAGGTCTTGGTATGAGCTCACACGGGTTTTTAAATTCAGAATAATCATCATCATCGTGTGGGTTGTAATGTCGACAATAATAATTCAAATGAAGAAGAAACTAGAACAAGCACGCATATAATTTAAATTGATAGATAGATAAAACGTTTATTGCACCACAAGAACACTCACAAACATATAGCAAACTTTTGTTTTTGATTGCATTGGATGGCTTCGACTGTGACGATTCCAAGGATCTTTTATCCCTACCACGCTTACATAGGAACGCTAGAAGAAATGTGTTAAAAGTACCAAAGTATAATAATTACTATGGACAAAGGACTGTGGCATACCTCACACCTAAAGTGTTTAATGACTTACCTAGCAATATAAGAGATAAGTGTACTTCTAAAGCGGTATTTAAATCAAAAGTAAGAACCCATATGCTGGAATGTTATAAAGCGTTACTGGACGCTTTATAAGTTGACCTACCCAGTCAATAATCTATAGTAGTCTGCAGTTATTGATCCCAAGAGATAATCGTACTGATACTGATCTGATAAATAATTTACTAAATTAAAGGGAGCAATTCTTGCGGCCTACAAACTGTATTGTAGTTTGGTAGAGGATGAAATCTTAGCAGAGTAAGTTTTGAAAATAAAGTGTTTCTTTTTTAATTTATTTTTTACAACTTAATATAACCTTACGACTAAACATAAAAAAAGAAGTCGTGTGTGAAGTCGACCAGCACTGGGCCAGATTGGTTGACTACGGTCTCATTAATTTGCCATACTGAGTCCCTCGGTGTAATAATATTATATTAATTAATAAATAAAAAAATCGCGAAACCTCCGAAAATTACTTCAAATACCTAATTAACATTTTCTGAAACTCTCACTGAACCCTAAAGGGCGATAAATTTTGACACGTGGCTCAATTAATTAACCAAACAGAATTCATTTGTTTCGGTTGTGAAAATAACAATAAAGCGTTACGTGTGTTTTTTTAATAAGCCATTTTTTAAATTATTTTACTTCAGTCTTTCGGACCAACCGACTTCACAAATCCGAAAGTAGTGTATTGTTTTCCTTCTGTACTCAATTACTTAGACCATAAATTCAAACGATTCAAATTATAATTTCTATTTGTTTGTCCTTACTTTACGGCTCTATGTCAAAAGTTTTTTTTTTTATGGCACTAGTTGAACTTTGTGCCAGTGTCAAGTTATTATTATTTTTTAAAGCTAGGGAAACTATATACACGAAAAAAGAAACCGAATTAATATCATGGAAAGTTGGGTATAAAATAAATAAATATGCTATATACACATTAAATCTTATGAACATTAAAGATACACTAGTGAAATATACTTAAATATATTATATACGGGACGGTTAATTCAAAAGACCTCGTTATGATATGATAAACTATCGATCAATTAATAAAGTTAAACATATTTTATTATTATTATATTTAAACTGAATACTTGATTATATTATAAAATAAATTAGTATGCTGCTTCTTTTTTAATTACTGTTTTGACTATTATAACTATATGTAATTTGTATGTAATGACAATAAATTTTATTTTATTGTATGCAGCTAATATTTTATTATTAGCTCATAAAATTGTCAACGCCCATAATACCTCTGGTAAAAGGTAAAAATATAATTAATTCTTACCCTTACCAGTCAACCCGCTCGATTTTACCCCAGAGGCAGCTTGGGTCGAATTATATTGCCATTTTACATCCAGTTTAACAGCCATCTTGAAATATTGTACATCAATGTTCTGTATAGTGAAGTAGTTTAATTTATGTACAAGCTATGAAGAAAGTTTATCTAGGATATAAAGTAAATAAGTAAGCCGTGATCCAGCTCCAGACAGAACGAGAATGGAGAACTTGCGTCAATATTAACTTACTAATGATGCCACGTCATTATTAAATAAAAAATAAAAAAACTATTTCAAAACTCCTTAACTTAATCTGAACTTGATATTAAGATAACTTGATATAAGGACACCTGTCTCAAGATAAAGAAAGTAAAGAAATTTTTGTCGTTATAACAAAAAGAAAAACTCCACAAATATAATTTCAGTAAAAAGTTTTATATTTATGTAATTTTTTATAACGCAGTCTTTTTTTCCTCTAAAATCGATATTTTTCTATTTTCTCATTATATACGACGAACTATGTGCAGAACAGAACAACTGACTGATTGGCTGGCTTAACACCAAAAAATCTATGCTTACCGACAACAACGGCCGACAACATTCCACAGATTGAAAAAGAATCAAAGGGTCTGTCTAAAAAAAGAGACACCTTCGCATCTTCTTCGTTCTCACTAGATCCATCGTCCAGATCCATCAACTGTGCACTTCGAGCTGACAAAATCGTCATGTTGGTGGCATTGAATTCACCCGCCCGCTTACTTCCTCACCTCCTCCGACGCCTATCAAAACGGATACCAAACCTACCAACATGCAAATATTATGACGTTGACAGATGCACAGTTATACAAATTGGGTTATAACTTTACAGTTCCTTTGTATATTTTTCTAAATTTGATTTTATAGGTCTTTATTTTGGAACAGAGCCACATTGCTTATTGTCAAACTGTGTGAGTAACCATTAAAACCTGAAATTGGCAAGCACATTCAATTTAACAGCGTAATCTTTGATGCGCCAGCCATTTTGGCGAGCATTTCTATAAAATTGGACTCCTAAAGCTCGGAGCAGATTTAGACTGTCACGCCTAGTGATGTTCTGTGTTTAAAAATAAAACGGAAATCCGGATTCGGAAGAGAAAACTAAGTTGAGAGAATAAACATGTTTGGCATAGTCTGTTATGTTATTATTATGACCAACTCACAAAATGACACCAAGCGTTCCTGTATTCAAAACTATCTTTAACTACCTGTATCCTGTTTCAAATGCCGTGTGGTGACGGCAGAGTAGAATACATTTGTCACCAACCCCTACTCTTCTCGGGGGTGTCGTAAGAGGTGACTTAGGGACTACACATTGAACAGGGAACGGGCAGCAGCGCTCTCTGATACAGTAACCTTTTAATCTGCAATCTTCAACCCACCTGCCAAGCGTAGAGATTATGGCAAAACCCTCCAGGCTCATAGTCCAGCAGTGGACTGTAACGAGCCGTTGATTTGATTGATCCTGTCTCAAATAACTTAAAAATCTTTCATATGACACACTTCTAGACTCATGCCAATTTTGATTGCTTGACAAGTTTGAATCATGAAAAACCTTTTAGTACTCGTAGCTATACATCTTTGAGCGTGATGTTTTGTATGTATTTTTTGTTTCTTCGATAATAATATTGTTATACCTCCTGGATTCAAGAAAAAAAAACATATCGTATTCATTTCAAAGATAAGTTTTATGGTGCAGGGTCTGTATCTGCCCAAAAAAAATATTGCTTTTTAAATAATAACATACATTTTACTTATGTTATAAATATACGACACTGGGCTTTAACTCCAAATAAAAATGCAAGAATTTATTAATATTATCTAAAACGAAATTTAATTCTTAATGTTATATAAGTATGACGCTAGCATCCAGGAGGTTAAATTAACTTACTTACTTCCGTTTTTACGTAATTTTAGACCATATGATAGTCGTAAATGTGACTGAGTTGTTTTTAGAAATCTGGGTTATATTATTGTGTAGTTTATTATTAATTTTGTATGCTAGTATTTAAGCGAAACATGTTTTTGTATGTTTCGATGATTTTATAACACCTTCTATTTGATTTTAAAATTTAAGAAAAAAACACTAGGGCTGTTTTTTTGGGCCTAGAATAGTTTCTAGGTCCAAATCTAAATAAAATAAAATCTAAATAAAATCTCTAATAAAATCTCTAAATAAAATCTCGAAAAATCAAGGTGGTTGTTTAATACGATAAATAAAGCTTCAACAATCTATAATTATATTTAGTTGTAAACAAACAAGTCTCAGACAATTTAAAACACTGAATAAAGGGGCCAAATAACGGAACCGGATTTTATGAATCTGTCACATCACTACTGATTCTGTTATTACAATAGAATAGTTCGATTGGTCCCTTTTCAACTATTGGACCTCGGAGAAATCTTTCCAAAGCCCCTTAAGCCTGGAACACATTCTTAAGATTGCCTATTTGCAACTTACGACATTTTACAATATTATTTTATTTTCAAATCGAGTTCGTAACCTTAGATGCCGCCGCACGAGCCTTTCATTTATCTAAGTTCGTAACATTTTATAAGTGGACCTAATGTGGACTCTCTGATATTGGAAGGACTGTCTAACACAATAGAGAATTGTTTTGGAAATAAACAAAAAATAAATATTGCCTGGAAATGACTGCTATTCTAGGAATAAGGCTGCCTATTGACTAACTTTTTATTATTATTTTTAGTCCTCGTGTTTTTTACACACCAATATTGGGGAAATACGACAATAGGCGGTGTATTGACTAAGGCTGGTGCCTCTGTAAGGACAGTGGTTGTGTTTGTAGCAGCCTTGTACACTATGGCTGGGTAGGCTTGGGCCCTTCAGTGGGCAACAACATGTATGCCAAATTAAGCACACTATTTGTGCCGTTTCACAAAAATATTAAAACAGGTTACAAGTTCAATTTACATTGCGCAGCCAATTAGTCTGGACATGTCTGAACCCGTAACTATCTTTTTTATCAGCAACAAATAAATACAATCTGTTAGCAAAATAATGTAAATCCTCTCCGTGAAATGTAAATGGTTGATTTTAATTAAAGGGCGTATTTAGTCAATTAAACAAACATCAACGGCCCGTTACAGTCCACTGCTGGACTATGAGTCTCCTCTACTTAAGTGGAGGGTTTCGCCATAATCTCCACGCTTGGCAGGCGGGTTGGAGATCGCAGATTAAAAGGTTACTGTATCAGAGAGCGCTGCTGCCCGTTCCCTGTTCAATGTGTAGTCCCTAAGTCGCCTCTTACGACACCCACGGGAAGAGTAGGGGTTGGTGACAAATGTATTCTACACTGCCGTCACCACGCGGCACGGCACGGCGTATCAATGTGTTCTATTATAACTTTTCTTTCAAAATAATTTCATTTCCGAGAATGACGAATGCAAAAATGGTCAAAATAATGAAATTCGAATAGAATATACTTTAATTATTGCACACAAGGATATAGCGTGAAAGTACAAAAGATAGATGAAGGGGTGTACAGATAGGCGGCCTTATTGCTAAGGTAGCAATTTCTTCCAGGCAACCTTCAGTTTAATGGACTGACCCTTTAAAAATCAACCAGTTAAATTTCACGGTGTATATTATAGTTTAAATATGATGATTTGTATTATGTGTAGTTTGTTATGACTTCACTTATGCATGTAACTGTACATCGTATTTGTATAGGTAATTATAGCTCAGTGAAATCGTCCCGTGAAATGGAGAGGTAACATCTCACTACCCTCGTCAGAGGTCGAGTGTCATTATTGTAATTTTATGTGCCAAATCTGGGCTTTATCGCCCGTACCGTTCCCGGTGCGATACCGACACTTAATTTTATTAAAAACGTCACTTAAGTGCTTATGGTCCGACGTATATCATAATCGAAAAAGATTTAGTGGAATTGGTTCGTAATTTTGGAGAATTTCAAAAAGTGTCAAGATAATTTTTCAGGGGAAAATCGCTAAAATTGAAATCGTGTTTTTGGGTCATTCTTTGACTTGTTCAAAATATAATTTCTAATTACGATAATTTGTTTTTTTGTTTTGTTTGTTTTTTTATTTGTTTTTTTTTATTATTTTTTGTTTGTTTTTTTTTTTTATTTGTTTGTTTGTTTGTACATAATAATAATATAATCTACAATAACATTTGATTATCGGGTCTAATGGCAAAAAAAACAAATTGATTAAATAAACCTAGATACTCATTTCGCCAAATATTATTTTTATAAAAATCACAAGAGACAAAAATGTTATGTTGTTATAAGGTCCGATCAAAATGTTTCTATGAGGAAGCAGTGCGGTAAATCATCCATAGCCAACCTAGTGAGTCAAATAACATGCCTGTCCCTAGTTTTGCATGCAACGAATAACAACAGCGTTTTGTTTTTGCCCGGAGCACCGCGCGCCGGCGCGGCGGCGCCCTATCCGCTCGTCATATTTCCAGCTTATGGGCTTTGCCAGATGACGCAAAAACCTGCAATGCAATATGAACAGTCAGCCAAAATATTGGTATACCACCCTAAAGTTCAATGTCATTTGAATCAAATCAAATTCGTTTATTTAGGATACTAACATTGATATTAAAAAGATTAAATTATAATAAGGGTCGGAATTTAGATAGGATTCAGAAAGGATTACAGGGAAAATATAGTAAGTAACAAAGGTAAGCAAGAGGAAGAAAATAATCGCGTAATATTTAAGTAGATAATCGTTCCCTCGTTTTTATGTCTGTGGCGATGTGCAAACCGCACCATGACAAAGGGAAAAAAAACATTGATGTTTTGTTTTGAAATCGTAGAACAACAGATATTTTGAATAAAGTGTATATAATTTTTGTTAAAATTGTCTGTAAATATTTGTATTTTATTGTAAATACAGATTCAGAGTAATTTACAACAATACAATTACGATTTTCGTCAACTAGGACACTAAATATAAAATGGTAGACCACTTTCTTGGCCGACTGTTTCTACTATTTCGTTGATGATGAATTTGGAGTACATTTTAAAGCGAGAGTAAACTTGTTTCATGACACTATTTTGTTTTTCTACTTTATAAAACTGAGTGACTACTCAACCGGTTTGGCCATTTTTGTAATTTAATAGACAGCAGCTCTATACGAGCCTCCCCTAAATTAGGGCATTCCATCGACCACGTTGATCCAGTGCAGATTGATCGATTTCACACACAATCATCATCATCATCATCATCAACAGCTACGTCCCCATTGAGTCGACCACGCTGGCCTGGCTAAGCGTCATACTCAGATTAAAAACTCTTTCTGAGGCGTCATATTATACACACCAAAAATGACCAAAATCGCCGACGCTTCATATCTGTCACTTTTTCTTCTTTATCATATCGAAAAAATACACCTTTAGTGTGCTGTTCTTTCCTGTTTATTATTAACTAATTAATATTTGTCTGAATTTATATAACTTTAATTTACATTTTTCTAATTATTATTAAGCAATTACAACATAGGTTGTAGTGCTGTATATGAGTATATATATATATATGTTTTTCATCTGTTTACTTACATCATGCATGTCGTCGTTACCTGTAACTGGAGTAGCATTTAGCTTTTCAATTGTGTTATAGTTTATGTGGTATTTAATGTATACTCTGTTGTTGCTAACCTAATAAATAAAATAAAATTGTAAGGTCAACAACCTCGCTGCCAGCCACCAAATGCTGTCAAAGTCAAAGTCAAAATCATTAGTTTTGTTTTATTTTTGTTATGGCACTAGATTAACTTTGTGCCAGTGTCAAGTTTGGGAAACTAAAATTTCCATAGGATGTTATTACATCACTTAGATCCGTCATTACATTTTTTTGGGTGAGTTCACTAACACAATGGCGGAATCTGGAGAAGAGCTCACCGAAGAAACTCCACAGTCGTCGCATATTTTGCGTTTCCTCTCACCTTAGAGTATAGTTATCAAAGTCAGATGTACAAACTTTGACTATCACCTACCCCACAGTGTATATAATAACACTTACATTCTATATAATGCAAGCTGTATATGCAAAACGCGTTTACAAAGCACCCAAGTCCCCAGACACCGCTTAATGTAGCCATTCTCATTACCGGACGATCTCATTTCGGTGGGCGATATCTGCGCGGTGCTGCGATGGTTATGAGGCTGTTAGGTAAATAGAGAGATGGTAGTTCCGTGGTACTTAAAAGTATTTGACCGTCGTTAACGTTTTTCGTGTTTCTTTAAAGTTTCGGTTTTACGCTGTATTACAATGCAGTCGCTTCAACCAGCCAATTTGTAAGTATTTCCTCCAAGTACGAGGTAGACCGACAGCTTAAGAGCTAATTTGACAGCTGTCAAACTAGTAGAAAAATATCACATAGATCTACCAACGTGTCGGTGAACTGAAGGACTATACTTTCCGAAGAACGGTGTCGCTAACCTAACCTAACCTAACCTAACCTAACCTTTTGAACAAATTTGGGAACATGCATAAAAAAAATTTTTGATTTTTTCATAGTTCATCGGAATGTATACAAAAATAGAATACTAGAATAATAGAATAGTCAAAACAGAATCGAAATTGATCGAAAAACAAAGTAGTTACAACATTATTAAACAAATATATCTGTCCCTCTCTACGAAAACAAAATTTTCTATGGCGGATGTATGGCCCGCGACACATATGACGTCACAATAAAACCAATATATCTGTCTAACCATCAACTTTGAAGCCTCATAACTTTGTTTCTGAGCAAGATATTTGGAAAATTATTTTTTGTGCGTTTATCTGGAACTTGAAATATTTCGATTAATGAATTTTAAAAAATTACGCATGTTCCCTGTTATTATCAGCCTGCCTGCAATGTTTTAAGGCCCAAGAGTGGGAGCGGCGCGGTCCGGGTGTGGCGCGGCGTAGCACCGTCCCGCTTTCCCGGCCCCGGCACGGCTCTGTGTGACTTGGGCTGGGAACGTCCTCAAAAATTAATTAGTTTGATAGTGTCCACACTGGGGTTCGAAGCCAGAACCTCCTCTTCTTCCATTGTGGAGGGAGGCTTCTGTATGCACAATAGCAACCCGTAATTCTATTATTTTTTACTATGCAGTATAAAGCCTTACTAGTTTAATAGTTAAGCGAGTAATATAATTTTAAAACGATGATTTATAATAAAAACCTACTGGCAATGGGAGTACGAATTTATAATAAGATACCAATGGCATTTAAAATTTTGAATATGAGACAGTTTAAAAAAAAACCTTTACTTATGGTTGAATGAAAATGTTTTCTATGACATGCATGAATTTTTAATATCTAAATTATTACTGGTATGAGGTATTTATTATAATGTTTGCATGCTATTATGATTTTAGCAAAACATGAATGCGTTTACTATGTAACATACCAGCCTTATACCATGTTTTACGCAAATAAAATATTTTTATCTTTATCTTTAATTTTATTAGCAGTAGAGATGAAACTACAGCCCTCCCGGATATAACCTAAAAGGCTTAGGATAAACCCCTTTTAGGGAATTTACCCGAAAATAGGGTGGGTTTACCCTGTTCTCACGTGCACGTTTGTACGGGAAACAGCTCAGCTTCAAGCTAATATATTTTGGGCTAAATTATTGTATTTTTTTTTATTATAATTATTTTAAAATTATTGAGATAAAGCCTTTAATTTTTATCGCTATAATCTGAAACTAACATTAAGTTTATCCTTACTTCATTATAATAAAAAAGTACTTTTAACAACATCACTGTTTTAAACTATATTATTCATTAAGCATCATTCGTACCAAAATGAATTCCAAATATTTTATTTTTAAAATTTAACACTGAATTTGAACCCCCCCGTACCTGCGTACTGTCGACATCGCCACAGTTTTCAAAGTAGTTTTAAAAATCAAATAGTGACAAATATTAGGAGAAGAGTAGCTGGTTGTGTGAATAAGATCCTGATTCAACGGGGGAAGTGTTTGTGAGCCGAAGATCCTTGTAAATCTGACGAAATACCTGGTTATCTGCTGGAAACAAACGGTGTGAATCGTGGCCTAAATTCTAATATACAACGTCGTGTGTGCAATTGGATTGATCTATAGTGCACTCAGGGAGGTCTGTACACAAATTATTAACTGGACCTTGGTGAAATTACGAAGATTAACTACACCATTTGAACTCATAACCTCAGAATATTATTCTCGACAAATTAATAAAGTCACATAAGACATTGCGCCCTGGCGCCATCTATCGAGAGGAGACCAAACGCTTGTCAGAAATCGAAGCTCACTGAGTGAACCCTACTACGCGACCGAGCTCGCGCCTACGCGACTAGCCGTATAACTGTTGTCGAGCATTACTGAAAGAGGGCAGCACTTTAACTACGAAGGAGCTACGAATCTGCTACGATACGCCTACGACAGCGCTACAAATCTGCTACGAGTGTTATACACAACCACTCGCGATTAGCGCTTTGCTTTCGTACAGTACTTATCACATACATTTAAATGTCTGTTCGAAGATCGCCCCCGGCCACTCCGGCCGCTCCAGCACTCGGTTCGGCGCAGAGTAATCCCGAAATGAATCTTTTATTCTCACCGTTGGATTTGGATAACGTAAGCAGTAGACCAAGGCGACCAAGACAAGATACATCCCTGCTGTCATTAGCAGACAATCAAGATGAGGGGACTAAAAACCCTATCAGTATCTTGCAAATGATTTCCAATCAAACTGACATGATAAACAGACTTGTTGCAGATGTCTCTACAATAAAAATCCAGAACACAAAGATACAACAGACAAACGAAGACATCGAGAGGTCCATGAGATTTATGAACGATCAATTTGAGTCAATGAAATCAGAAATTGCGACTTTGAAGAAGGATAAGCAGGAGCAAATGTCCTATATAAAAAATCTAGAAATTAAAATTCAAGATCTACATTTTAAGAGTCGCCCCGCCGGTGTAGAGATCCGCAATGTACCGACTTCGGAAAAGGAGACACATGAAGACCTATCGAGCATCGTGTGCAAAATTGGAGCCGTGGTGGGGGTTTCTGTAGTAAATTCCGAAATTCGCGACATCTATCGTCTTCCTGGAAATCAGAAAACTGCCCGACCAATAGTAACCGAATTTTCAACTGTCCACACAAAGGATAACTTGTCAGCTGTCAGGCACTTTAACAAGATCAACCCGACAAGGGAAAATAAGCTTCATACCGGATACCTTGGAATTCCTGGGAAATGTGAGGCTGTATACGTTTCTGAACAACTACCAGAACAACTACAGCACGAGAGTTCGCCCAAAAATATGAATATAAATATTGTTGGATTAAACACGGAAATATATATTTACGCAAGACAGATAATGATAAATTTATTCTGATAAAATCACAACTTAATTTGTCTGAGTTAGAAAGTAAAAAAGATTGACTATTTTTTTATATCTCCAGGATTTTTTACCGTGTAATTTGTGTTACTACTATAATGTTTCACTATATTGTTGTTTTTCTACTAACCTCACATAACACTCTACAATATATTCCCATATATAAGACTCTTGCTACATACATAACGCACACAAATACAAAACACACACAATATTTCAAGCATAAATTATGTTCCATGCACGCTTCAAAACTCCAAGATTTCTATCCAAGATTCAATCACTTCCCACTGTCAAATTCTATTATTACTTTTGTTTGGTGCCCACCTCTATCCCCGTATAAATGGCTAACACCGGTGATCTTATAACAAACATATCTATAGATGATGATGTCCGTGTGGCTCTGTCACCCGAAGATTGGAAGATTGTCACTCGTATTTTCAGCTACATGGACATGGTAAATCCCTAAAAATTATCTCCCAGAATATTCGTAGTTTGTCGGCTAATTTTAACATGTTCGAAATACTTATGTGTCATTTAAAAGCTGAATTTGACATTCTGGTTCTAACGGAGTGTTGGCTTTTACGAAAACCTAATATTCCATTTATATCAGGTTACTCACATTTTATCTCTACTAATCCCTTAAACCAAAACGATGGTGTAGTTGTTTATATAAACAACAAATTAGATAATGTTAGTATTGAGGAACCGCTCTTGACTGATGCCAGTTGTCTAAAGATTAGTATTAGGTGCACATACAGTCGTTCTCGGCATATACAGACCGCCAGCCACAGACCTGAAAAGGAGTAAAAATACAGCAGAGCAATTACTTCAAGTAAAACCTACCCCGAAGTTATCAGCGGGCCATGTTAACTCGACTTTTGTTAACGCCGGAAAATCCTTAGCAGAATCAATTTTACGGAAAAGTAACAAGGCTCACAACCCCAAGTATAATACTCACACAAAGACACAACCATCTTCCTCTTTTGTTTTTTATGAAGCGGAGAAGGAGGAGGTTTATCGCACTATTATGTCTCTGAGAAGCAACTGTGCATCGGGTTGGGACGGTATAACTTCAAACATTCTGAAAAGCAATGCAGCTTTATTAACACCTATCCTTACCCACATTATAAATTTAAGTTTTTCAAAAGGAGTATTCCCGGATTTACTTAAAAGAGCCCAAGTACATCCTATTTTTAAATCAGGAGATAAGAGTATGGCGTCTAACTACCGTCCTATATCTGTGCTTCCTTCTCTATCAAAAGTCATAGAACGCATTGCGAATAACCGTTTGATCAAATACCTGGAAGACAATCACCTCCTATCCCAGCAACAATTCGGTTTTCGTAAGAGTAAATCCACCGTAGACGCTGTACAGGATTTAACGAGCTTTATAGTCACTAACATGGATCCTGGTAACAAGTGCCTTGCCATTTTTCTTGATTTGGCCAAGGCATTTGATACTATATCAATTCCTATACTCTTGTACAGGCTCCAGTCCATGGGCATCAGGGGTCTTTCACTTGAGTTTATCCAGGACTATCTGAAAAACCGTGCTCAGTATGTCACGATAAATGGTACTTTAAGCTCGGACATGCCAATTACTTTTGGGTTTCCTCAAGGGAGCATTTTGGGTCCAACGTTGTTTCTCGCGTTTATAAATGACTTGTGCAATTTGACATTACTAAAAGGAAGACTTATCTCATTTGCTGATGATACTCTTACTGTCCATGACCATCAGCATGATAAAACCTTATGCAACTGTCCTAAGCTAGTAAAAACCGATTCCATAAAATATCTTGGGATTTTTCTTGACGCCAAACTTAACTTCGTGGCCCATATTCAGTACATAATTTCGAAACTCCGCAAACTCATTTACATATTCAAAAAACTCAGACACGTTGCTGACTTTGACACTCTTAAGATGGTTTATCTTGCACTCTGCCAATCTTTGACCAATTACTGTATCACTGTCTGGGGAGGTGCATCTAAATCCCACCTCCTGAAGCTCGAAAGAGCGCAGAGAGCAATTCTCAAAGTTGCAACATTCAAACCCTTTTACCACTCAACTGAAGCTCTGTACAATTTTTGTCAAGTCCTTACAGTACGCAAACTCTTCATACTTAACACTATACTTCTACAACACTCCAAGACTTCTTTTTGTCAGATTTTAGCCTCTAAAAGAAACAAAAATGTAGCAACCACTATAACAACCAAAACGGCCTTTAGCCATAGATTTACGTTTTTTCTTGGTCCTTTTCTTTACAATTGTGCAAATCGTTCATTAGATATCTACAAACTGAATAAACACGACTGCAAAAAGCAATTTTAATCTGGTTAAAGAATTTATCTTACACTGAAATAGAAAACATCCTCAAACCTGTGGCGTAAATAGTATCCCACTGTAACATACTTCGTATAGTCCTGCCTAGTGATTGATACCCGATCCCAAGACATCTTGTCGTAGGGCTAGGCAGGAAACGCAACGAAACAAACAAAAAAAACCCGTGCTTCGTTCCGAATAACATTGGAAAGAGACAAAGATATTATGTATGGCAGGGAACAGGTTAATAGTGATGCACGCTTGTCAGGTAATCGAGATTGACATATGTCTGGAAATTTTTCTAATGTTTGTCCGAAACAGGGTATACCCTAAAACATAAACAATCCAAAACATCTTGGTAACACAAACAAACTAAACTATTTTAACTTGCATAATCACACGCACACACACACACACACACACACACACATGTTTTTTTTGTTTTTTTCTTAACCATGCTACTTCTATCCTTGTTA
The DNA here is from genome assembly GCA_951230895.1 of Carpatolechia fugitivella. Classification (NCBI taxonomy): domain Eukaryota; kingdom Metazoa; phylum Arthropoda; class Insecta; order Lepidoptera; family Gelechiidae; genus Carpatolechia; species Carpatolechia fugitivella. Next base: position 4,121,272 of record OX579672.1, read on the forward strand.
TATCTAAATATACGTAACTAACTACTTACTTTCTAAGAATATGTTACGGGAAGTACATCTGGGGTACTGGCGACCTGAAGCACAGACTCCCGTCTATTTCAGGCACCAGTCTTCACAAGTACCTTTTGCTTATTGTAAGTTATGAGAAATATTATATTGTATAATTTAAGGTCAAAGTGAAGAAGCTTAAATAAATAATTTATTATTATTATTATAACAGTCACTAACACGACTAATAGCCAATTCTTTTGTGCAGAAGTATGTCTAAATACAATCCACAGAATAAAACATTTTGTTCTTCACTTCCTTTTTATCTCTCTTCCATTTTCTAGAAAAAATAAGTACTTTCAAAGCTTAATTCTTCCTGCTTAAGCTTAAAACTTTTGACCTTTGCTACAAGGATGCGTACAACATAAACTAATTTCCTCTACATTAACGCAAAATGAACATTAAATAACTCTCCATTCCGAAACAAGAAAACTTCAAAAAAGTTTGCATAAAAGAATAACAAAAGTTCTGAAACTGTGATCCAGCGACGCTCAAAGTTTGGGGTCTCGAGAGGGGAAATAAAAACAAATAAAAAGTAGACAACTGAAAATGAAGAATTCCGGGAAACCGTATAATATAATATACTAGCTTTCCGCCCGCGGTTTCACCCGCGTTAAATGAGTTTTCCCGTAGGAATGAAGTGTTTTACCACGGTAACAAGTAGCCTATGTCCTATTCCAGGGCCTACCCAAAATGTGTGCCAAGTTTCATCCGGATCCGTCCAGTGGTTCAAGCGTGATTCGGCAACAAACATCCAAACTTTCGCATTTATAATATTAGTAGGATTATTTATTACATAGCTTAAACAGAACCTTTTACTGGACAAAAAAGGTATTAATTCATTTTATCTATACACTAGACACCACCAGGAACAGATCAGAAAAAATACTTTCTTCTTTCTCCGGCCTTTTCCCATGTCTACTTGGGGTCGGCTCTCCTAATCGCACGTCGCCAGCGCTCTCTGTTCTGGGCCGTCAATGGGTCTAACTGAAGATCGTTCAGGTCCTTATGTACAGCTGAAATCCACGAGAGTAGGGGTGTACCACGACGTCTCGGTCCCGACGGAATATTTAGGACTTTTTGAGTCATATGATGTTCGGGCCTTCTCATCACATGACCGTACCATCGCAGTCTCGCTTCCGATCAGAAAAAGATCAGAAAAAATACAACCACGCATAATAACAATAATACTGACCACACTGGCTTGTTAGTTTCATCAGAAATTGACCAATGCCAGTTAATATTAAATCGATGTTTTGTTTCTACATTGAAGCATCATCAGAAGTGTCACCCGATGCCAAACGCTGTGTTAATTATTTCATGTGTACATTAGGCACCACCAGGAGACACTAATGCCAATTTCACGGGTCTTCATGGGTAAAACATCCGACTTAAAAGTCTCTTACTGACAGCTATGCTCTTATTTTAGGTTATCATTCATTCAAAATAATACCATTCGTTCATCTGAATTCATCACCTCTCTTTCATAAATCATAAAAACGAAAACGATTGCTGGATTTTAAAATTAGAATTAGAGCATGTCTTCCCTAGTCGGGGCCAATGCCGGAATTACAAAGCGCGGAAGTCTTAAAGAAATACCAAAAGGAGATGACCAGTGCAGACCAATAGCAAACACAGTCTCGATGTTTTGAATCTCGAAACATTCACGAAGCACTAGCTTCATTAGAAAATGACTCTTGCCGACCAATGACAACACAGAATCAATGTTTCACTTCTAGAGTTCGCTTTTTCAAGAAGCATTATCAAAAGTTGACTAGTGCCACCCAATGCAAAACACCAAGATAATGTTTTGTCTCTACACTAAGCACCACCAGGAGATGACCAGTGCAGACCAATAGCAAACACAGTCTCGACGTATTGACTCTCGAAGCACTCACGAAGCACCATCGAAAATGACTCCGTGGCATCCAATGACATCACCAAGTCAATGTTTTACCTCAGGAATATTTAGTCACGTCATTAGCACGTTTAACTCCTGAAGATATCCGAAGATATTTCCGTTTTAAATAAAATAATAATTAATACAAATCACGAGTCGTTTAATAATAAAATCCTGAAGATAGAAGATGATTAGTCGCACTTTCAACGTTATATCTATCTATCTATCTATCTATTCGCAGAAGTGCTAAGGAACCTCTTCCTTCTGCCTTCCTTCCTTCTGCAAGATAGCTAACTACGAGTACAAACCGGAAACGCGGACAGCTGCGTTGATTCTCTAAATAAAAAATATAAATCAAAAACTCCATTACGAAAATCTATGCACCTGGCATGTGTATAATACATCATTCCATTAGAAGCCAAACGAATAGCTAGCTGATGATATTGGTATATTCGTGACGGCTCGTCTATGGACGTACTTCATACCACGTAATACGTGATATTTCTACCGCTGTCGGGTTCAATTTCGATAATGGCCGCCTCAGACATTCGGACAGCCCAACCTTGACCCTGGGAGATAAGTGGTCCCTTGAGAACATCGGTAGATTAATGCATATTTTATACCATTGGCCAGGTGTCTTCTTGAAATAACTGTCTTTATGGCTTGCCAAAGAAACTTAATTGTATAGGTAGTTAACAGCGCGTCTGTGATGTAATGGATAGAGCCGTTGCCTTCCCCCGGGAGATGCTGGTTTGAGCACTACCACATACCAATATGATTTTGAATTTCGAGTTCATTATACATTTTTTATCGACGCTCTGAAACCTGAAGCATACCCGTAAGCCTAAAAAATAATATAAAACATTTATTCGTTTCTAAAGGGATATGACTATGAATAAAATTTACCAATCCGCACTGGGCCCTGAGATTTCCCTAATTTAGGGTGGACTCGAACCCACAGATATGAAGTTTCTATGATCTGTCCTCGAGCCCTCGACGGGGATGTATACGAGCTAAGATCGCTATAGTAAATATGTTATCTACCACTCGCTGTAGCTCATGCCTTGTCTGTGCACACGCATCCATCACAAGTTGTCATACTCTCAGTAGGTACAGTCGACGTCAACGATGGGTAACCATAAAATAGCAATATATTTTTGACCGACTGCAAAGAAGAAGAAAAATGGAGAACCTTTTCTTCGTCTGAGTATTTATGAATCATCATCAACAGCTCTAAATGTTTTTATGAATGCGTAATATAGTGGGCGCGGACTTGAAATTCTGAACCGCGTTGTTCGATTTTACTTTTTTTAAAAGAGATCCCAAATTTTGGCCAAGTGCCAATGGGATCCATGACAAATTTGTCAAACTCTTAAAGGCATTTGAAGAAGCTTTTTATTTTGAAATATTATCATCCCCTTTAGTATTATTATCACAGCTAGGCCCATTGTTTTTACAGAGTGATTTGTGCACATTGCCATTATAAGGTCTATTGATAAACTTTGGGTAGGTCGTCTTGACTCTGCCTGTACGTGTTATCTAATATTTACACCCACGCCACAAGCCACGTGTGTACCGCGAAACCACGTGAGATCGATAAACATATTACGTTCACGAAGTTTGAATTTATACATAGTTATTATTTATTTGCTTGCATGTTATATTTTGATAATGATGTGCTCCAACCCCTTGTACCCCTTGTATGCGGCTGTCAAGACGTATTGACGCAGAGCGGCGCAGGTGACGCTAACCGCCGCGCCACCGCCGACAAAGAATGTTACAATATCGCGCGCGCCGTATATAATATATTACTTTAAATGATGGTTTACTTTTTCATATACAAAGGCTAACTTATCACTAGTGCGCGTTTAACTAAACTTTAAACTAAACTTTAAGTTTCGTACAATTTACTAGAATGGTTTATATTTTCTGTACAAGTGTAATAACGGTAACAGGTACTTATATTTATTTTACAGTTTCCTGTTTACACGTCTTATAACAATGCTGCGTTTAACTCCTACACTAGGCTAGGCCTGTATTATAGGAAGTCATCCAAGTTAACAGAACAGTTATTTGATTAACAATTTAAAATATTATTATCATTTTGACACTAAAGTTAAATCAATTTTACTAAAAGAACAAAAACAGGTACAAATATTACTTATTATAATTATTAGGGAACGAAACGTATCCTTTTGGATACCTGTAGATAGACCTGCTTTCACTACATCGTACATACATACATTTCAATCTGGATTATTAAAAGATAATCATTTAAAGAAGAGAGAAAATAAAAACTATTTGAAAGTCAGTTTAAAAACTAAAGTAGGATTTTTAATTGAACGGAGTAATCTGACATATGGTGGGTTGCCGCTTTTTTGAGAAAAAAATATAGTGTTGTGCTAAAAAGATATGATTCAATCACTCATCTGGGCCATGTTTCACGAAGCAACAATTTACTAGTAACAAGTTACAATTTGATATTCATTGCGTAGCCAATTCGCCAAAACTGGAAGCCCTTATCGTTTTACCTCATTGTCTACGCAATGTACATCAAATTGTACTTGTAATTTGTAACTTGTAGCTTCATGAAACGGCTCCCTGGTGATATGGTCACTAAGTAATGTGGACTCCTGGGGGAAGGACTAATGTCCTATAACACAGGTTTAAACTTAGTTTAGGCAACAGCCCTCCACAAAAATTGTATCTCCTGTGCTGAAATGTACATACTTAGTTTTGTGGTGTGGAGATAAAACATTTTTTTATTTGTATTATGTAAAACTAAGTCTATGTCAAAGTAAGTATGCTTAAGCTAAATAGATAGATAGATAGAAGTCATTTATTCATCCAAAAAAATATTTACAAAGGTATGAAAAGGCAGAGTCTCAGCATAACTGTTGCTTTTCAGACTTACCCTAAGCTAACATATATCAACTACCTTAAATTAAAATATTCATATTTATTTTTATTTTTAAAGGCTTTTAACTTTCTTCTTTATGAGGGTGTATTACTCGTATTTAAGAAAAGTTATTTTGGTACAATGAAAATGCATGTTATGTGTATGAAAATAATTTTATTCACTTTCTGATATATTGCTATCATCATCACTTTCGGTAACATTAATAATAAAACTATCGATAATGCTGTCGATACGGGGATCGAGATGGCACATTTCGTCCTCAACTTTTATGACATGGTCCACGCAGCTCTTCCACTTCTCTGCAGTGATATTGGAGAGTGCCTCTTCGAACAGGGTTTTTACTTCATTCATTTTAAATGTTTTATTGTTTCTTGCGACATGCCCCTTTGCCTGAGCCCAAACCATCTCGATAGGGTTGAGCTCGCAGTGATAAGGGGGCAGTCGCAAGATTGTGATACCCTGCTCTTTTGCCATCTCGTCCACAGCGTACTTGACGCAGAACTGATCTTTATGCTGCTTTACAATGTCTAATATGTTTAATAATTTTTTCTTCATATTGTATATCTTTACCAGAAAGCCACTGTTGTATTTTTTACTTGGTCCATGACATCGTTGGCAAAGTTTCAATCTTCCGGGAGTGGTAGGGTGCATTATCAATTATCACAACCGAATCTCTTTTCAATTTTGGTAAAAGCCCGCAGAACCAGTTCTCAAAGCATTCAGCATTCATCTCTTTGTGATAGTTTTCGGATCCCTTTTTCGCTTCAAACAGCATTAAACCGTCTTCTATAAAACCTTCTTCTCCCCCGATATGGCTAATTATAAGTCTTTTGCCTTTTCCTGACGGAGATTTCAGGCCTGTGGTCAAACCTTCTATAAATGCTTGCCGTGATGAAGTAATGGTAGTGTCAACCCAGCCCTTTTTCGTAGTATGCCCTGAGGAAGAAAGAATAGTAATTTAATATCATAGATAAGCAACGACATTTGCATTTACTTTCATGACATATTGATTAGTATTCGTACCTTCGTTCAGCCAGGTCTCATCTTGGTAATAAACGTATTTTCCCTGTCTTCTGTATTCTTTTATTTGATGTAAGTATTTTTGGCGCCAGAGCACGATGTCTTCTCTGTCAATAAGAACACTTCTTCTCGATTTAGTAACAAATTTAAAATTTAGATATTTCAGTATTTTTCTCATTACACTCCAGGAAAAGTTTGGTAGACATTCGTCATCATTGACGCTTTTCAGAAACTAAAAAAGAAAATAGTACCACTAATAACATATAACATGTATTAAAAGAGACAGTTACTATAATAAATACAAAATAATTCTTCTGACCCATTCCATGGCAGTGGACGTCTTTTAGCTTCTAGTGTGTTAAAAGTAACTAATTTCTCACCTTTTTAATGGTAGGAGCTTCATTTTTAGAATAAAACTCGTGCACCTTTTTTCTTATTGCAGAAAACGTAAAATCGTCCAATTTATCTTTGAATGTTTTCTTCGGTCCAGATTTTTCAGGTGCTTTAAATTCTTTGTTTTCTTTATATTCTTTAAGAACCTTGAATACAGTGCTTGCAGTGATTCCCAGTATTTCAGCAGTTTTAATAGCACAGTTTTGAATATTTGGAGATTCCAACAGAGAAGATTGCTCTTGGACTACGTACTTATAAGCATTGCGCACCATGACTTTTTCAGTCATACTTAAAGCACGCTTTGGTCTCTTTTTTCTCGGAGACATGAAATTGTCATTACTTGAGGTCCCTGGGCCAGGATCCATAACAGTTTTATAAACAACAACGAAATAACAAAAACAAAACAAAACTTCATCAAAAACTTAACAAAAAACTTAACGAAAAACTTAACGAAAAGTTCAACGATGAAATGCAAAGGCAAGAGAAACATTCGAACACTCAGACCGGAGGTAAGAAGCCGAATGACGAACAATAGGAAAGTAATAATAATAAAAAAATAGACGCTTCTCCCGTCATCCAATAGGAAATTAGTTGTATGGATGAGTCATTCGTTTGTGTCGCAGCTGCAAGTTATCTCTTAGAAATATAAAAAAAACACTAATTACTTTTATTACCTACCTACATAAAAAGCCTGACTGTTGTTACCAGTAATACTAAAACCAACTCACCAATTCTGATGGATTCCAACTATTGCGAACTGCATGATATGTAGACGAAGTCTATGTTTATAGGCTGGGGTAACAAGCATTTTTTTATATTTAATAGTGTGAATGATTCAACTCACTTGAGTTAGAATTGAACTGAAAACATCACTAAGATTATGGAGCTGGCAACATTATTTTTCTGTCTAATGTCAAATTACTCCGTTCAATTAAAAATCCTACTTTACAAAGATATTGTTAATCGTTCTGTCGTAGCACTTTGCTACAGCAGTTCGTAGACAAATCGTAGCTGTTGCTACGACATTATAATGACAGGTTCACAAATGTGCTTTCAGGAGGGCGACGTCTGTATGGTCTGTAGAATGTCAAATTATTACTCTGAAAATGAAAAATCTAGTAGTGAAATTAAAATACAACGCAAAGGAAGTCGCGGGCGGCATAGATCGGGCGGCTAGTTAGTTATACTTACCTATATAATGTATTCTTAATAATATTATAAACGCGAAAGTTTGTGCCATGTATGGATGGTTGTTACTCTTTCACGCAAAAACTACTGAATGGATTGGGAATAAAGATAGTTTATATCCTGGATTAACACATAGGATACTTTTTACGGCAAAAAGTCTGATTCCCACGGGAAAATCTTGCACAATGCGAGCGTAGCCGCGGGCGGAAAGCTAGTACAAAATAAATCAAAGCCAATAACTCCAAAACTTCAACTTGTTTAGTTTGGAGTCGCGTGTTAGTCTATTTCACGTCTATTCATAGCCGAATCGATAACATTATAAATATTAACCGCACTTCGCGACACCTGCCAGTCTTCAACTCCGAAGGGTATTTGGAAAAACGTTTCATCGACCGATATCTAAAGACAAAAATAACTTAAGTCCTAATGTTTTTGCTTTCGGGTATTATTTGATGCAAAAAAGGGTTTTGACAGAGAGACAGACAGACAGTCGGACAATATAGAGATCCTAATAAGGGTTCCTTTTTTCCTTTTAAGGTACGGAAGCCTAAAAAGTGACAATGCTATTGGCGGCCATATTGCAATTTTTCCGAGGCAACCAGGTTGCATTAAAAACAATTGGGGATCGGACTACTTTTATTTTATAAATCCAAATTTATTTGTTTCTGCTATCGAACACTAAAAGAATTTATGCTCTATCTTTAAAATTGACCGAGTTATAAAGGTTTGAAATTCAAGATTAGACAGAGAGGCACATACCCACTTGTGACGTCATTTGTTAGTAACGCCATATAATCTCATATTGAAACTTTAAAAGAACACTGTAAATTCGTTTTTCAACCGACTCTGTTTTTTTCTTCGCGAATCGTCTGCTACTAATCTATATTTTAAAAATAATAAAATATGGTGAACAGTCCGATCCCCTATTATGATAAAAATGGACTATGTCTGTAAGGTTCGTTCGGACAAGCTGCAGACAAACCGATATAATAATAAAGTTTGTATATCACATTCATCCGCGCTGGATACTGACCGACTTCCGGTCCCGGCCAATATCCGGTTCGGTCCCACATCCGCGTATCCGGATGATATTTGTCCACTTACTCCTGCATTATTATAAGCTTCGGTGGTGTAGTAGCAAGGCCGCTGCCTCCCGTCCGGAAGACGCTAGTTCAAACCAATAAAATGTGTTTTAGAATTTCGTTCAGCTTTGTGTAAAGTCCACCATCCCACGCTGGGTCAGCGTGGTCGATAGAGGCCTAATCGCTCTTATCTAGGGTAGGCTCGAGCCCCTCTGTGCTCGTGCGTATCGTATATGAGATGGGACCTTTGATCACGAAAGTAAAGCACTAGAGAATTTTCCGTGCTTTAAAAGGCACGTTAAGCCGTTAAATGATTCTATAATATTATTTTAAACAGAGTGCACCTTTAACGAATACCAATACTTTATCAAAAATTATATTTAAAAAAAAAAATATTTTCATTAAACCTAATATCTAATAACACATAAACAATATTAATTTAATTATTACTGTATAATTTACTACAACATCCATTTATTTATTTCCAGCCGTGTTGCGCACAGTGGTTCGACAGCGAAAAAATATCGGCCAAAAAAATTTATAATTGGAAAAGTTTAAAACAAAAACATTGGCTGACAAACTGTCCTCTCCAGACATGGGTGAGTTTTAAATTATAAATATGAAATAATCGTTTAGTGAATTAATTTATGTTTTAATTATTATCGTTCGGTAACAAAGACTCGAGTAATTGTTGTGGCATGACGAGATCTTTTCATGGGTCCAAAAATGAAACCGTGCGTGGGATAAGAGATAATTAAGTACACTTTTAAGGGTTTCTTTGACGTGAATCTCCGCCGTGTGGTGACGGCAGAGTAGAATACATTTGTCACCAACCTCTACTCTTCCCGTGGGTGTCGTAAGAAGCGACTTAGGGACTACACATTGAACAGGGAACGGGCAGCAGCGCTCTCTGATACAGTAACATTTTAATATGCGATCTCCAACCCGCCTGCCAAGCGTGGAGATTATGGCAAAGCCTTCCACTTAAGTGGAAGAGGCTCATAGTCCAGCAGTGGACTGTAACGGGACGTTGATTTGATTTGAACGTGAATCTAACGAAATGACTTATTAATTTACTAGCTGGAGTGGCTAGGACCGCTGCGCTGTTTCTCATATTGTAGGCACCGATTTGATCCCAAACACGCATTTATTAATTTGTATTATTGAATTTCGAATTCAATGTGCGTGGATCATATCCTGCGTATCTGACCCCTTCATCATCAGTGAAGTTAAATAGAAAAGAAACCACAATCTGCTGCTCTCTCGGACCAACCACCCGCTGGACACCATATATCAGGGGGAAACTTTCCGAAACGCATGAGTGCATTTGCACATATAAATATCTCTGGCCGCGCAGCTCACTTCAGTTTCGACCAATAGCGTATTTGACTGTTCCTAAATTTACCATATTTTATGAATTAATTTTAAAATATAGATTAGTAGCACACGATTCGCAAAGAAAAAAACAGAATTGGTTAAAAAACGAATTAACAGTGATTTTTTTTAAGTTGAAATATGTCTGTCTCTTTCAAAAACGATTTTTGTATGAAGATTATGTGGTGTTACTAGTAAGTGACGTTACATGCTAGTAAGAGCCTCTCTGTCTAATCTTGAATTTTAAACCTTTATAACTCGGTCAATTTTAAAGATAGAGCAAAATTTATTTTAGTGTTCGATAGCAGAAACTAACAAGCTTGGATTTATAAAATTAAAATAAAGTAGTCAAATACCCTACCTGTCAATACGTTGCGTAAGCGAGATGAACCAATCACAAGGTGTTCCCCGCGCCCCCGCACCGCAACTTTCTTCGTAATTAGTTTGTTAGTACTGGATACAGGATTTGGTGTCCAGTAAGTGGTTGACCGGAGGCTGCTCTAATAATAATAATAATAAAATAATAAATCATTTATTTCAGGCAATATTGAGTATTGTTGTATTGTTGCTGACAGACCCACATTTCCGTTTACTTGGTCTAGGCCCATAAACGGTAAAAATACCGGTGTAAGCCGAGAAAAAATAGATAAATAATAATAATAATAAAATAATAAATCATTTATTTCAGGCAATATTGAGTATTGTTGTTGTTGTTACTGAGTAAGACAAGGGCAAACCAATTCTTAGTCCTGTCTATATTATAAATGATTATTTTTTTCTTTTCAGTTAGGTTCTTTATAACGCAGTTAAATGAGGAATATCGTTAAAGCCATTCCTTTTCTTTTATAAAAGACAATTGTCTCAAAAAGATAAAAAGAAAGAACCAACGAAAAACACTTCCACATTTTTTCATTTAATCCTTCTCCAAAAACTAAAAGGAAAGGGAACAACAGGAATTTCCCGAGCAAATTCAGGTCAGGAACCAAACGCTCATATATTCTCCTTTTCATTCATTTCTACCCACTTACTGGCTAACTGAAGACCACGCTATATTAATTTATTCACTTCTTTAGGCATTATGAAGTTGATATACCGGATATTTTCAAGCTTACTGCATTTGTTCGGTAAATGTGGTTTTGGTTTGAGACTGAAGCCTGAGTGCCACTTGAAGCTCTGTTAATCCTGTGGAAATGGACGTGTCTATTTTATTCCTTGATAAAAAAAAGAGTGAAATAATCTTTAGCGAATTTTGTATCTCTATATTTTGTAAAGGCCACCCGAATTAATATATTCAGAAGTTCCCGTCTCGATCACTTTAACGAAATATTCTCTATTGTTTACTAAGTAATTTATACACTATATCAAAACATGCACATCTTGTTTCCGTTGTTGCCTTACATACACCATGAGGGTGCCATTTTATTTTAATATTATTTTGCGGACCTTATGTCAAGCAAAGTCCTCAGTTAAAGTTGTCTATGTTTGTACTACAGCCTTGCATTAATTGTGAGCAACGAAAAAACTCACCCAGATCAAAAATTATGTGTCAAGAACGGACATGCTCAAATTTGTGTGAGATTTAAGAAATAAAGCAAAACCAATAGTTTAATAACGTGATTAAATTTATCACTTTATGTTGTGAAGAAATTTGAGTCTGGTACCCACAGTACAAGCTCTGCTTAGTTAGGTATCAGATAGCCGTGTGTGAGGATGTCCCGACATTTTTATTTATTTATTTATATAAACGTGCTCTAAGATTGGCTTCTTACGAATATTATCTAATTAATTCTATATTGGATTCACTCTTACACAGGGAAGCCTTACACAGCGAAGAAATGCTGTTGGTGCAGAGCACTACTGCTGGTGGAAAGCTTAGGCTTGTACATTTTTCTTCTGCTCTTAGTCATATATATATATATATGTTGTAACTTAGAAAATCAAGGCAAATCATATTTTAAGCTGCCACATTGCCTTACCTACTTAAAACGTCCTATAATCAAAATAATGTATTTTGAATACAGTTAACTATCCAATTTGAATACTAATAAAAAACTAGTTCCATTTTGGCTTCCGAAACATAAAAACGCTTTTTCCGCACAACGCCCCTGCCAGTTGGAAATACGAGTAATATACCACCGTGGGTTGGCTTTTGGAGCTTTCTGGCCATAAATCTCTTGGTTTAAAATTGATTTTTTCGAACCACTGTGCGGGTGAAGTTTCTAAATCGCCAAATCAACCAAGCGGAATGGAGTGGAAGGATTCCAGAAATGATTATTTTAACAAAGAAAAGGTAACCTTTTGGCCAAATATTGTTCAAAAATAAAAAACTTTCTACACAATACGAATTTTTTTCATAATAATTTTGACTTTTGTAGAACTTTTTAAGCGTCAACTTTGCAACCATATTTATCTTAAACTTAGCTGCGTTAGAAGTATATAGGTAGTATCAATTGAGTTAATATGTTTAATACCTACTCATTATTAAATTTAAATATCCAAATCAAATCAACGGCCCGTTACAGTCCACTGCTGGACTATGAGCCTCCTCCACTAAAGTGTTTGGTTTTGCCATAATCTCCACGCTTGGCAGGCGGGTTGGAGATCGCAGATAAAAAGGTTACTGTATCAGAGAGCGCTGCTGCCCGTTCCCTGTTCAATGTGTAGTCCCTAAGTCGCCTCTTACGACACCCACGGGAAGAGTAGGGGTTGGTGACTAATGTATTCTACTCTGCCGTCACCACACGGCATAATTATCCATAGTATATTATTTGTCAGTGATATTACTTAAACTTTATTTTTATTTATAATGAATAATGACTACGAATGGCTACGCTGCTCGCGTTATGTAAAATTTTCCCGTAAAAAGTATCCTATGTGTTAATCCAGGGTACAAACTATCTCTACTCCAAATTTCACCATTTACCTAATTTTATCAAAATGTGTCCATTTCAGAAATTTAAAACTCTAATATCAAGTTGGCTCTTGGATAAATGCTATTATTCTTTGACTGAATATTTCGATGGCAAATTTTTATGTTTGCATGCCATTGTTTGGTGGAACATTTATGATACAAAAACCTTATGTAACATCTTCTTGTTTATACTATGTTCTTGCAAATACATTTTTATGATTATTATGATTTTGAATCCGTTAAGTAGTTAAGGCGTGAAAACGGAACAAACGTCCAATCATCTAAACATACAAATATATTTTCACATAATATATAATAAACAATATATCTATTTATGTACCTATATATAATATGACAAGATTATACATTAAAAAATAATGTTTTTCTTCCTTTATGAGGACGAAAGCTTGCGGTCAAAATCTTATCCGAACGGAAGTTAACAGAAACGGCAGTTAATCTTCTTACTCTCCACGCAGTCAGTTAAGGTTGATTTACACTTTGCAAGTAGTTACCACTTGCCCAGTTAAGTAGACAGTAGGAACAAAACAACATAAAACCCGTTCTATTTTGACAGCTCGCCAAAAATCTGGTATATTTTGACAGTTCCTACTTGTCGAAACTTGACGTAGTACTTTAGCGCGCCACTGTACTTGTGCTTTACTTGTAAATAAATAAATAAAAAGAGCTTTATTCACCAAAATGTTATGGCAACAAAAAAAAATTAAAATGTAGTAATGTTTGTTGTAGTTGACGAATTAAGTAGCTCGCCACTGTACTTGTGCTTTAGTTGACGGATCAAGTAGCTCGTCACTGTACTTGAGCTTTAGTTGACGGATCAAGTAGCTCGCCACTGTACTTGTTCTTTAGTTGACGGATCAAGTAGCTCGTCACTGTACTTGTACTTGTATAAATGGGGCAAATCCTCGTTCGCAAGACAAACATTCGGTTCCAATACGTGCGCGCGTCCGCCTCATATAATATTCACGCGCCGCTAAGAGCCCCGGGCCTCAAAGGCACTCGCCTGACGATCCTGCCGCTGTAATATAATTTTTGTCGTATTGGGTCATGGTTTTATAATAAAAATATCTGAATTCAGTGCACGAACAGAAACAAAAACAGACAAGTGACACAAAAAGTTGGCCGTTAGTTGTTTTGCTGTTGGTTGCAAGTTGACAGATGAAAAGAAACGCATTTTTTAGGAAGCTTGTTTAGTGTAACTGAACTGGAGTACACCTTCCCGCTGTATGCGTGTTTTGTAACACCCTCTATGGAATTGGAAAGTTTTACCTACATCATCGGTGATCCTAGGATCGAACAATCTTGGAGTTTTCAAAGCAAGAGTTTGGCCTCGTAACCACTTTCACTCAGGTGAGATGAGACTGTGTTCAAACGCAACTAACAGCTAATAAAAAGAGTTCCATCCACTTCCACCTGGTGGCTGGCTTAATGGTGATGAAATCACCCAGGGTTCAGGTGAGACAACTACTTTAAAGTTTTATGTATGGTAGTCAAATAAACCATTTTTTTAATCTTACTAATATTATAAATGCGAAAGCTTGGATGTTTGGATGATTGTTACTCAATCACGCTACAACCACTGAACAAATCGGGATGAAATTTGCCACACATATAGGGTAGGTCCTGAAAAAGGACATAGGCTGCTTTTTACCGTGGTAAAACACTTTACTCCTACGGGAAAACTCATTTAACGCTGGTGAAACCGCGGGCGGAAAGCTAGTAAACCTTAAACCATTTTAAACCATTTAAGTATAGTATAAATGTTATCTATGTAAAGTAAATCATTTACCGTGTACTGGAGTTGTGCAAACAGTCTAGAAGTAATATAACCACATAAAATTGCAGGATAATTACCTCAATGTCAAAAGAGAAAAATGTCTCCGCACTTATCAGAAGGTGCTGGCTGCTATCTACATAAGTAGTCATTAATAAAATATACACCATTCAAACACCCACATACATACACATACAGCACTTACATCACACACACTACACACACTCACCACATACACATATACCCATGCACTCCTCACCGTCGACGCACGATCGATTTCTTTGCAATGTACACAATAAAAAAACACTGTACATAAAGATTGCTTTGAAAAATATAATAGTTAAAATTTGCTACATCGACATTGCCATCTATCGAGACTAGATGAACTAGTTTTTACTTTAAATTTAAAATGCCTCATTGTTTTTCCCCTCATAGGTACAAACGACTCGTTTAGGATACCAAGCACTTATTTTTTCAAAGGGGACGAAAAATAGGGACCGAAAATTTACTCCTATCCAAACAATAACTTTCGAAGTTTGACAGTTCACGTTTTACGCTTGTCCACCACCACAGAGTATGTAAGTGAAGTGAGTCAAATCAAATCCAATCAACGGCCCGTTACAGTCCACTGCTGGACTATGAGCCTCCTCCACTTAGGTGGAGGGTTTTGCCATAATCTCCACGCTTGGCAGGCGGGTTGGCGATCGCAGATTAAAAGGTTACTGTGTCAGAGAGCGCTGCTGCCCGTTCCCTGTTCAATGTGTAGTCCCTAAGTCGCCTCTTACGACACGCACGGGAAGAGTGGGGGTTGGTGACAAATGTATTCTACTCTGCCGTCACCACACGGCGCACATCCTATATAGAAATAATATAACAAATATGTTAGGCCTACTCGTATATTATACTCTTAAACAAATGAAGCAGCATATTAAGTATAGTATACACAATGGGAGCTCACTAGTTGGAACAATTATTAAAGCTAGGAGGTATAATTAATTACCAGCGTTCCATTTAGGACGGCAATTGGTGTACTCCTGCTTCTTTTTGGATAAGGGTCGGGCCACACTTATCGACGGCGATCGACGGTTCGATCGACGGAAAATGGGTCGATCAGTGAGACTTCACTTTGTATGGAGAGACCAAAAATTTTTTTGTCGCAGGAATTTCTTTTTTTCGTGAAAATTTGTTCAGTTTGACGGGTACTATCACTACACGGCGGGAACAAAACGATGTAAATTTCATGCTGTATAAAACGCACGCAAAGTATGGAAATCCTTTCGCATCGGACGTGGCGAATGTTTTTTTTTATTTTAAAGAAATAGTTGAAAGTTAATTATAATAAAGTCATTTAAAAAATATATATTCATTAATTAATACTTAACTTTATGTTATTTCAATTTAACATTGCGCTGTAATTGAGTGGCTGTATAGAAAGATGGAACATAGTTCAATAGAAATGTGAAATTAACATAGATTTCTGACGCGCGACGCCAAGGAGCGAAGCGATCGTCTTTTATTTCCTCTGAGGAAATTTAGAACCAGTTTTTTTTGTTATAATTTGCCACAATGAATGAAAATGAATGAATGAATGACAGCTGTCAGTTGAAAGTGATTCTCCCTCCGGGCTGAAAAGTATTACCTTCAATCCGCTCCTCAGGCAACTTCCGAACTACTTTCAGAGTATGAGTAATGAGAAAATATTTTTTTGACTTTAACGCTAGCAAATGCCATGAACTATGAAGTCTGCTTTTGTTGTTTTTTTTTTATTATTTACGTCAAGCAAGCGTAACATGATAATGAATGAGAGTAAACAGGAATATACCTTCGATCCTCCAGGGCCCTGGGCTAATAATTGGCATAAGTAAGGTCCACGGACAATGACACCGTCTGCCTTCACGAAGAGGGTAAAAGGGTGGCTAAGACAACTATCTATCTTAGTTAAGTGCTATGGACCATACAAACAACCATACATATTCAAAAGTGTATGGTTGTCTAACTTAAAAAGAACGCTGGACGAAATGGATGGGATTTATTTCAAACGCTTAGCTTAGCTTGGCAATGGGATACTCAAATTGTTTTATTGCAAGTCACAAATGGTACCTACTTAAAAAAGATCTTTATTATTATGGAACAGTGTTAAGGGCCCCGGAGACGGTCAAACAGTTTGACTCAAACCTCACGTGTTTGATCAAACCGTTTGAGGTCGGTTTGAACGGTTTGTCAAACGGCTCTGCGCAGTCCGATTCTGTACGCTGTCGTAATTACACTTCTGACGCGTCAAACTCAACAAAATTTATTTATTTATTGAAAACTAATAATTACAAAAGACGTCATCATTACAGGATTGCTCCTAATACGATGACGCCAAATATGAAATTGCATCAAACATGCTTCAAACACGTAAATGTTTGACAAACCGTTCAAACCACCTTTGTAAACGATCAAAATGGTTTGAGTCAAACCAAACTTTACGTGTTTGAATCAAACCGTTTGACCGTCTACGGGGCCGTTTAGTGACGCGCGTGTTCTATTAAGATGATATTGCTGTGACCTTGCACGGGGAAAACATTAGCAGCAAAAAAATTTCAAATAGCAAAAAAGAAAAGCAAAAAAAGCAGAAAAATGAAAAAAAAAAAGAAATTAATGAAATTTAATGTGAAATGTAGCACTGTTTTCCAAACATCTAGTTATCGGGAACATAGAGGAATACTTTATTTTCTTGGATTATCACACCATCACATCACACAAATTTAATGTGAAAGTATGTATGGATATTTGGGTGTTTGTTCCGCTTTCACGCGTTAACTATTGAACGGATTTGAATGTTCGGAACGAAGATAGTTTTTACTAAGAAGAGAGTCTTATTACCAAAGGTTTTTTTTATAACCGGGAGCGTAGCAGTTATAACTGCTGCTGCTGCTTGCTGTTATATATTGTTCTGACTGTTGTTGTGACATACACGAGTATATTGTCACATACGTTCATACGCCAAATTGTTTTTGGCAGTATTTGGAGGTTCTTTGTTCCACCACTTGTAACACCTTTTTGTACACCCAATTCCACAATTAAATAATAATGTATTTGAAAGCTAGTACTTCTCCATCCTCTCACGCCACTTACAACCCAATTCACCCCAAAAACATGCGTATCGTTCCCTAATAATATAATCTATACTATTATTATAAAGAGAGAAGTCCGTACTGACTGACTGACTGGCTGACTCATCAACGCACAGCCGAAACTACTGAAGCTAGAAACACCAAATTTACACAGTAGGTTACATTTATGCCGTAGAGAAGCAATAAGGAGGGATTTTGGAAAATTCCCCGTCTAAGGGGGGAAAAGGGGGGATTCAAGTTTGTATGAAAGTCCGTCATTTCAAAAGTTGGGATCATGAAAATTTGGATTTAGATTGCAATTAATAAATCATTTGATATAAGTAATATTTGTATTTGTTAATTGTTCTTTTAGTAAAAATTGTTTTTAACTTTAGTATCAAGAACATAATAATATTTTAAATTGTTAATCAAATAACAGTTTTGTTAACTTGTAGGACTTCCTATAATACAGGCCTAGCCTAGTACGGGAGGTAAATGCAACATTGTTATAAGACTTGTGAACTGAAAATAAATATATTATTATTCTTCTTTTCTTTCTTTTTATTATTATTATTAGTAACTATTGAAAGATTCAGAATTTTTGCTCCAATAAAGTGTTTGTTTCAAGGAATGAAACTTCCTTGTAACGTCGATCAAAAGGGTTTGTAATATCGACCTTCCGAACCTTCTCGGGCGAAGTCTCGAACTGACAAAAGGACGTGAGAGTGGCAGAAACATTACAATATTATACGTTTAGAGCGTCAGAGGGTTGGTTGGTAAGACGCAGGCTCTCAATCGGATGATTCGAGGTTCGATACCGATCTCATTTAAAAATGTGAATGTTGGAATTTCATGGATATTGTGGAAACATCATCATCAACATCAACGGCCCGTTACAAGCCATAATCTCCACGCTTGGCAGGCGGGTTGGAGATTGCAGATTAAAAGGTTACTGTATCAGAGAGCGCTGCTGCCCGTTCCCTGTTCAATGTGTAGTCCCTAAGTCGCCTATTACGAGACCCACGGGAAGAGTAGGGGTTGGTGACAAATGTATTTTACTCTGCCGTCACCACACGGCACATATTAGAATGATATTTGTATTGTATTGAACCATCTAGTGGCCAGACTGATTGATAATGTTATTTTATTTATTTAACCATTTATTATACACATTAAACAAGAAAATGACAATAATACAAAGAAAAAACGACACCTACTTATTTCTAAAGAAATATCTTCCAGCAGACTTACATTACATGACTTATATGAGCTTTTTAGCCCCAAGCTGGAATCTACGGCTTACCGTGCCTTTGTAACACAGAGTAGGACTTTCCGACCTTTTTGTCAGGGCTTATCAAATTTCTAAATAGCTACGCATTAGGTATTTTTTGTTTATCGATTTATTCAATAGTTTAATGTTTTAACAAAAAAATGTACAGAATGCTATTTAAGAAGTACTAGGTACCGAACGATAAGTAATCTAAACGTCAAAATCGATAATCAAAAGTAAAATAAAACAAAAGATAAAGACGTCTTCATCTTCAAAATTCTACTACCTTCATTATCATTTCAGTTATATTATATTATATTATATACCTATATAATACCTTCATGTTCATATTACACGTCTCGGCGTGACGGTGAAGCTGGCTCAAAGGCTACATGTCACTCAGCGAGCTATGGAAAGATCTATGCTTGGTATTTCACTACGGGATAAAATCCGAAACGAAATCATCCGGCAGAGGACCAAGGTAGTTGATATCGTCCAGAAGTGTAGCAAGCTGAAGTGGCAGTGGGCTGGCCACGTCTGTCACAGAACCAATGAGCGTTGGAGCAGACGGGTCCTCGAATTGAGACCACGTTTCGGGAAACGTAGTGTGGGACGCCCCCCTGCCAGGTGGACTGACGACCTGAGGAAAGTCGCTGGTGGTGGCTGGATGAGGAAAGCGGGTGATCGTGCGCTTTGGCGTGCCCTTGGGGAGGCTTACGTCCAGCAGTGGACTGCAATATAGGCTGATTGATATATAATACCTGACTTCAACAAGTATGTACCCAATCTTAGTAAGTAACATTACTTATGTAATCATAAAACCGTGTAATTAAACAGTGATTGTAATTAAAATGTTTGTGTTAAACATTCACGTCTATCGCTGTCTTTGTATTAAGTAATTAACAGTCTGTCCCGCTCGCACTCGTCTGTAAATAGTTATAGGTATGGTCTGTCTCACACAACGGAATAATGGACTCGTTACTTGGAAATACATAATATACAGTGTGTCAAGAAAGTGGTGAAATTAAAAAGTGGCAATACTGTAGTCTCGTTCTGTTTTCACAATCTTGTTGATTTGAAAGGGACGACACTACAGTCAACATCAACGGCCCGTTACAGTCCACTGCTGGACTTTGAGCCTCCTCCACTTAAGTGTTTGGTTTTGCCATAATCTCCACGCTTGGCAGGCGGGTTGGTGATCGCAGATTAAAAGGTTACTGTATCAGAGAGCGCTGCTGCCCGTTCCCTGTTCAATGTGTAGGCCCTAAGTCGCCTCTTGCGACACCCACGGGAAGAGTAGGGGTTGGTGACAAATGTATTCTACTCTGCCGTCACTACACGTATTGCCACTTTCTAATTTCATCCCTTTCTTGACACTCTGTACCTTTAATTTTACAATAAATAAATATGTGGGGAATAGTATTAGTATATTGAGGCTACCTCTTACTGTCAATCCATAATTTAAGTTCGTCCGTCCTTTTCACCTTTTAAAGATTGAAAAGGGACAGGAGATGGCCATCCTAATATTAGAGCTGTTAAGCATCGAATTTGAACCTTATGGCCGTGTCGATTACACAACTTTAGAGAGCACTTAAAACATGCGACTTAAAAGTTCTGACAGCTATGCCCTTATTTTAGGTAACCATTCGTTCAAGTTAATATCATTCGTTCATCTGAATTCACACCTCTCTTTCATAATACATAATTCCGTGAAAACCTCATTCCAGTTTTTGTGATGAGCAAATAAACATGCAGACGGACAGACAGACGAAAATTCTAAAAATAAATTGTTTTGGCTTGTATTATTTTTTCTCAAATATCTTCTATGTACAAACATCGACCAGTGACAATTTTATTATATGTATGGATTTCCAAAAAACTTCAAAGTGAATCCATCTCCACCAAAATGGAGTGACTGTGTGTAAACACAAAACAAACAAGACGATAATCGATTTTAACCAGCCGTCTTAACTCTTCTTATTTTTCAAATTTTCTACGTTGGTGGTTTAAAAAAAAAGATCTTATATTTCTGACTAGCTTTCCGCCCGTGGCCTACGCTCGCGATATTTAAGATTTTCTCGTGGAAATAAGACTTTTTCCCGTAAAAAGTATCCTTTATCCAGGGTACAAACTATCTCTATTCCAAATTTCATACAAATCCGTTTAGTAGTTAAGACGTGAAAGCGGAACAAACATCCTTACATCTAAACATCCAAATATATTTTCACATTTCAACACCTCTTATGAACAACAACGTAACTTGAGGTACAAAATTACAATTTCAATTGTAAACAAAGGTGCAGAGTTCATAATCTGTAGGGCTTTATCGAGTGGGGTTCATGCTTGTTTCCGTTTTGTACAGACCATTTTTCGTGTTACCGTTTTGTACAGACAGTTTTTCATGCTTGCCTTGGACGGGAAAAACTGTGCGAGCAGATTATGACCGACCCGTTTTCACAGCCATTTTTTTTTCGTCTACGTTTTGCGCACTTGAATTTTCCAAGCATTAGCCTTTTTGAGAAGTAATCTCCTGCGGTCGCCGGCCGCTGCCGCGGCACGCTCGCTCCGCTCGCTCGTCTCCCTCCGCCTGTTGTTGACAACAGCCTAACCTAACCTAACCGAAGTGTATTCTTTCTGGGTGGTTTTATTTTTATAGAGGCTGCACCCCCCAAGCCCCCCCTTCGGGTGCTGCCCAGTAAAAAACAGCAAAAAAACACAGATTACTAAAGTCGACCCATTATTTTGACATGTAATCAGTGGCTTAGAAAAACGTGGCGTACCAAAACAGTTGCGTTCAAAACTGCACGAACACTTTTTGTACAGACCTGTTTTTGGATGCAACTTTTTAGGCATCCTCGTATTGAACGAATGCGTATTCGTTGTAAACCATGTACATCAAAAACGTGGTGTACAAAACCAGGGGCGGTCATGAAGGTTTCCCGTTTTATCACCCGTAAAATTGTGAACCGTGTTCCCGATTGGTCGGTTTTGGCAGTAGCTACCTAGCTACCTACAGAATGACAGCCAAGAATAGCCGCACTGGACTCGTCAAACGTTTAACCAATCAGCGTGCAAGGTGCGTTCCGTCGCGTGCCAATTTTTAATCAGTTCACAATTTGATGGTTTGACATCGTAAGATTATAAACTAACGAGAAATAATACGTTAAATTGAAAATGGTTGGTTTCAGTTCACAATTTTCCGTAAGTTTATAATATCGCGAGTTAGATTATAAACTAACGGCGTTCACAATCGTACGGTGACATTATAAGTTACTCAGTCATCTATTTGACTATTTAGTCACACCCTGTAATTCGAACCTGGAGTACGAGGGTGATTCGCCGTATGAACCTTACAGTGGGTGGTTCTCAGTAATATTTCGTTAGGACCAAAGTCAACAGCTTCCTTCTGTTTTACTATTAACACATTAACATATTATTATTATACGTTTTAATTAAGATCAATTTAATAATATAATGTCACATAAAATACAATGTCAAATTTAAAACAAAAATACAATGTCATAAAAATTAAAACAATAACAAAAACAATAAAAAACCTTAGTCAAATAAGCCACCCCGAACAGCCCCTCGACCAAACGTACCCAAGATGCTCGCAGCATTGCCGCGCTGAACAGCTAGGGAGATCTGCTGCATCAGGAAGAAGCCGGAACGAGGATCCTTACCTCTCACCCTTAACCGACGGCCAATCTCCCCCACGAGACATCTAGCCTCCGAGCACCACGGACCCGCGGTCTCGATAGCAAATGGCACAAAATCATACACTGATTGTTTTAATATGTTTTGTTACGTAGGTAACATACCGCGGGCAATGTGGAGCCCAAAATCACATCACATCACACTAATATTATTATAAATGTGAAAATGTTTAGATGTTTGTTCCGCCTTCACGCTTAAAGTACTCAACGGATTTGAATGAAATTTGGAATGGAGATAGTTTGTAACACAGATAATATAATACTGTTTGTAACCTGAATTAACCCATAGGATACTTTTTACTGGGAAAAGTCTTATTCCCACTGGAAAATCTTATACAACGCGAGCTTACAGTAACCACGGGTGGACCGCTAAGTGAAAATATAAAATTATTATGAGTATTATTAAACCAAATTCTCCCAACAACAAATTCGCAATTTGAAAGGCAAACTTTTAAAAATCAAATTCTTTATAATGTTTCCTCAAAACGCTGTCAAAACCAAAACGTTTACTGACCGAGCGAGCGCAAAGCGCAAGCGAAGCGTCTCCGATTTAGCTTTGCCAAAATTGTTTTTGTATATCTGTCGGTTTGTTCTCCTTACAGGTCGAGTTTCTCAACCGATTCTCGTATAATTTTGTGAGCAGTTTCGATAAATATATAATTGATTTTTAGGGTTCCGTAGTCCGACAAGGAACCCTTATAAGATCGTTCAGTCCGTCCGTCCCAGTCTGTCACAGCACAATATCTTCTACGTTTATGAACCGATTTACATGTAACTTAGTTCGACGATACTTTGGATATAGATCTCAATTTTAAAAATACAAAAAAATAAAATTACCCCTTTTTAAGGGTACCTCCCCATACATGTAAAGTGGGGTAAATTATTTTTTTTTAGTACACCCCCTTGTGTGGGGTATCGTTGAAATCGTCTTTAAAAATTAAGTTGGGTTTTCGTACAACATTTTTTTATCAGCTTTACCATATGTGAGATATAGCACGCCAAAGTCGTTAACACGGTGTCCCCCCCCCTGTAATTTCTAAAGTCTTGGACCTATAAACTTCAAATCACTCACGTAAATAAACTGGCGCGGAAACTCTTAATTAAAATTATTTCGGATATCCTGTGATGAATACTTTTGAAATTATAAATAAAATAAAAATATATACTTTTTTTCCAAAAGAACAGTAACTATAGCCAGTAATTATTATTAGTGAATCATGCAATCCGGTTGCTCCAGTTGTTAGTGCTTATTCATTGCGATCTCCAATGTTAAGCACCCATCGCCATAGCCAGGCTATGGATGGGTGACCGGTAGTGGTAAAAAAAACACGACCGTTTTCCGTGCTTTGAAAGGCACGTAAACCTAATCTAGGTTTGGTCCTGGTTTCCGCTCTGGGTTGCGGAGTTCAGATGGCAGTCGCTCTGTGTGAATACCAGTATTCTCGTCAAATCCCCTAGATTAAGTAGCCGAGATGGAGATGATGATGATGCAAGAAATGCGAAACAGCGCGGTGTCAAAAATGACTACGGAACCCTACTTTATGCGTGGTCCGACACGCACTTGGCCGGTTTTTAAATTTTAAAAACGATGGAGTTATGGGGGTTGCCAGCTTACAAGGTCTACCGCCCGCTGAGGCTGTTTTCCTCTAGAGGTCATATTTTTCAACTAATAAAAATTAAAATAAACGGTCACATCAACACAGGAAATGTAAAGACTCACGAGGTCTGCAGCTCACGAACAACCTTAAAAAAAACTATTGAATTCGAGCGAAAAGCAACTGAAATACCACAAAACCAACCGAGAACCGAAATCATTGACAAATCTGAAACCGAATAATTCCTTTCAAGGAAAACATATTTTTAAATAAGAAAATATTACTGCCTCCCATACTTTTAATCGTGCAAAAGAAAGCCTAATTTTTGTCTCCCGTCATTATGTCCAAGATTCTTTAAGGAAAATTGTTAAATTACATTTTTACTCAAAACAACTTTACCAAGAATCCATCAAGAGAAGTTCTTTCAAATTCCCATTATTTATACGCATTTCCATCTAACAAAAAGGACATTTAGCTGAACTCTCGAGAGTACGTTCAGAAACGCTTATGGAAACAATGAAAAAGTTTCAGAACGAGCCCTTACTCGTAGTCTACCAATCAACATTTGGGTCTGAATTTCTTTAATATTTACTTTGAATTGTGCTCGGACGACGCCGCGGGCGAGAGCGCGTTCGCTCAAATGAAACTTGGTGTTGATGGAGTGTTTACATTATTTTTTAGACCAGTGAAACAAGAAGGGTCAGTGGAATGAGTCTTTTGTCTCTTTATGTTTTAAAAACATCCACGATGGGAATGCCTGGGGTGCTATGAATGTGACGAGGGAATGAATTATGTATATATATATAATATTCTTTTGTATAGACAGGAACAGATCAGAATGTACTGTACTTTATAGTATTTTTTTGTAAATAAAATAAAATTAGTATTCCCACCTCCGACCTTCCGACCATTTTTAGATGTCTCGACCAGTTTTCCCTTCTTGGTGGTAGAATTTTCCATTTTCCAAACGTTTGGATTTAAAACCTTTAGCTGTGTATTTATTTCTAAAATTCAAAAGCAAAAATGAATATAATGCTTCTATTAAGTACCTAAGCGTGCTTTAATTTAGACCTTATCATCACTTTTGACCTTTGATCTAATTAATCAACAGGAACGTGAGACTTAGAAGTCAAACTCAAACGCAATCATAAAAAAACGAATTATTAAATTCGGACCGTATACAGTATTTTTCACTTTCCAGTCAAGTAATCACTGTCTCCGTCTAAATGAATCATACAACTTGTAAAACGACTTCACAATACTACTAAAGTTAAAAATTGAATAGAAAATTGCTGAAATCAACCTTATTTCATTAACAAATAAGCTGATGGTCTTTAAGCGATCGCCTTTTCTTTATTGACGTATAAATTGACCCCCGTATGTATTCTTTCGTAAATGTTTGATTCCTACTAAAATCATAATATACTTAAGTATTTATATTTGGATTACAAAATCATAAATTGGTTAAATTGGTCCGCAGGCTCGGAGCACGTTGGTAATAAGAGTGTGTTCATCTGCGGAGAAGAACTTGCCTAAGAATTTCTAACTCTACTCCCTTGTTTCTCCATTGCACTTCATTTTAAAAACAGTAGCTTGAGATCGCACTCCCTTAAATACTAACATAGTGTACCAGCCAATACACCGTGAAATTTACGTCGTTTTGTTCCCGCCGTGTAGTGATAGTACCCGTCAAACTGTGAGACTCCCGTCCCGACCGACCCATTTTGTATGGAGAGACCAAAAATTTTTTTGTCACAGGATTTTTTTTTTCGTGAAAAGTTGTTCAGTTTGACGGGTACTATCACTACATGGCGGGAACAAAACGATGTAAATTTCATGCTGTATATGTACCTACGTAGTGAAATGGCGTTTTATTTTTAAACCTGACTTTATTTATTTGAAGAAATAAAATTAAACAAAAAAATTAAATGTCTATTAGGGACGCTAATGACCCAAGTTTTTAAATTAAGAACGCTTCTTGCTTCCCCTTGAAACTACCGAGTTGCTTTCTTTGTAATTCTTTTTGCTTTCTTTATAAATGGCAAGCAGAAATGAATCTCTATTTCTGCTCTGCTCAAACGTACTCAAACAGCTTGCTGCCCGGTAGAATTCAAATAAAAAATGTAGACTAGAGTCTTTGTGGAGGAAAACTTGCATACAACCCATTAAACTGAACAACATTTTTTTCCACGCCAAATACTCAAAAATAAGTACATTTTCATACAAACTAATCAAGATGACCAAGTAAATTTTGAAAATTTGTAAAAATGATAGCAAAGAAATATACCGATTACTCCAAAGCTTTTATCAAATCTCATAAAATTTTAGAACATAAGCTGGAGTACATCGGTATACACGGCGATTTACTTAGATGGCTGTAGTCTTACTTGCGAGACAGGACACAAGCAGTAGCTGTCAAAGGCTTCACATCCAATTTCATCCCAATCACTTCCGGCGTCCCTCAAGGGTCCCATTTAGGTCCCTTGTTATTTAATATTTTCATTAATGACGGTAGTTAAAATGTTTTCATAACTCGCAATTATTACTATATGCTGACGATACCAAGATCTATACAATAGTCAAATCAGTTGATGATTGTCATAAACTACAACAGGATCTAAACAGATTAAGTCAATACTGCCATAATAATAGATTATATCTTAACGTCGACGAATGCTCCTGTCTAACCTTTTCTAGAAAAAAAGTCCAAATACATCATAACTACACTCTCCAACATCATTCATTGCATAGAGTGAACGAGATTAGGGATCTCGGGGTGCATCTCGATAGTGAGCTTGTCTTTGACAAACATATAGAAAATATTACTAAGAAAGTTTATAGAATGTTCGGTTTTATTTTACGTCAGGGTAAAGCTTTTAAGAAGGAAAGCACTCTGAGAATCCTTTATAACTCACTAGTTACTTCTCAGCTTCAATATGCTTCTACTACCTGGAACCCCCAATATAAGAAGTGCATTAGTCATATTGACCGCATACAAAGCAGATTTCTAAAGCACATGCAATTCAGGTTTACCAATTTTAATGCTGATTCCTTAATATCATTAGAAAAGAGGCGTGAACACACAGATCAATTTTTCTTATATAAAGTTATTCATAATCTAGTAGATTCCATGTACTTGGTTGATAAAATTAAATATAAATGTTCAAAGGTTGGTCTTAGAAACAAGAATGTAACTTTAGCAATAGATTTTTCCCGTACAAAATAGTTTATAGGGTATAGGCCCGAAACAGATTTGCCATTAGAGCCACAAATACTTATAATCTTCTCTATATAATAAAAATGAATTGCGGTTCGTTAGTCCCGCTAAAACTCGAGAACGGCTGAACCGATTTGGCAAATTTTAGTCTTGAAATATTCGTGGAAGTCCAGGGAAGGCTTAAACGGTAAAAAACTATTGGTTCCTAGGTGTAGGGTAGGTGTAGGGTAGGTGTTGGGTAGGTGTAGGGTAGGTGTAGGGTAGGTGTTGGGTAGGTGTATGGTAGGTGTAGGGTAGGTGTTGGGTAGGTGTAGGGTAGGTGTAGGGTAGGTGTAGGTTAGGTGTAGGGTAGGTGTAGGGTAGGTGTAGGGTAGGTGTAGGGTAGGTGTAGCGTAGGTGGAGGGTAGGTGTAGGGTAGGTGTAGGTGTAGGGTAGGTATAGGGAAAAATGGCAGGACAACGTCTGCCGGGTCAGCTAGTAATAAATATAATGAAGATGATATTTTCCAAAATAGTTACCTTAAATTCAAAAACTTATTAAAATGTTCATAACTTTCCAACGACTCTGCATCAATTTAATGTTGCTATATATGTTACGTAAGTCTTACTCAATGCTTTGTTGATTATAGTTAAGGTGAAGTGAGTTCGGGCTCCGAGCGCTTGTGAGGGGGTGAAGCAGGGGAGCGGTAGCGCTGCCTATCGGGGGGACGGCCCGCGCGCCCCGCTCGGCTGCGATCGGCCGTAAACTGTTGCTCGCATAATATCAAACACTCGCTCGCTACTGCCGTTGCCTGCGTAGTGGTGCAGTGCAGCTGCCACAGTATAGTGATATCAGTAGTACAATGAAACATTTTTTTACAATTTCACATAGTAGTTATTGTCTTCCACACGAAGTAGACAATGAACTTAGTATTCATATTTATTATTAGTATGTAGTTGTTAGTATCTCTGTATTTAGACGTTAACAATTGACTGTTTGTTTGTTACTTGGTACTTATGTTACTAAGTATTGTGTAATACACAGAGGTGTAACCCGGTTGTGGTAATATTATGCTACATGTTTAGATTAGATTATTTGGTATTACTGAAAAAAAAAATAGGATAATAAGTGTGCCTGTAAGACGAGTAAAGTTGTAAATAAGTATAAAATTGAAAAAATAATACTTTATTGCAACACAACAAAACATGACAATTTTGGTTTATTAAATAATATAAGTTTACCTATGTTTATAATACTATTTCCTTGCAAAGAAAGTATAACGACGTTTTCGCGTAGTATTTTGAAGTAAATACAGGAATGTTTGTGGCAGCAAAAAATTCTTCAAATTGAGAATATCCTATCCCTGAAGATATCAAACCTGATACTGCCGCATTATTAACATCAACATTGTCTTCACTATTAGGGTTATCAGAGCATATTCTGAAAGTTTCTTTGCATAGCTTGCACTCAAAATTGAAATACGATATAAGTCCTGTACGTTTCTCGGTCAATAAAATCAAATCGCTAAAATTGCAGTTAAAAAGAGATTCATGGTTTGTCTTCTGCAATTGCTGAATAAAATACTGAATATCCACGATTCTTCGTCCACCTAAATCTTTTCCTTGTTTTTTAATTAAATAACTTTGTTCATCAGAAGCACTAAAACAAAAATAGATATAAGACAGTAGTTACATAAATAAAATATCAGATTCTAGCATATCCTCAATTCCTTTACAAATAGGTAATACATACTTTGAAATATTTGGCAGTGGAGTTACTACTTTTGGCTCAGTAGGCGTCTTTCTTTCAGGATTAATGGGCTCTGATAACAGCTGATCATCATTTCTGTAAAGTAAAAATGTACAAGTACCATGGGAATGTGTAGTGTGAAGAGTCGATTCAGGAAAAGGCCAGCGAATAATCTGTACAATGTCTTTATTTTTCACACAACCTTTTGTCTTGAAGTTCTAGTCCACACTCAATTGTCTCGTCAGGTCGTCGTTTCGTTTTTCTAAATGTCTTGTCTGTCTGTCATCTCAATGGCCAGCACGAAGCTGTGCGAGGAGGCCGCAACAATATATGTAGTATAAAGAAATTTCTAAAACAAAATCGAATCTTACTTTCGTTGTGGTAGTTTCACATTATCTCGTGGCTGGGGATTTATTTTTATATTTTCAATACTTCGCTCCGGTGGCTCAGCGTCGGCAGCATCACATTGTGTGTCATCTCTAGATACAAAGCGGATCTCTAATGAATAACAGTTTATAAAACTATAAATTAAATTGCACATGGTATTGAATACAGTTAGGTAAAAATTATCATGTACTGGCAATAACAAACACAACAAAAAAAGAATTAGCGAAATCTGTCCAGCCGTTTACGCGTGATGCCGTGACCAAGGGAAATAGGGATTCATTTATATGTATATAGTTTTTGTTTGTAAGATGCGTTTATAATATTATGCAAAGTCTTACTCAAAAAATCTTGGTGAAACTGTATGCAGCTCTGTCAAGGGAGATTTTTTTTCGTTTACATAAATTTCATTACTAGGTGAACCTTCATGTCTGCAATAAAAACATAAGATTATACAAATTTTATATAATGTTTCACATATTATTTCATATAATATTTTATGTAATATTTCATATAATATTTTGTATAATATTTTATACTTACGGTAACGGTGAAATTGTACACGCTTTCTCTTCTACATTTTCCTTAGTAGTGGGTGAACATTGGCTTCTAAAAAAACATAGGTAAATATTTAGACTAATAATTTTATTTGCTGTAGGTATGACTATTTTTTTTTGTGTTTGTTTTGGGTAGATAAAAATGTTTTGAATGTAGATATTGATATGTACTTACTGTAATATTGACACTGCACCTTCGACCATACTACTTATATCTGCAATTTCCTTACTTACTGAAAATTTGCGTCTGAAATAAAAATGTTTTTGTTGTCCTACTGATATTTTTACACTGTGGCATTCTAATCGAAGAATTACGTACTTGGCAGGAGGATAGCAATATAGGATAGTATGTTGGCAGGCAGTCTGTAATTCGTACACTGTGGCATTATAAATCAAACTTTCCTTGTTGATTATTTGCTGCATTAGGCATAGAAACGCGACGGGTTAGCTCAACTTTTAGCGATTTTTGTGCAGAACTAATATGATAACTAACTAACATAACTAGATGTGGGTTCGATTCCCACCACGTACCAATAATGTGTTATCGAATTTCGAATTCATATGTACGTTTACGTGAAGGAAAACATCGTGATGAAACCTGCGCACTCCTGCGAAGAAATTCAAAGGTTGTGTGTGAAGTCGACCAACCCGCACTGGGCCAGCGTGGTCGACTAAGGCCTAATTGCCCTAAATTAGGGTAGGCTCAAACCCCTCGGAGGGGACGTATATGAGCTATTGATGATGGGGTCGCCTTTATTAGGTATTCTGTTTTACCATGTTACGAAAATCAA
The DNA here is from genome assembly GCA_951230895.1 of Carpatolechia fugitivella. Lineage (NCBI taxonomy): Eukaryota > Metazoa > Arthropoda > Insecta > Lepidoptera > Gelechiidae > Carpatolechia > Carpatolechia fugitivella. Next base: position 4,152,256 of record OX579672.1, read on the forward strand.
TTTTTTACTTACTTTTTATCATTTTCTTTGTGATACTTTCGCCATGCCAATGAAGACAAACGTTTTCTTTTATTTTCTTTATTGCCCATTGTAATAACACACAGCAATAGCGAGCACGCATGCGCAGAAACAAAATTATAGCTTTATTTGCAAATAAAAGCTTATCTTATTGAAAGTGATTATCAGATACGTTCGTTCTCGTGGCGGGAAAAAATGGCGTACGTCCCACCGCTGAAAGCGCTGGCGCGCGACTGATTGAAGCCACCGCGACCCGCGAGTCAGCGAGACGCTCGAAATTTAGTAGGTATTTTGGACTTGTGTAGAAATATACCACATAAGTTGAATATAAAAAACAACGTCGAGTATCTTATGTAACGACTATGATTACTGTATATTATTTTTTCGTAAAAACTATTTGTTTTTTCCACAAAGTTTGATCAAAGTTAGGAAAAGGGGTAACTTTGAGCTGAAATTCTATCGAGCGAAATTAATCCAATCATGTACTGAAGAACTACGCCGTATAGGAAATATCCTCAACTGTCATACACATTAGAAACCAATTAAAAATCTTGAAATATTCTTTAGAAAAAGTTGAAACAAAAAAGTGCGTTTTGCGTATGAGTTGAGCTCACTTCACCTTGTTGGCTTATGCATTTTTTTACTGTATATCTTTATTGTACTAAATTAAGGCTGTTTGTTTCTCTAAAATAAATAAACAAATATAAAGCTTTACAAAACTGTTTAATTACATATTACTTACCAGAACCCGAAAGGTTTTGTGTTATTTAGCTAACTCATTATATCAGAGAAACATTAGGAATCAAACGACATGTTTATTTAAAGGAGAAAAGTACAGAAGATACGAGTCCTGTGGAGTTTCTTCCGGCCGCTCTTCTTCACAGTGGCACATTTGGTGTGAACGTACCAACCAGGTACAAACTTCTTTTATCCTTGATAATTATTGACGTCAAAAAACTATTTTGGTAAATCTTAATTCAAATTCGCCGTGTGGTGACGGCAGAGTAGAATACATTTGTCACCAACCCCTACTCTTCCCGTGAGTGTCGTAAGAGGCGACTTAGGGACTACACATTGAACAGGGAACGGGCAGCAGCGCTCTCTGATACAGTAACCTTTTAATCTGCGATCTCTAACCCACCTGCCAAGCGTGGAGATTATGGCAAAATCAAACACTTGAGTGGAGGAGGCTCATAGTCCAGCAGTGGACTGTAACAGGCCGTTGTTTGATTTGATTTGATAATTCGAATAAAGCCATTTTTATCTTTATCTTTATAAGGGCGCATTTATTTTTATTTCGCATCAACTTGAACTGCTTCTTTCCACTCTATAATAGGATATGTTGCTGCAATATAAATCTTTGATATATCAAACCATATATCATTCTAATAGCTCTGCAACGAGCAATCTTCAATATTCAGTGCTGGACCTGCCAACGTATGCTTGGAGCATATTTCATTCACTACTCTCTTTGTCCGATCCCAACCTATCATGCTAGCTCTGTACGTGACATGCGAGTAGAAGCACTGAAACAGAACCAGTTTTTGAAGTTTCTATGAACCTGATGCGGTATCTTATAAACCGAAAAGTAGGAAATAAATAGGGGTCTTTTGTCAGCATCTGAAAATGGCGGACGTGTTTTCGTTTTAATACTTTTATTTGATTTATTGAAGTGTTTAGTGTATAATTTCGATAGTGTATTATCCAGTGAATGTTTCGGGACTATAAACTTTAATAAGACAATTGAAACGTTACATTTAGCTGTCATTTTTAGATGATGCCAAGAGGCCTAGTGGTAGCTTCAGTAATTTTACTATCACATTACTGAGCCCGATTCACCGAATAATCGTCCTTGTTTTTTCTCAGATCCCTATATAGTCCAAAGATTAGGGTCTCCTGTGTATATCATAAATAAACCTACAAATATCACTTGACACTGCCGAAATACGTCTACATAAGATATGACGTCGTTAATTAAGAAAAAAAAGGAATAAATAAAAATACTTCAAGGATACAAGATAAAAAAAGATAGGATCATTATTGCAGACGTAAAAAGAAAATACATGAAATAGAAAAACAGCAAGAATGTATTACAATCCTATCTTACAAGTATTATATAGGTAAATGTGAAAGTTTTGATTGTTTTTACTCAATCACACAAAAACAATGCAACCCACAGATAGTTTATAGCCTGGATTAACAAATAACATAACAATAAGAATACATTTATTTACAGCACACAGTATGCAACATGAAACAAAAATAAAACAGGTACATATAGGTAGTAATTAACAAACACAAACGAGCGTAAACAATCGAAGAGCGTGGCAATCCAATCCGATCCGATCCGATCGCTTCCCAACCACAGACTTACACCATGTGAAATGGCCAAAATTGGAACTACAACCATTACCATGGAAATGTCAACATTCAGAATTGTTGTGATTGGACAGAATACCATCTTATATTACTACTAACGCCGCCTTACATTTCACAGATAAACCGGTATTGTGTACATAATTTATTTCCTTTTTTTTCTTTTTGCTGTTTGCTGAACCTTTCACATCAGTTGCTGTACTGTTAAATCATTGCCGCGACTGGTGTGAACACTCGCTACCGGGACATGCTCGGGTTGCCATTGTGCTCCAAGACATTATATTATTATTGTAGTGGCGTGCCGCGTGGCGCATGGCGGTCTGATCTGTCCCTTTTTGTTATTGTTTTGTTTTTTATGTACCTACTTCACTTTCTTTCTTCTGTCAAAAAAATCAAAATCAAAATAAAAAAATATTCATTTCCATAGGATCACTTAGATCCGTTATTACATTTTTTTTGGTGAGTTCACTAACACAATGGTGGAATCATGGAGTCATCGCATCTTTCGCGTTTCCTTTTTTTTTTAATAAAATATCAATATAAAATGTCAATTACAAAATTAATGCTAATTTCTATATCGAAAAAGTCTGCTACTCAAACAATCTATTCCCATGGACATCTGTCCTCTAAGTAATCAGATATCCTATAGTAACCTTTTTTTACAATTTCTGTTTTATAATTATTTTATACTTGTCTAAAGGTAAGTTTTTAATATCAATAGTAACTGTAACTGTTTATGTATGTTTTTGTGTACTACAAATATAATATTTCTTATTATTATAATCCCCGTTAGGACAGATTTTGGTTTCAGCAAATCCTGGTAGAGACAGGTTATTTTTATGACAAATTCGTTCAGTCCAAAGCTTACCAGTACAGAGTTAAGTGACTACAGCACATAACGTATGTTTCCAGCTGTTCGATGCCCGCCTCACGTCCTCGCTGGTCATTGCGGTTGTCGCAGGGTACGTGACGGACGGACGCACGCCCATGTTATGTTATTAGTAGATATTGCCATTGTATTACCCGGGTTTCTTCGTCGTTAGCAGGGGTTTATTACCTTTGCGGATTATTTAGTGTAAGATTTTCTTTTTTTTATTGATCGGGTCGGATAAGGATGATCACCATATTTCCAGGTATGCTCTAGCCATGGGCAAAGTACGGCCCGCGGAAGGATTTAATCCGGCCCGCCGCGCCGCCGCCTGCGGACCTTCAAAACCCTTAAGGCCGGTTTATTGCAAAAATTAGCAACTCAACGCGGTTTAGTTGAAAGTTCAACCGACGCACTACTGAAATAACGTTCATATTAGCGAGCGATGCTTCACGGTGGTTACGTCCGACACTGCGCAGGAATCGTGCGAAAAACTCGTTTTTCTTGAACTCTTTTGCTTATTAACAGAAAATGGCAAAGTTTATGAAAAATGTGATCGATTTAAAATCTAAGTCAGTAATTAAGAAGTTATATTTACGAAAAAAAAACTATGGATATTGCTTTAAGTTACGAGATCTAGGACGTCAAAAAATTATTTTGCTGCTTTTTTTTATAAACTTGTGCTTCTTATTTCTAAATTATTATAATGTATTAAAAAATTCTACTCGATTTAAAATTTAATTAAGGATATATTCTGTTAGTATATATTTTTTTAAATTTATAGAATCAATAGAAGTGCTAGTATTTGATCGTCAAAGTAGCAACTATGGGCGCTATTTCCACATAACCCCGCCTTAAATTGTATATGGCCCGCAATGATTATATTTTGACCTTCCAACAGTAAAAAAGTAGAACAATATTAGTAGTATTATTAAAGATGCATGATGCCGACTCACTGATGATAACCTTTTCTCGCTGCTGAAAGTTACTTCATCGCAACTAGAACCTGCATTTGAAGATATGGCAAATCAAAATCAGTTTCAATTTCAGTTTCACCAAATAATTGTATTGACTGCAACATGTAAGAAATGTAAAGTTAGCAAATGATATAGATTGCGTTAATCGCGCAGGCACTTGTAATTCGGCAGTTGACGAATAAACGTTTCATCATAGTATATTATGTCTCATACACCTTCTACGGCAGGGCCTTTCGAATAAAAGTTAAACTATAATAATTTGTAATTTACATTATTTTTTACAGGTGTGTAGTGTATATGTAACTTGCCTTTAGACAAGTTTAAAATAATTATAAAACAGAAATTGTATAAAAAAGGTTACTATAGGATATCTGATTACTTAGAGGACAGATGTCCATGGGAATGGATTGCTTGAGTGGCAGGCCTTTTCGATATTTAATTAGCATTAATTTTTTAATATTTAAATTTTTTATTTAAATGAAAATTTTAAAAAACCCACGCCGGATGTTAAAACATATTCAAATAAAAAACAAACTTTAAATTAAAAAAAAACCCACTCCGTATGTTAAAATATATTAGAATAAAAAGGATTAAATAACATTTTTGGAAATCCCCCGACCAGAGTCAAATAAGATAAGAAATATTAAATAAAGAAATCTATAAAAAGAGTGATTTCTCACGAAATCCCCCACATAAACAACGAATTATGACCTTTCTTAGTCCTTACGTTTACATACCTACTTACCTTTTGCTTTCTCGTAGAGATAGACACAGCAATAATATTTATTAATTTAGGTACTATTACATACTCATCTATCTCATAATATGACACAAATCCAATAAAACACGTCGAGGTCTGCCATTCCCTGCTCTGACATTAATAAATTTTATATAAATACCATGAGTTTTACTTATTCAGAATCTACGTTATATTAAGTTTTTGAGTAATATAAATAAGTAGTTATAATATTTAAACTGAAATTTCGAACAAAGAGAGCGATGATGGCAGCCCCCGACGTGTTTTATTGGATTTGTATCATATTATGAGATAGATGAGTATGTAATAGTACCTAAATTAATAAATATTATTGCTGTGTCTATCTCTACGAGAGAGCAAAAGGTAAGTAGGTATGTAAACGTAAGGACTAAGAAAGGTCATAATTAGTTGTTTGTGTGGCGGATTTCGTGAGAAATCACTCTTTTTATAGATTTCTTTATTTAATATTTCTTATCTTATTTGACTCTGGTCGGGGGATTTCCAAAAATGTTATTTAATCCTTTTTATTCTAATATATTTTAACATCGGCGTGGGTTTTTTTTTAATTTAAATTTTGTTTTTTATTTGAATATGTTTTAACATCCGGCGAGGGTTTTTTAAAATTTTCAATTTTGTTTTTATTTTAAACTTTTTGGAAAGTACGTTACTTTTGTTTGTTATCACTTAGCACACTAAAACATATCATTAAAAATGACGACTTTGTGTTTCGATATTGTATATTATGCTAGTAATTAAACATACATAATTTATTAGTATGCCTTTTTAAAACTAACTGGCGGTAATCAAAATGATGGATGTTGTTTGGATTTGGCAGAAATTTGGTATGTGCGATATTGAGACTACTAGTTACTTAGTGTCCAAGCGGCCACCTATCCTCGCTGTTGCAGTATTTCTTTATAGTCTACCGCCATGCGCCATAAAACATGTCCAAGAACCTGATCTGTAAAGATACCGGTTCAGTAGTTTTGAAAACTCCTGTAATGCCAACTTATCTGGCTACTGCAGGGCTCCCTGGTGGTCTACCGCCTCAAAACATATCCAACAACCAGCTCCAAAATAAAGCCTTTTGAATGCAAAAAACCGCATCGAAATCGATTCAGTACTTTTTGAGAACTCCTGTAGTGCCAACTTATCTGGCTGCTGCAGCGCTCGTGGTCTACCTCCATAAAACGTATCTAAGAACCCGCTCCAAGATGAAGCCTTTTGAATGCAAAAAACCGCATCGAAATCGATTCAGTACTCACTGAGAACTCCTGTAGTACCAACTTATCTGGCTGCTGCAGGGCTCCTTGGTGGTCTACCTCCATAAAACGTATCTAAGAACCTGCTCCAAAATGAAGCCTTTTGAATGCAAAAAACCGCATCGAAATCGATTCAGTACTTTTTGAAAACTCCTGTAGTACCAACTTATGTGGCTGCTGCAGGGCTCCCTGGTGGTCTACTGCCCCAAAGCATGTCTAACAACCAGTTCCAATATGAAGCTTTTTGAATGCAAAAAACTGCATCGAAATCGATTCGGTAGTTTTTGGTAACTCCTGTGTTGCCAACTTATCTGGCTGCTGCAGCGCTCCCTGATGGTCTACCTACATAAAACATATCTAAGATCCTAAGTTGAAGTGATACCTTTTCAATGCAAAAAACCGGAACTAAATCGGTCCAGTGGTTTTCGAGATAGAAGGTAACAAACAAACAAACAAACAAACAAACAACCTCTTACCCCAAACGCATATACCGCCTCCGTTCCGTTCCGTCCGTCGTGGGTAAAAAGGAAACGCAAAAGATGCGACGACTGTGGAGTTTCTTCGGTGAGCTCTTCTCCACAGATTCCGCCATTGCGTTAGTGAACTCACCCAAAAAAATGTAATGACGGATCTAAGTGATGTAATAACATCCTATGGAAATAAATTATTTTGACCTTGACTATGAAAATAAACAGATTTAAATTATTAAAAGTTTTCAAAACAAAATACATTTTGGCTATAATTCTGGGCCTCCTCTAAAATTATTAAACTTTCTGGCCCCCCTTAAAAAATTTTTGCCCACCACTGCTCTAACCATATAGGTATGAGTTGATGATGATAAAGATAAGTTAGATTAAAGATAAGCTTGCCCGTGTCGAACTGGAATAGGGACGAGGTTTTCATTTTGAAAAACTGATAGTGGTAAACTCTCCCCGCATCAGATTTATTGTACGGGTCGTGTAATAGTTTTACAATATATTCGATAGGGGTCGACCCTTCGGCCCGTGCCCAAATAAGTGAAATGGTAAAAAAAACAAGATTTCAAAGGCGACCATCAGATTTTTAAAAAGTATCCTAAAGTTTCGGACTGTCTCCATTTCAAATTTCATTAAAATCCGTTCCGTACTTTAGGAGTAAAAGCGGAACAAACGTCCAAGCATACTATAATTTAATAAATTGCCATCAACAGCTCATATACGTCCCCACCGAGGGGCTCCAGCCTACACAGAATTAGGGCGATTAGGCCTTAGTCGATCACTAAATATTTACTATATTACTATATTTAATTAGTGTTTTTAATATGAACTTAATATTTTTGAATAGTTCTAAAACTGAAAATGTTTGTTTCATGGGCAAAACAACAAATTGAAATTGTTTGAATTGTTTCCCTTATTTATCACGTTATAAATGTGTAAGCGCACGTAAGGTAAAGGGTAGAGTATAGGGGGCAACTATTTAGTAATATTCGCCAACATACACAAAATTTGTAAAAAAAATGTTGCAGTAAAGAGCTAAACCAGTCATTTTAGAAACGAGTCACGCAGCCGCCATCAGGACACATGCGACTGCGACACGCGTCTCGCACGTACAAACTCTATTTGCTTTAAAAATACACATTTGACTAATGAGACCAAAAACGCTATTTAAATATAAATATTTTTTTATTTGTTTTAGCACACTTGACTTGGTATAAATAATCCATTATAAGGGTGCTTCTTTTTTAAAAGATTATTTATAGTCAATGATTAAAATAATATGTTCATGGTATGCAAGATGACCAAGTTAATGCTTGCGATAGAGAAAGAGATAATTATTTACTTATGTATACAAATTAAACAAATGCTTAACTAGCATTCCGCCCGTGACTTCGTCCGCGTGGTTTTTGTTTAAATTGAAACTTGAGATCAAACCAGAAAACCCCTTTTTAGTGCTTGCCTACGTCCCAAGACAACTTGTAAGGGTGCTACGCGTCCTCTTTTCCACTTTTGGTCTTTTTCGTCATTTGCGTTTTACTTTTAAAATTCAAACTTTCAAAATTCGAATCCTTTCATGTCTGTTTCTCTATTTTATATTTTTCTGTGTCAGTCCCCGTTGTTAATTTCTGAAAGTCACATCTAAAAGTTTTGTGTTAAGTATTTTTTGGAATTTGTGTTTTTGTACCGTGGTTTCCGTACTTTCATTATATTATCAAGTTCAAGTTCCTTCGGTTTTTCCTTTCTTCACCTATGGAATGGAGCCTTGGATCCTCCTCCCGAGACCCCCCCCCAGCAAACTTACAGTCCTGAAGTTTCTAGATCCAGTAGCTTTGGCTCTACGTAGATCCGCCAGTTCCTACTTTAAAAAAAAAAAATATACCCCATTATTTTCTTCTGCGAAAAGAAAAACTCCAAAGTAGTTCATCTCAAAATTGCATAATTATATTATGCATGTTGTGTCATTAAAAGAAAATGGAAAAATTACCCGACCGAAAAGAAACTCTACACGAAAAACGAGCTATAATACAAATGAGGTGACAGTCGCGTAGCTCGTAGAGGCTCGTAGCTGGCGGCTACGTGACGTAGCGGCGGCGTAGCTAGTGCTACGAACATTGGAGTCTTGCATGATGTAACACCCACCCTCCTAGCCTACTCTAATCTGCTCTAACTACTTTCTATAACTAATTAACCCCTCTGTGTACACTTAAAACGCTAATTAACTTAAATATGGCCAAGTGAATCATCTAGTGGTAAAAACTCTACATTGTGAACCGCTCATTAGTAACCCTGATACTTTTAGTGAGAACTATAGATAGACCCTAAGAATTACCAACCGAACATAAAAAAGTATTTAACCTAGCATGCTTCCTGGAAGAGTTTTAATGTTATTAGTGCAGTAAGTTTCTTTTTATCATAATATTACATTATTGTTATTTGTACAAAAACCTTTTATCATAAATAAATTATTTATTTAGCTAGAAAATGTAGAAATGGTTTAGCAAATTAATCATAATATAACATAATAAATAGATATAGTTAGGGTATAAGAATATAAACATTTAAAATAATCTTGTAAATGTGGTATTCTAAATAAATAGAATTAGAATCATAATGGACATTAATAGTTTTTTAGTAGAAGATCCCCGACCCACTCAGGACATCGTCATTCCAGACTTTCTTCCAGAAAACCCTTTAGGAACAAGGACTCAAGAGGGTTGGCTCCTCGGATTAATGATCCTGGATGGGGTATAACCAACCAAAATTACTCTGTTCCAGATCTTCTTCCAGAAAATCCTTTAGGAACAATCCATTATTATTAGGATAGCAAAACAATTAAGATTTATTTATACTTCTTACTAGCATTAAAGATTTTATGCTTGAAACCAATTAAGTGAGACTTTAAATATGTAAATTTATAGTTAAGTCTGCATCATTCCAGATTTTCTTCCAGAAAATCCTTTAGGAACAATCCATGATTATCTTCTACTAACATTGAAGTTTTATGTTTGAAAACAAATGTGACTGTATTAATTTTATATAGTTTAGTCAACGTCATTCCAGATTTCCTTCCTGGAAACCCTTTGGGAATATTTCATTAATATTAGAACAACAAAGTAAATAAGATTTATTATTTTATATTATTATTAGCATCTAGGTTTTATGCTTGAAAATAGACAACTGTGACTTGACATATTGGCTTTATTCATTTTAGTTATCACAAAGTAAACAAGATTTATTTATATAAAGATATTCTTATTGATAAAAATAGATAAACATTATATTGAATAATGACTCTACAATTAATTCCTTTATAAAATAGGTTATTCTAATTTTCAACTTTAGATTACAACAAAAGATAAATGATCCTAGGAATGAATGATTCTTATCTTTCCAGTCTAATAACTCAGATTGTAGTTATAGAAGAGAATCTTATATGGTTTCTCGATGTTTTAGCATTTAGTACAGTTTGCCTTTCATATAGTGCAAATACAAAGTAAGTTGTTGATGAATCAATCTGAAATATGGTGGGACGTCCAATCCGTCTGGTATGGAAGTAAACCACCGGAGTGCTATTGCTTTTCCTACAGATCCAAATATCAACAAACTATGGTTTGGTTCGAGTAGGTAAATATTGAATTTGAATAATTTTATTATCATAGGAAGTAATAATGCAATATGAGCTATGTGATTGTACTTGACAATAATCATTCCATTGTATCAAAATTAACAATATTCTTATCGTGTGGACCGTATACGGCCGGTTGGTACATTCAAGATATTTATTTATTTATTTGGTTATTTTATTAGAACGGGTTTAAATCTTAGAGAGAATCAACTGTTATTATAATCTTATCTTTGAAAGGTTTACCTAGTCAGTTTTATGGAATTTGAACTAAGTAAACTATTTATTATTTAGCAGTAGTGATTATGGAAGATTCAATATATTTAACCAAGTGAATTATTGATTGCAATTTAATTACTTTTCCATTGATGATTATTTTTAGGTTATACTGAGTAAAGTATTTCTTTCTAATTAATATTAAAAAGGAAGGTTTTAGTATGTAACTTAGATGGTTTATTTATTGTCATTTTATACCTTTCAGTAAGTATCTAATGATGATTACTTAGGTTTTAAATTTTATAAAGGTAAAGCGTTTCTTACTATTTGTTATTTAACAATGAAAAGTAGGTTTTAATATGTTTAACTGGGTGATCAATTTATTGCAATTTATATCTTTTAGCAGTGAAGTTTATTTAGGTTATACTGAGTTTTATATAGGTAAGCTGTTTCTTACTGGTATTTGATATTATTTAGCAACGAAGAGTAATAGTTTCTAAAGCAGTTTTGGTAAGCTCTCTTTCACCGGATAGAGTATATATTTTTGACTTGATATAAGTGGTCCCAAATAAGTTCTATGACATCCGTTTCCCTATTGAATTTACCTTCCTAGTTAAGTGTTTTACATATAGGTAGGCAAAACTAGAGATATTACCTAAATATCTCACATTACATTGAAAGTCTAGCTGATTTTCGAAGCAAATGCGTAAGTATTCTATCATCCGTTAGGTATCGAACTATCCTACCTATTCTCCGTAAGTTTCAAAAGCTAGAGGAAGACCTCACATTTATAATTAATCGTGTGATGCGTAATGGCACCTTCCAACTCCACAGGAGAAGAAGGTCTAATCGAAACGAACTAACCAGACGGGTTGTGGCGAGACCCAGTGAGTGCCTACGTTCTAAGCCACGTGTGATTGTACTCTCCTTCTACGCGCTAATACGCAAAGATCGAGAAAGAGGGTACCCGTTCCTTACACATGTATTGGGACAGAAGAAATGATCCTGTGCAACAGAGCAAGTTTGTGTGTTCCTCTTCTACGAAACCTTGCCCTCGTTACACAAAAGCAAATCATCCGGGAACTGAAGTCGCTGATAGTAAAAGCGACCACCGGTCCGTTCCAAGATACCGGCTTCTACAATGTGACGAAGCTACATTCTTTTTCTAACTGTTCCGGAGAACGTTTAGAACAGAATCAGACCATTTGCCAAAAACAGCCACCAAGTTCGGAAACCTTGGATTTAAATCAGATACAGATTTATGCCAAGCCGTAAAGAAAAACCCCATTGAAAACACTTTAATTTTAACGAGTACTAAAAACCAAGAAACAATTTAAACTGAACCTTATAACTTTACAACTTCTCAAACTTATTTGAAATTTCCCACTAATTTTACGTATCAAAACTTTAAGCTTTACAAAAACATTTAAATAACAAAACTTTAAAGGAATTTAAATTAAAATTTACCCCAAGGATTAAGAAATACTAAAAGAAAGTAAACTTTCTAATAATATCTAATAATCCACACAAAAAAAACCCCACAGAAAACTCTAAGAAAATATTTTACCGCGACGGACAAGGCAACTGCACTGAGTGATAATCGAAAGAATACTGACTAATTGAACTTCGCGCAATCGGTATTTATAGCCTCCTGGGTGAGACTCGAACTCAAGCTCGGGCGTGCCTGAACGTGAGTATCGGCGTCAAGGCCAACGTATTTTTAGGGTTCAATTTCCAAATTGTTAGCTTTTCCATACAATTTAATACAATAATTTATCCCTTATTATTTTAGTGTTCCGTATTCGATGTTTTATTATTTTAATGCTTTATTTATTATTTTTATTATGTTTTTAGATTCTTTAGTGTTGTAAATTCATGTTTCCTTTAAATCAAGTTTATTTTTCAAAGAGTAGACAGAGCCTAGTAACTTTAAACTGTTTTAATATTAAATAAATGAATGTCGTATTAATTGAAGTATTGAGTAATGATCGTTAGTGATTATTTAGCGTTTGTATTAGAGAAAGAGATGTGATCGATTAGTAGTTATAATGATTTGGAATTTATTTGTGAAATTGTTAACGGACCCAGGTTGGTTCCGTTACAATGACGGCGAAATCTTTTTAAAATACATTGAAATTTTACTTTTTATTTATATTTTCCTTGCCTGAACTGTCCCACTAGTAAGCTAAGTTCTCTCGTCTACGATCTTATACTTTATTGTAATCCATTATACCCAATCCTTTTCAAACACGTTATTTTGCTAAACAATTTAAAATACCTAAGAAATATAAAATTGAAAGGAACGGTTCAGACAGATTACTTCAGAAAGGTCATTAAATATTTTTTTTTTTATGAAAGGGTTTGTTACAGAAATTTTTGTTACATTACATTAAATTACAGCTGAAAAACAGCGTTGCATTTTAGTCCCTATTTAATGGGTGCTTCAATGCAACTCATGCTGAGCTGGAGCCCCTTTGCAGTGCGAAAAACATTAAAAGAATAAGAATAAATTTATTGAGTAATATGTACAATAAAACTACTACAGACTAAATAAATACAAAAGGAAATAACAACACGAGCCTGAACTAGGAAAATCCTGTATCTCAGGCTAAAAACAGGACTTAAATATTATTACTACCTATATAAATATAACCAATTACATGCTAAATATAAATAAATTAAAGTAAAATGGCAATAGGCACAAAATAAAGTATGACATGCAAACATCCGCGTCAGCACATTCGTAAACTCTGTCAAAGTCAATACTGGTATTGTGTACATAATTTTCTATCTTATTTTTATTTTTGCTGGGAAGGTTGACGTCAGTTGCTGTACTGTTAAATCATTGCCGCGACTGGTGTGAACGCTCCCTACCGGGACACGCTCGGGTTGCCATTGTACTCCGAGCCATTATAATTATTGTAGTGGCGCTGCGATGCGCATAGCGGCGGTCTGATCTGTCCCTTTATTAGTTATTGTTTTGTTTTTTTTATGTACCCGCTTCACTTTCTTTTTTCTGTAACTTCTGTATGTGTATGTTTTTGTGTACTGTAAATAAATATCTTATTCTGAGAGTAAGACGGTTATCACTCGACGACGACGCCGCGCACTGCGACCTCCGCGGCGGCGGTGCGCGGCACCATGTACGAATCGCCTCAAAAGATGTCTGAATAAAAACTTACGTTATTTTATAATTATTACTTATGTTTGTAAGTATAACTACCAGTGACGAAGGGTCCATACAAGCCGATTCCCCTCGGCTTACCTTTCGAAAATCCGCTACAACAGCCTCTAATGCTGATAGTAATTTACGTACACGCGAGCGCAAGATACATTGCTTTTTTTAATACAAGTCTACTCTACAAGCACGTCAATGTATATTCGATCACGCACGAGTCGCACGACCGACTGAGTTCGTGAATTGCCGTATACTCTGTCTCTGGCGCTCCAAGGGTTTACTTTCATATTTGCCTTCTCACGCGCATGTTGCCGGCGCTGTCAGTTTGATTTGAAACACACCCATAAAATGGCGCCATAGAAGCCGAGACGGGTCGGCTTCCCATAATTTCTTTCTCTTTCTAACGCATAGCGCATACGCGAGAGAGGAATTGATAAGTTAGCAAAATTGAAAAAGAAGAGTTGCAGTAAGAAAATACATCGCGGGGTCGAAATTGTGTGATATTGTGTGATTGGTTAAATTAGGATTTATATGGGGAAGTAAAGTGATACAATACATTTAATTAGTAAGTACGTGTCCGCCAACTTAGTGTGTGCTTGTTTGTAAACAGTGAAATTGTTGTTTTTACTGTGTTTTTCACGATCTGTTCAATACGGTAAGTTGTTGAGTGAGTGTTGTGAGTTCTGTATGCTATTATGGCATTAATTCATATGGATTTCTGATCTACTGACTATTTGACTACTTGTGTAGTGACGAATTCCATTTTCCGAACTCTCAGTTTTGAAAACAAAAAGCATGTCATTTAGTTAGGTAGGCCGCGCTCTTTCGGCTTACCTTTGTCAAAATTTCACCCTTCGCCACTGATAACTACAGAATAAATAATAGTAGTACCAAGTGTAACTAATACGTGTGTGTGTGTGCGTCGATGGCGGCGTATCATTGAACAAAATATAAAATAATAACCAGCAATGTACTCTAAACTAAAACTGGGCTCTGTGAATTCGCCTCTGTAATACTCACATGAAAATTACCATAACAATTTTTCATTTTCAATTTAAATCTCGGAGTAAGTACTGGAAGACATCGTTAGTTTCTTGGAGCTTGTTTTTTTTTTATTTTCTCATTTAAGTTTGTAATAATTAGCTTTATTTACAATATCGAACCTCATTAACTCGTTCAACGTCGTTTTTATTCTTTCATTTGTAGGTATAATACTACTATATGAATGCTTCCGTGACCGAGAGGTGGGCGCTTTCCTCTAACACCGGCGGTTCCAGGTTCGAATCCCGGTGTCGAACAAAAAACTCTTTGTTACTCTAGTTTGGTAAGGATGTAGGTAGTTTCATATTTGTCTGAAGGTTCAAATTGTAGACTGCATTTTATTGCAGGCTGAATCACCTGATTTTCTGAAAAGATTAATGATTTTCTGCTTCGCAAGGCACGTAAAGACGTAGTCCGGGCCATTATTTACGGATTCCAACATATTTTTTCACTGAATCCTAAAAACCTACGTCAGACCACAGAACATTTCATTCTATCTTTTCAAAGCCATGCAAAGTTTCATTTTCAGGCAGTGTTCATATAAAAAAGAACCTTTTCATCCTTCAGTCGCTGAAGCGCTTTTCCCGCTAAAATGTATCTTTTCATACTATGAAGCAAAATGCTTTATATTAGTAAAAAGGATTGACAGTAGAGGGGAAACCAAAGTCGGTGGAAGAAAATCTTTTAACCTTTATAGGCCAGTCACATCGTACAAATAAAAAGGCTGAAATAGACATAATTGCGGTAAATTTGTTCTTTTGGTATGTTGTTTGCGTCCACCTGGATAGTATTAATCCAGATTTGCAGCAGTCTGAAATTATCGCGCGCTGAGTAGTTGCTGATAAACCACCAAAAACGACATTGGAAGGCTCTGACGATAAAGGTCACTAATACTTTTTTAAAGTGTACAAAATTTCTGACAGTTTGAGCCCTAATTCAATTGTGTAGGTCTAATAGGTCACACGATACAGGGTTCCCAATATTCACTATTTTCCCCAAAATGTTGGAAAATTAGAAATGTTAATTTGTGACCTATTAGACCTACACAATTGAATTAGAATTTCAGACTGCTGCAAATCTGGATAAATACTATCTAGGTGGACCCAAACAACATACTAAAAGAGCAAGTTTACCGCAATTATGTCTATTTCGAATGTAACATGACTGGCCTATTATCCTAATCTATTCCACCTATAAGTAAGAACATTTTTGTACATACATACAGTTGAAACAGTATACCTAAAATTATTATATTTTTACCGAAATATAGAAAAGGCCCATCTATTCTCTATCGTAGAAAACCTCAAGGAGCTGATGAAGCCCAAATTACATCTATATTTATTTTTATTTTTTATTTTTGATGTGTTTCGTGATTAGACCCGCTGAACCAGTTTAAAAATTCATAAAAACCTGTTAGTTTTAACTAGTTCAGTAGGTACTAGTTATGTAGGTACTAGGGATGTATGGAGGAAGAAAACATACTGCGCCGACCCCAAATGATGCGATAAGGGCAAGCCAATGATGAGTAGGTACTAGTTGTGTATGTGTATCTGATTTCTTAGAGAAGTTACACTTTATACAGGTTTATTCTGTCCATTTTTTAAGATGGTATTTCTTTTTTCTGTGTTCGGTAAGAGCAATTTCTTACAGACATCTCTTATTTTGTCTACCAGTCCTTTTCCATTGTTAAACATACACTAGTGGCTCTGTGAGCTGTAGACCTCGCGAGTCTGTATATATCTTCAAAATTTTTTTTTTCTCGACAAACATCCCCAACCCCTTGTTTTTTTTTTTATTTTAAAAGTTTATTTGTTTTATTTTATTTTATTTTATTTTAAGAAATGTGACCTGTAGAGGAAAATAGCCTCAGCGGTAGACCATGTAAGCTGGCAACCCCCTTAACTCCGTCATTTTTTTAAATTTCCAAAAACTGGCTCGACAATAAATTCGATTAATTTATCGAACCTGCTCACAAAATTTCACGAGAATCGGTTGAGAAACACGGCCTGTAGAGTGAAACAAACAAACAAACAAATCCACAAACAGATGGACATACAAAAGCAAATTTGGCCAAGCTGAAACAGAGACGCTTTGCTCGCTCGGTCAATTACAATGCCTCTTGCCAACCCTATTTTATTACATTACCAACCAACCCATTTGATAAATTACCAACAAGTTGGTCTATTGGAGTGGCATTAGGTTGACAGTAACAAGATGAATCGCTTACAGTGACACGCGGGGTCCCGAGTTCATTGTCATTGAAAACGTGATGTGGAAACGATTTGCTTTGATAAGTTTCAGCAATGATTCCTTTTTGAAATTGTGTACTGTAAGGAGCGACCTCCTTTGAGCGAACTGGCTGTTCGTATAGTTCGATAGAGTTTAAAGATTTTGAAATACGAATGGTTCTTTTTTGCTTTTCTGACTTGCCTACTTGCCTACTTGCCTTTGGTAACTTTCGCGTATAACGTTTCGTCGCAGTCATCGTCGAATTTTTCTCCATATAAGATTATTTACGCTAGATAACCGTTGTTCAGATCCGATACTGACGTAAATCTTAACCTAGTCTCGGACGACTTAGATATCGAGGCGCGCGGGTTGTCGAACGAGGTGTGTATCTCCAAGGCCGTTAGAAGTATTGGTAAATCGCAACAGACTCAAAAACGACATTATGATAAAAAGGTTAAGTTCGTAACTACCTATGCTATTTATCGACCATTAAAGGTTTAAATATCAATGGTTAAGTCCACTTTGAGGGCGATTTTGAAGACGTTTATCAACATAGCTACTGGGAATAAAGGATTGAATGTACCATGTGGACCTAGTTTGGATTGGCCGACTTCCCTATACAATTAACCCTTCTTTACATAACAACCTGGCCAAAACTGCATTGCGTTGATTTCTATCTTAGGGTGATCAGGCTTTAGATGACCATGCTGGCCCTGTGCGGGTTGATCGACTTCAAACGCAACCGTTGCAGTTCTTCGCAAGAATGTGCAACGATTTCACCTTAAGTTTAAGAGCCTTAAATAACCCAATCCGGGGACACAGGAAACTCCCATCGGGTACATATGTTTCCTGTGTCCCCGATGGGGATTTATTTATGGAATAACCGTACACATTACAAATAACATTTACGTGGTAGGGTCCAAACCAGCGTCTACTGGATGAAAAGCAGTCTCCTTCTTTATTGTGTGGGTTGTTAGGTCAGCAACCGACCTCACAAACCCTACAGTCGTGAAAAGCAGTGGCCCTTGACATTACAACACCAACGTTGTTTTGACAGTCGATATGTGGTAGAGGGGTCCGAACAGCGACATATTCGGAAGGCAGCACTACACCGCGGGGATGGATGCCTACGAACCAAAAAAGTGCATTGCAATTTTGAATGTAGAGCAGATGTCAAAACGGGCTGGTTTCCGCAACTTGACGTCTAATCTAATGCGCCTATTTTGCGTGTGGGTGGGAATCAAAGATTTCTGACGCGCGTCGCCTCAGGGAGCGAAGCGATTGTCTTTTATTTCCTCTGAGGTGGGAATGCAGTGTCATTCGAGCCAACCCAACATGACTCGAACCTACGACATGGCGTACTGAAGGCGCGTTTTCGTCGTCTCACATTATTAATATCCTAACCAACGACGTGGCATACTTGACACGATAACTTTGAAATTAAATCGAGTTCCCGCGAGGCTGACACATATTTATTAATGGGATACTTGGCGTCACACTAGCGCCTTGCACCATTTCCGTAAAGAAATGTACTCTGTTATTTATTTACTGTACATAAGCTATACTCACCGGCACATCTAACCACCCACCCTTGTATTTCGAGTTAATTTTAAACTACGCTTATTGTTATACATTACAACTGATTTATAATAATAATATATAAACGTTAAATTAACTACTTTTTAACTAACATCAGCTGTAACTAATAGAGTTATAAAGAATCACGAATATTCCCTGAAATGAAGGGTGGGCGGTTAGATGTGTGATTTGTGAGTTATTTTTGCATGTCAGAGGTCAATAAGATTTTGTAGTGTAAAAACAGTTTTATATTTTTATTTAGGTCAACAAACTGTAACACAATATGTATTAAGAAGCAACAAAAGAACAGCATCATTAACCACAAAATAAAACTGGTGAATGAACTCGCCCGCTCGATTGTAAATGGACGAATGAATGGACTGGTGAATGGACTCTCCATTGATACCATCTGTAATGAATTAAGGACATAATACTCTTATCTTATCTTACTTAGCCTATGCTATCACACTGCTGGGCAAAGGCCTCTATCTTTTCTTTCCACCCTTCTCTGTCTAGAGCATCGGTAAGCCAGGTCTTGGAAAAAAATTTTAGGTCGTCCTGCCATCTCCGCCGAGGTCTGCCACGTCGTCGCCTGTTAGTTGGGGGTTTCCAGTAAGTAGAATACATAATATAATACCTAAAAAAACACAGAAAATCGGAAGTATTTAATAATTTGAATTGCATTTCAATGATATGTTGGGTGGGTTATCTCACGCAAAAATCTCTGTTCTAACAACTCTAACTTGAGACAATTTTGCACACTTTTCTGAGAATGGACATGAAAATAAGTGGTCAAACCCAATAACAAGCAGACGAGAAATTGTCAAATCAAGAAAAGGTCTGACGAAGAAGCGACCGTAACAAGAAGTGGTGATAATTAGTCACAAACCACCTAAATGACTTAATCTATCTGATTTATTCATTTCTTAAATTCATATTTTTATTGGCTATGCGCTAATGTAGTATCTTATTTAGCCCCTTACAAGGGCTCGTCGTTGAGACTCTATCATAAATTAAATTTTGTGCCGTGCCCTAAATTAGCTTGTAAGAAACTCTCCTAACATGTGCCGCTGACTAAGCAACATTTTGATGACAAAAAAGTAATAATGACTGAATGTTTTATTTAACTACTACGACGAAAACAGCATTCCGAAAACATAGTACTCGTATATAAAATTGATTAATTTTAACTTTAATTTAATGATTTTTTGATTGACTTGTTGAATGTATGCGAAAATATTATTTTATTGACGAATTTATAATGACTGAGAATGATGTTAATTGTGATATTTTAATTATTGAATCTTTATTGAATAATTACACACTGATTTTTGTACGCCGAAAGGCAAAGCATGGAGATCTGCTTTCAAAACACTGTAATCTGTAATAATAATAATAATAATAATAAATTTTTATTTGTGAACATAGGTTAGGTACATTTTACAGGTGATGAAGTTTCATTTGTTCGCTATGTCCAACCCACTTAGTAGGTATACAAATATTCAATTAGTCACAACATCTTATTACTAAATTAGTAGGTATAGAATACAATTATTATGTCCTAGTTCTTAATTAATGTCTAGAAATTCGTTAACACTATAATAACACTTTTCAAGCAGGTAAGTTTTAAATTGCTTTTTAAACATATTAATATTATTTTTCCTAATTTCCTTTGGTATTTTATTATATATCAGTGGTGCCATGCAGATAACGCTTTTTTTCAGAAGAGCAGTTTTGTACCGAGCCCTGGTGACTATGTCATCGTCTCGTCGGTTACGTACTACTCTGTCTGATTGTCTCATAAAAATATGTAATATACACATTACATTGTTATGACAAATAAATTCATCTTATCTTATAAAAATGCAAACTTTTAATTTAAAAATCATGAAGGAGCTGACAAATAATAGCAAAGATTAATCAATAATCATCGCAAATTAATGACTCAAAAGCGAGCAGTAAGGAGGCAAGCAAACATTATTGGCATCAAACGAATAT
Source organism: Carpatolechia fugitivella (assembly GCA_951230895.1). NCBI lineage: Eukaryota > Metazoa > Arthropoda > Insecta > Lepidoptera > Gelechiidae > Carpatolechia > Carpatolechia fugitivella. The sequence goes on from OX579672.1 coordinate 4,172,852, forward strand.
AATTTCATACAAGGTTCCTATTTCAATACCTATTGTTGAACGAGTCATATCAGTGGCCTGTGGTGGCTCTATAACACTGACCAGGGTTTGTAAGGTCGGTGTCGACCTTAAAATTCACACCATGAAGAAGAAAACCTATTTCAATGGTTTCACCAGTCACCTCACCGCGTCTTTTTTACCAAGACATTTACTGCATATAACAGAAAAAAAGGCTCCGACCGCGTATTGCCTTTATTTATTTATTTGTTGGTAGGCTCGAGCCTCTCGGTGGAGACGTATATGAGCTGTTGTTGTTGTTGTGGTTGATCATTGTTAAGTTAAGACATATTATAAACAGCACGGGCAGTCTCCAATGCGAATAACGAAAAATGCGTCCGATGATAATCATCAGTGATTCAGGCAATTACTCCATGCCTATTCTGATCTACTATCACGGTCATACTCTATACTCGTGGTATCATCATCATCAGCGGCCCGTTACAGTCCACTGCTGGACTATGAGCCTCCTCCATTTAAGTGAAGGGTTTTGCCATAATCTCCACGCTTGGCAGGCGGGTTGGAGATCGCAGATTAAAAGGTTACTGTATCAGAGAGCGCTGCTGGCAGTTCCCTGTTCAATGTGTAGTCCCTAAGTCGCCTCTTACGACAGCCACAGGAAGAGTAGGGGTTGGTGACGAATGTATTCTACTCTGCCGTCACCACACGGCTTAGTGGTATACTCGTGGTAGTAATAGCATTAAAAAACTAACTCCGAAATCTCCCTTGTCCTCAGAGGAAGAATGCGAGGACTATGCCAGCATGGGCAGCGCTCGCCACCGCCCGGAGACACTGGGAGCCCTGGCCAAGAACACCCGATTCACCCCCCACGAGATCAAGCTGATGTACCGGGGATTCAAGCAGGTAGGAGATCTTCTTTCTGCCTATGTCCCATACATGCAACAGCTGTATACGGTGACCTGGCCAAAAACACCCGGTTTACTCCCCATGAGAACAAACTCAAGTATCGTGGATTTAAGTAAGTAAGTAACACTTTATTGCATAACACATATGGGACATACAAAGAAAACATTATTATAAAATGTGCGCAAAGGCGGCCTTATCGCTAATAGCGATCTCTTCCGGACAACCTTTCTTTTTCATAGAGAAACAGTGAACGGAAACGGAGTGCGTGAAGGAAATATAAAGTTACTGTACCTACAACTATGATATATAGACAAATATAGTAAACATATAAATACAATATACAATACATAGCATAATACACATATTATATACATACACATATATATACATATGCAATATTTAAACAATAGCTAAACAAACAAGAATACATAAATTAAATAATACCTACGGATTAAAGGAACACCTTAAAGGTCTATCCACACAGCTCAGTGCCGTGTCAGGGACGGGGCCGGTACGTGGCAAATGTCATAGAAAATGTATGTACCGATATTTTTTTAAACTCGTGACGATGACGATTTTCTATGACATTTGCCACGTTCCAGCCCCGTCCCTGACACGGCACTGAGCTGTGTGGATAGACCTTTAAGGTGTTCCTTTTCTTCTCCTGCATCATCTACTTTTTGCCCTAGTCATATAGCAGTACGGAGACGCTGAGCAAACAATACCCAGTTCACCCCCTACTAGATCAAATTCATGTACCGAGGATTTAAGCAGGTGATCCTCGATCCTCGATTCCGCCATTGTGTTAGTGAACTCGGACGGATCTAAGTGATGTAATAACATCCTATGGAAATAAATGATTTTGACTTTGACTTTCCATCACTATCGCACTCTTCTTTTTTTCACTTGTCCCTTGCCAGTCTTTTTGTACTGCATTGTTTAATATTTTATTTCATTTGAAATCCGACAGCAGCATACTCTACTAAGAAGTTCTTTAGCCCAATTGAGGGCGTCACAGACGGTTAAGATACGATATCGTGTCTTACGAGGCAGCCAGCTCTCTCGTCGCCATTCACTTTGTGTGTGGGGGTCAAGCAGAATGGCTGGTCACTGATTGATTCGGCCATTCTGCTTGACCCCCGCTTTGCACACAAAGTGAATGGCGACGAGAGAGCTGGCTGCCTCGTAAGTAATATACGATATCGTATCTTAACCGTCTGTGACGCCCTCAATTTAACTGCAACGTTTTGGGGCGTTTTATTACCTCATATAAAAACGTTACACTTCTTTAACGAAGACGCGACGGGTAAAAAGCCACTTTATAATCGTTATTTTGTTCCAGGAGTGTCCATCAGGGGTGGTGGATGAAGATGCTTTCAAACACATCTTCTCACAGTTCTTTCCTCTGGGAGGTGAGGCAACTTTACTAACCTCGCTTCGTAATGAATTACTTAGTTGCTACAGTCTTCATTTGTTCCTGCGGTAGAGGAGCGGTGCGGGAGGGATGTGGTTTTGTAACGTAAGACTAATTAATTCAGTTTGACGACGTCGGCACCACTGTCACTTGTATAGTGAGACCAAGATTTCCGATGTCTTTTGTTACTATGAGAGCGAGACAGTTCCGTTAAGCCCGTCACAGACGGAGCTATAATATATATTAAAGTACGAGGCATCCAGCTTTTTTTTTTTTTTGACGGACCTAATCACTATTTATACCAGAGTGGTAATATAGTGGGCGCGGACTTGAGGCAGCCAGCTCTGTTATCGTCATTCACAGCGGGGGTCAAGCAGAATGGCCGGTCACTGATTGATTCGCCATTTTGTTTGACCCCCGCTTTGCATAAAATATTAATGGCGACGAGAGAGCTGGCTGCCTCGTGCTATAATATAATATATTATAGTATCGTCTGTGACGGGCTTTACGTCTCATGACACCCCTCCCGCACCGCTTCCTACCGCAGGAGCCTACTGAGTTATGCGGTATTATATTGTACTTAGTTTTGCATAATGAAACAAATAACGTTTTGATTTCAGACGCCTCTCAATATGCACATTACGTTTTCAACACAATCAAGCACAAACAGAGCGGAAAAGTCAACTTTGAGGTGAGTTTGATAAGACAAATTATTAATAAAATATTTTCAGTATAACTATATGTAGGTATTATAGGTTATAGGTATTATTATTTGCCGTGTGGTGACGGCAGAGTAGAATACATTTGTCACCATCCCCTACTCTTCCCGTGGGTGTCGTAAGAGGCGACTTAGGGACTACACATTGAACAGGGAACGGGCAACAGCGCTCTCTGATACAGTAACCTTTTAATCTGCGATCTCCAACCCGCCTGCCAAGCGTGGAGATTATGGCAAAACCCTCCTCTTAAGTGGAGGAGGCTCATAGTCCAGCAGTGGACTGTAACGGGCCGTTGATGTTGATGATGATATGTAGGTAAATAAATCTCTCTGCTTTTAGAAAATCTGGACAGCTTTTCAGTTTTTCTGTATCCTCACGTTTTTCAGGAATTTCTAGAAATCCTGTCGCGCGTGGCCCGAGGGTCGGTGCAGGAGAAGCTGTCCTGGGTGTTCACGCTGTATGACGTGGACGGAGACGGCCGCATCTCCCGGTCCGAAATGCTGGCCGTGGTCACCGCGATCTACGAACTCCTGGGCCGAGCGTCTGCCCCGCCAGTCCACAACACAGCTGCGAAGGACCATGTTGACAGGATATTCCATGTGAGCAGATAATAAACAAGCACATCAACAGCTCATATACGTCCACCGAGGGGCTCGAGCCTACTTTGAATTATTAGGGCGATTAGGCCTTAGTCAACCACGCTGGCCCAGTGTGGGTTGGTCGACTTCACACACCACCTTTAAATTTCTTCGTAGGAGTGTGCAGGTTTCATCACACCGTAAGAGTGTAGAATAAACGTGCATATGAATTCGAAATTCAAAAACATATTGCAATGGTACGTGGTGAGAATCGAACCCGCTTCTCCCGGACGGGAGGCAGCGGCCCTAGCCACTAGACCACCGACGCTCTCATAAACAAGCAAACCATAAAAATAGCAGCATTTATTTACCGTAGTGTAGTGCTTCCTGTCCTGGAGACACGGGTTTGAACCCCAATTCAATTCAATGCAATATGTTGTACATTCATGTACGACCACGAACTGTGAAGACCGCTCTAAAGCCCGGCTTCCACCAAAGCGAAGAGGAGAGGAGGTGTGTTTGAATAACCAATCAGATTTCGTTATTGAAGCTAAGCGGAGAGGAGATGTTGAAATAACGAAATCTGATTGGTTATTCAAACACATCTCCTCTCCTCTCCGCTTTGGTGGAAACCGGGCCTAATCCAGCAGGCTCGAACCCCTCGGCGAGGACGTATATGAGCTGCTGATGATGGTGATATTCTATTTACCACCCGCACAGAGTTTGACTGAGTTGAGTTGAGTTTTTGGAGTCGACAAATCCGCACTGGGCCAGCGTGGTCGACTATAGCCTAATCCCTCTACACCAGGGTTATCTCGACCCCTCGGTGGAAACATATATGAGCTGTTGACGACGATGACAGAGTTGAATGTGTTGACCTACGAAATAATCACCTCATTCGTATGGAGATGACTTATCAACAAATCTCTTCCAGCTGATCGACACGAACGCCGACGGCGTGGTGACCCCTGACGAGCTGGCGCGCTGGTGCAGCCGCGACCCCGCCCTGCTGCAGTCTCTGGACATGCTTGACACCGTCTTATGATCCTCGACCGAGGAGAACAAGCAGTAAGAGATATTGACGGCTACAGTCATAGCGCTAACCTCGTTGGTTCCTGCGGTAGTATCTAATCATTAGAGCGGTTTCTCAGCAGTTTGGAAATCTCTTAACCGGTTAGGATCCCAGGTTGGCCGCTGCAAAGACAATCTCTGCCGTTGGGGTTACAGTGAATGTGACCAATGTCCATGTGGAGCCACACCACAAACAATGGCCCACTTGTTGACCTGTCCCTCGTGTCCCGACACCTGCACGATACAGGACCTTTGGGAGGCCACCGATAACGCTCGCCGGGCTGCCTATTGGGCTAATAAAATTTAAATGCTTATCATTGACTCGCAAAGAAGAAGAAGCAGTTTCTCATTACGTCCGATCTGAATCCGAATTAAAATACGGTCCGGTACAACTATTTATATGGGTGTTTACGCACTCGATCCGATTTCCGTCATCCAAACTCGGCAATGCTGTGCTGTGTTTCGGTTCATGTCACCCCTCGCGCACCGCTCCCTACTGCAGGAACCTACTCCTTTATGCGGTAGCTAAGACTAATTAGTTTACCAGTGTGTTGTTGGTAAGTTGTAGTGAGCCTAACTATCGAGAAGGATGAGAAAGGCTCCGTGGCCGAGTGGGAGAACATCCAGTTCTCATGACGGAGGTTTCAGGTTCAATTCCCAGTGGGGATTGGTCAAGTAAAAATCAATTAGCGAGACTGTCCCCAGTTCGGTTAAGAAATTGTAGGCTCTATCACCGAGAAGTAAGGTTCCGTGATTTGGAAGGCAACTTGCCCATTGGTTCAGACTTCGACGGCTCCGTAGCCCAGGTGGTAGTGTATCTGCCTTCGACGCAAAGGGTCGCGGGTTCAGATCAGCAAACATTCGTGTAATGAGCACTTGTGTTTGCCTTGTTTCTGGTTGTTGTTTATCTATACACGGTGTTACAAAAAAACCCGTAAATTTTGTATGGAGACCATCTACATTTTGTATGGGAATGCGATTTTTTTAAATCGTTTTTCGACCTATGTTCTTTGGGGAAAGTTGTTCAGTTTTACGAGCAGATTCACACCCTTTCGGCTTTATTTGTAGTTTTATAACACCTGGTATAATGTATTTATCTATTTATGTAAGCTTATGTCAGCTATCTGATACGCATAGTACAAGCTCTGCTTAGTTTGGGGTCAGATGGCCGTGTGTGAAGATGTCCCCACATATTTATTATTGGTTCAGACTACACTACTTAAATAAATCGTTACAAGGGTAATTTCAGAAGCCTTAGACGGCTTCATAAAGACGCCAGGGTCAGTGAAGAAGACGTTTATTGACCAAAAAAAGGAAAAGCTGTTTTTTTATTACATTTTCTTATTAATAGAGCAGCTTTTCACACGATATTATCTAAATGATATTGTTTATTCTCTGTACAATTCAATTCTTAAAAAGACGTAAGATTTTGCTAGGCGAACGTACACGTAAATAATACACATTTAAATCTTCAGAACTCCAAGCCAAAAAGCTAGCTATTTATTCATTCACTGCTTATATTTTCCTTTTCCGCATTTTATTTGAAATTTTCCACTCTCTTTTCCAGGTTGGAAGATGAGCAAGCGCACCCGTCTTGCTCCAACACACAGCCAATCAGAACCAAGACCAAACCCCCTCCCCCCGTTCCAGATAAGCCAACCCCGTCTGCCAGAGGCCCTCCGCCGCCTGTCCCTGCTAGAACTACCGTAAGTTATATGCTTTATCGATACACTGTAAGTAAGTAGGTAATCATTTAGACAAATGTTTCAGCTTTTTTTTCTAAATACCTATTTTGAGGGAGAAAGTAGAGATAATTTTTTTGTATAAACGTCTGTCATTTTTAAAGGTATGAACTTGAAAATTTGGATTAGACTCAGAAAAATAAATCTTTTGACTCGTGTTAGCCTCAGAGGAACAAAAGACGAGCGAGGCGACGTGCGTCTGAAATCTTGGTTCTAGCATTTTTTTGAAATCCCTATCTAGAGGGGACGAAGAAAGGATGCTGTTGTTGTTTGTATGAAAGTCTCTCATTTCAAAGATAGGAACTTGAAAATTTGGATTTAAAAATAAACCATTTGACACAATGTTTTAGCATTTTTGTGTAATCCTTATTTTGAGGGAGAAAGTGTATTGTAAGTATTTTAAACTCATCCCCTCCACTTCGCCCAGCATTCTTTTTTAGTGACGGGAACAGTACATCTACTTTTTCAGATCACCGAAGAAACAGCCTCGCGAAAGGTGAAACGGCGCGCGCGCAGAGCCTCCTCTCCGGCCACGCATGCGCGGTGAACTCGACCTTACCTTTTCGACATAGGGATCAAAACTGTCTGCGCTTGTGATAATCTTGAACAGTATTTTGTCAGATTATTTTCACTCTTAAGTATTTTTTATTCTATTTGTTAGGGTTCCGTAATAGAATGATCATGCATGATTGATATCACTGATATGTATTTAAAAGATTGTTCATTTGTTTGTTTGTCCGTTTGAAACAGACGCTACTTGATTGTACGTACAATCCGCATCATTACGAACGTTGATCTATTAGTTGGGTTCACGGAGACAAATACAAAGAGGAGCTGCCCTAAGACGTTGTCTATATGATAGCGGGGGTCGCCATTGGGAGGGGGTGCGGGGAGATGAAGTTCTGCTAACCATCTAGCGGTCAATAGCAAAACTAGCTTTGCAGCTAGACACTAATGAACCGTACTTAATTTCGCTATTACACACAAGATGGTTCTGTTCGTTAGTTCGTTACGCTGTATAATGTTGCCAGGCAAGTGAAAAAAACGAAAAATTCGGACCATTTTTTTTAAATTGATCTCTCTCTTATTTTTGTATTATGTAGTCGTTTTTAATGTAGGATTACCTTATAATATGAGCAATTGTGATATACAGGATGGGTAACTCTGAAACTATAAGACATAAAAAGATCTGATAAGAAGAAGATATTTTAATTATCCTGTAAATTTAAGTGTGCAATAAAGAATATATATATATATAAAGAATATATTATATAAAAAGATCTGTTCAATTTTGACACGGGATTTCACATAAGTCCTTTATCATCATCACTTACTTACTACCAAGTATAAGGAAACATCCTTGCCCAAAATGTGATATTTTGATGTCATGTATTCAATTATAAATATTGAGTAAGTCCATCAATATTATCTGCATTATTTAATTGTATGCTACAAAAATAAATATTTTATACAAATATATTTTTTTAGATTCTATATCTGGCCACCCAGCTTACTATACAAAATACATGAATGAATGAGCATGAATGAAACAGGTCATATAACCTTCTACAGTCAAGAAGTTATTCTACTTGGCGATAGATGGCGTTGCACTTTCTCGAAGGAATAAGTTACGAGCATTAAAAATTGCATTAAAAAATACATTCGAGTGGAATTGTGTCTTTTTTTCGTTAGAAATAGTTGTATTACTCGTACTGTTGCACTATACAACACAGCATATAATTTTTGCGTCACTAATTTCAATTAAAATGGTTGTAATCAAACCAAGTCATATTCGTGTCGTATCCATAAAATCCAAAGTAACACTGACAGAAGCGACGCCTGGTGGTTAATAGCTAGTAGTAAGAGTACTTGTCCGCTATGAGACGGGACTAAGTTGCTTGTGGCACCTCCTCTTTGTATTTGTCTCCGTGGTTGGGTTACTGTAGCTCTGATAGATTAAAATTTTAAAAACTTTTATATTATTTCATTTATATATTTATTTTTTAAGTAAAATTACATACTGTTTAATGATAAAATAAGAGGTGAAGTTACTTTATTTTTAATTATTAGCTATTATGGTTTTTAAACTGAATATTATAAAAAGAAGTTGTTAACGTTGTATGAAGAATTTAGAAGCTGTCAGAACTCATCCTATAATAACCCAACTATAGTAGAGCTTGTCTAGGCTGAAATGACGCGCCCCACCACCGCATTTACACACACAATTTTTATGTTTTAGGTTTTAGTTTTTCTATTTGACATTTTGTAGGCATACAGGTCGTAGTTCACGTAACAGTCGACGCTCCCACACAGATAAAGTGTCGTTTTGACTGCTGAAAAGAAAAACGCAATAATACAGCCATGCGCCCCCCACCCGCCTCGGTAGGTGGCCGCAAACGTGTTTGGTAAAGGCGCACCTACGACGTAGGGGCCGCGCAGTCATATAGTAAATTATTGCACCTACGAGGCGGGTTTACGCGTACGGCAGTCTAAACACGCCCCACCTACGTCGTAGGTGCATAGCTGCAGGCGTCGTGTGCGCTCGCACATCTAAAACAACTAAACTAGTGGCTCTGCGCTGTAGACCTCGCGAGTCTGTATACAAGGGCTGCTATTTATGTATCCGGAACTGGCCACTTACTTAATATTTAAAAAGAAATGATAACATTTAAAAATAGAACTCTTTGGCTGTAAAATAAAGTTTGTTTCATTCATCTATCAATTGTTTTTACATTGTGGCGCCATTTTTAAAATTCATTGTCTATCATCACCATAGATTTGACTCGTGAAAATTTTCGTGCTATGATTTATTACGACTTTCGGCGTGGATTAACCCAAAAACAGTGCATGGATCAACTTTTGTCGACTTTTGGGGAGGAAGCCCCATCGAAAACCACTGTGTATCACTGGTTCAGTGAGCTCGTAAATCTTTTCAAATTTTTTTTCTCGACACACATCCCCAACCCTTCGATTTTTTTTATTTATAAACTTTATTTTATTTTTATTTTTTTATTTACTTTTAAACTTTATTTTTTAATTTAATTTTATTTTTATTTTTTTGTCTTATCTTATTTTATTTTATTGGTTAAGAAATGTGACCTGTAGAGGAAAACAGCCTCGGCGGTAGACCTTGTAAGCTGGCAACACCCATAACTCCGTCATTTTTTTAAAATTTCCAAAAACTGACTCGACAAAAAAAAACGATTAATTTATCGAACCTGCTCACAAAATTTCACGAGAATCGGTTGAGAAACGCGACCTGTAGAGTGAAACAAACAAACAAACAAACAGATGGACATACAAAAGCAAATTTGGCCAAGCTGAAACAGAGACGCTTCGCTCGCTCGGTCAATAAGTAGTGGGGCGCGTCATTTCAAATTAGACAAGCTCTACAATGTTTTATTTATCTAAATTTTAGACGCTCTTAGGGCGTTTGCGCACTCATCCGTATCCGATTATCCGGTCCGTTTTTGATCCGTAAAAGAAACGGACGGTAAATACGTCTAGCGTTTGCGCACTCATCCGTATCCGATCCGGTTTTTATTCGTATTTGAGACGATTTTGCATGATATTGTCGAAATGAATAGTAATGTGCCGAGTCAAGCTGACTCGAGTACCTTGTAAGTACTCACATATTCGAGAATTCAGAATATAGCAGTTGAATACCCAGGTACCGTCAACTGCAAGTCAGTGGAAACGTCAGTTACGAATCTCGACCATAATGCTATAGAAGTAAGAAGCATCCAAGGTCAAAGTGTTAACACTTTACCACTGACTGATGAGCAGTCGACTGTACTCGAGTATGGATTTCGGGTACTTATAGAATTCGAATACTAGTTGATCTTTTTTTATTGTATTACTTTATGTAGAGCCTGCAATAAAGTCGCTGACGTTACTCGTATAGTTCGTTTCACGTAAATAGAATCCTGGAGTCTCCTGTCTCGAGTGTGCATTCGATTATTTTTATAACGAGTACAAAATACTTGTTTATCAAAAAATTGGCAATTTGGCACATCACTAGCAGCGCGAGCTTTCCCCTCCCCGTACCTCACTCTTCATCCGTAAAAAAATCGTGTAGTGCGCAAGCGTACGTACAATTTGTATGGCGGCCACTTCGACTCGGTTTTGATCCGTAAAAAAAACGATCCGGAGTGAGAATTTACGGATCGAACACGAACCGGATACGTATGGGTGCAGCGTCCATACAATTACTAGGACGACCAAACCGGATCAGAAACGGATAAGAATCGAATAAGAACCGGATACAGATGAGTGCGCAAACGCCCTTACTGTAAAAGTGTAAGGAATGAAGCGCGTTTCCCCGGCTCTTATTCCATGGATTTTTTTTTACTTTAATTGCACGATCAATATGGCTTGTGTCAATGTATTTTACATTTAATGAAAATGCGGTGAACAATCTTAATATTAGTACCTAACTTAATTAAGTAAATCTAGTATCATTGAAACGATAAGCAATACTTGAATACTATTTACTAACTTCTTATTCTAACTTCTACTGTTGCAACGCTAGCTAGCTAGATTCTTGTTACTTATTACCTATTATAAATTAACGATAAAATGCCTAATACATATATAATTATTATATAACCTAATTATTGTTAAACTAAGACATTAATCTTTTAAAGATCTCATACATAAACTGTTACATATCTAGTATTTATCTTTCGTTTTAAAGTACTTAAATTTGGTTTCTTTATAAGTAGCAGTTCTTCTAATATTTACCTAAATTTGTCTAATCCTGGAATTAACCGTGATACGAACGACCCATTACTGTTTTAGCCTTTAGCTGTAAGGCCCGGTTTTTTCACTGAATCAAATGGGATTTTAACAATACCTAATCGCGCAATAGAGCTACAAAAACAAACTGCATAATACTACATTAACTTTAAAATAATAAAAAAGAAATACATTTGTAAGACGATGTAAGTTTCCCTCAAGTTGCCGATTTTGGCGACTTGGGCACGGAGCAACAATTTACTAGTAAACAAGTTGCAATTTGATATTCGTAGCGTAGTTAATTCGCCTAAACTATAAGGCCTTATCGTTTTAATCTAACTGTCTACGCAATGTACATCGAATTATACTTGTAACTTGTAGCTTCGTGAAACGGCCCCTAAAAATCGCGTATGCAATCTTGACACTTCTATGAACATTCTTGGCTTAGTTTTTGTCCCTGAACGTCGCGTGTTTGTTTGTGTCCTTCTTTCTCATGAAATCAAGGTACATCTAAACCCCCTTATATCCTCTTTGGGCACATCTGTTTGCTAAGTATGCGCAAGAGATTCTATTTTCTGATATTTAGAAATTACAGCTATCGTAAAAATCTCTGAGCATTAAAGTAAAAAGCAGTGAAAAATTTCGTCAACCTTTCACAGAGCTTGGTGGCAAATTTGGTAATGCACCTGTTTCTGGCCCGGATAGCCAAGGGGATGCAGGTTCGGGTTCTGTCCAAGATCGACAAAATTTATAATTACTTATTATTAAATATCTACACTCTTAAAAAAATCTAGAAAAAAGTACTTACCTACCTACGATTATTTTATACTGTGATCTGTATGAGTAGAATTCGGGAACAAAATAAAAATTAACACTAATCTGTCATAGATACCTACTTCAATTTTATGGTATAATTAAATATTACTACTCAAGAACTTATAGATTTTTAAATGAGGGGCCTATACCTACCAAAAACGGAACAGTCCAGTAAAATTATCAGTATTAACTTAACATAAGTATTGACGCTAGAATATATTATTATTACTTATTTTTATTCTGTGTTATGTATTAGGCTCTTGACAACAGGAGTTTTCCTATAAATTGTTATCTCATTTTTCTGATTAACTATTAAAATATAAATTTAATATAGGTAGTTAAGATTTATGTAGCTTGCGCCTAGGGCTCATTAATGAATAAATTATTTACTTTTAGTACCTGTTTACTTAACTTATAATCAATTTCTAAAATAATTTTACCGAATATTATTATTGTTGTTTAAACGAAAACTTTAACGGAATTTTAAGTAACTACTTAACTAATTCTCTACAAATAAAACGTCTTGTTGAAACTAAATCCCACCTTAGTGCTATGTTATTCTAAAACTACTTAGCTATAAATTAATAAATTAATTACTATCGTGGAACACTCCAAGGCAATACTATTGTAAGATTCTACTTAAACTTATAAGCTTAAAGTTAAACTTTATCTCTACCCTTGTTAAAATACTTATATTATAATTCTATTACATAATATATACCAATATATACTCACTGGCACATCCAACCGCCCACCCTTGTATTTCGGGTTAATTTTAAACTACGCTTATTGTTATAATACATTACAATTGATTTAATTATAATTTTACGATAAATTAAACACACTTAAAAAAGCGTTAAAGTAACTACTTTTTAACTAACATCAGCTGTAACTAATAGAGTTAATAAAGAATCACGAATATTCCCTGAAATGGAGGGTGGGCGGTTAGATGTGCCGGTGAGTATATTATATAAAAATGTTTGATTTACAAACTGCAAGGGGCAAGTTTGTGAATGTTATAATGTACTATAAGTACCTATATAAACAAATGATAGTATAGGTACTAATACTCATTTGGTTTTTGTTTTATGATACTTAACTTACCTACTTGAAACTTTAACATGAAATTTTGTGCCAGTAATAAATAAAAAAATACTTTATTTGTGTAATTTAACTACTTAATTAAATTGTGTAAAATCGACCTTGTAGCTTGCAGATTTGTAAAATTAGCTTCAATTCTTATTCGAGACGAGGGACATAAATAGTCGACCGAAAGCACTGGCGTACACAATATTCCCTCAAAAACCATCGTCAAACCCGGTGCATTCCGTATCAAGACGAATGTATCTGTCGAGTCATATCTTTGGTACCTAGTTACTTGGATTTTCGGGCTGTCTAATGGCGTTGTTATATCGAAATCGGAATAGCAGCCCATACACAGCTAACTTGCTTTACAAAGCAAGGCAAGCAATCTTCCAAGCTGTGGACAGGGTCGCAAAGAGATCTTTAGTGTCTGGGATTCGAACCATGGTGTGAAATATATCGCCTCCCTTGAATAAGAATTTATTGACACCAGCCTTATCAAGTAGTTTCCTAAGATCCCTTATATTTCCTATCGTTAAGATCTATTGACCAAATTATCTCATTTTGTTTGAGAAGTATTTAACATTAATAACCTATATACCTTCCTATTTACCTGCTCAAGATAAATAGGAGAAGAATAATAAATGTTTACATTATACCTATTTTGTTTGTTTGTATTACACTATTATATACATGATGTAAATTTTGAACGTTAGAGATTGTAAAAGTTAGAGACTTTTTCCTTATGATTGAAAAGCGATTTTCGAAAATCTTCAAGTGTTCTTTTGTTTCTTTGTGAAAATAAAAGAATCAAAATAACACCCCCCTCCCCCTACCCTTCCCTTGAGTAAATTTTCTTCAGTATTTAAAGTGCCCACTTGTGCCCCTCCAAGTGGCATTCTGTGCCTATATTCTGTGGTAGTACTTGCAGTCCTTATTTTGTTGTTTTATAAGTGCGTAGGATGTACACCTTGAAGTATGCAGGTATCTAGTTAGGTATGGTATTTCGTACTATTATAAATTTATTTAAAAACTTGGCTCATGTGCTGATAGTAGTGTGTTCATCATCATCAGCAATAGTCCAGCAGTGGACTGTAACGGGCTGTTGATGAATTTAGTAGTGTGTAATGTTACCTAATTATTTCCGCCACGTAGTTTATTATAAGACGAAGTAATCAAAGGAAGTTCGTTTCAATGTACACTGGCCAGCACTTCAAGTTACCACACTTCGACAGCAGCAGCGCTTTTATACTGTAAGCGAACGGTATTTGTAATGCGAGTGTTTAGCTTCATGTGCTGGGTGCTGTACGTTCCACGTACAGTTGACCGAACGACAAGTGTAAAAGTTTCTATTCACTACAAAATCTGCTGATATGTACAATCCTCATACTGCTGTTAGGAAACGCTGTTCTAATCTTGACGTTCGCCCAACTGTACCTATAAAAATATTAAAATGTGGCTTTTATGGCTCCGTACTCAAAGGGTGCCAATGGGATCCCTCACAATATACTTTTAGGGGGTTCCTTTACAATAAACTTTTGTTTTTGTTCGATATTATTATAGATAGTGTGTTTGTATTTCTTTTGTAGTTCAAACAAAGTTCAAAATCAAAGTACCCCATACAAAAAACATGATCGTTTCGGTGTTTATTGCTCGACAAGTCCGACTCGCACTTAGCAGGTAAACTTTGTCCACCGTATGATATGAAATAGATAGATTGAATGATTTTATAAATGTACACTAATATCAGCTATCAGTAATACACTTATTAAAGTTAGTTCTTTTGTTTAATTTCTTGACAACTCTTTCAACAATCATTTCATCTTAAACGCGCTCGACACCTTCCGATCCTACGTCCTAAATCGATGTGACTCAGGCTGGCTGGACAATTCTTCTAAATGAGCCGCGTTTAAACGTGTCCAGTCAGCTTGAAAACCGCTTTCGCATGGTCTCTCAATCTCCGAACAGAAGGGATTCTAACTATTTCTTACTTATTAATACTGCGTCACCTAAAATTGTGACAGGCATCCAGTTTGAATTTTTGAGATACGTATAGCCATTTAGCTAAAAAACAACGAAAAGCGTGGCCAGCCAGCCTGAACTTACGTATTAAACTTCTAGCTGGCACCTCTGAATCTCGACAACGAAAGCGTTTTCGAACAAGGTTTTTTACTAGCATTTAGTGACGGAATTTGTGACAGTCATAGCGTTTGTTTCATGGCGTCACATAAAGGCGTTTACGAGAAATCGATGAAAACTTGGTGCCAGCCAGCCTGATGTTCTGGCTGGCTGGCTCGTTGTATCTGCGCTGTCTGATGGTCTACGGCTTCCAAATTTTCTTCAAGATTTAGTGACGGGGACGATTAAGATAACCTGTAAATGTGACGACGATCCCTCCCATAGTTTCAGAGATATTGATCATTGTTATTTTCCCATACAAACTTAGCAGTAGGGTGACCAATATTAAAGGTGAATGTAGGATTACGTATAATTAAGTGTTTTATTTTAAGGAATGAAAAGCCACAAATGGATGATACTGATACCAACAACTTTTACTGTACCTAACGTAAGATCATGAAATTTTGGACAATTGTATTAGTTATTATTGTTCTCCCTGAAAAATACTATTAATTGTCAAAAAAATTTGCAAACTTCATACTTACTACCTTGAATTTATTTATTGATGGAATAAACCTGATGATGCTGCATCCAGGATTGTCTCTTCACGAAGGAACTCTTCAA